>CM021103.1:321667715-322387322 GCA_007115665.2 Sequoiadendron giganteum
ATGGATTGTGAGGAGTGGATTGATGAGGATACACATTTTCCATTATGCAGAAAGACACATTATCTCATTGGGAGGACTATTTCTAGTGTATACATTATTGAGCGACATTTGCCAGACAGAGTTCTGAGACAGTTCGGTGAGGTTCAGGATGAGCCTTGGAGTAGAGAAGAGTTTGCTCGTTCACCCAGAGAGGTTCCATATTGGGGACCTATGATACTAGTAGCTACAACTGAGACAAAGATACAAGCATTACAACCAGTATAGTGGGGGTGGAGAGATGGATTAGTAGACCCAGGTACTATAGCAGCGTATGATGCATGGTGGGTAGAGCATCAACCTATTCCCTACACAGATCCAGATCAGCCAACACCTATAGAGAGATGAGGCACAAGGCCTAAAGGACGGCATAGAGGTGGAGGTGCCAGAGTGGGGAGAGTAGGTGGGAGAGATGGTGATGGTAGAGGTGGTAGATGAGGTCAGAGAGGACAGAGAGGGGGTTGGGTAGGTGGACTATCACCTATTCGTGAGGCAACGGTTCAGGATGTACCAATGTTGGACATCAGAGGGGGAGTGGATGTATAGGTTGGGGGTGAGCATGTTGTAGCAGAGGTATTGGTTGAGGAGCGCACATAGGTAGATGTTGGAGTAGAGGATGTGGTAGAGGATTTAGATGTTGACATGGTTGTAGACCCTCTGGGTGTTTTGGCAAGATACAGAGAGGATGATGTGGAGGATGATGATGAGGATTATGTGGAGGAGGATGCACCGATGGAGGAGCAGGAGAGAGAGCTCCGAGATCGGATAGTGGAGGGGAGACAGGAGGAGGATGGTCCTAGAGATGGTGACAGGGAGGCCTTGGAGGAGAGACTCAGACTCATGATAGCAGAGTTTGATGTGATGAGGCTGGAGAGAGATAGTGCCTACACAGAGAGGGATAATGCATATGCAAAGAGGGACAATGCGCATTTAGAGAGGGATAGTGCACTTATGGAGAGAGACCGGGTGATAGCTCAGAGGCATGAGATAGAGCAGCAGTTCACAAAGGTGAGATGCCTTTACAATGGGTCCCCATCTGATGGTATGGTACGAGAGTTGGTCAGATCAGTGGAGAGAGCCACTTATTACAAGGATTTATATGAGGTCGTAGTACCAATAGAGAGACAAGCTCCTACATTTATAGAGGTGCATAGTCAGAGCAGGGCCCATACTAGGAGTCAGAGGACATAGAGTACTGAGGGGGTGGTAGGTCCATCGAGGAAAGGTCCATATGATAGGCCTTCCACCTCACATAGAGCACCTTCAAGTCTTTTCCCACCACCATCACCACATGACAACATCAGTAGTAGGACACGATGACAAGGTTACATATGTAGAATTTTTTTTTGATCAAAGAGCCTGTGAGCTCATGTTTTATTTATGGTTATAGACATTGTACTGTGACACACTATTTTTTGAGCGATATATATATGATTTTGGTGGCTTCTACATGATATGCAGTTCTATGTTATGGATGATGCTTTATTTCTAGATGATTATGTTTCCTAAATGATGTATGTACATGTGTTATGAATGAATGTTTCTATATGTTTATGACTTATGCATTTAATAATGATGTTATGGATGTCTTTCATTACTTATGATAATGAATGCAATGATCTATATGATGCTGATTTATATTTGATGGGGATATGTACATGCAATGTTTACATTATGTATGTTATGATGATGCAATGCCTATTATGTCATGATTTTGAATGTATGTAATGAAGATGAATGGTACTATCTATATGTTTTAAATGTAATGCAACTATATGAAATGCTTATTGAATGTATGAAAATGCAAATGATCTAATGTTTTTATTGTGTCACAGGACTTTATCTTAATGTCAAAGAAGAGAAAATTTAGGATAAAAATGAATTCAGAATGTTAGTAAGAAATAATTAAGGTTGATTGATTGAGAAAATGATATAATGATGGTTGATCGATTGAGAAAAAGATATAATCTTCGATATTGTGCCAAATACACTATACTTGCTTGTTATCATCATTGGGTAGGACATGCCATAGATGGATAGTACACACTATGATATGAGATAGACCATAGTGTACAAAGTTATCCACCTGTGAAAAATAGAAAGTCGTATACAAGGAGTGTCTTAACTCAGACTAAGGACAAGATTCCCCAGTCGTTTTGTTGAGATAAACCACACACAACAGACAAATAAAAGATGGGTCATGAGACGTCATTGCTCCTTTAAATCCTTGATAGGACATCCTTGAGGAAACTAGTAACATGACTCAAAAACCAATGTTAAAAAGACTATTGATAGACATCAGCCAAAGAAAAAGAGTCCTGAGACATCATTGTTTCTCTAAATCCTTCAAGGGACATCCTTGAGAAATTTAGTAACAGGATCTTGCACAAATCAATAAAAAGATTAGACAAAATAAGATATAAAGTCATAAAGCCAAATAAATGTATTCGCCAAAACTTGATCTTGTGGGATTGTTTGATTGTTTGATGTTTGACATAACATAATATGAGAGATGACACATACCACATAAGACGTTGAGTCTAGTTTCGACCTGGTGACTTCTGTATAAGGCATGACAAAGCCTGGTTTCAGAAAGACACATATCGTATAAGATGTTGGAGTCTGATGACGTTGAAGTGACAAGCCACATGAGACTATGACAATTTGATGACGTTTGTTGACAAGAAAGACATATCTTGTTTAAGACATAGGTTGATTGCTTTGACAATGTGTTTGATGTTGACTTGATGACAATTGAAGATGTTTTTCCTTGTTGATGCATGACTTGTTTGGATTCCTTGATTGATAAACTGTGTGTGTGTGTGTTGACCATGTATGACATGAGATGATACCCTAAACTATGATATGCAACTTGTGTGATAGTGATTGTGAATGAGCCCTATTGGATTGATGTAGTGTGGTCTCGAGAGCTCATCAATTGATTAGCCTTGCCTATGTTGTACACGCAGAGATCTCGTAGTTTGAAATGACCAATGACTTTGAATATACAAAGCGTCATGATTTTAATGTGTGTGATACATGAAAAACCTAGACTGATTGATCTAATGCCTCAGGGGCACATCGATTGATGGCCTTGCCTACATCCCTGTCGTAGAGGCAACATAGTTCGACTATGTCTATTACTGACTTAACATGACCAACTTGACATGATTGACTTGACATGACTGACTTGACATGATTGACTTGACTCTGTTTTTTGGATTTTCTGACATTTTTTTATTTTCTTGCTTTTGGATTTTTGGAGTTTTCTAATGTTTTTGGGATTTTTCAGGACATTTTCGATGGTGTGACATTATGTACAAGGTGTTAGGGCATAGAAGAAGGATTTTCCCTCAGTCAAGAATAAGATTTGGAAGATGGAGTGGGTAATATGACAGAATGGATGCTAGATGTCAATCATTCCAAGTAATGGATGAGACAACCATTTATTATGAGTGATGGTGAAAAAGTCCGATTAGAATGATGGTAGACGGAAGAGCGAGCTTGACTACACATGGTGCCTGTTTGCCAGGTTTTCACCATGGTACTTATCCATAGCGCCATCGAAGCGGTTTTCACTATTGGACAAATTTATTTGTCTTTACTTTTCTTGATTTTCTCAATTTTTTTGGTGTTACAAAGACGCCTGTTTGCCAGGTTTTCATCAAGGTAACCATTTTTTTGTTTTTTTCATTTTTTTGTATTTTTCCGGATTAAGACACGGATTCTCAAAGACTTAAGCATAGAACCTCTTTAGATGCAAACTGTTGATAGGGGACAAAATCGGCTCTCCTTCAAGAGTAGAGAGTTGGTATGCTCCTGATCCAAAGGCTTCTGTGACAATATAGGCCCTAACCAGTTAGGTTCAAACTTTCCTAGGCTTTTCACGTTCAACTTGATTCTTAGGATTCTCCATTAATACCAGGTCACCAATGTCAAAGTGTCTATTGAGAACCTTCCTATTGTAACTATGATGAAGATGATTCTGATATGCTTGCAAATGATCTAATGCTTTTTGTCTTCGTTCATCCAACAATTCTAGCTCTTGTAACCTAGAGACACGGTATTCTTCATCATCAATATGACCCTTCAAGGATACCCTTAGAGAAGGTATTTCAACCTCGATAGGTAAGATAGCTTTGGACCCGAATACGAGGGAATATGGAGTGGCGCTGGTGGGAGTACAGATGCTTGTGTGATAAGTCCATAAGGCAGGATTAAGCTGTAGGTGCCAGTCATGACCAGCATCATTGACAGTCTTCTTAAGGATTCTAACAATGGTCTTATTAGATGCCTCAACTTGGACATTACCTTGTGGGTAATGTGGGGTGGAGAAATGGTGTTTGATGTGGAGTTCTTCACATAAATGGCATACTTCTTGGTTCTTGAATGGGTGGCCATTGTCTGTGATTATGGATTGGGGTACACTATATTGAAAAATGATATAGTTTAGGATAAACTTAGATATTTGTGTGCCGGTGATGTAGGTCATGGGAATAGCTTCAATCCATTTGGTGAAGTATTCGGTGGCGGTGATGATGAATTTATGGATGTTGGATGATGAAGGGTGTATCTTACCTATGAGGTCAAGTCCCCATTGGGCAAAAGGCCATGGTGAAGTAATTGGGTGAAGCTCCTACGCTAGCACTCTTATCAAGTCTCCATGTATTTGACATTGTCTACATTTCTTTACAAAGACGTATGAGTCTTTCTCCATTGTAGGCCAATAGTAACCTAGTCTCATAATCTTATGGGCTAGAGTAGGACCACTCGAATGAGATCTGCATATACCCTCGTGTACCACTCACAAAGTTGTTTGTGCTTCTTCAGCATCGAGACATATCATTAGGGTGTTATCTAAGGTACGTCTATACAGGGTTTCTCCGATGATGGTGTACTTAGCTGAATTTCAGATAAAGGTTCGGCATTAGTTATTGGACAAGTCTTGGGGTAAGGTTTGGTTAGTGAGATAGTCGAATATGTCTTTATACCAAGGATAAGTAGGACCAATAATGGTACACACTATCGTAGTATCGGGGACATCATAAGCGGGGACCAACAACTATTCAACCAGAAACTCAACTTAGGCACATTACTCAGAATATCCAACAAGGAACCCATGGTTGCCATAGCATCTGCAGCTCTATTATGGATACGTGGTATTTGTTGAAAATTTATGTCATTGAAATAATGCTTGAAACTATCAGCCATTCACTTGTAAGGTGAAATATTTTCATCCTTAGTCTCATAATCATCATTTACCTATCGGATTACCAGTTGAGAGTCGCCAAAGATATGTAGGCTCTCAATTTTCCATTGGGCTACCATTTTTAACCCTGTCACTAAGGCTTCATATTCTGCTATATTGTTGGTACAAGGGAAAGCAATCCTGAATGATTTAGGAATGGTATCACCTTGAGGTGTGACAAATAAGATACCAACTCCTGAACCACGATTTGTACGTGACCCATCAAAGTATAGTTTCCATTCGGTTTTAATGTCAATGTTGAAGAGAAATTCATTTGGAAAATCTACCACTACGGGATGGTCTGCCTTCATAGGTGCATCAACTAAATTATTTGCAATCACTTGTCCTTTTATATCCTTCCTTTTGACGTACTGAATGCCATACTCGCTAAGTATCATAACCCATTTAGCCAATGGACCTGTTAAAGCTGCCTTACTTAGGAGGTATTTGAATGGATCAATCTTTGCAATTAACATTGTTTATTGATTGAGCATATAGTGCTGAAGTTTTTGGGTAGCAAAGACTACCACAAGACATGCACCTTCTATGTTGCTGTAGTTCAATTCATAGCCCACTAAGGTACGAATGATGTAATAAACTGCTCTCTCATGACCTTGATCATCATGTTGTGCGAGAAGAGCCCCTAATGCCGACTGAGTTGCTGAGATGCATAATATCAATGGTTTTCCCTCTGTAGGTGGCATTAAGATTGGTGGAGTAAGCAAATAGTCCTTGATTTTTTGGAAGGCTTCCTGATATTTAGGTGTCCACACAAATGGTACTCCTTTCTTGAGTAGATGTTGAAATGGGTGTATTTTATCTGCCAGTTGTACTATGAAATGCCTAATGGACTGTAATCTCCCCTGTAGGGTTTTGAGTTGACCAATGATGACTGGAGGAGGTATTTCTATGATATCTCTTACCTTCTCTAGATCTACTTCAATTCCTTTTCAAGAGATGATATACCCTAATAGTTTCCCTGATTTCACTCCAAAGACACACTTCTTCAGATTTAGCCTAACGTTATAATTCTCTAGCCTCTAGAATATCTTGTCTAAAACCTTTAAATGATCTTCCCTTGTTTCTGATTTAGCTATAATTTCATCTACATAATCTTCCATGAGAGTATGTACAAAGTCATGGAAAATCGTAGTCATTGCCCGTTGGTAGGTAGCTCTTGTATTCTTAAGGCCAAATGGCATAACATTCCAACAGTATGTGCCCCATGGACACGTGAAGGTTGTCTTGTGTTGCTCTTTAGTTGCTATGTTAATCTGGTTATATCCAGAGAAACCATCCATGAGGGATAGCATCTTGTATCCTACTGTAAGATCTACTATCATGTCGATATTCGACAAGGGGAAGTCATCCTTAGGACATGCCTTATTGATTTCTCTAAAGTCTATGCAAATGCGAATACCCCTAGTTGGTTTAGTCATGGGTACAAGATTTGATATACAATCTGCATAGTCTATTATCCTTATGAATCCTACATCCAGGAGTTTCTTAAGTTTTGCCTTGACCAATAGAGCGATTTGTGGATGCATTTTACTTAGCTTCTATTTAAATGGCTTAATACCTGGTTGTAGTGGTAAATGATGCAATATTAGGTCTGGATCTAGCCCAGGCATGTCAGCATACGACCATGCAAAGTTTATCTATCTTTTTTTGAAGAAGTCCTTAAACTCATGTTGTTCTGTCTCTGTTAAAGAAGCTGCAAAATATACTATATAAGGATTCTCTTTTGTACCTATGTTGACTGCAATAGCCTCTTCTACTAGCATCAGTGACTTTTTTTGTTCAATGAGGAGAATATTTAAACCTCTATCCTTGGGTGCCTCAGAGAGGTTTTTGCCCTTAGATACGTCCTTTATTTTGACTTTTTCTTCATCCAAAGGCGCCTTTCGGTTTTCACCTAGGGACTCATCATTTTTATTTTTATTGTCTTTGTTCTTTTTATTCTCATTTTTGTGACTAGAGGTGTAAATAGACTCCCCAAAATATGCTTTGTCGTCCAAGTCTATGGTAAAACCTGCCTTATGATCCCCTCTTGGTATGACTTCTTTAAGTCCCATGAACTCAACAATTGCTTCGTCGTTCTCGAATGTATCTATGATAGGTGTACCTTATTGATCCCAGTCAATAAGTTGATACACAAGGGGCATGTCATCATCAGAGTTCTTAAAGGTAGCTATTGACAAGGTGAGTATAGAATGGTTGACATGGTCGCAGAAGTTTTGGAACAACTCCTTTTTTTTCCTCCTAGGGGTAGGTATACTCTGATGTGGGACTATAGTAAGGGCCGAGTCGTTAGAAGATGGTTTAACAGGTGTCCAAGATGCACGATCGAGGATTTTCCAATAATAGTGTTTATTCCATTCTTCTTTAGACATGTGTTTCCTAAGACGGGGACTAGATGATTTTGGTACAAGTTTTACCTTTAGGTCCAATTCTCCAAAGAGATCAACTATGTTCATGGTACTAGTAGAGGATAGAGAATCCCATTCACCATCGCTTGAGTTGGGAGATTCATCATAAACTGGCGGAGGTGATTTGTGAGACTCGTCGTAGACTGGGGGAAGTGGTTTGTGAGACTCGTCGTAGATTGGGGGAAGTGGTTCGTGAGATATCTCAATATCTACATAAGCACAATGTTCCTCTTGAAATAGTGACAAAGTACTAGGAAACCCAATTCTAAGTGGTTGACACCCTAGCCCTAGGTATTTTGGTCATGGGTAGATAGTAATCGGTTCTGTCCTTCCATTTTGATATAGTCCTAACCCAATGTGCCTGTCATAGCCTTCATTTTGCATTATCTTAAAGCCTTTTCCATACTGGTCCTTAGCTATTTGAATAGATGGGGAGGGGTATTCATGTTCTTCTTGATAAAACCAAGAATCACCTTGATCCACAATTTCTTCACTTAACTCTCCCCATTTGGTTAATGTCATTGTAGGGGGAATATGAAATGTAACCACTATCTGTCTTCTATCTGCCATGGGTAGGCCATATGCCTTAGGTGGAATCAATTGACTGACATAGTATAATGCCTTTATATTATATTCACCAAAACCCTTGTCTTGGATCTCGAGCTTAGGAGTGGATGATGGTGGTTTGAATGAAATGGACTTAGTGAGATGTGATGGGTCGACGTATAGGGATAAAGTGGATGAAGAAGCTTCTTGGTTAATAGGTACTTGTTGCTGTGGAATTTCCCTTAGGCTTGTACAATATTGAAAAGGATCTGGATCACCATCAATAGTGATCTCTGTGCCATTATACGAGAACTTGAGACATTGGTGGTATGTTTAAGGTACAAATTTCATTGCGTGTATCCAAGGTCTACCTAACAACAAGTTGTACAGGAGGGTGAGATCCAAGACTTGGAAGCTGGTGTTCATGATTGCTGGGCCAATTCTGATAGGGAGTGTGACAACTCCTTTGGATGATCTTTCCTCATCATCATAAGCCTTGATGACTATACTCTTAGAAGTGTCTACACAGTCTTCTAAGAATCCTAATGCCTTAACCAATTTTAGGGTACATAGGTTCAAACCTGCTCCTTAGTCTACCAAGACTCTTCTGACTTTGGTTTGATGGACTAGGACTTCAAGATGTAATGGGTCATTATGATCAGACTTTTTGATTGAGTAGTCTTATTGGGAAAATGTGGCATGATGCAAGTTGGTTAAATATCCCACCATTTCTTCGAAGCGATTGACATCCAAGTCCGTGGGAACAGTAGTGTTCTGCAATGCTTTGTCAAGTATGGCTCAATGTTTTGGTGACAAAGTCAATAGTTCCAAGATAGATATTTGTGTGGGGGTTTTGCTCAATTGATTGATGAGATTGTATCTAAACTTGGACCTCTGTGTAGGTGGTTCAGAAGAAGGACTTGGAATAATTATTTTATTCCCGCGTGTGTTCACATTACATTCTAGATGTTTCTTAATGATGATGGTATCAACATGTTCATTTACGGCTTGGAGGCTATATATGGTCTTTCCTTTTCCATAGTCATACTTGGAGTTTGCATAATTGGCAGAGGGATTGTTCTTGGTTCTCGAACCGGAGGTGTTTCCTTTTGTGTGGTCATGTAATGGGTCTATGAAGACCTTATGAGCACTGTTCTTAGTATTTTTCTGCCCGTTTACTTCTATGGATCCATTTTCAACAAATTCTTGGATGATATTCTTTAATTGACGACATTGTTGGAGGTTGTGCCCTTTCGTTTGATGATAGTCACAAAAAGCGGTATCATCCCACCATGAAGGTTTGAACTATCTAGGATCATAATCTCTTGGTTCCAAAGGTTTGATGAGATTATGTTTGACCAATTCTTTGAAAACTACCTCGATTGGTTGTCCTAAAGGTGTTAATTCACGTGTAGGAAATCTCCTTTGGGGTCTTTGTTGCGAGTTCTGGACATAATTAGCCATTTGATCTGGACTGTTCATCATGTCTGCATTTTGGTTGTATCCTCTAAGTGTGATAATTGGTCCAATATGTATGTGTTTAGCATCAAAAATTCCATCATTTGTGACATTCTTGTTTCTAGACCAGAACTTGTTTCTATCATTTGATGCGTTTGGATGTTGGACAATTGGGCTCTTGCCTGGTACTTTAATTTTGCCTTTGTCTATAAGGCCTTTCTCAAGGACGATCCCCTTTTGTACCAAGTCAAGGAATGCAGTGCAACGGTGTACCCATAAGTCACCTCTCAGTTTCGGGTTGATGTTTTCAAGGAATATTGTGACCTTTTGGTTTCCGGGTATTTCGATTGGACATCGGCTAGCTAGACTTCTCCATCTCTGGAAGAAAGTGATGAACGTCTCGCTGTCTTCTTGTGTGGTGTGGCACAAGGTTGCTATGGTTAATTTGTTGTCTATGTTAAAGGAAAAATGTTTGACAAAATTCTCAGCTAATTCACCCTAGGATCTATACCATATGGCAATTTAGAAAACCATTCCAAAACTATCCCTATGAGGGTTCGTGGAAATAGTCGCATAAAGTATGTGGGGTCATATGATATGTCCATGCATGCCGTTGAGAATTCTCTAATGTGTTCTAAAGGATTCTTCCTCCCATTATACTGAAGCAAATTTGGTATAATGTATCCATGGGGGAAAGGTGTCATATAGAGCGCTTTGTTGAATGGACATGGACATAGATCTTGTGCTGAGATAGTTCGTTTGCCTGACATAGAAATCTCGTCCATATTTTGTTGAAGAGTTTGCATTTTGTTTTGAAGGATGTCGCCTTGTGTCAAGGACATGGTGTTTGTGTTATTTGGATCAATGTAGGTGTTGTGATATGCCATGTTCTGTGACGGGTTGTGATTTGGCAAGGGAATATATCCTGTTAGGATGTGCTGATTTGGTATAGGGATATTCGTTGTCTGAATGGTCTGAGTTGGTATAGGAAAGCTTCTTGTCTGAATGGTCTGATTTGGTATAGGAATGTTTCCTATCTGAATGGTCTGATTTGGTATAGGTATATTCCCGCCAACTTTGGATCTCATACCAGTTGTGTTGGTGCCAAAGGGGTTGGAGGAAGTTTCCCCCGCAATAAATTGTAAACCTTGTGTTACATTGAAAGGGATTGTGCTTACAATTGACGATGTATGAGTAGATACGCTAGTTGGTATCACTGCGGTAATTTGGGGAATAGACACACTTGATTTCATAGTTTGTGTTGGTTGAGTAGATTGTGTTGTTAAAGTATGAATATCAAATCCTGGTGGTAGTGTGGCACCTTCTACTAGCAACTTTTCTAGATAGTGTTGTGGATCATTTGCCAAACACTCATCCATGAAGGATGCAAACTCAAGATCTTGCACTGCTGCGTCTATGTATTCTATGTAGATTTTCCCATGTGTGTCTCTAGTGACATTATTTTCAAGCAAAGGCTTGTGTGGTCTTTTAATTCCCGACGGTTGATTTCCGAATAGATTGATGAATTTGTTGGGGTTTTCCATTGCTTTGTGTTTATTTTTGGACCTTGTTTTGACCATGAAAAGGTTGCTCAAAATGGGTAATGCAGACTATGTCTAAAAATTGATATGACCTATGTCTATGTTTTTGGATTTTTTTGACAATAAATGGCGTTGCTAAAATGGTTTCTAAAAAGACATATATTAAAATGGCGTATGATAGGATGGACAATATGCAAAAATTCGAGTAGACTGACACAATAAATGAGTCTAAGATGGGTATAACCTACCACCTATGGAATAAATGCATGCAAGAATTTGTGTTTGACCAAGGAACCTGATTGTAGGACAAGGATAGTTGACAAGGTGAATTTCCGAAACTAGACTGTTGAGCTGGAAAGATTCACAAAAGGACTAAATTGACAAGGTTCAATGATTGTGACAAACTGGAACATGAATGCATCTAATGATGAGGAAAGTTATCTCTATTTCTATGATATGAAATTTCCTAGGAAGTATCTATATGCATGCGACTTAGGATGACTATGAATAAGGCGTTGATTGTGACTAAGATGTATATGACACCTAATGATGCAAGGTTTTTGAGATAAATTTACCAGTTTCTAATCCAAGGTTGATCTTAAGACCCTAAAGCAAATAGTGACAATAATGTTTCAGACTCAGCTCACGGTTTTTGATTTTTTTTGTTGACAGGGAAATGCGGTTCACCTAATAGTTGCGGTTCAAATGTTGACAGATGTTGTTTTTGATAGTGCATGCGACGTTTCTGACAGTTGTGATTTTTCTTATGACAAATGCGGTTTACCGATACACATGTGGTCTGAGAATTGATAGATGCGGTTTGCATGCACACATGCGACTCAAAATGTGATAGTTGTGACTTGTGATATGCAGACTGTGAATAATGAAAGTTTTGACAGACACATGTGAATTTCCCCCTAACAGATGCGACTCTCTATAATAGATGTGGTGATTAAACTGACATCTGTGACTCGATTTTCTGACAGTTGGATTTTTCCCGAAAGTTGTTGACTGAATTTTTTTGTTTGATCAAGTTTTTGACAAAATACAACATAGAACAAACACATCAATCAATGTATTTTTAGTTTTTGTGATGAAAGGATTGTTAAGAATCAAAAAAATTTATAACCTAGGCTTTTAGGACAATACTTGTTGAGTTCTTACTTGGATTTCTCCAGCTACGCATATTTATGGCAAATGACTAGTAGCTTGACCCCACTAGCTCCCCTCCAGGACACTCACTTATACGGGGCAGCCAAGCTACTATATCCATGAAACTCCCATGGCATACATTTCATTTCAACACATAAACTGTAAGAATGTAAGATGGCTTCACAGGGCCGACCCTACTGCGCCAACAAGTAGGTAGGATTTTGGTAACTCTACAACAAGGTGTTTAATAAGGGCATTCTGTTCATGGGACACTATCCAATGTCGGCGAGAGTCCATTTCTATCCATCTCATCGGAATAGTGCACGTGATTTGTGGGCTTTCCCCAAGAATCCACTTTTATATACCGAGTGGAAGTCGCTTGGCTTTAGCGTGCTATTGGTCTGAGTCGTCTTGGGGTGAGTACTTTTTCCCACCAAGACAGGCCCAAGTTCTAGAGTCAGTAACCATTTCTCTTAAACCTAGGATTGCATGACTGTGCAAGGGGAGAGAATACTTCGATTACTGAATCGTAAGGGTGAAAAATACGTGCAAATCACCAAACACAAAAGACAGTGGTTCTTTTTAATCCAAATGACAATTGTCTATCTATCAAACAAAAAATTCTTTTTAACCCACACGAGGATTATCTATCTATCAAACAAAAGCTTGCTTAAATAAATAAATTAACACAAAGGCATTAGGTCTTGCATGTAAATTTATCAGTAGTTCATTGTTCTTCAACTTTCATCCTGCAAACACTATGTTATTCCTCCTTAACATAACTGAAACAAACATTAGCAAATATCCAAACAACCTAAAAAATGAAAACTGAAAATATGGATGCACGGAAATCAATAAAAAAAATGAAAAAGATTTACCAGCCCAATGCAGCTTTTGGAGCCACAGATGCGGTTCGACTGTTGACAGACGGATGCGGTTCACAAAGTTTGTTGACAGGCGGATGTGGTTCGTGACTTCACGGATGTAGTTTGTGATGGCAGATGCGTCACTGTTTTTCACAGATGCGGCTCGTGGATACAAATACATCATTTTGCGGAATAGATGTGGTGCGCTGTACGAAAAACCTACAAAAAAGAACGAAAAATAGAAAAATGGAAAGATGAAAATATGTGTGGATTTTGAAGCGTGTTCACGTCAGGTTCACCAAATGTAACATAGAATTAAAATGTGGAATAAGATATCTACAAACTAGAATAAATGATGTTAATCTTAATCTAACCAATATTAATCTAAAATCAAACAACAAAGAACGAGGAAATAAACTAAACAAACTAAACAATTTAATGGAAAGCTCTCACCGAATATGCGTTCACCCCTTCGAGTTATCTTGATTGTTCTTCTCCATTTTTCCTTTTCAGTATTCTTTCCCTTAGATTTATGTGTTTGAATGCAATTATAACTTCGTCGAGTGTCTAAACAAAATATCGAAGATAAATCTCTTCTCAAAAGTGTATGATTTCGGGAGGAGGAATAATGATTATGACAGGTCATTTTATAGATTTTGGGTTTTCGAACGATCGGCTCAAATTGAAAGAGAGATGGATGGATGAGATTGATGAATGCCATGCGATGTGAGTTGTGTGTCAGATAGAATGCGAGTTAGAAAATGAGTCAGGATCCTAATCTCCAAAAATAGAAGAAATAGATTTTGTATGCAAAAGCCAAAGTTAGAACTCGAAGACTAATGCATTCGAATGCAAATGGGAGTTAGAACTAGTTAATCGACTATTTGTGATGGAGAGTCCTCCCATAGAGATAATTAGATGTTGAATTAGGAGATAACTGAAGAACTAAAAATAGATCTCGAGTCAGAAGGTGAGTGAATGATTAGTCAACTGATTGATAGAAGAATGTGACATAAATAATTAATAAATATGAATTAAATGTTAATTTAATTCAACATTAAAAAATGAGAGACTTTAATTAAATAAATAAAGTAATTTATTTAATTTGACTGTTTGAAAAGGATAATATAAATAGTTAAATAATAAATATTTAATTATAGATAAAGGGGAGGTTAAATGAATAATTAAATAAAGATATTTAATTATAGTTGGAAAAGTATGATAAAGGGGTAATTAAATAATAAATTATTTAATTGATAGATAAAGGGGGAAGAATTATTAGTTCACAACATAATTAAATAAATATGATTTATTTAATTAATCAAGTTGAATGAAGATTAATAATTAATTAATGAATTAATTAAAAAGGGGTATTTAATTAATAGAGGAAATATGTGTTAGAAAGGTTAATTAAATAATTAACATTATTTAATCACGAAAATGGACTATAGAAAATTATGTCAAATATGTACTTGTAGGCCTAGACCAATTTTCGGTATCTACAGAAAGATAAGCCCTTGTTCATACCATTGAGGGAACCAATCATGACAATGCCATTTGGTTGAGCGATAATGAGACTATCAGTCATGCCCTTTCATGAATCATCCAAGAGAAGAGAAGGATTAAAGATGATGCCAATTTAAACTACTTACCTCCTATCATTCCGACAAAGTTAGACTCTGTATCAATTTCTAGTGATATGCCCTAAGAATGTAGTGTTAGTCCAACAATGTTGTTTAGGGACCCTCATGTTATACCTACGGTTAAAATTATTGTATTAGCCTCAAGTGGAAAATCAAAGGAATATGTTCCCTGGAATTATGTGTCTAAGGATAGGTTTGAAGGATATTATTCTTATTATCAAGAGAATGAGAAAAAATCTAAGGGTTATACCCCACGACGTTATGTATCAGAAAGAGAATATGAGGGATACTCTCCCTTAGACTATATAAAAAATCATTCTTTGTAAACTTTACAATATTGAAATCCTTCATCAATTTGAAATAAAAACATGTTTTTGGAAAAACTTGTGTAAAAGTTCTTTATGATATTCTTTATATGAATTATTGTTCTTTAATACTTGTAGAACGTTAAGTAAACTTTCATAGATCTAATTAAATGAAACTTCTAGGTAAAATATTCTTGAAAAAATGGTTAGAACATGAACTAACATTGGGGGAATTCAAGAAGTAGGAGAAGGTACTGAGAATGCAGAAGCTAAGTTGGACCGCATCTTGTCTATAATGGATGAAACAAGAGCAAGGTTAGGAAACCTTGAACATGAAGTAATGGGTAAAGAAAGAGTGGAACAAGAAGTCCCAAATAATTATGAGGAAGTACCTCATAATGAAGAGGAAGGGGAGAATTATTGTATCACACCAATTATAGTGAACAAGAGGATGAGGAGTCATAGTAGAAGGAACTAAAAGGAAGTGGTCGACCAATTAGTTATCCCATGAAAAGAAGAAGGTCACACCTCCTAAATTTCAGGGTAGTGCTACTGGGGATGTGGATAAATCATGACTTACAGATATGGAGAAGTAATTTCTAAATAAAAATTACTCCGAAGTCACTAAAGTCATATGGGGAGCTTTCAAATTGGCAGGTGAAGCATCCAACTGGTGGATGAATGAGAAAATGGAGTTAGGGATCAGTTCCTTGAGGTTGACATGGAGTGAGTTTTTGGATATTTTATAGAAATGGTGGTTACCACAACTCTTCTATGATCAAAATATCAATTATTTCCAAAATCTTAAGCAAGGAGATTCTTCTGTGAATGAATATTGGGAAAAGTTCACCTGCCTCCGGAGGTACGTACCCATGTACTAAAAGGATGAGTGATTTCGGTTAAGGAAATTTATTATGGGTCTTAATGCCCAAATAGATGGTGAAGTAGATGTACACAATCTAGCAACCATGGAATTTGTGTATGAAAAAATGATTAAGCAAGAACAAAAGCTTAAGTCTATTTCAATCTATCAAGAAAGGAAGAAAAATAAGTTTAAAACTTGGATAGGTTAATCAAGCTTTAAGAAGACCCAATGAAGGGAAACGTTTTTAGAAGCAAGGGGTAATGGGACCTCAACAAAGGTGGAATGAACCAAGAAGAGACCAAAGGGGAAGTAACAACAACTATAACAACAACAACAAAGCTGGTGGAAATATTAATAACTCTGGGAGACTTGTGAAAAGGAAGGGACCAATGAATGGATTTTTACATGTGGAGGGGATAACTATGCTAATCAGTGCCCTAGTAAGCTGAAAGAATCTCAACCATGTGGGAATCCTCTTCCTCCACAATAAGCCAAATTTCAGCAAAGGATACATGCTACAATAGACAACCGATAGGTTGAGTATCAAATCACTTTGGTACAAGTCTTAGGTACTTTGTTTGACATTCCTATCTCAATTTTAATAGATATTGGTGCCACAAAAATTTAATTTCTCTTGTAATAGCTCAAAAGTTTGTACAAGAGTTATTTAGATTACATAGGATTCTCGAGAAGATTATATCTAATAGGGATGCTCGTGTGACATCTAGATTTTGGAAAAACCTATTTTTTGAACTTGGAACAAAATTGAATATAAGTTTTGCATATCATCCAAAAATAGATGGACAAAGTGAAAGGGTAAGTTAAGTTTTAGGGAACCCACTAAGGATGTATTGCATGGATCAACAATACAAATGGGAAGATTACCTACCATTGGTTGAGTTTGCATATAATAACTCTTATCATTTTGCGATCAAGATGGTTCCATTCACAGCATTATATGGTAGGAAATTTTAGACTCCTATAAGATGGGACAAGCTAGAAGATATGATAAGCCTTGGGCTAGAGATGTTATCCAAAATGGAGGAGCAAGTTGGAAATATTAAGCAAATATTAGCATAAGATAATGATAGCTAGAAAAGTTATGCTGATGCCAAGCGGGCATCCAAAATTTTCTTAGTAGGGGAAAAAGTTTTGTTAAGGGTCAAGCCTCATAAGAGTTCTATAAAGTTTGGAAAGTCATCCAAAATAGCTCCATGCTACGTATGTACTTTTGAGGTTCTTGAAGAGATCAAACCTATAGCATATAGGATTTATTTGCCACCAACTCTTTCTAGGATATTGCACAATGTTTTTCATGTATCATATATGTAACACTAAGGGAAAACAACAAATAGATTAATCTAATAAAAGTAATAAAATAATCTAATCCTTCGCTAACAACACAAAACAATGGAATTTAGAAACATAAATACAAGAAAAATCGCACTGAACATCTGTATAATTCCTTGAATAACCTCGATTTCACTTCTCCATTTTGCTATTGTAATATAATTGCCCTCATATTTTAACAAGTATGCAAGTATAGCCTATTGATTATTGACTTAGAAAATATCAAATATTTCGGGAGGAGGAATAACAAAAAAGGTCAATCCAATTTATAGAAAATTAATTTTTGAATGATTGACTTAGATTCAAAAGATAGATCGACGACTGAGATTAATGAATGCCATGTGATAGAGATTTAGTATTAGTAATAATGCAAGTGAAAAAGTCTGCATGATGAAGATTAAATTAAATAATAATTTAATCTGGTGTTGAGATTGTTTGAAATTCAAAAGAATATGGATTGCATGTGAAAGATAAAGATTGAAATAGAAGAAAATTTGTGTTCAAACACACAAATGAATTATTTAATTAATAATAATTCACCCGGAAAAGAATAATACTGATTGATTAAACCAAAAGTCTGTTTGTTAGAAACAATCAAATATTAAATCAGGAGATAACTGACTGATTTAGTTTATTCTTGACTTAAGTAGTAAATGAATAATTAGATAACTAAGCGATTATCT
The DNA here is from genome assembly GCA_007115665.2 of Sequoiadendron giganteum. Lineage (NCBI taxonomy): Eukaryota > Viridiplantae > Streptophyta > Pinopsida > Cupressales > Cupressaceae > Sequoiadendron > Sequoiadendron giganteum. Next base: position 321,685,838 of record CM021103.1, read on the forward strand.
AATCAAAGAGGAATATGCTACGAATAGTTACTTTTTATGAGTTAAATGATTATTTAATTCAACATTCAGAATATGGGGATTAAATTAAATAAATAAAGATTTATTTAATTAACTGTCGAAAAGATTATAGAATAATTAAATAATTTGAAATGAATATTTAATTATAGTTGGAAATGTGATGAGGGTAAATTAATTAATAATTTATTTAATTTTAGAAAGAGGATTAATTAATTAGCGACGTAATTAAATAAATAATATTTATTTAGTTAATCAGTATTGAATGAAGGTGATAATGAATCAATTAAATAATTAAATTTATTTAATTAATATAAGATAAATGACTTTAGACATATAATTAAATAATTGGCATTATTTAATCACGAGCTTGAACATTAGAATTATGTCAAAAATGGTGTCGCAGGCCTAGACCAATTTTCAGTGTCTACAATTTGCCCCTCTTTGATACAATGTCATTTCAGCATTTGTGTCAAAGAAAATCAGTTAAAACATGCCCTAGTTGTGCCCCGGTGTGAAATAGTTGTCTAAATAAGTTCGATGGTTGTGAAAGAAATTTATTTTAAAGTGGTTTGGAATGCGAAATGGATGTTAGAAGTTGAAAAATAGTGCATCTAGTACAGAAGGTTGGAGAAAAACTCTCCAAAACCCTAGGTATAAATAGGATTTGGGGTGAAAATCAAATCATTTGCTCCCTAGACTTTGTGAGAAAACCCCGATCTTGCTCGAGAGCTCGCAGTGAAGATGTCTCCCGTTCTGTACATAGAGCATCATGGTTACTGTATCCAAACCTTAAGACGTCTGATCAATGCAAGACCCCCGGTATGTACCCCAAAACCGGCTTTTGAAATTTTAATTTTCATACATTTTTAGGCACTTAAAGTTTTATTATTGTAAGTTAGGGAAAATCAGATATAAAACTAAAACAACAAGATATGAAAACCCTAACAAGCACAATAGAGCACAAACAAGCATGAAAATAAAAATAACAAGTGAATGCAAACCAATCTCCAAGCTAGATTTGATTTATCTCTATTGCTCTTCTCCACCTGCATGAGAATGCAAGATTTTGAAGGTTTGATTATTATTTCTCAATTTCGCAACATAACAGTGAGATGAAAGATAATAGAAGAAAAATAGATAGATAGATAAGAAGATTGAGAGAAATTTTGGCAGAGTGAGGATGTTAGAAGAAGATTCCCCCCAAATGACCTGTGAAAGGCTTGATTTATAGGAGAAGGCTGATTTGATTCGATGGCCAAGATTAAAAGTCAAATTTGTGATATGTGTGGCTAGGATTAAAAGTTTATTTTAGTGTCTATGATGCACATTAAGTGGGTTATGACATGAGGCTAAAATTAAGATGTGAGGAAATAAGTGATATTCTTTTATTTATTTGGAGAGAAAAGATGCCTATGAAGCACAATGAATGGGGGTAAAAATAGGATGTGAGTGAGAATCTCATAATTTAAATAATAAAATTATTTAAATTATTTATGCATGTGAAGAGTTGTAGTCATGTGACACATGTTGCAATGTGACAATAAGTGAGGGATTAATTCAAATATTTAATTTGAATTATTTTGAGACATGTGAAGGGGGAATTAATTAAATAAATGAGATTTATTTAATTAATTGGGAAGGTGATTAAGTGGAATAAATGGGATAAGTGGGATAATGTAATGACCTAGGGTAAAATATTACAAAATGTTTTACAAGGTCATGTATCGACTAGGTAATGTTATGACATGGACAATTTTGGGTGTCTACATTTTGCCCCTCTTTGAGATGATGTTCGAGATGGTGAAATTTATGTCGAGTAACATCATTTCAAAGAAGCTAAGGTATGGATAGATGAAAAAAAGATGATGCCCCAACCACTTGAAGAAGTGAGGAGTAAGGTGAATGAAGGAAAGGGATGATAGAAGAATATGATGATGCAAAAGATATGAAGAAATGGGATGATGATATAGGATATGATAATGATGATGATGCCCCCTCGAGAGGATAGGTGGGTTGGAAAAACACATATATTCTCTCGAAATGAATGAGATGATAAAGGAGGGATAAGATGAATGATACAAGATAAGAAGTAGATGAAAAAGAAAAATGACACGCTATGCTGCAATAAAGTGAGCAATCATATGTTTGATATAGCACTAGACGTTATGCACCAAGGTATAAGGACCAAGGTGACATGTGTCTCATGCCCCAGCGTAATACAACCTTGTCTAGATACAAGATATGAATATTAGCTAGGAGTGATTCAGATTTGATGCAAATGCAAATTGAAATGATAAACACACAAGCAAGCAAGCATGCACAAATGATACAAAAACAAACAAGGTATTGCCCCTGTCAAGCTGTAAACCGATGATTAATTGATTGATTGATGATGATGATAGTGTTGTCATTGTGGGGAACGATATATCCCTAGATCAACACAAGGATGATTGATTGATTGATTGATGATGATGTGTTGTCATTGCAGGGATCATCGATATATCCCTAGATCAACACAAGGATGATTGATTGATTGATTGATGATGATGATAGTGTTGTCATTGCGGGGAACGATATATCCCTAGATCAACACAAGGATGATTGACTGATTGATTGGGTTTACAACAAGATTAGGATCAAGACCAAAGGATGTGATTGGATAATTTGGCAAGATTGATTAGCTTTGTTGGTATGGATTAAGGATTGACTTGCATTTGGATTATTGCTTGGAAGGATTGAAGATGCTAGATTTGAAGATTTGGATGATGATTGATGAATTAAATTGAGGATTGATTTACTTGGAATGATTTTGATTGATTGGATTGATGAAGAAATGATTTAATTTGATGATAATGATTGGATTGATTAGAAGAACTGTTTGATTAGAAGAAGTGATGTGATTGAATAATTTGATGAAGAAATTGATTTGAAGAAGTTGAATTGATTGGAAGAAGTGATTTGGTTTGATTTTATTGCTTGGATTTTTGAAATGTTTTGATTTTTTTGGATTTTTGAAATGATTTGATTTTTTGGATTTTTTTGTCCAATATTTGATGTTTTTTGGATTTTTGGAATATGTGATGTTTTTTGGATTTTTGGAATATGTGATGTTTTTTTGGATTTTTGAAATGTTTTGATTTTTTTGGATTTCTTTTTCAAGACCTTTTTCTATTTTTTTGCATTTTTTTAGGACTTTTTTGAGATGTTTTGAGATGTCAATGGATGACAATTTGGGTAGCCTTTTTGCTAGATACCAATGACAAGGGAAAACCAAGTCTAGGTGCAAGGAGATAGATGGGATGGATGGATGAAAGGGTGGGTGATAGGATAAGGGACAAAAGGCTCATGATATATGGATGGATAAAAAATGATAGGTCATAGTGAATGAAATGGATGTATGCATCATAAGAGGGCAGGGATGTGATCTCTAAAGACTATGTCACATAGGAATAACATGCCCATTCTAGGTACAATACTTAGGATTCTTCATGACGAAGCTTATGACACTAGGATAATGATAGGCTTGTTTGGAAGGATGAGGTATATCAAAAGATATCCAAAGCATGTTTCAACATTTTGCCCCATATTTTTATCAAGATAAAAAAGAGGAAGAGAGGATGAATGGACTCAATATGATAAGTATATGGGTATGATGGATAAAGATGGTATGTAGGATGGAAATGATACGATAAGAAATGACATGATAGGATAGATAGTGCAGATGAGACAAAGTGCCCCCAAGTGTAAGTGACATAGAAGATCAACCTACACATGATGCCTGTTTGCTAGGTTTTCATCATGGTACTTATCCAAGGCGCATGTTTACCAGGTTTTCACCTTTGGATGAAGGGATTTATTTTTACTCTTTTTTGATTTTTTTGATTTTTTTTAATTTTTGGATAAGAGAAGGGGACTACGGATAGGAGGGACTCAAGTTTCTAGTTCCATGAAAGGTGATAGTCCCACTAGAGATGTATGTCATCACATGGACCATGTCAAAATGTCATTATGCTCATAGATGTTGGTAAGGGATGACATGAAAGGGAGATGGAGTAGGTAGATGATGGATTATGATGGGGATTATGGAGGGATTGGTGGATTATGATGTCGATTATGTAGGGAAGATGGATGGGAGGCTTAGCCAAAAGCATGGACCATAGGAATGTGATGGGGGAGATATGTAGGATAATGAGTAAGGGTGAGGAGATGGAGGTATGCAAATTTTTTGTGAAATAGAAGGGAACCATGACCAATGGTTGCACACACTATGATAAACATTGAATTTTTTGATGTGGAGGGGGTGTAGGAAGCAATGGAGATGGTTTCTTAGGAGATGGGTAATGAATTTCTTTAGGTACCCACATAGACTTAATAATTTTTATGACTTTTGTTTTGCTTGTGGGATGGAATATGAGATTTCTGAATACAGTGGGAATGTGAGGTGGAAGTGGATGGTTGGGATTTTTGAGATGTAGATGCCTCGTTTGAATTGTTTTCATTTTTCTTAGGTACCCAAACCATTTTGATTTTAGACTTTTCTTTTGAAGGTACGGGCTTATATTGCTATTTGGATGGATTTTTCTTTGATTCTTTGATTTTGTGTCCTAGGGCATGAGGAACCTTTAAATTTTTCACTTTATACATAGAGGCATCAAATTTTTTGCTTTTGAATCCCATGGGTATGGTGGAATGAGTGGAAGCTTTATGTTTAGACAATGTGTGCATTGATTGGTCATGATTAGGATTTTTAGAGGATTTATGGATAGGTGGATAAGGGGATTGGATAATGAGGATATTAGGTGTTGGGAGTAGTGGAGGTAGATTAGATGGAGGGATATTAGGAGTTGGAAGCAATGGTGGAAAATTTGATGGTGGAAGATGTATGGTCACATGCTTTTGAAATTTGTAAAATGATGGAGGAGGGATGGCAACATATGTTTTAGGAATATGATAGGATTTATGGTGGAAAGAGGACTTAGGATGGGTGGAGAAAGTACCAAAATCTTTAGATTGGTGTCCTTGGGGTGTATATCCAAGGCCATAAGAGTGTGGAGGGACCTTGACATGGATGGGATCCAAAACACCTTGTTCATGAAGGCCTAAACCTTTACCTTGATAGTTCATGTTGTGAAGCATGCGATGGACAATGGGACTAGGTGTGTTTTGGACACTAGACTTGAGTTCATTATTATGTGAAGAAGGTGAAGTGGATAAAGGTTGTTGTTCTAAGGAGGAAAATTCATGAATAAAGATGGATAGACCAATAGGACATGTCGATGGATTTGAAATGGGGTTGATAGTGGATGTGGAAGGATCATTAGGATCTTGATTATGTTCATTTAGATCCACACTATTGGTTTGATCTTCTACATTTACTTGAGAGGAATGTGTCTCAACATGACAAGTGGATAATGTGAGATCATGGATAGGACTAGGTAGGGGGTCTATAGGAGAAATAGAGGTTTCTTGCTCATGGATAGGTGAAGTGATAGGCTCTTGACCATGGAATTCATAGAGTTGGCTAAGGGGATCGTCATAGTCTTCTTGATCATAGGTAGGATCTAGATCATAGAGGGAACCTTCATCATGAATAGGACCAAGTATGTTATAAGTGGGATCATTAGAAGGGCCTAGATCTTTATTAGAATGAGAGGTTAATGTTTCCTCATGCTTAGGATAATGCTTTTGACATAGCTCTTGGGTTTGAGTGGAAATGGAAGTGGAAGACTCTAGAAGAGGCTTGGCATGCTCTTTATGATAAAAAACATGAGGGCATGATGGTATTTGACTTAGACATATAAGATCAATAGGTTGTGGACCACATGATAGAGTTAGAAGAATAGACATGACATTCAAAGGTTCGTTGGTAAGCTCATTAATGGGTGCTTGACATGGGGATGGTCTATTTCATGCTAGTAGGCTTTGGAGAAAACCGTTAAAGGATTCTTTGGTTGATGGATTAGAGCTTGAGAAGTTGGATGGTGGTGTTGGTGTAGGACTAGTGTGCTTTGAGATAGGAATTTTATTAGATGGAGGTGGAGGAGTAGTAAATGGAATGGTGTATGATTCCAAACTTAGGGTGGTATTTCCCTTGTCAATAGTATCATTAAGGTGACCTAAGATTTAAACAAAGTTTTCATCATCACTAGGAGCAAAGTTTGACCCACCTTGGAGGATATATGGTTTTGGATTATCTTCATTAGGTGAAGGGGATTCTCAAAGTATGAACTTGGGCTTGTGACTAATATCATTAAGGATTAGGACCATTTCAGCAAGTGCTTCCTTAGGATTAAGGTGATAATGATGTGGAATGATTAGATTGATGAGGATGAAATTGATTTGAATGTGATTAGAAAAATAATGATTAGGATGATTAGAATGATATATTTATGTGTTGGTGTTTATAGCTTTATATGAAAATTTGCAAATAAATGATTACAAATGTACACACATGAATCGCACACACAAGACACATAAGAAAGTTTGAATTTGAAATTATGAATATGATGATTAAACATGCAATTGAAGAAGACACATCAACAAGTCCTAGAACTAGTCAAGTGGGTATGGCCAATTAGGTCTTAAGCTAGGATGCACAAGGTTGACTAGGGATAATTTGAAAGAAAAATCCTGCCACACAACTGGGAGAAAGGGGTAACCCACCCTTCACCTTCACTTCCCAAAGGTATAAAGTTCTTTGGGGCTTAGCCAAGAGTGACAAGATTTTAACTCTCAAAGAAGTGTGCCTTTCGATTCACACATTGATTGAGGTCATCCCTAGGGGTGATGAAATCCCCTAGCAGGACTCCTATAAAGGGTATGCCAAAAGTGAACCAAATGAGGTTTTTTTGATCACACACACACTTATTCACACTCGCAATTGTTAATTTCCCTTTAAAAAATTGAAATGTGTGTAAAAAAATTCAAACACTTGTTATTTTCAACCCAAAGTCAAAATGTATGATGGAAGACAATGGTTATTTTTAAGCCCAATTTCAAAGTGTGATTCCAAACAAGATGTTTATTTTATAGCCCCAAATTGAAGTGTTTTGCAAACAAGATTGATTGATCAAATGAGAGATAAAGATAATAGAATGAGTGTACCCAAAAGTTTTTCGCTTTCCAATTTGATGTGTATGACTGATATTGCTGCTACTAAAGCTTCTTATGATCACCTACAAAATCAAAAAAATAATATTATAATGCAACCATAAAAGAAATTAAGCTCATCAAAAATTTGTAATTTTAGATACATATTTTTAACATAGACGAACTAGATTCGATTATTTGAAGATGTTATTGATCTGAAAAAAAAAAAATCAAAGAAGAGATCCCTACTAATTTTCTGAGAGCTTTCCATAAATGTAGAGAAATCAGAAAAATTCTCTGTTTTGCACCCAGAAATGCGGATTTGTGAAAAACGTACATAAAACAAAGATTGGATTATTTCGCATTGTATTTTACTTCTAAATTAAATTTGTAAAACCAAGAACCCAATTAAAATTACACGAGATTACCAAAAATGTAAACATTTATGGAAAATTTATTGATTTGCGGCTAGAAAGTTAATTTTATGAAACAATATAAAATAGTGATAACTCCTACAAAAATGTTGATAACCCCTCAATTTCTTTACTATAGCCCGTTGAGATGATTTTTAAACTTTTGTGAAAATCTTATAGAGAAATACACAACAATTTGAAAGATATGATGAAATTTGTAAAACCTTGGGTTTCATTCAAAAACTGGTAAATCTACAACAAAAAAACAAAAAAACCTGCAAAAAGCAAGCTAGATCAAATGATTCACGTCGAGTTCACCAAATGTAGTTAGGGAAAATCAAATATAAAACTAAAACAACAAGATATGAAAACCCTAACAAGCACAATAGAGCACAAACAAGCATGAAAATCAAAATAACAAGTGAATGCAAACCAATCTCCAAGCTAGATTTGATTTATCTCTATTGCTCTTCTCCACCTACATGAGAATGCAAGATTTTGAAGGTTTAATTATTGATTTCTCAATTTTGCAGCATAACAATGAGATGAAAGATAATAGAAGAAAAATAGATAGATAGATAAGAAGATTGAGAGAAATTTTGGCAGAGTGAGGATGCTAGAAGAAGATTCCCCCCAAACGACCTGTGAAAGGCTTGATTTATAGGAGAAGGCTGATTTGATTCGATGGCCAAGATTAAAAGTCAAATTTGTGATATGTGTGGCTAGGATTAAAAGTTTATTATAGTGTCTATGATGCACATTAAGTGGGTTATGACATGAGGCTAAAATTAAGATGTGAGGAAATAAGTGAGATTCTTTTATTTATTTGGAGAGAAAAGATGCCTATGACACACAATGAATGGGGGAAAAAATAAGATGTGAGTGAGAATCTCATAATTTAAATAATAAAATTATTTAAATTATTTATGCATGTGAAGAGTTGTAGTCATGTGACACATGTTGCAATGTGACAATAAGTGAGGGATTAATTCAAATATTTAATTTGAATTATTTTGAGACATGTGAAGGGGGAATTAATTAAATAAATCTAATTCAAATATTTAATTTGAATTATTTTGAGACATGTGAAGGGGGAATTAATTAAATAAATGAGATTTATTTAATTAATTGGGAAGGGGATTAAGTGGAATAAATGGGATAAGTGGGATAATGTAATGACTTAGGATAAAATATTACAAAATGTTTTACAAGGTCATGTATCGACTAGGTAATGTTATGACATGGACAATTTTGGGTGTCTACAATTATCATATGCATCGCTTTAGAATCAACACACATGTATCCGTATGTGACACATGTGCTAATGGAATGACACATATGTGCAAACACGCCTAGGTCCATTTAGGTCATTTAGGTTAATCAACACATTTTCATTTGTTTGCACTGCATGTGTATAAATGCATCACATTTGTGAATGGTAGTGTCACTTGTAGGTTAGTGCATCACATGTGTTTTAGAGAACCGCATTTGCTTAATAGGTATGACAGTAATAGTGCACCACAATTGTAAAATCATGACACGTATGCATGTTAGTTAGGTATGATTGGTTGTGTGACACATTTGTGTTAAAACACCTCATATGCATTTTTAAATGATGCATTTGAGTTTCTGAAACGCATGTGCAAATTTTAATGACACATGAGTAATATTTTACCACATTTGATATTGAAATGATACATTTTCTTGCCAAATTTTTGAAATTTTTTGTGATGTAAAAATGAATGCTGTATTTTTTTGACATGAAGTATTTTGACACATTTGTAGAATATATTGGATCCTATATACACCCGAGAGTCGAGGTCGACCACATACGAGCTACGAGATTAGTTGGTGAGCGTGGAGACACATTTGATTTGGAGTCTAGGGTTACATCATGTTTTCACTATGCCCACTATTTGGGCTAACAGAGGCATGTTGACTGCTCTCTATGAGAGATGGAATTTTGAGACCTCTTTTCACTTGCCTATTGGAGAGGCAATAGTCACTTTAGAGGATGTATATAGGATTTTGAGATTGCCTATTATGGGTGAGAGAGTGATATATGACACCTAGAGAGGTTATAGTGAGATCACCCAATTTTTCATTTATGATGACATTAGACAACTCGGTATCGAGCACTATGAAATTAGATGGCATGTATTAGCAGAGAGATATGAGCGGATTGATTGCATGTTATGTACATTGATTGTCAGGATTGTTCTTCCTGACCGCCGATGTCATGGTTTTCCTGTTGGGTGGGGGGAGATGCTAGTTGGGATGTTAGAGCGTCAGGTAGTATATGCATGGGGGCCATGTTTACTAGCCATGTTATATTTTCATTTACATGAAATTGTGTATAAAGATGCATAGTCGATGAGTTGTGGCACTACCTTGCCGATGATCTGGGCATGGGAACACATTGTTGTGTTCTGCCTAAAAGGAAAACAATAGTTCGAAAACATTTTCCTAACGCTAAAACAATAGAGGAGAGGTGTAAAAAACTAGTTCTAAAACTTATATTGCATACATGTAGGATATCAAGGGTAGTATAAAAATAACATGCAGACAAAGAAGGCACCATAATTACATGGGAAAACCCTTTCGGGTAAAAAAACCACCACACCAAGATCGATCTCTTTGTATTTTAGTAAATATGTTTAGATACAAAATGCAGACCTCTCTCTCTGGACAGTTAACTCACAGTATCAGACTGAGAAGCATACATTCACTGTTACAATACTTAGCACGAGTATACAGTAAAAAAAATTACTATGCATAGTCACTGGTTTCACTTCCTCTCTATCTAAGCTCGCAGTAATTTGTTACAGTCTAAAACAAACTTAATGCAACCCTAATAATTGTCACACTTGTGTGACTTATATAACAATAATTGACTATGTAGACAATCCTACATTCAATCAAATTAGCCAATCACCAGCCATTAAAGTCACCCTGATTTCTCAACTAGATAATCCGATCCTTTAACCAAATTGATCTTGCACAATCATATCAAGCCACTCAGGCATTTAATTCATTTCCAAAAAATGATCCTGTCACTAGTCACCAATCAAAACAAACTACATTTACTGCCTTCACCGTTTTTGGTCTTCGGCTAATCAAAAACTGCCACACATCACCCTCCTGTTTGCTAGTCACTTTTAGCTCAGAGTCAAACCAATCAATAAGAGACATGCATCTCTTACCGCGCTACCATTAAACAAGCAACAGTCAACCGCGGTGCAGTGGTAACTGCCAGCACTGACCACCAGGTCACCACCACACCACTGAACCAAGATTGCCAAACCTCCACGATAAGGTGGTAACTTCTTGCACAGATCATCAATGACTTACCATGCCACCAAACCCTAACTGCTAGCCTTCTACGGTAGGGTGGTGATTGCTCGCTCAGACTGCTAATGATTTACCATGCCAGTGTGATGCGGGTGAAAGGCCATCGCATTGGAGCGGTAAGCGGTCATCACTAAGTCACCATCATCAATTGCCACCACCATGCCACCATTGATCAACACTCATGGTAAGGAGGTAAAACTTCCTTCCACTAGCTCACCACTTTTGCGTCGCTCATCGTGCTACCTCCACTGCCAAAAGTAGACCCCGCGGTAATGCGGTAACACTATGCCACCGTGGCTAGATTGTTAGAGGCCCACAATAAAGTGGTAAGCTGCTAGACCACGCCTCAAAGACTGAACCCTAGTGGTAGGGCGATAAAGGCATTAAAGAAAAAAATTTCACCAAGTCTTTCAGAGGTCCAAGCTGGAAGTTGAGGCACCTATTCCCAACAATCTCCCACTTGACGAAGACTTCCAAATTCCTCTAGACTTCAAAAAATCACTGACGATCATAGGCCCCAAGGCCCATCGATTTTGTGCACCATCTGAACTTGTCCGTGCTTACTGGCTTTGTTAGAGCATCTACAAAATTCTTCAAAGTGTCAAACTTTTCAAGACAGATCTTTCCATCTTCCACCATGTCCCTCATGAAGTGATACTGCACATCAATGTGATTTGTCCTGACATGGAAAGTTGGGTTCTTTGCCAAAAAAATGGCACTCTGATTGTCACAGCAAATTGTAATTTTCCCTGCATTGAATCCAATATTAGAGAATAATCTACTCAACCAAACTGCTTCCTTGCAGGCATGTGTTGCTGCCATATACTCAGCCTCTATAGTAGATAAAGTAACCACAACTTGTTGCTTACTCATCCAACTAACTACACCACCATTCAACATGAATGTGTATCCATTGGTGGATCTTCTGCTATCAATTTTCCCTACCCAATTTTTATCCACATATCCACAAATGTTGAGTGTTCTCTGTGATGCACGTGAATTACCATGATAGCACAAATAATATTTTGAAGATCCCTTCAAATATTTGAACACTCTCTTCACAAAATCCCAATGCATTCTTCCTGAATTTTCCATAAAATGACTGAGAACTCCCATTGCTTGGGCAATGTCAGGTCTTGTACAGACCATTGCATACATTAAATTGCCAACATCACTTGCATAAGGTACCCTGGTCATGTCCTCCATCTCAGTAGTAGACTTTGGATAGTCTTCAACAAATAGTTTCATTCCCTACATAACTAGAACAACTAGCTACTTGTAGTCATCCATTCCAAATCTCTCCAGAATTGTATTGACATACTTACTCTGACTTACCCAAAGCTTTCTACCCGTTCTATCCCTGGTTATCTCCATTCCCAGAATATACCTTGCTGCACCCAGATCTTTCATTTTGAACTTTGCAAACAACTGAGATTTAAGATCAAAAAATATAGACTTTCTATTTCTTATGAATAACATATCATCCACGTACAGGGTAATAACAAGCACATGATCATTTTCAGATTTATAATAAACACAATGATCAAATTTTGATCTAACAAATCCCATAGACAGCACAAACATGCCAAATTTATGGTACCACATTCTAGGGGATTGTTTCAAACCATATAAATATTTCTTTAACTTATAGACCATATTTTGTTTACCTTTTTCAACAAAATGCTCAGTTTGGGACATATAAATTTCTTCTTCTAGCTCACCATGAAGAAACATTGTCTTCACATCCATCTACTCAATTTCTAAGTCATATGCTACTGCCAATGAGAACATAAATCTAATGGATGCCAGATTTTCTACAAGGGAAAAATATCTCCATAATAAATTCCCTTAACCTAGGAAAAACCTTTTGCAACCAACCTTGCCTTATAATTTTCAACACTGCCATGAAGACCAATCTTCTTCTTGAATACCCACTTACAACCAATAGGATTTGACCCTTCAAGCAAAGGTACCAAATCCTGTGTTTCATTCTTCTTCAATGAATCCATTTCTTCATTCATTGCTTCCAACTAAGAATTTGAATTAGACATTATAATTACTTCTTTTACAATCCTAGGCTCATCAGTGCTAGTAATTAAATTATAGGCACAATTCAAATATAACATTGAGAAACCATAAATTTTAGGTTGTCATTTTTCATGTGTAGATCTTCTTACTTGCTGAGTTTGTGGTTCTTCATAATCAAAACTCTCAGAGTTGCTCGAACTCTCCTTAGAATCAACTACACCATGTAGTTCCTCTCTTTCTGGAGTTTGAGGAATCTGAACTACATCATTCTTCTTTTCCCTTTTATTTATCTCAAGTTGTGGATCAACTACTAAAGGTTTCAGCTCATGAAATATCACACTTCTTCTATATAGAACCTTCTCAGTATCAGGATTCCAAAGCTTGTATCCCTTCACACCAACACCATAGCTGACGAAGATACATTTGACAACCTTGTTCTCCAATTTTGATCTCTTCTCATTTGGCATGTATGCATGTGCCTCATAGCCAAAAAAATGAACATGTCTTAGAAAGGGCTTCTTACCAGACCATGCCTCCAAAGGCATTTTGTGAACCAAAGAGAACAAGGTGAATGATTTACCAGATAACTTGTCATAGCCACAACTTCAGCCCAAACCAACACTACTCAACATACTTCTCACTCTCTCCATTAACGTTTTGTTCAACCTTTCAACAACTCCATTCTGCCGTGGAATGTAAGGTGTAGTTTTATGCCTTTTAATTCCATGATCTGTACAATACCTTTCAAATTCTACAAAAAAAAACTCACCACCATTATCCATCCTCAAGCATTTAATTTTTCTTTTAGTCGATTCTCTACTAGAGTTTTAAATTCTTTAAACCAACTGAAAACTTCTGATTTACTCTTCAAGAAATAAATAAATTCCCTTCTCGAGTAGTCATCAATAAAAGAAACATAATATCTAGACTTTGATAATGAAGGAACATTAACTAGACCAAACACATCGGAATGAACATAATCCAGTATGCTAGAAGATTTATGAGGACTCGAATAAAATGAAACATGGTGCTACTTTCCATAGATACAGTGTTCGCAAAAATCGAACTCAAAGTTACAATCATCAAGCCCCTCTACAAGATTTTTATTCTTCAAGGTTTTTAAACCTTTCTCTCCTATGTGAACAAGTCTATGATGCCGCATCATAGTCTTCTCTGCTTGGAGTTTTACCTCCAAAGCATTTGCACCCAGAGAAGTGTTTTCACCTTTCTCTATAGGGACAGGTTCACATGACTCTACAGAGGCATTGTTACATTGAACAAGACATGCATCTGATTTATAAAGAGTGCCAGAATGAAAAACCTTATCCAACACCATTGCACCTCTAGCCATTTTACATCCTTTACTTGAGAAATAAACTTCTACACCAACATCATTTAGCTTATCGACAAAAAGTAAATTTTGAGCCAAACCTGGTATATGTATTACGCCACCAATAACTTTGACTCTCTCATTAGGAAATTGAATTCTAACTCTTCCACAACCAACAATATCCAATGTTGAATCACTTTCTAGGTACACCTTTCCACCATTGTACTTCTCGTACTTAGTAAACTGGTCTCTATGGGACGTCATGTGAAAGGATACACCCGAATCAACCAGCCAGACATCATCTGATGCCTAAGTTTCCAAAGATGCAATGAAGGCATCTGCATCACTTTGAGAAGAGTCATTGTCTGAGGCATTCTTCTCCTTCTTCTCCTTGCAATCCTTCTGGACATGACCAAGCTTCCTACAGTTCCATCACTTCACTTTGGAATTTTTACTAGGAGACTTTGATCTCCCTACAGATTTAGATTTCGACTTCTTGTCTTTCTTCTTGTCTTTATCCTTTGGTCTACCTCAAACAACAAGAGCCTCTTTGGCCATCTTAGAAGACTTCCTTCACATTTATTTAGACAAAAGCGAAGAAACCACATCATCCATCTTGAATTTTTTTTTCATGCTTCCAATAGCCATCACCAGATGATCCCAACTGTCAGGTAATGTACACAACAAGAGCATGCAATGATCCTCCTCCTTAGTCTTTACACCTACAAACACCAACTAAGTAACACTCATATTAAACAAGTTCCGATGGTCTGCAATAGATGCACCTTCTTCCATCTTGAAGGAGCATAACTTATTCCTGAGGAAAAAATTATTTACCAAAGACTTTCCTTGATAAATATCGCCCAACATCTTCCAGAATGAAGATGCAATCTTCTCCTCATGGAAGTTCAAGATTACAGAATCAGCTAGACTCAGTCTAATCAGAACTCTCGCTTTTCTATTTGCAAGGTCCCAATATTCTTGCTTCATTCTTTGTGACATAGTTCTAGACACTGCAATCCAAAGGTCTCTATCCACAAGAAAGTCTTTTCCATTTTGAGCTTCCATTACTCAAAATTGTTGCCATTGAATTTTTCAATATCTATTCTACCTGATGTACTCTCCATCTTAAATAGAACAAGTTCTAACTTTACAAAACAACTCCCAATGGAATAGTAATAGCACAAAAAACTAGCCCTACTAACAAGGATAACACAACTGGCCAAGCTCTGATACCATTTGAAAGGAAAACAACAGTGCAGAAACGTTTTCCTAATGCTAAAACAATAAAGGAGAGGTGTAAAAAACTAGCTCTAAAACCTATATGCATACATGTAGGATATCAAGAGTAGTAGAAAAATAACATACTGAAAAAGCATGCACTAAATTATGTGGGAAAACCCTTCCGGGTAAAAAACCCACCACACCAAGATTGATCTCTTTGTATTTCACTAAATATGTTTACATACAAAATGTAGACCTCTCTCTGGACAATTAGCTCATAGTATTAGACTGAGTAGCATACATTCATTGTTACAATACTTAGCAGAAGTATACAAGAAAAACAATTACTATGCATAGTCACTGTTTGCACTTCCTCTCTATGTAAGCTCACAACAATTCATTATAGTCTAAAACAGACTTAACTCAACCCCAATAATCGTCACACTTGTGTGACTTATATAGCAATAAATGACTGTGTAGATAATCCTACATTCAATCAAATCAGCCAATCACCAGTCATTAAAATCACGTCGATTACCCAACCAGATAATCCGATCCTTGAAAAAACTAATCTTGGACAGTCATATCGAGCCGCTCAGGCATTTAATTCATTGCTAAAAAAAGATCCTTTCACTAGCCGAAATAAACTGCATTTACTATCTTCACCATTTTTGGTCTTTGGCTAATCAGAAACTTCCACGCATCTCCCTCCTATTCGCTAGCCGCTTCCATGATGAAGAGTCAAACTGATCAACAAGAGACATGCGTATCTTACCATGCTACCGCTAAGAAGGCAATAGTGAACTGTGGTGCAATGGTAACCGCCAGCACTGACCACTAGGTCACCACCGTGCCACCAGATCGAGACCACTAGACCTTCGTGATAAGGTGGTAACCGCTTGCATAGACCGTTAGTGGCTTACCATGCCATCGGACCCTAACCGCCAACATTCTGCAATAGGGTTGTGATCGCTCGTCCATACCGCTAATGGTTTACCGTGCCACCACAAGGTGGCCGAAAGGCCATCATGGTGGAGTGGTAAGTGGTCATCACTAGGTCACTGCCATCAATTGCTGCCACCGCACCATCACACCACCATTGATCAGCACCTGCGGTAAGGAGGTAAACCTTCCTTCCGCCAGCTCGCCACTCCCACACCGCTCACCATGCTACCTTCACCCCTAGAAGAAGACCCAGTAGTAAAACCACACCACTGTGTCCAAACTATCAAACGCCCATGGTAAAGCGGAAAACCACCAGACCGTGCCTCAAAGATTGAACCCTGGCGGTAGGGTGGTAATGGCATGAAGAATAAATTTTTTCCAAGTCTTTCAGAGGTCCAAGCTAGAAGTTGAGGCACCATTTCCCAACATCACCCCCCAGTGACATCAGATCTAGATGTTAGATCCCCATATGTTTTTCTTTATGTGGGGACTATTACCTAGAGCCATGTTGGTGAAACTAATTACCAAAGACATGCCCTAGACACACTTGTTCAATTTATTTGGAGACCGTATATGGATTGTGCTTGATGGTGGGATGAGGATAGGAACTTACCATTTTGTAGATAGACATAATATCTAATTGGTAGGACTGTTTCAAGTGTTCATCTCGTTGAGAGACATCTTCCAGATTGAGTATTGAGGCAGTTTAGGGAGGTTTAGGATGAGCCTAGGGGGTGAGCTGAGTTTTCTCGGTCTTTGAGAGAGGTTCCATTATGGGGGCCTATGATTCCTATGGTGATAGTGGAGGAAGATATTCAAGCTTTACAACCTATGCAGTGGGGTTGGAGGGGTGGGGTCACAAATCCAGGCACCACAACAACATATGAGGCTTGGTGGGTAGTGCATAGGCCTATTCCATATACAAATCCATATCAATTGGATCCAGTTGAGAGATGGGGCACATGGCCTAGAGGTCATCATGGTGGAAGGGATGGTGATAGAGGTGGTAGAGGTGGCAGAGGTGGAGGTGATGATGGTAGAGGTGGAGGTGAGAGAGGTGGTTTATGGGGTCAATGAGGGAGTAGAGGTTGGAGAGGACAAAAGTTGTCACCTGTCTGTGAGGAGGAGGGTGAGGGAGAGGATGGACCGATGTTAGATTTTGGTGGGTGAGCGAAGGAAAATATAGGGGGAGAGCATGTAACTGAGAAGGCTATAGGGGAGGAGCATGTAGAGGAGGAGGCTGTTGGGGAGGAGATGGAGATAGATTCCCTTGGTATGTTGGTGGGAAATCTGGATGAGGAGGAGGAGGAGGAAGTGATGGGGAGCAGGAGAGAGAGCTTCGAGACATGATAGTGGAGGATTGGGATGCAGAGGTGGGAGAGAGACCACAACGAGAGGAGGAGGTTCCCAGGGATCCAAGTTTAAAAGATTTATAGGCCCAAGTAGAGGCCTTGGAGGAGAGGGTGAGGGTAGTGAATAAAAATTGAGATGCGATGTAGGTGGAGAGAGACAATGCCTACCTAGACGAAGATCGGGAAGTAGCTAGGAGGTAGGAGATGGAGGGCATGTTTGTTGAGCTGAGGGCCTTATGTACTGGACCAGCTGCAACATTTGCATGAGAGTTAGCCAGAGTTGGTGATAGGGAGAGATATTATAGAGATATTTTTGAGGTAGAGGTATCGGCTAAGAGATGATCTCCCAGCTATTCACAAGCACACAATGGTAGTTCCCGGAGTAGGTCTCACAACCGTTTCACAAAGTATAAATGATGTGGTGGGTGCACCCAGGATAAGACCATATGATAGGCCTCCTTCTGCATAGTGAGTACCTCATCAATAGTTGCCCCCTCAGATACCTCATGGGAGTAGTGGGAGTACTTCTCAGTGACATATTTTTATATTTGTAGACATTGTATTATGATCATAGAGCCTCTGAGTCTATTTGGATTGATACAATTTGACATTGTACTATGACATATTTTATTTTGAGTGATATATAGATATATCATTTTTGGTGGTGATTAAATGATTTGTGGTTATTCTATATGATGATGCAGTGCTCTATTTATGCATGTACATGTTATGGATGATGATGTTTATATTATGATGTTTTATTTCTTATGATGAGTGTTTATTTTATGTGATGATGAATTCACAGTATTTATAAATGTTATGTATGCTTTCTATGTTTATGATAATGAGATGTGATATGATATTATTATGTATAATACCATGTGGATGTATCTACAATTTGTGATTGGTAAATGCATGTATGTCATGATTATATAGATGCAATGGATATGTATATTTTTTGTGTTTTTAAAAATGTAGCTTTAGAACCGAATACCAAGGAGTATGGAGTGGCACTGGTGGGAGTACAAATGCTTGTGTGGTAAACCCATAAGGCAGGATTTATCCGTAAATTCTAGTCATGAACAATATCATTGACAATATTTTTGAGGATTATGATGATTGTTTTGTTAGATGCATCAACTTGGCCATTACCTTGTGTCCATAATATAGAGTGGAAAAGTGATGTTGGATATGGAATTCTTCACAGAGATGGAAAAATTCTTGGTTTTTGAATGGGCGACCATTATCTGTGATGATGGATTGAGGAACACCATACCAAAAAATTATGTAATTTAGGATAAACTTGGAAATTTGTGTGCCACTGATATAGGTCATAGGAATAACCTCGATCCACTTGGTGAAGTATTCAGTTTTAGTTATAATGAACTTATGGCCATTGGAAGATGGAGGATGTATCTTAACTATGAGATCAAGTCCCCATTGGGAAAAAGGCCATGGTGAAGTTATTGGTCGAATCTCTTGTATTGGCATGTGTATCAAGTCTTCGTTTACCTGGCATTGTCGACATTTCTTGATGAAGATATATGAGTCTTTTCCATGGTAGGCCAATAATAGCCTAGTCTTATAATCTTCTTGGCTAAGGTAGGACTGTTAGAATGGGATCCACATATAATCTCATGTACCACACGTAAGGTCACTTGTGCTTCTTCGGCATCGAGACATCTCAACAAGGTATTATCTAAGGCACGTCTATAAAGGGTATCTCCGATGATGGTATATTTGGAAGAATTGTGGATAAATGTCCTGCGTTGGTTGTTCGACAAGTCTAAGGGTAGGATTTGGGCATGAAGGTAGTCATATATGTCCTTTTACCATGGGGAAGTGGGACCAACAAGTTCACACACCATCACAGAATTTGGAACATAAAAGGCAGGTACCAAAAGCTGTTCTACCAAAAACTCAACTTAGGCATGTTGCTAGGTATATCCAATAATGAACTAACATTTGCCATATCATCTAGCTCCCTATTATGAATGCAGGGTATTTGTTGAAAGCTGATATTATCAAAATATTGCTTAAAACTGTCTGCCATGCACTTGTATGGGGAAAGTTTCTCATCTTTAATTTTATACTCATCATTAACTTGTCAGACTACCAAATGAGAATCTCCATAAACTTGTAAATGCTTAATATTCCATTTGACTACCATTTTTAGTCCTATTACAAGGGCCTCATATTTTGCTATGTTGTTTGTGCATGGAAAGTCAATCCTGAATGACTTAGGAATAGTGTCACCTTGGGTTGTAACAAACAATATGCCTACTCCTGAACCATGATTTGTGTGGGACCCACCAAAGTATAACTTCCATGTGGTTCTTTTGTCAACGGTGAAGATGAACTCATCAAGAAAATCTAGCACTAGAGGATGCTTGACCTTAATTGGTGCATCTACCAACTGATCAACAATAACTTACCCTTTTATAACTTTTCTTTCTATATATTGGATGCCATATTCACTAAGTATCATTACCCATTTAGCCAATTGGCCTGTTAGTGCTGATTTACTTAGGAGATATTTCAAAGGATCTATCTTTGCGAATAGCATGGTTTGGTGGTTTAGCATGTAGTGCCTAAGTTTTTGAGTAGAAAAAACTACTGCAAGACAAGCATGTTATATGTGATTGTAGTTTAGCTCATATCCCACCAAAGTACGACTGATATAGTACACTTCTCTTTCATGACCTTCATCATCATTTTGTGCAAGTAAGGCTCCTAGTGTTGATTGATCACTAAAATATAGTATCAAAGGCCGGGTATTTGTAGGTGGAATTAACACAAGTAGTGTAAGCAGGTAATCCTTGATCTTTTGAAAAGCTTCTTGGCATTTGGCTATCCATACAAATAGTACCCCCTTTCTGAGTAAGTTTTGGAATGCATGTATCTTGTCTGCTAACTTTACTATGAACGTTTGATAGACTATAGTCTCCCTTGCAATGTTCTTAGTTGGCTGATGTTGGCTGGTGGAGGCATGTCCATTATAGCTTTTACTTTTGCAGGGTCCACTTCAATGCCTTGTCTAGAAATGATGTATCCTAGAAGTTTTCCTAATTGAAAACCAAAGAAATTTTTTTTTGGATTTAGCCTTACTTTGTATTCTTCTAGTGTTTGAAATATCTTATCTAGGACTTGCAAGTGATCAAATGTTGTCAATGATTTGGATATTAGATCATCCACATAGTCTTCCATGAGAGTATGCACAAGTTCATGGAATATAGTTGTCATGGCACGTTTATATGTAGCTCAAACATTTTTGAGCCCGAAAGAGATGAAGTTCCAACAATATGTTCCCCATGGACCTGTAAAAGCTATCTTTTGTTGGTCCTCATGTGCGATTCTGATTTAATTATAGCTAGATAAACCATCAATGAGGGATATCATCTCATACCTTGCTATTAGGTCCACTATCATGTCAATGTTTGGAAAAGGGAAGTCATCTTTAGGACATGCCTTGATGATATTTCTGATGTCTATACAAATGCGGATGCCCCTAGATGGTTTTGTTACTGGCACAAGATTAGAAGTATAGTCTTCATAGTCTATTGATCTGATAAATTTGACATCCAATAGTTTCTTAAGTTCAACTTTGACTAGTAACACAATTTGTGGATGCATTTTCCTTAACTTCTACTTGACGAGCTCAACACCTATTTGTAATGGTAGATGATTTAATATAAGGTCCAGATCCAACCCAAGCATGTCAGCATATGACCATGCAAAGTTAATTTGTCTTTTTGTAAAGAAGTCACAAAACTCTGGTTGCTCTGTCTCTATCAAAGATGCTGCAAAGTAAATTACCCAAGGAATATCTTCAATGTTTATGTTGATCTCCATAGATTCCTCCACTAACATTGGTGAATTTTCCTTAGCAACTGGGAGAATGTTCAAACCTTCATCCTTGGGTGCCTCAGAGAGGTTTTTACCCTTGGATGTGTCCTTTATTTTTATTGTTTCATCATCCAAAGGTGCCTTTCAATTTTCACCTAGGGACTTGTCATTTTCATTGTTTTATATATTTTTGTTTTTGTTCTCACCACTAGGTCTGCCATCTCTTAGTCCCATGAACTCAGTTATTGCTTTGTCATTCTCAAATATGTCTAAGATGGGGATGCCTTGTTGATCCAAATCGATAAGTTGGGGATAGACAAGGGGCATGTCATCATCGGAGTTATCAAATGTGGAGGCTGACAAGGTGAGGATAGATTGGTTGACATGGTCATAGAATTTTTGGTCTAACTCCTTTTTATTCTTTTTCCTAGGGACAGGTAGACTCTGAGGTGGGACCACTATAAGGGCTAGGTCATCAGAATATGGTTTGTTAGGTGCTCAAGAAGTAGGATCAATGGTTTCCCAATAATAAAGCTTAAGGCATTCTTCTTTTGTCAAGGACTTTTGAGGACGAGAGTTAGATGGATTTAGAGAGCGATTTAGCATTTGGTCAAGTTCCCCAAATAAATTATCTAGGTCCATTATGCTAGTGGAGGAAAGGGAATCCCGTTCATATTCGTTTGAGTTAGGGGATTCATAGTAAAATGGGTCAGATGGTTCATGAGATATATTGATGTCTTTAGAAGCACTTACTTCCTCTTGTGATGGTGCCGAGGTACTAGGAACACCAATCCTAATTGGTTGAAACCATAGACCTAGGCATTTTTGTTGTTGAGAGACAATGATTGGTTAAGTCCTTCCATTTTGATGTAGTCCTAACCCACTATGTCTATCATATCATTTCTTTTGCATTATCATGAAGCCTTTTCCATATTGATCTTTAGATATTTGAATGAATGGTGGAGGGGTTTCAATGTCTTCTTTATATAACCAAGAGGTCACATCTTCTTGATCCATAGCTTGTTTACTTAACTCTCCCCATTTTGTGAAAGTCACTGTAGGAGGGACATGTACTGTAATAATGGATTGTCTCCTATTTATTATGGGTAAACTATATGAATTAGGAGGAACCAAGTGGGTGACATAATAGGATTCTTTCATGTGATATTCTCTACAACCCTTATCTTGGATCTAGACCTTAGGAGTGAAATATGGTGGTTATGATGCAATGGACAT
Source organism: Sequoiadendron giganteum (assembly GCA_007115665.2). Classification (NCBI taxonomy): domain Eukaryota; kingdom Viridiplantae; phylum Streptophyta; class Pinopsida; order Cupressales; family Cupressaceae; genus Sequoiadendron; species Sequoiadendron giganteum. Next base: position 321,708,670 of record CM021103.1, read on the forward strand.
GGAAAGAGTTGATGGATCAATGTACAAGGATAAGGTGGAGGATGAAGCCTCCTGATTGACATGCACCTTCCATTGTGGTATTTCGTGTAGGCTTGTGCAATATTGGAAAGGATCTAGATCGTCATTGATTGTGATCTTGGTGCCATTGTATGTGAATTTAAGACATTGATGATAGGTGGAAGGTACAAATTTCATAGCATGTATCCAAGGTCTATGCAGTAATAGATTATAGGGAAGGATGAGATCCAAGACTTGTAAACTAGTGTCCATAACTATAGGGCTAGTCTTGATAGGGAGTGTTACAACTCCTTTGGATGATCTTTCCTCATCATCGTATGCCTTAATGACTATAATCTAAGTGGTGTCCACACATTATTCTTAAAAACCTAATGCCTTAACCAATTTCAAGGTGCAAAGATTCAACCCTACTCCTCCGTCTACCAAGACTCATCTGACTTTGGTTTGATGGAAAATAACTTCAAGGTGTAATGGGTCGTTATGGCTGGTCTTCTCAGTTGAATAATACTATTGAGAGAAGGTAGCATGATGAGAATTCGTTAAGTATCCTACCATCTCTTCGAAACTATTGACATCTAGGTTGGTGGGGATAATTGTTCTTTGTAAGGATTTTTCCATAATGGCTCGATGATCAGGTGATAGAGTCAATAGTTCCAAGATGGATATTTGTGCTAGGGTTTTCCCCAAATGACCAAGTAAATTATAATTAGGCTTGGAAGACTGTGGTTGTGGCTCTGGTGAAGGACCTGGAATGGTTATATTAGTTCTACATGTATTGACAACACATTCAAGACTCTTCTTTATGGTAATGGTGTGGATATTTTCGTCAGCACCTCTGATATGATTGATGATCGTTCCTTGGTTATAGTCATACTTGGTATTGGAATAATTGTCGTAGTTCCAAAATTGGAGGCATTTCCTTTCCCATGGTCATGTAATGGATCTGTGAAGACCTTATGGTCACTATTTTTGGTATTTTTTTTTCCCATTGACTTCTATGGTTCCGTTTTCAACAAAATCTAGGATAATGTTCTTCAGTTGTCAACATTGTTGTAGGTTATGTCCCTTTGTTTGATGGTAATCACAAAAGGAATTTTCATCCCATAATGAGGGTTTAAACTATCAAGGATCATACTATTTTGGCTCCAGAGGCTGTATGAGTTTATGTTTAATCAATTCTTTGAAAACTATCTCGATTGGTTCCCCTAAGGTGGTAAACTCACATTTTGGAAATATCCTCTATGGTCATTGATGTGAATTTTGGAAAAAAATGACACTTTGATCAACACTGTTGGATATGTCATGAGAGGGATTGTATCCTCTAAGTGTGATGACTAGTCTTGTGTGTAGGGTCTTAGCATCAACAGTACCATCATTAGTTACATTTTTGTTTCTGGACCAAAATTTGTTTCTAACGTTGGGGGAATTTTGATGTTGAACAATTAGATTCCTACCTGGCATCTTAATTTCCTCTTTGTCAATGAGGGATTTCTCAAGTATAATACCTTTTTGCACTAAGTCCAAAAAAGAGGTATAATAATGCACTCTTAAGTCACTTCTTATTTTTGGATTAATATTTTCAAGGAAAATTGTGACTTTTTGTTTTTCTAGTATCTCAACAAGACATCAACTAACTAAAATTCTCCATCTCTGGAAGAAGGTGCTGAAGTTTTCTGCATCTTCTTGCATGGTTTGACACAAGGTAGTTATCATGTTTTGATTGTCAATGTTGAAGGAAAAGTGTTCCACGAAATTTTCAGCCAATTCACCCCATGATTTTATGCCGTATGGAAGCTTAGAGAACCATTCCGATCCTATCCAAAAAAGGGTTCATGGAAAAAGTCTCATAAGGTACGTGGGGTCATATGAGATGTCCATGCATGTAGTGGAAAATTACCTTATATGTTCCAAAGGTTTCCTCTTCCCGTTATACTTAGGCAAATTCAGTATAATATATCCATGTGGGAAGGGTGTCATGTATAGTGCTTTGTCAAAGGGACATGGACAAAAATATTGCACTAAAATGGTTCATTTTCCTGACATTGACATATTGTCCATTTGTTGTTGGAGAGCTTGCATTTGATTTTGTAGAACATCTACCTATGTTAAAGATGTGTTGGTTGCGTTGTTAGGATCGATGTAAGTGTTTTGAAATGCAATATTCTATGTTGGATTTTGATTGGTGTGGGAATATGTCCTATTTGTATCACCCCTATTTATGGAATGCCAATATTGGTGTTGATCTGTGTTATGGCCTATGTTGTGTTTATGCAAATTTTGTGTAATACCCCTCCGTTTTGATTCTTGTTCAAGTTGTTTTATGCTATGTTTGGGTGCAATTACTTTGATACTGGATACATTTTGTTATGATGTTTTGATCACTACCATTGAGCGCAACTATTATTGTGGGATGTAGTTATCTGATTATTGTTTCACATGCAATAAGGATTAATGATGTTGTAGAGTTAACATGAGATATTATTATGAGATTATTGGAATTATGATGGAAGTGTCAGTTTTGATGAGTGTATAGGTGAAGAGGACGGTTTCGCATCACTCGCTTGCGAGCGCCCTACGAATCCGTAATTCCTTCTTCACGGTGTGTATTATATGCTGGATATATTGTATGATGTTGTTTACTTGGTTGCAGGATTGCAGGTACATGACACCGACTCCACCTGGCTTCACAGGTTTGAGCGTGTCGATCCAACGGTTAAGTTGAACGGGAGATAGTAGCTAGGTAACATGTGTGAAGTCTATGCCCTAGTCTTAGTGTGTCATCAGTTGTGCGTGTCGAGTTATTATCTGTCTTGTTTTAATGTTATTTATCTCTGAAGGATATTGATTTGGAAATAGATACTTAGAATAATTGCATTTAAATCATGTTGATGATTATTTAATTTAAATAATGCAATGTGGATAAAAGTTTATACTTAAATTAATTAATTATATTTAGTTTATTTAATTAATTAAATTTGATCCAAGGGGTTGAATTTAGTTATTAAATAATTAAATTAATTAATTAAACGTGATGCAAGAGAATGAAAGGAAATAAAAGAATTAGAATTAATTTTGGAATTTAATTCCAACGTGTGAGAATTAAATTAGAAATTGTAATTAAATGTTTATTTGGGAAATTGGTTGCAACTTTGGAAATTAATTTATTATTTGAAATTTCATTTTAAATTGAAAGTGGGTTTTTGAAAAGTGAAATTGAAATTGAAATATCTAATTTGCATGTAATGTGAATTAGGGTTGTAAATATTGAAATTGAAATTGAAATATCTAATTTGCATGTAATGTGAATTAGAGTTGAATTAGGTATTTTTGATTTATAACAATATATGTTTTAATTTTAGGGCAGAAAGTTTTTTAGAAAAATACATTTTTACAGCAGGGAAGAAATTTTGGAAAATTTGCACAAGGGTTTGAAGAAAGTTTGATTGTAGAATTGATTGAAGGAAAGATTGTTTGCATTTGTTGGATTTTGGATTGGATTCATTGGAGGATTGAAGAAAATTCAGGAAATCTTTGGAGGAGGCTTGCATAAAAAATTCATCTCTTCCTGTAGCTTCTTGTACCAGGTTTTCCTCTTTGTGTTTTATTGTTCTTGATTGTTTTTTTTAAAATAGTAGTGATTAAAGATTTGTTTGTTAAATCTGTTTTAGAAAACAAACTTGATATTAGAAGAAAAGAATTAAATAAATTTACAGCCTTTGCTTGTGAAAATTCTTGAGTGAAAATTGTGAAAACCTTAGTTGAATTTAAATTATTTGGAGAAATTGATTTTATTGTTATTGAAATCAAACATAGATATTGAACAATGCATTTAAAATGTTTTTAGAAAATGAAACTTTCTGTTTATTATCAAAAAATGGATTTAAAAATCTGCAGCATAGTTATATTTTCATGGTAAAATGGTCTGATTGCATCGCCTATTACTTCACTTTCACAAACTGGGTTTTCAAAAACTTTAAAAGGTTTTTGCATTTTACAATTTTCTAACTCTTGTCCAAAAATCTCAAATACCCAAATCGTAATTTTTGAGTTATGCTTGAAACATGAGACTACTGTTAAGATATTTTCCCATGGCTGTTCTGAAAATAAAATAATAATAAATTGATATTTATAAATATTAATATTTTATGTATTGTTATTATAATATTAAAATATTATTTAATAATATTTTATATTATAATTTATAATACTAATGTATTATATTTATTTATATTATTTTAAATAAAATTTGTATATTACATTAGTGGAATTAAAATTATAAACATATGGAGAAATTATTGTTTATTTTAAAATGGCATGTTAAAGTTTAATTGAAGGAGTTAAATATTTGATTTAAAGAATGCATAATTTAAAATTGAATTGTGAAATTTAAATCCATATGTAAAAGGTCCAATTATTAATTTGATTTAATTGGAAAAATATATTTATATTTTGGAATATTGATGATAAAGGATATTTTATTTTGAATTAATCAATTTGATATTCTGCAAAGGATAGAAGATATGTTAATGATTAAATATATTTAAATATATTAATTTATATTTAGTATATCTATAGTGAAGATATTTATCCATTTGAGAGAATAAATAATATTTTATCTTATTTTATTCTGTTGTTTGCAAATTGGGTATTATTAATATTCTAAAAGAAATAATTAGTATGTGTAGAAAATGTATAGAAAAAGATATTTAAATATATTGAAGAATTATAGAAATATTTATATTTAAATGTTTTTTTTAATTAATGAGATTTAATTAGAAACAATATGAATGCGTGGCCAAATAGACAAGCCAAAAGATATTTTTATACATTGATGAAATTGCATGTTTTTAAATGGATAGTTGATGAGACATAGACTCTGGATAGAAAATTGAAAAGATTGTTTGCAATAATGCTAGGTTGCATTAAAAGTAAATTTAGGAACTAACTATATTGAAAAAGGCAAATGGTTATTATGTTTTATTTAGTTCCATAGAGTAATCTAGTCATTGTGAATGAAATATTAAAGAATATATGTAATTAAATTTATTAATATATATATTTGGTGTCTATATAATATGGAGCATATATATATTCAGTGTAAAATTCATTATTGTATTTTATTTTAATGAGATGCATGCAATGTATTATTGAATAGAGATTTAAAAATGGATTGATTAGTATATATGGAAAATGGATAGAGAAACAATATGTTATTATATTAAAATGATTGAATGTTTTAAGTAGAAAATTGAATGAGATGCAAAATTTGGTTTAGAAATGGAAAGAGTTTACTTGCATGGATTTGTGTCGATTTAAAAGTAAATTAAGAAGTTGTTTTATTGATGAGGCAATAAATTATGTTATTTATTAATTTCTATTTAGATTAGTTGAATCATTGTGATTGGATTATGAAAAAGATATGGATTTAGTATATCCAAAAGTAGTATCTTCCTCATGATTATCTTAAAGGATTTAATTCTCTGTATTCAGTAAAGGGAAGTAAGTTTAATTGTTTTAGATTTTCAATAATGAAAAGGGAAATAGGGGTTATGATTATTCTAGATGATCTAGTTATCATGACTTTGACTTTTCTACACTACCTATTGAATGAATATGGATTTAGGAAATCCAAATATTAGATTTGATTGATGACTTGAATACTTTTGTTGCTATGTCGTCAAGTTGCATTGTTGGTTTTGGGATTTAGTGTTAGTCCTAAATTATAAGTCTTCCAGAAGAACTTAGATGATAAGGGTTGTTGAACCTTTATGCCGTCCAGTTGTTTTCCCTTGGGTAGTGCATGGCATCTTTTCAGTTTTACCCGGTTTTCACAAATGGGAATGTTTGCACCTCCTTGGTTTAGGAGCGGATTATGGGATCCGTGTCTCCTTGTATGGAGTGACCTTGTTATGTGGTTTCATCTTGTTTCCTCCTATGAAAAGAGTGGACTATGTGTTGTTGCCTCCAAGATGTTTGGAGTGAGATATTTTGTACCTCCTGTGAAAGGAGTGGACTATGTGATTGTTGCCTCCAAGATGTTTGGAGTGAGTTCTATTATTTGTATCCTACTTGTGTTAGAGTGGATTATGATGCCTAGTTGGTATGCACTTGTGGTTCCCTTGGTGGATTGTTTGGGTGTGTGTTGTCGAATAGAAGAGTGGCTTCTGTTAGGCGCTAGAGCCCAAAGAGGTAAACTGGATAACCTTCAAGAGTGATTTAAACAAGTGATAATTAAAATAATTTACTTAGAAGATTAGGACTAACTTCTCACATTAATCAAGATAATTTAGTCCTCATTCATAGACACAAGGGCTCGTTTAGACTTGGGATGAGTGAGAAGGCCTGGAATGGCAAGATCAACTATTTTGCTCTTGCGAGAGGTAGTTGATTCCACATGAGTGAGTATGAGTGCCGGGATTTGGTTGAGGCCACCAGGATTACTTGTGTCGGAGCCTATGAAGAATGCCCAGAGGAGATCTCATGACAAACCTTGCGATGACACTCTATCTATGACAACTGTTGTTAATTATTTTATGTGTATGGTTATTTGAACATACTTGATCTACTTTATGTCTGGAAGCAATGTGACCTATGTCAGTGATGTTGGAGTTGTACTTGTATTGTATTTGATTTGTACTTGACTTGTTGTACTTGATTCATACTTGTATGGTGAATGAGTTGTACTTGTTAATTCATTTGGTTGGTTATGTCAGTTTGAGTCAGTATGAGTCTGCCTTTGGTTAGAGGTAGTAGATCTTTGTCCATGTTACTTTGTTACTATCTCCTAGCATGGGGGGTGGGCCTTCGGGTACCACATTGGTAGGGTGGAACATGCACCAAAACCATTGGGTCCCCATCTATCTTCAGTACTTGGTGGCGAGACATCCAGATGGACAATTCACGGTTCTTGTTGTAATTTCTTGCATTGTAATATTTTAACTTGTATAAGTTATTTTATCCCTCTTATGTTTATGAGGTGGAGTTATGTAATTGTAATACATTTGTACTAGTGCCTCATTCTAGGAATGAGTGATGTAACTATTGGATTAAGATAATGATTATAAGATTGTATCTTGGTTGATTATCTTATTATGTTATGTGGTATTCTTATGATGTATGATGTTTATTTCATAAAGTTCATAAGGCTATGGTTATATGTAATATGTATATGTGGGTTTAAGTAATCCTAACTTTGTAGCCTTAGAGGTTGTTGTTAATTAGTAAGTGAATGTGTATGTTAAATGCACTTTATAAAAAAAAAATTGGTTCGTTTAAGATGTTAATTGCAACTTCAATTAGGGTTACTTGGCGGGGCATTACATTTTGGGCCTTTTAATTCTCGTATTTGTACTAAAGGGGTTTAATGATGATGCTCCAATAGTAAAATTTAGGCCTTGTGTTATACCAAATGGTGTTGTGTGTACTATTGTAGTAGTTTGAGTAGGTATTCTAGATGGTATGGCTGTAGTAATCTGAGGAATAGATAAACTTAATGTCATGGTGTTTGTTCCTTGAGTAGATGAGGTTTTCAAAGTGTGGAAGTCAAATCCTGGAGGTAACGTGGCACCTTCGACTAACAACTTTTCTAAATACCTTTGACAATTGTTTGCCAAAAACTCGTCTACAAAGTATGAAAATTTAGGATCTTGAACAATGACGTCTATGTATTCTACATAAATATTTCCATGTGTGTCCCTAGTGATTTTTTTTTTGAGCAAGGCATTATGAGGTCTCTTTGTTCCTCATGGTATGTTCAAAAAAGGGTTAATGAAGTCCTATGGATCAACCATTTCTCTCTAGTTCTTTCTAGACCTTGATTCGACCATGAAAGGTGTTGCTCAAAATGAGGTGATGCAAAACTACATCTAAGAATGATATGTTCTAGTCTATGTTTTTGGGATTTTTTGGATATAATGAATGAATGCTACTATTTTTTTGGAAAATAAGGAATTTCCAAAATTATGTTATGCTAGGATGACAGTGCCCAAGTATGCAAAATTCTAAGAAAACTTCTAAGGTAATGAATTCTGAATGATTCTAAAAGGAGGTTACCTACCACCTATAGTTTAACTAATGCTATAGTTTGAGCTTATCAAGGAACCTGTGTAGGACTAGGACCAAAAGATTAGGTGAAATCCTAAATTAGACTGATGACCTAGAAGGATTCACGTTTAGGAAAAACTATATGTTGATAAGTGACTAGGTTCAATGACAATATTTGCTGAAGCAAGGTTTTTCCCAAAACATGGAAATTTATCCTATTCTAAGATATGCAATGTAATTTTCCTAAGATGTAGCTAAATTGTGTAACTAGGATTCCTATCACCAAAGCTGAATGATACCTAAAGGATGCTATTATGCAAAGTATGAGAAAAAATTCTGGTTTATGTCCAAGGATGACTGTGAAAAATAAAGAATGGTATGAATATTTGGTTTCAGACTGTGATAGCAAATTTTGGTTTTCTAGTTCACAGGAAAATATGGTTCACTATTATAGATGCATCACAAAATTTAACAGATATGGTTCTTAGTGTCAAATGCAGTTTCTAGTTAACTATGTCTTAGTTTTATGATAGGAAAATGTGACTCAATCTAACAGATGTAATTAACAATTAAATAGATGTGACTCACTACGACAGATACAACTCACTATGAAAAATGAAAATTCCTGTTAAACATATGCAACTCAATTTTTATGGTAAATGATAGTGGACTTAGTTTCGATGGTTGCGGGTTTCTTGTTAATAGATGTGACTCAAGTTGATAAATGTAGTTTTTTAATTAACGAATGCGACTCTTTTTGATAGATGCAATTTTTTGATGAACTGGGGTTTCAATTGACTCTGTTTTGTGATAAAATTTTTGCAAATGTAGACAATATGAAAACAAAGTGTTTTTGGTTTGTTAATCATGAACGTGTATAATGAAATAAATCATGTACAATCCTAAGGCTAGAAATGATAATACTTGTTGAATCCTCACTTGGTTTTCCCAACTATGCTTATTCAAAGTGGATGACTAGAAGATAGATCACACTGACTCCCCCTTACACGAAACACACTTATCGGGTCAGCCAAGCTTCAGTTCCCATGAATCTCCCATGGAAAAAATTTCATCTCTTCTAAGAACCGTATGAACGTGAGATGGATTCAGAGGTCTGACCTCTTGCACCAACAAATAGGGGTTTTTGGTTAATCTAAAAAAAATTTGGCATAATTAGTATGGGCACCCATTCGGAAGGCCACATGAGAGGCAATATTATCCTAGTTTATGAAGGTTACACTCTACAGGTTTTGATGCACCACTAGGGTACTAAGGGAATCAATTGCTAGTCCGTAGGAGCTTTTGTAAAGATGAGTTTTCCTCAACATTAAAATTTATATACCAGTTGGGAGTAGCTTGGCTTTAGCTCATCATCGATTATGAGTCGCTTTGGGGTGAGTAATTTTTCCCACCAAAGTAGGCCCAAAATATAGAGTCAATAATAGTTTCTCTTATAACCAAGATCACATCAGTACGTAAGGGGAGATGATACTTCTATTATCGAATCGGGTTCTAATCTAACAAATGTGTGAATGCACCAAACATAGAAGACAATGATTCTTTTAAAAACCAAATGATAGTTATCTATTCTCTTCAAGCAATTTGTTTGTTTTAAAATTTTGCCCTCAACTTTGGTCCTGCAAATGAATTGTTAGTAGTTTTTGCAAATTTCTTCGACAACGGTTTTGCAAGACAAATGATTAGTAGTTTGATTTATTTCTCTATCTTCATCAATCATCCTACAAAAGAGTTTGTATGATTGTATTCTACGAATCATCCTGCAAAAACTATTGTTAACTCCCCTAAAACACATGCTGCAAACTAACAATCAGTTGTAAAAAAAAAAACTAATAAATAAAAACAAAAACATGAAATTTCAAAAATCTTATTACTAGTCAGATGCATTGCAAAAAAGTGCAGATGTGTCACATAATAGAAGATGCATTGTGTAATGTCATATTTGGCTCAAAATATCAATTGTGTCATTTCATACTGCAAATACGTCATGTTGTACCTGTACCTACAAATTCAAACTTTTTACGGATTTTGAAGACGTTCTCTTCACGTCGGGTTCACCAATGTAATGCTAAGGAAAAAAAACAAATAAATTAATCTAGTAAAAGCAATAAACTAATCTAATCCTACACTAACAACAAAGAACAATGAAATTTAGAAACATAAATACAAGAAATATCTCACCGAACATCGACTGTATAATTTCTTGAATAACCTCGATTTCACTTCTCCATTTTGTCGTTGTAATATAATTTCCCTCGGATTTTAACAAGTATGAAAGTATGGACTATTGATTATTGACTTAGAAAAATATCGAAGATTATTGAATAAGCTTCTTAAAAGTATAAAAGTTTCAGGAGGAGGAATGATGACAAAGGTCAAGCTAATTTATAGAATATTTTTTTCCGAATGATCAACTTAGATTCAAAAGAAAGATCGAAAATTGAGATTAATGAATTCCATGCAATAGAGATTCAGTATTAGTAATAATGCGAGTGAAAAAGTCTGCATGATGGAGATTAAAATAAATAATAATTTAATCTGGTGTTGAGAGTATTCAAAATTCAGAAGAATAAGGATTACATGTGAAAGATAAAGATTGAAATATAAGAAAATTTTTGTTCGAACGCATGAATGAATTATTTAATTAATAATAATTAACACACAGAAGAATAAAACTAACTAATTAAACTAAAAAGTTTTTGTTAGAAACGATCAAATATTAAATCAGGAGATAACTAACTGATTTAATTAAATCTCGACTTAAGTAGTAAATAAATAATTAGATAACTAAGAGATTATCTAATCACAGAGGAATATGCTAAGAATAATTATTTTTTATGAATTAATGATTATTTAATTCAACATTCAGAATATGGGGATTAAATTAAATAATTAAAGATTTATTTAATTAACTATTGAAAAGATTATAAAATAATTAAATATTTTGAAATGAATATGTAATTATAGTTGGAAATGTGATGAGGGAAAACTAAATAATAATTTATTTAATTTTAGAAAGAGGATTAATTAATTAGTGACGTAATTAAATAAATAATATTTGTTTAATTAATCAGGATCGAATGAAGGTGATAATGAATTAATTAAATAATTAAAGTTATTTAATTAGTAGAAGATAAATGACTTTAGACATATAATTAAACAATTGACATTATTTAATCATGAGCATGAACATTAGAAATATGTCAAAAATGGTGTCATAGGCCTAGACCAATTTTTCAGTGTCTATAGTATCTTAAGAAGTATACCCTAGGTGATAACCATGTTATTGATTGGAATGTTTTACAGGTGCAAGATCTAGGGTTGGTAATAATTGAGCCTCTCAAAGTGCTCAGAACATGTAAGACCCACTTACATAATAGAGATGTTTTGTAGTGTAAAGTTGAATGGGACTAGTATGCAAAATATTCTGCCACTTGGGAAGATTATGATGAGATGAAGCAGAATTTTTTGTAAGTCTTGAAAGATTTTAAAAAATTATGTTTTGAAATGTGATGCTTTATGGATGATATTTGTTTATGTTTTATATTATGTCCATGCCAATACTTAATAAATCATCGAGGACAATGATTTGCAAGGGGGGAATATGTTACACTCCAAACGGTATTACCTATTTACTATTATCTTTCTCAGTTGAATTTATTAAATAAATGAATGTGTTTTATGGATCTCTACATGAATGTGTTTTATTAATCTTTATATGATTATGTTTACTAAATCTTGATTGGAAATATGATGAATGAATGATTGATGCACTTTGATATTTTATAATGTTTCTAACTACGAAATGTATGATGTTTCAAGAATGGAAGGAATGATGGAAGGAATGAAGGTGTTGTCATTGATGTCAACTGGTTAACTAGTTATCAAATAGTTGATGTTGACTGTATATGTCGAGGATATTGAGAAAATTGTATCAAAGGAAGAGTGCAAGTGTTCAGTGGTTGCTCTGGGTTTTGCCCCAATTTTTTGCTCCTATATTTTTGTGGTTCACATATGTTGATCATTGTTGTTAGAAGATTCTATATCCATAGTTTTAGTTGTTGATTCATTGTATAGTGCAAGTTATGTTCACCAGTTGTGAACTATGGTTTTCTATGTTTCTGGTTGAGGTTCAGGAGAAATGTTGATGGTCTAGATTTCTCTTTGTTAAAGTCTTATCACTTAAAATTATAGAATTGAGTTGCCTTGATTTGGTTGAAGATAATTTTGGCATCTAGAAGATTCATGCTTAATGGTTCCATGTGTTTTACACGGGTTTGGATGACTTTGTGTTGAGCACTACCTTCGAAGCTGATGAAGTGTGTTGGATCTATTTGGGTCCCTATGAAGCATGTCTTTGGGTTGCCCTCATTCTAATTCCACCCTAGGATGTTTAGAACTGACCTAATTTGAATTTGAATATTGGATGTTTGACATTGAATATGTTTCAAATTTGAAGATGGTATAAATACATGATGAGTTAGTAAGGAAGAATGAGCAAGAACAAAGGAAAAGAGATAAGAGTGAAAAGAGAAAAGAAATAAATGTGAATCAATATGTGTGTATGTTGTGAGTGTGGAAGATTAGTGCAAAGCCTAAATGATGAGTTTTTGGATGTAGTGAGAAGAAGGTGTACTCTATCATTCATGCATGTCTACAAGTGATTATGGTGGATTTATCTGTTGCATGGAGATTGTCAGCTCTCTGTAACATATCTCTTTTATCTTCTTTGTATCTCTATGGAAATGAGTCCTCCGGGTTGTTAGCCCTATTGGATAGTGAGTCATGTTTTAGACAGTGAGTCCTTGTTTTGGAAGTGAGCCTCTTGTAATCAGTTTTGATATTCTATATAGTGTGAGTTAATCCTCACCATGGTTTTTCCCTTATTGGGTTTTCCACATAAATCTGGTGTTATTGTGTTTGTGTGATGAATTTGATTTTCTACATTAGTATTTGATGATTATATGTTTAAGCAGTGTTAAAAGTTAGCTCTGATTAATGAATGAAAGATTAAATCTATGACAAATGATTCACCCCCCTCTTAGTTGTCTTGTTCAACAATTGGTATTAGAGCTTGGTTCCTGGGTGTCTGGTGAAGAGCTTAATTGCTTGAGGAAGGTCCAAGATGGATGGAAAAATAGTTTATGATTATCTAAGGTTCGATGGAACTAATTATGCTATTTGGAAAATATTGATGGAAGAATATCTAGAGTATTGTGTATATGATGTGGAGAAAGCTTACAATAATCCTTATACTCCTCCTGCTAATGGTCTGAGTATGCCTAATGAGATAAAAGTACATGAAGCGAACAATAAGGGGAAGTATATCTTGAAGAACAGTCTAGTACATTATGAGTTGATTAAGGTTCAAAATTTGAAGATTGCTAAGGAAGTTTGTGATTCTTTGGAAATAGCACATGAAGGTGATGAAAGAGTCAAAGAGGTGAAATTGTAGAATTTGGAAACATAGTTTGATCTTCTACATATGTCTAAAGATGAGAATGTTAAAGATTATGTACAAAGATTGGATGAGATAGTAGCTAGAATGCGAGGACTTGATGCTATTGTAGATGGAACTAGGATTGTAAAGAATATTCTTAGAACTCTCCCTAATGATTACAATGAGAAGGTGTGTGCTATTGAACAGTGTATAGATTATAAGACCTCTACTAAAGATCCATTGTTTGGATTTTTGACATCTTATGAGATGAGGAAGCCGAATCTAAGGAATGGATGCAAATTGAAAATTGCTTTTAAGGTGACAAAAGCTGAAGATCTGGATGAAGAAAATTTTGATGAAATAAAAGATAACTTTGTAAGAAGGACAAGGAAAGGATCCAAAAAATTATGAAGGTAATTTACCCTTTAATTTATTTCCTTGTGGAGAAATAGGTCATTATGCTCCAAAGTGTTCAAAAAGAGCTAAAAGGAATAAATAAAGATATGAGAAAGAAAAGAAAGGAGAGAAGATTAATAGAGCATATTATGCGAATGAGAATGCTAGAATATCTAATGAGGATTTAGAATATGAAGATCCTGATGACAATGAATGCTTGTTCTTGGCTATAAAGGATGAACCTACTTCTGTTAATTCTGAAAAATAGGTAAAGGAAAGCCCTCCGAAGAAGGAGAAAATTGAAGGTACTATTATCTCTCCTCTACAAGCTAAACAAGAAAATAAATATTGGGTTGTTTATAATGGTTGTTGACATCACATGAATGGTGATAAAAGTAATTTTTTTAAGCTTGTAAAATATGATGGAGGCTTGGTTATGTTTGGAGATGATACTGGTGCTAAAATTTGTGGGATATGTTTAGTAAGTTTTGATGGAAAGTGTATACACTTAAAAATGGTCTAGAGAATCTAATTAATTAAATACAACTTATTTGATTAATGACCCTTAATTCCTCCACTATTAAAATAAATATAAATATTTATTTATATAGTTCATCTTAAATTCTTCAATCTTTATTCTTTTATTTTCGTCTTAGTTAAATGAACAAATTTCACTTTGTTTTATTTAATTATCATAATTAAATTCATCTACTTTTAAATAAATAAAAATATTTATTTAAGTATTTCACATTCTAAATCTTATATTCTTCAATTTTAATTAAATATGCAACTTCAATATTTTGTATTATTCAATTATCACATCATTCAATCAAAATTAATTAATAAAGTTTAAATACTTTGTTGTTTAATTATCATATTCCTTCTATTTAATTTACTAAACAACTCCTATAGTTTGTTTTATTAAATTAATTATTTCCCCTTTTGCTAATTTAAATAAATTTAAATATTTAAATAAAAGCATAAAATCAATTTCCTCTATTCACTCACCTACCAAATTAGATATCATATGTCTAATTTATGTCTAATTTAATTTGAAACTAGTATTTATGGGAAGTTGTGAAGACAAATTGGAGACAGATTGGAAATCAATCTCTCAATCTTCTTCCTCTAATACTTCCTATCATCTTGCCTAGGGTTTTCATGGGTAGGAACCATTCCCAAAATCTTCTCAATCTTCTCAATCTCTCACCATTCAATCCTCCAGATTGAATCCAAGCCTCTACTTTGTTTCCCTTGTAAAAATATGCTGTCGTGAATCTATAAATATAATATTTCTCCATAGGAAATAGATCCCAACTTTGTGCAATCTTACTATGCAGGAAAATCAATCAAGCATCTTAGCATTCAAGCAATTGATCATATAGCCTTAAATCATTTAGCAATAGCAATCATAGTATCTTTAGAATCAATATCATGGCTGCATCATAGATTATAATAGCTTCATCATTCATGTCAATTTAGATTACAGTAGCTTATTTTTATCAATTAGATATCATCAATCATCACATCATTGCATTTAACATCATTCCATTCTCTAGATTGACATTTTAACAATCACAAGTGCTTACCAAATCTGAGAGCCCTTTGTGATTTAATAAATCTTTGGAGATAGGAAACAATGAGACGCTTTCAAGTTTTTTGTGCTTTTAATTAGTTAATTATTGTAGAATCTTGATATAATTTTTCATTAAGAAGTGTATTTATATTGTTACTTATGCACACTTACAATTTGGCACCCACCGTGGGGCCTCTAACCCCATATTTCACAAAAAAAATCTAAAAAGTGTCGTACAAGATTCTGGCATGTTCATTTTAGTGTGATCGAGAGATTTTTTCGATGCTTCCGATGAAAACTATAGCGCTTCTGAGGTTTCTTTTAGCGCTTTTGTATCCAAAGTAGCACTTACACACTCTGTTTTAGTAGTTTTGTATCCAAAGTAGTGCTTACACACTTTTTTTTAGCACTTCTGAGGTCTATTTTAGCATTTATGTATCCAAAGTAGTGCTTACACACTCTATTTTAGCGCTTCTGAGGTCTATTTTAGTGCTTTTGCAAATTAGCGCTTTTGTAGTAGGTTTTAACGCTTTGACAATCAATCTTAAAATGGTCATATCTTGGTCATATGAAGGTTTTTTCAAAGTTTTTTTTTTTGAAATGGGGTAGAATTTGATAAGATATCCAATGGTATAAGTATCTATCACTTTTTATAGAGTTAAAAGTTTAAATTTTACATTTAAAGTCAAATCACATTGTAACTTGGTCTAAGTTTGAGGGTTTTTATGCTTAATCATTCATCTAACCCTTATATCTTCTTATTTATTGATCTCATCTAACATTTTGAGCATTTATTGTAGGTTTTAAGAGGAACATGGAGCATTGAAGTGAGAAAAAAATATTTGATATCCATTGTAATAGTGTTTTCAAACACTCATGGGAAAATAACCCATCATATGTTTTTTTCATTCATGCTTTAGGACCAAATAACATTACTTTGGGCTTAAAATTAAGCATCTACACAAGCTTTGTCAAATTTGGTTAAAAAGAACATTAGAAACTCACTGGTTTTTGGATTTGGATTAAAATGAACTAATCCTAGGGTAGCCATTTGGATTAAAAAGAACCAATCCTAGGGTAGTCATTTGGATTAAAATACACCAATCCTAGGGTAGTAATCATACATTCTCTATATCAGTTAAAATTAACATCATGAACTTTTGTGAAGCAATATCTTCACCTAGAATAGAAAATTGTCTTTTGGATTTAAAAATTGAACATTTGATTATTGTGCTTGTGTGGTGATAGACTTATGCTCTCCCTTTAACTATGTGATCAAAAGGCCATAATCATCCTTTATTATCATGCAATTTATACTTTTTAAAATCCTTTAGAAGGCCTACCGTAGTGGGAAAAAGTACTCACCCTATGAGAACGACCGAAGTGGGATTGCCTAAAGCCAAGGATTCCAACCCACTATAATTAAAAGTGAGTTGTTGATGAAAGTCCAATTCAATGGTAGTGTGCAAGATAACCATCCCCAAAGCCTTTATTCTAAAGGTTGGGAGGTCTCCTGAGGGAGTTTATCATTTTCCGCACCGAACGAAAACCCTATCTATAGACCATAGTGTAGAATCCAGCTGAGTCAGTAACCGAACATTGTAATACTCACAGTGCAAGGGGAGGGAAATATTTTCCCCCAAGACACTCACCATATAATTTCCAAGGACCGTTTTCTCAAGTGATCAAGAAGTCTAACCTTGAGTACACACCTGGAAAAAAAAAAAACACGAGCGCCCTCTAGGGGGTGACACGACTGTGTGAGTCAACACAATTTTAAGATGTGGGATATTGAGTATAACGATGACCTTTTTTAACTTAAGAGTGAGTCTGTTTGAAGTGTTTTTTTGTTAAACAAACCAGTGAAAATCAAGAAGGATCATGTTTGATTCTTGAACATACGCTTATTATTTAGACTCTAGGTCTTAAGGAAACAATTTTTTTACAAATGATTGCTATGTTTTCAAAATATTAATTCAGATAAGATCATCTTGAAAAAGATAAAGAAAACAAGAAAACATAAAGCTATTGGAAATCCTTGTCAGACATTCTAACATCAAAATTTGGATTTTTATCAGAACATAAGCTTTCCTAAATCAAAATAGAGTCTTAAACTTGCATAAAATGGACTTTATAATTGAATTTGTTCAAATCAAACCAAGATCTACCATCCAAAAGTGTCTCAACCAAACACGTTTCATTAGTAAGTTAAGTTTCAGGATCAATCATCCTAAATCAAAGAAACTAAACCATATAATCAAACTTATCAACTTAATCTAATCAATAGAATCTATCATTCTATTTGACTTGAGTTAATATCCTTGACACTATACCAATTAAGATCAAAAGTTTATTGAAAACATTAACGTTTGTATGTCCATTTTAACAAGGTCATGAAGACTAAAAATCCAAAGAACAGGAAATTGAAACTCAAACCACCATGGCTGAAATAGATGAGGATCAATTGAATGCTTTAGCTCATCAAATGAAAAACCTTCAACAACAAATCTGGGATATGCAAAGGGAAAAAACCATAGAGATATGTTTTCTACCACAAATTTGTTCTTATTCCTCTAACAAAAATCTTGACATAACATCCTCTCCAGCAACAACTACATCATCCAAGTTCAATATCTTTGAATTTTTGAAAAAATCAAATTAGAAGCCCAAATCTCATTCCTCAAACACAAATGGTATTGATCAATCCTATCATGTCATGTATTTATCCCCATCCACCATAAGCCAAAATAAACCTCAAGATTCTTTCACTCAAATTAACAATTCCATCCAATCATCCTCTTCTATCATATCTTCAACATCAAATGATTTATGTCAATATCTCAATCCAAAGCATGCTAGCATAGACTCCCCTCCACATCAAGATCAAAATATTCTTTCCACTCCATCCAATGATAACCACATTCCAAAAATTCTTCCAATCTTTGATCAAGATCCAATTTTTCAGAAATCTTATGATGATCCCCTCCTTTCAATTTTCACCCAAAATAATTCCCTTCAATCTTAAGAGACAAGTATCCTTCCAAGTTCTTCTTCCACGTCATCTGATCAATCCATACCATCTCATGATTCTATTGCATCACAAGAGCATGATATTTCTTCCATCCTATCTAACGATTTCTTATCAACTAATGATCAAGAAATTCTTTCTAAAAAATCTCATGATTCCCTTCCTCATCAAGATCAAGATATGCTTCCATTCAAGGATACCCTTTCATCCCAAGAAGATGTTTATCCTTCTCATGATCAAGATATACCTTTAATACCATTTCATAATGATTCCTTACTTAATAAAGGACAAGCTACTTCATCTCCTCCATCTCATGATCCTTTTCCAAGTCAAGATCAAAACACCACATCATCCCCATGTCAAGAGACTATCACACCTATTCAAGCTATCCATGAACCCCACACTTATAAATTGGGATCCTCCATCTTTATCCATTCTGGTTTACTTCCAACACCTATCCTCTCATCCATATAATATACTCCCCAAAATGGACTCACATCTTGTTTCACAAACAATACATATCCCATTGGTAAAAAAATGTATAAAAGTATGAATTACAAAGGAAAAGGATTAGGACTTCATGAACAAGGTATCCTAGAACCCTTTATATTCAAAGAAACCCATATCACAATGGACTTGGTTATACACCTAAGTGTACTAGTTCATCAAACCTACCATCTATCTTAGGTCCTCATCCTAATTCACAAAAAATACCATCTATCTTAGTTCTTCATCCTAGTCCATCAAACCATCCCTCTATCCTAGGTCCATATCCTATTTCTCAAGAACAAAAAAGGCACACATCCTTGACGCCCTTTCAAAATTATACCCACATTAACTCATCCATAATACCTCCATATCATTCATCTCAATCCACCCCTCCCATTTCTCTTGGAACCAATTTGGGTGCCAAAAATCAAAAGATTCTATATCAAAATCCACATGTATAAAAGGATCAACATGTCTCCTTGAAGAGACATGCAAAAATAAAAGAAAATTTGATCCAAAATCAAAATAAATTTCCAAAAGGCCACAAAGGCCCATCAAAGCAAAAAGGAAAATTTCAAAGACCACAAAGGTCCATAAATCAAAAATAAAAATTCCAAAGGTCACAAAGACCCACAAAGAAAAAATAAAAATCATAAGTCATGTGGATTCCTAAAAGTCTCATAGAAGCAATAAATCTAAATTGGCATCCAAATTTTCTAATCCAAAAGCTTCCTCCAATTTTCCATCTAATAACCTATCACCTTCCAAATACATTTTTCCTCCATCACTCTTCCACCCTTCAAAGTGTGTGCCAACATTGATCTTGCCATCCTTTCCATCTATCCATCAAAAAACCTTCCAACCTCCTATCCATTATCCAAAATTCATCCCCCATCATCCTCCTTTAATCCAAACCTTTGCATAAATTCTTAGGTTCTTCAATCATATCATTAATCTACCAACATTTATGAGCCTAATTCCCATTGCCATGGTTTATTAGAGGGATATTTGGTTGTGAAACTTGATTCTTAAGTCCTTCCTCTATTTCCCTATCATCTAGATCCTATCTTCCATATTCCTCTTGCACTTTAAACTTAGGGACAAGTTTCGTCCATCTTATCATTCATAGTCATTATCCTTTCTATGCTCATTCCTTAAATTTACAACTTTGATCTTGAAAAGGTTAAGGGTATTCTTGAAGATCATATATCTTATCCTATACACTTTATCCATATCTTTCATCTTATCCATATTCCATCATTCTTACTAAATACATCCTTTCTTCCTTTCCTTGGTCTTGATGAGGAATAGGGGAAAAATACTTGGGCCTTGTGTCTATATCTTATCTAGTTGATCTTGATTATACCATTCATTATTTTTATCCTTGATTTCTTCCATTCCATATCTCCTAGCTTATCAAAATCCATGTCACTACGTCCCTTTGCAACCTTGAATCTTATCATGCAAATCATATTTGAGCCTAGCTGTAAAACATTGTCTAATCCTCATATCTTTTTTCTATCAATCATGAAAAATCATCAATATTATCGTCATCATGCCTTATGGAATCAATCATTCCTGGCATCTTAATCAATCAACCATTATCATCTTGCGACAAGAGATATGTTGCTTGTGTGACATGTTTTGTAGTGAATCTTTCATTTTGATCTATCAGTTATCCATGGTTGAATTATCTCTATTGTGGGGAATCTTATTCCTTCAATTCAGCATATCATCTCATTTCATCTTAAATATCCTAAAAAATACAAAAAAACATAAAATCTGAAAAAGGTGCAGTAAAATCTCAAGTACATATCATTGCAATGTGGTCATGTCTCACCCTAGCTTGGGGGAAAAATATTGATATCACTTGGGGCAATAAAAATTTAAACTTAATCAAATAGAAAAACAACAGGACGACAAACGCAACCCAACTTTGAACATCAATCACCATCAGGAGCACATCAAACATCCATATCATATCAAAATCCCAAAACAGGTCAAAAATCACTCAAAAATTCAAAAACAGAGTCGTCCAGTTGAACTACGTGGTCTCTACGTGTATAACTTAGGCAAGGATAATCTTGGATCAACCCCCAAGGACCCTAGGATATGTCTTTAGGTTAGGTTTGATCCAAAACTTAGAAAATCACAAAAAATCACAAAATCAAAATGGATGGTCTAATCTGAATAATGGTTGAAATACTTTAAGAAAAAGTTAAATTTTTGTACTTTGATATTTTCTATCATTTCTTTGGAGCAACTTGATGATGTATTGAACTAGAGAAGATAGGAAGGAGTATGATATTTTCTTTGTCTATTGTCTATGAGTTAATCATTATTATTATGTGAATTGTTGCGAGATGTGCTCTACAAAGTATCACTAATGACATTCAGAATTCACATAGGAAAGTGATTGATTCTTGTCTATTTACACAAGAAATTCTCAAGTCATCTCGGTTTAATTATACCTAGATGCTTGTGTTCACTTGCAATATAAAAATCATGGAAGTAGTACTCAAGTCATCATGGTCTAACTCATACCATCAATGCTTGTACTCACTTTCAACATTTCAAAAGGATCAATGATGATAAAAAGCACATATAAATGGACTGTTAAGATGCCAATATTTGCTTGTAGTTTTGCATGGTTACATTAGATTGCATTTATGTTAGTTTTTCATTTGCAAAATAATTGATTCCAAAGGCTGGTGAATCAATAACATGATGGAGCAATCATTAAATATTTGACTGAATAAGTGTACATCATCAAGTCTCAATAAATTAATCAATCCTATACTGGGGAATATCAATCAAAGTTGATAAACCACATTGACTGATGATATCTATATCAGCCTACACTAGATGCAGAATCATGTCCCACATCTTTGGGAAAAACTCTAAAATCCTCCTATAATCAATCACAAATCAGCAATATTATCAATCAATCATCCTATCACTCAATCTATCATTAATCCTCACCTATCATGAGGTCAATCATTAATCTATCAATGAACCTCACCTATCATGAGGTCAATCATCAATCTATCATCAACCTCACCTATCATGAGGTCAATCAATAAATTTATCATTGGTCCTCTCCTATCATGAGGTCAATTATCAATCTATCATTGATCCTTGCCTATCATGAGGTCAATTATCAATCTATCATTGATCCTCGCCTATCATGAGGTTAATTATCAATCTATCATTGATCCTCGCCTATCATGAGGTCAATCATCAATCTATCATTGATCCTCACTTATCATGAGGTCAATCATCAATAAATCATTGAATCTCACCTATCATGAGATCAATAATCTTCTAACCTATCAAGATCAACAATCAATATCAAATCAAAGGCTGAAACGATCGAAAAATCATCAAACACAAGGGAACAAAGTAGGAAAACATTTTATCATTTGGAAGAATCAATATTCTATATCGGGAGATAAATTATTTCACCATCAAATCATCATTGAATCATCATAGAATCATCATAAAATCATGAAAAATTTGAAAAATCCAAAAAATCCAAAAAAATCCAAAAATCATCAATTTATCTCTTGAGGGGGCATATATCCATCATCACCTGAAAAATCAATGTCTGGGGCATACTGAATTTTCGTCGATACTGTCAGCAACAACAACAAAATTCTCTGTGAAGCAATGTGTAAACACATCACTTCAAAGAGGGGCAAAATGTATACACCTAAAAGTGGTTTGGAGAATCTAATTAATTAAATACGACTTATTTGATTAATTACCCTTAATTCCTCTACTATTAAAATAAATAGAAATATTTATTTATATAGTTCATCTTAAATTCTTCAATCTTTATTCTTTTATTTTCATCTTGATTAAATGAAAAAAAATCACTTTGTTTGATTTAATTATCATAATTAAATTCATCTACTTTTAAATAAATAGAAATATTTATTTAAGTATTTCACATTCTAAATCTTATATTCTTCAATTTTAATTAAATATGCAACTTCAATAGTTTGTATTATTTAATTATCACATCATTCAATAAAAATTAATTAATAAAGGTTAAATACTTTGTTGTTTATTTATCATATTCCTTCTATTTAATTTAATAAGCAACTCCTATATTTTTTTTTATTAAATTATTTATTTCTCCTTTTGCTAATTAAATAAATCAAAATATTTAAATAAAAGCATAAAATCAATTTCCTCTATTCACTCACCTACCAAATTAGATATCATATGTCTAACCTAATTTGAAACTGGTATTCACGAGAAGTTGTGAAGACAAATTGGAGACAAATTGGAAATCAATCTCTCAATCTTCTTCCTCTGATCCTTCCTATCATCTTGCCTGGTGTTTTTGTGGGTAGGAACCATTCCCAAAGTCTTCTCAATCTTCTCAATTTCTCACCATTCAATCCTCTAGATTGAATCCAAGCCTCTACTTTGTTGCCCCTGTGGAAATCTACTATCGTGAATCTATAAATACAAGCTTTCTCCATAGGAAATAGATCCCAACTTTGTGCAATCTTACTCTGCAAGATAAGCAATCAAGCATCTTAGCATTCAATAAATTGAGCATATAACATAAAATAATTTAGCAATAACAATCATAGTATCTTTAGAATCAATATCATGGATGCATCATAGATTACAATAGCTTATTTTTATGAATTAGATATCATCAATCGTCACATCATTGCATTTAGCATCATTCCATCCTCTAGATTGGGATTTTAACAGTCACAAGTTCTTACCAAATCTGAGAGCCCTCTATGGTTTGATAAATCTTTGGAGATAGGAAATAATGAGATACTTTCAAGTTTTTGGTGCTTTTAATTAGTTAATTACTATAGAATCTTGATATAATGTTTAAGTAAGAAGTGTATTTACATTGTTACTTATTCACACTTACAGAAAGCATAACACTGATGATGTATACTATGTTAAGGGCTTAAGGCATAATATTTTGGGTGTTGGAAAAATGTGTAGTAAGGGATAAAATCTTGTGTTTAAGGATGAGAGGTGTGAGATCCAAAAAGGATCCAAAACATTGATTGCTTTGGGAAAGAAATTTGAAGGAAATATCTATCAATTGAAGGGTGCTGATGGACAATGCTTTATGACTCAGATAAATGATAGGTGGTTGTAGCATCAGAGAATGTGTCGTATGAATTTTAATAACTTTGCGAGGATTAGTGTTTTTCATGCTGTGAGTGATTTACCAAGGATTATAAAGCTTGTTAATGCTATTTGTAGGAATTGTTAGTTTGGAAAGAAAGAAACAAATCATTACATATCAAAGGAATAGTTTACTATTGGACTATTGGAATTAATTCAAATAGATCTCTGTGGTCCTACAAGAGTGAGAATTCTACAAGGTGAAAGGTACTTTATACCTTTAATTGATTATTATTGTAGATAGACATGGGTTACATTTCTTAGAGAGAAATCAAACAGATTCAAGAAATTTAAAGCTATGGTTGAAAATGAAGTGGATTTAAGGATAAAATTATTGAGGTCTAAAAAAGGTGGAGAATTCACCTCCCATGGGTTTAATATGTTTTGTGAAGTGCATGGAATAAAGAGAAATTCATCTTCTCTAAGAACTCCTTAGCAAAATGGAATTGTTGAAAGAAAAAACAAAACCATTCAAGAGGCTGCTAGATCGATGATGACTGAGGATGGTTTACCATAATTTTATTGGAAATAATTTATTCATACTGCTGTTTATGTATTCAATTGAGTTCAAGCAAGATAAAATAGTACAAAGACTCCCTATGAGCTATGACATGGAATAATTCCTACTGTTAAGTATTTCTAGGTATTTGGAAGAAAATATTATATCAAAAGAGATGAAACTTTGGGAAAGTTTGATGCAAGAAGTGATGAAGGAATTTTTCTTGGATATTATACTAAAAGAAAAGAATACAAATGTTTCAATAAAATATTGAGAAAGATTGTAGAGAATGTAGATGTCAAGGTTGATGAAACAATGAAGAATTCAATTGACATTGATGGATATGTATTTAATGAAGCTGATTGTGCAAGAATAGAATATATTGTGGAAGAATACAAAAATTATGAGCAAGAAAAGTAGGATGAAAAAAATGAAAGAGAATTGGAAGATCTAATGGGGTCCCCTAAGACCCTAGATGTGTACAAAAGAATAATTCAGAAAGTTAGATTATTGGTGACAAGACAAAAGGTGTATTGACTAGAAGTAGAGTTGCTACTAAAGTAAACATCTATTTAATTTCTGAGATTGAACCAAAGACTATAAGTGAAGCATGTAAAGATGGACATTGGATGGAAGCTATGAAAGAAAAACTTATGCAGATTGAGAATAATCAAACTTGGGAATTGGTCCCAAGACCGGTAGATACAAATATTATTGGATCAAATTGGGTGTTCGTAAATAAGTTGAATGAGAATGGAGAAGTGGCTAGAAACAAAGAGAGGCTTTTGTGTGATGGTTACTCACAAGTAGAAGGCATAGATTTTCAAGAGACTTTTTCTCTGGTAGCAAGAATGAAAGCTATAAGGATGTTCTTAGCATTTTCTACTCATAAATATTTCAAGGTCTATCAGATGGATGTCAAGTCAACATTTTTGAATGGTGAGCTAGAAGAAGAAGTCTACATGGAACAACCGAAAGGATTTTAGTTATCAAATCAACCAGATATGGTATGCAAATTGAAGAAATATTTATATGGATTGAAGCAAGCTCCTAGAGCTTGGTATGTGAGGTTAGATAGGTATTTGATTCAACAAGGTTTCAACAATGGTATGGAAGATAGTAATCTGTATTTTAAGATTGAAAATGACAAAATATTGATTGTAGTTGTGTATGTTGATGAAATTATCTTTGTAGGAAATGAAAAATTGTGCAAGATGTTTGTGGAAGAGATGCAAAAATAATTTGAAATGTCTATGTTTGGAGAGATGAATTTATTTCTTGGGATACAAATTAATCAAACAGAGAATTTTTATTTCACAATCTAAGTATGTGAAAGAGATGTTGAAGAAGTTTGGGATGGATGGTTCCAAACTAGTATGTACTCTTATGGTGTTTGGTTGAAAATAGGGTAAAGATGATGATTCACCTAAGGATGGTAAAACAAATATAGATCTATGATCGATGGAATACTATATTTGAATGCTACTAGACTGGATATTATTCATGCTATCTGTCTTGTGGCTATATTTCAAGAAGATCTTAGGGAAACACATGTTGTTGCTGTTAAAATAACTTTTAGATATTTGAATGGCACTCCAGATTATGGGTTATGGTATCCTAGAGATACTGACTTTACACTAAGTGTTGATATAGATGTAGATTGGGTTGGATGTGTAGATGATAAAAAGAGTACAAGTGGCGGTACATTCTTTCTTGGTTGTAGATTGGTGGCATGGTTGAGTAAAAATAAAGATTTAGTCTCCTTGTCTACTGCTAAAGTTGAGTATATTATTGTTGCATCTTTCTGTACACAAGTTCTATGGATGAAATAGACATTGAAAGATATCATAGTGGTGTATGATGATCCTATCTCTTTCTTTTGTGATAAAAAAAGTGAAATTAACATTTCAAAGAATCGTATGGTGCACTCGAGGAAAAATAATATATCTATCAGGTATCATTTCATGAGAGAAGGTTGTAGATAATGAAGTAAAGCTTGAGACATTTTGATGAAGGATCAGCTTGTTGATATGTTTACGAAGGCTCTTCCTAAAGATACTTTTGAGTATCTCTGAGAGAAGTTATGGGTCATTGCCCCTCCTTTCTTAAACTAGATGCATATGGAGATGCATCAATCTAGTGGATCTATGGATCTATCTTTCTTCTAGACTAATGTTTGGTGGCTACCTCTTAGAGGGAGGAGGTAGTGTCATTTTTTTTCATTATGTGTATTCTATTGTCAAAAGGGAAATCAGTGTAAATATATTTTTACTTCACCATTGATGTAAAAGGGGGAGAGGAAAGGAAGAATGTGAAAAGAGATTATCTACTAAGGGGAGAAACATAAAGAAAAATACTGAGAAGTGTATTCCGAGCTAGTATGCTATCCTTGATGGTTTTTCACATCATGTGTTGCCAAAAATGAAAAAGGGGGAGATTTTGCAAGAATGGAAGGAATGATGGAATGAATGAAGGTGTTGTCATTGATGTCAACTGGTGAACTAGTTATCAACTAGTTGTTGTTGATTGTATATGTCGAGGATATTGAGAAAATTGTATTGAAGGAAGACTGCAAGTGTTCAGTAGTTGCTTCGAGTTTCTCTCTAGTTTTTTGTTCCTATGTTTGTGTGGTTTAGATATGTTGATCATGGTTGTTAGAAGATTATGTATCCATATTTTTAGTTACTGATTCATTGTACAATGCAAGTTGTGTTCACCAGTTGTGAACTATGGTTTTCTATTTTTTTGGTTGAGGTCCAAGAGAAATGTTGATGGTCTGAGTTTCTCTTTGGTAAAGTCTTATGACTTGCGGTTCTAGAATTGAGTTGCCTTGATTTTGTTGAAGATAATTTTGGAATCTGGAAGGTTCATGCTTAACGGTTCTATGTGTTTTACATTGGTTTGGCTAACCTTGTGTTGAACACCACCTTCAAATTTGATGAAGCGTGTTGGATCTATTTGGGTCCCTATGAAATGTTTCTTTGGATTTCCCTCATTCTAATTCCACCCTAGCATGTTTGACACCAACCTAATTTGAATTTGAATATTGGATGACCAGCTTTGGATATGTTTCAAAGTTGAAGATGGTATAAATACAAGATGAGTTAGTAAGGATGAGTGAGAACAAAGGAAAAGAGGCAAGAGAGAAAAGAGAAAATAAATAAATGTGAATCAGTATATGTGTATGATGCGAGTGTGGTAGATCAGTGTGAAGCTTAAATGTTGAGTTTTCAGATGTAGTGAGAAGGTGTACTCTATAATTCATGCATGTCTATGAATGATTATGGTGGATTTATCTATTTTATTGAGATTTTCATCTCTCTGTAACATATCTCTTTTATCTTCTTTGTATCTTTGTGGCAGTGATCCCTCCAGGTTGTTAACCTTGTTGGATAGTGAGTCCTTGTTTTGGCAGTGAGCCTCTTGTAATAAGTTTTGATATTCTCTATAGTGTGATTTAATCCTCACCATGGATTTTACCTTCTTGGGTTTTCCATGTAAATCTGGTGTTATTGTGTTTGTGTAATGAATTTGAGTTTCTGCATTAGCATTTGAATCATTTAAGTAGTGTTAAGGGTTAGTTACGGTGAATGAATTAATAATAAATTTGTGACAAATAATCCACCCAACCTCTCAATTTTCATGTTCAAAATATGATGCATATGATCATGTTGTGTTTGGCTAACTATAGTTATGATGTGCCTAGTAGAGTGCAAGAACAAGTTCAATCCTCTAGAAGAGAGGAGAAAAATAACTCAAGAGAAGAACTTGCTCTGGTAACCCTTAACAAACCTATCAGAGAAATCACACACTCACATCCTAATTGGTCATAGAGATTCAAGTCAGTTTTGAGAAAAGGTAATTAATATTTTTTGTGAGTTTTGTGATTGATAATTGTGATTAAGTCTTGATGTCTTGTGTCAACTTTTCCTTGTATGCTTATTGTGGTATTGATGAGATATATGCATAAGATGTATATATTTGTATATGTGTACATGTTTATGATAGACACATACATTTGAGTGAATATGTACATGAGTATATGTAGGTAGATGTACCTAATGCATGCTCATGAACAGATCACCCATATGCATGGGAATATCTAGTGGACTAAATTGAATTATATATATATGTATATGTGTATCCCATGTATATATTTCGATCAATGGGATTGTATGTATGAGTGTTATATAAAGATATTGAAATAAAATTACATATATTTTTATATGTGGTGTCTATATATATATATAGTTGTATAAATACATATATGCATTATTTTATTCCATATATTTATATATTCCTTATGTATTTGGTAAACCTTATGAAATAAATAAATAAATATATTAATATATATATATATTGAAATATATATGTGTGTGTGTATATATACTATGGAATGTATATATATACATATATATACATATATATACATATAGATAATATATATATGATATATATATATATGAGAATTGAAGTTATTAATAGAACCACAAATCGCATACGATAACACTAATCATATTGTTAGTAATATGCAACAAAGGATAAAATATACCATGGGGTGCACAAAGCTTAAAGCATAGATTTAAGTGGTAGTTAATCCAATGCATAAAGTAAAACATGAACAAGTCAAACATTAAAGCATAAGAACATATGAAGTTTGTAGCTGTGTTAAATGCTTAAGCATGGAAGTGAATGCTATTTGAAACATAGAATAAGTCAGTAGGCTACGCCTGTGAAGGTGGCACCAAAGCATAGAGGTGGCACCTTATTTGGTAGATGATGTAATGTAAAAGAAGTCTATGAATTTGAATAAGCTTGTAAATAAGTGTTTAGAATCAGTCAAGTGTAAACTTGGCAACATATTGTAAGGGAATTCAAATTAGGAAACATGTTTTGAGTTTGTTATCCCAAATATCAAGTCAACTCATCTTTAGAACTGTCATGTGAACTGCAAACCTATGAGTGAGTCGTTGCATGAGGAAGAAAGATGGAAAAAACACTTGTTTGTAGCCTTTGGTTTCTCACAAATTAGTATAAATAGAGGTACCCATTCTATCAAATACTTCATTTCTCTTTGTGATGATCTTTTTAGTATTTAGTATTTGTGGTTATTATGAGATTTAAAGAGAAGTCAGAGGAGGATAGTCAAGTGAATCTTGGAGGAGGTGTCAATCGATCTTGAGGATTCATACTAGGAAGGAGTTTAATCAATTGGAGCTTATACATGCATGCCAATTTCTATACCTTTGTCTTTATGTTGGAAATGATAAATTAGTTTATTTACTATGTTGGGAAAAGAGTGCTTTGAATATGTTGTATATTTTTCTTGAGATTGTTTGTTTCATGGTTATGCAATGTGTTGTAGAACCTATCTTGTTGATTATGTCTTATGTACCCTATATATCAGAGTTTATTTGAGTACAACATATTTATACTATGAGTAGTTATCTTTGCTATATGTAGAAATTCTAGTCTAGATGTATGTAGCATTATGCAAGATGTTGCTTAAATCACTTTGGTAGTATAGTCATATTGTTATGGGATGTTATGTGGGTTATTCTTGGGATTTTTTAGATCCGTCGGAAAGAGGGTAACCTATATATAGAGTATAATGGTCATTATAATCCAAATTGAGATAGGAAGGTGGGTAAATGTTTGACGTCTTCTCTAAGTTAAGAGTACTGAAAAATTTGGCCAAAGTAGTGTAAGTAGCCACTATTTACACTATCAGTTTCATTGAAATTTAGGATTACGTACTGTTGTGCCTGTTGCACACACGCCCCGTTCAGATCGAGGACCCCCCTCCTTCAGTTTTTGTCTTCGTCAGGTCCTTTTTACCTTTGCCTCATTTTTTGTGCCCCTAATTTTGAGCTTAAGTTCATCCCATGTCTTGAAGTCATAACATTTTAAGCGACCAAAATCACCATTCTAAAATTTGCTAAGTATTTTGTCTCTATGGAAATCCACTTGTAGGTTTCCCTTTGCACTTTTCCATAGTGTCCTTTGGTCCTTGCAGACCCGCACTTGCGGGTCTCTATTGGCTGGTTACTGTTGCTACTTTGCTGGTAAGTAGAGGCTAACCTAAGGCTTCCACCCGCATGGTGGGCTTCACACTATTCATCACCATCTGGGTCTTAGCCGACAACCGCTTCAAGTTGGGTTTCTGCAAGCCCAATCTACCCAACCTACCCGACGACTTCCGTACGGGAAATTTATTGCACACCATTAATGCATATTGACCTATAAATACACTTCCTAACCTATCCTTTTCACATTTTCAAAATTTCAAGGAGAGAGGAATAGAGAGCAAGGAATGTGCACCCACACAAGCCTATAACAAACTGAAGCCAAGGGTTTCATTGGATTTATGTACCGTTTCCAAGCTAGTCATTGCTTAAAGTTTCAAGAAGTGATTTCATAGTTAGGCTTTGAGCAAGTTAGAATTAAAAGTCTTAAGAAATTGAAACCCTAGTTCACCCAGTGGAATTTTCCACCCTCAGTCCCATACATACTGCTTAGTCCCTCATTCTAAAATCATCCAAATTGGCTGAAATCATGTATTTGTGTTTATGTTGAACCCCATTCTCTCTTCTCTATTATTCACATGACAAGGATGCCTTCACAACCTGCATCATTGTTATGGACGTCCCGGTTAACATTGAAAGTCCTCGAGGAAAATAGATAAGTCCTTAACCCTAGGCGGGAATTCCCATGTAGGATTCTCCTTGTGGGTTGAAAACTCCCCTTCACTGTTGTTTGACAACCTAGCCTTAACCACCTTCCACATTTTAGGTTCCAATTCAATTGCTGTCACCAAGTGCTCAAATTTGCTAAGTTCAAACCAAGCTATGGGTTGCCCTTTCCAGCCTGTTGTCTTGTGATCACCATTCCTAAATGGAAGGGTCACCCCATCCATCCACATTGAGGCTTTCAATCCCTCTATTTTGGGTTTTTCCTAGAGATCTTGCTAAATGAAAAAAACCCTAAGTCATAGTGGCTTGTGGGTCGCAATATGTGGACAACCACTTCTCCATCATCGTTCCCTAATGTCTAGGTGTCCACCTCCATTTGCACTATGGACCCCATAGAGGTGGGTTCTATTTTTCTCTAGTCAAACTCATCAAAAATCAAATTAAGTTCACGAGCTTGCTAAGGGCTAATACTTTCCGATCTCCATCCCTTAATGGTAATTTTGCAATGGTAAACAATCAACAATGACCCAATAGCTCCCATCTTTGCATCCTAAAATGATCAAACCCTAAGCCACAAACCTAACCATCTGACCCCACCATAGGTCCCATAGTGTGAAACTCCATCTGTAGGTTTTCGTCCCTTGAATTCTGCCATCTAATAGCTGAACATAGGCATCTTCCCACCTTGTGACTCCCGCACAATCCAAACTTGCAAAAAGTGTTAAGGTATTGTCTGACTGTTCCAAGTATTTCGTAGCTTGTTTTTGCATGTGTTAATTCATTTTTAAATGGATTTTCCTTCTAAACCAATAATGCAAAAATATCAATGCAAACTTCCATCTACAGGTCTTTGTGGCCCCTTGGATATTGCTTAACTTCCTTCACTCTGATAGCTTCTAGCCTGGGGAAACCCACACCCCTAGACCCACATTGGCATAATTGATCCAAATGAACTTCAAATGCTGAACAATGATGAATTTTATGATCTTTTAATGATGTATTAACCGATCTAAGGATTGATTTGTTGGATTTAATTTATTCTTGCTTTGATCTATATGTAAGAGCACTTACCACATTTTATGCATGTAGAATTTATGGAACTTGTTGTGAGGCCTTCTAAGAAACCTTTGTAGAAGCTTGATAAGGGAAAGAATCCCGCTCACACTCCTAGAGGAAAAGAGGAGAAATAAAAAATGAAGTACAAGTTTCATGGAGTGAAACACATGTCAAAGATCACCTCCAATTGGAAGAAAATCTTGGACACTGAATTTGGACATGTCAGTATAGATGAATTCGGGGAGAGTGTTATGTTGATCCCCAAAATAGATAGGGCCTTGAAAATAAAGAAGAGAGGCCTATATAAAGCAGTTGGTTTCCCCCCCTGCACTTATAGCCCCATAAGTGGTAATGGTTTGTCGGGAGTTCTATCAATCCAATAGAAAGATAATTGATCATGATGGTAGAGTATTGGCATATTTTTCTATTAAATCAATCGGTGGGACCTTTGGTATCCCAATCTTTGATAAGATGGAGGAGGTTGAGAAAGAATTCACCAACTAGGTATGGCAGTTGGATCCCATCAGGTTCAAATGAACAATCGACTAGAATTGGTTAAAGGAAAAGAGAGCCAACTCTACCAAAGTCCCCCAAACATTGTACAAAAGTGACTTCTTTGAGGAGCACTATGATCTAGTCACACTCTTAAGTAGAGTAATGGGTTTTCCCAGAATTACATTATTTGAAAACTGAATGTTCTATTTTATAGAAGAGATCTTCGAAGGGAGGACCCAGTTCCATTGGGAAAAGATGATTAGTGACAATATGCATGAGCAATTAATGGAGGTAAAGAAGACCTCTCATTTCTATATGACTTTGTATTTGGTCTACCTCCTAGCAGCCAAGTTTGCATATAAAGGGTTGTTATGTGCTAGAGAATTGGGAACCAGACAAGGACAATTGAAAATATATGATTGCAACCCTCATATACAATACAAGAACTTCAAAAGGGAGTATAGAAGAGTAAATGATGCCTTCATAGGGCACATAATCAGAATTTTGGGTGGAGATTTTGAGAGGAGAGTAACACAATGTGCGAGAGACTTCATGAAGGGGTTTGGATATTTTTTTATCCAATTCCCTAAGTTTACTTACATCAGGGTTGAGGGATTCTTGGGAAGGCCTTAAAACTTACCACATTATCCCAATGGAAATATTATCATGATAGAGGTAACTCAAAATCTATAGACTTCCCACACCTTTTTGAACAATAAACATAGAGTAGGGGTCCCATATCCCCTCACTCTTGGAGAAGGGATGTATGCTTGGCCCGTCGAACAATACATAGAATACTCAGAGAAAGAGTTGGTTGAGTATGATATTGACCTTCATATAGAAAAAGGATGAATATATCCCAAGGAAAAGTTGAAGAAATGGGTTGAGAGAGAATATGCTCATCGACCTCACGTCGAAGACTTTTGGTCAAATTACAAAGATGACACAGAGGTGTGGATGTGCCACTATATGAGAATGAATCTCGCATTTTCAAAATTAATCAATTTATCTCTAGTAATAAACCATGTTGATGACGGAAACATGATAGATGAAATATTTGGTTCCTTGATGAATGTGCCTTTTCCAGTGATAGACCTGGCCGAAGAGGAGCTTACTGATTTGGATGTTCTCACTTTCCCTATGGAGAAAAAAATAAAGAAATGGCTTGAGCAGAAAATTTCCACATTGAAGGAATGAGGTGTCGAGCTTACATATGGGGAGCTAAAGGATGAAGTGATCAGTGAGGCTAATAGTGGTGTTGCTGTAGAATCCTCTATTGAAGCACCAAAATCCCTACCGATCAAGAGATCCAAAAAGAGAAAGGAGGTGACTGAACATCAACCCAAGAAGAAAGTCTATACTAGAAAGACGACAAAAGGACCACCTCCACCAAAGAAAGGAAGAACGAGAACCTTCATGTTAGAAATTCTGACCATTCAAGAGGAGGATTTCTATCCCAAAGAAGAAACTGAGCGACCTCGCTCGCCACCACCAACCTCATCCATTCTTGTTGCCTTTATTTCTACCACTCCACCTCCTCCTACATAATCTTTTCCCATTTCATCTCCGCCCATCATGGACATCTCTATCCACCTTTACTTCGCTTCTCCATCTACTCCCATGGTGATGTTGGATTCTTCTTCTTCCACTACTTTCCTACTATTAACTTCTTCACTTCTACCTCCCTTGTGTTGCAAGTATGAATGAGTATGGTGGTGTTGTCATTAATGTTTTCATTGATGTCAACATAGTATAGGTTGTTGTAGTGAAAGGAAACACATGATTATAGGTGGTGCATGTATAGTTGAGATAGTGTATAGATGTTGTGAGTACATGGAGATATCTTTGTGGTGTTGGAGGTGTGTTGATACGATTAGTTACCAAGTGCTTCTGAGAAAATTAATAAATAGTGAAGACAAAATTATGTGTGTGTTTAGAATGTGCTCTGATATGTGCTCAAAATTTCTTCTATGTTGATCCTATGATTGTGTGGATATATAGTGTTGTTTAAGGTCATCCTTGGGTGATATATACTAGATTATAGCTTCTTGTTTGATGAAGAGTGAAAGTTGTGTTCATGGATTTGTGAACTAGTCATGTAGAATTGTTTGTCTATAGACTAGGAGAAATGTATCTGCTTCATAGTCCTTTGATAGTTTATTTTAGGTCTTTCAGATTTTGAAGAAGGATTGTAATAGTGTTATCTATGTTATATCAAAGGTGTTCATGGTTTGGTGCCTCAAAAGACTAGTTTCAGAGTTACTATAATTGTCTGTATAGTGTGGATGGACAGATGGAAAGTATTCTTTGTACAAAGGTTATTGCAGTAGTTACAGATGAATAAGAAGGCATCTAAGATGTGTTCAAGTGTATGATGAAGCATGTTATGTGGTCTGCATGTTATCTTCTTATTGTGGATGTATACACTTCAAAGTTCATTGTTGTTTTCATTAGGTTTGTCCAACCTAGTGTTTACATGTTATATGAAGGATAAGTATCAATTAAGGAAGCATGTGATTGATCCAAGATGTTGTTTTGGGTACTAGTTAAGTATTGGTTTGGTCCACTCTCAGTATCATCCACCATGGTAATGTTGAGTTGCTAACCTAATTTGAATTTAGAAAATGAAGAGAGTGTATTTGACCTTGGAGAAAGTTTCTATGATTAAAGATGGTATAAATACAAGTCAAGATGTTAAGGTTTGTACACCACAAGTGTGAGAAGCAAGATATATGCAATAGATTGTGAAAAAGTGAACTGAGGTAGTGAGGGATTCAATGTGTTAGACTCTTGAAAGAAGTGAGCTGATGGTGTCTACAATTCTCTTATCAAGGCTACCAATGTGTATAAGTTGTTGTGGTGGATCTTCTATTGTACTGAGATAATGTTCTCTATGTAACATTATTATTAATATGTTTTTGTATATATAGGAAATGAGCCTCCCATTTGGATAGTGAGTCCCATCTAGATAGTGAGTCCTATCTTAGGTAGTGAGCCCCTTGGTAGTGAGCCTCTTGTAATCAGTTTTGCAATTAATCTTATATTGTGAGTTAATCCTCATCGTAGTTTTTCCCTTATAGGGTTTTCCACATAAATATAGTGTCTCTGGCATTTTCTTTCTGTTATTTGCACTTCATTCTTATACTTAATAATAAACTAAAGTGAATGTGGAATTTTTTAAGATCTGTGGTGAATGTGATTAAATACAACTGATTCACCCCCCATCTCAGTTGTCTTGTGCATTTCAATAATTGGTATCAGATCTTTGGTTCCTCGAAGAAGAGCTTAACCGCTTGAGCTAGATCTGATGGTGCATAAATTGATAATCCCTATGCTTGATGGATTTGAATATAGTTTGTGGAAAGTGTAGATGAGAGGTTACCTGATCTCTCTTGCCTACAAGACTTGGAAAGCTATTGAGAAAAAATATGTTGAGCCAACAAGTGGTCCTTCTTTTGCAAATGAGATTTCTGCCTATGAAGAAAATGAAAAAGCAAGGTATGCAAATATAGTGCTTTATCTAAGGTTGAGCTAACAAAAGTTGTTTCATTAGGCACTGCTTATGAAGTTTGAGAAAAATTGGAAGATATCTATGAAGGAAATGATAGAGTCAAATTATCAAAGAAGTTAACAACAAAGCACAAATATGAGAACTTGAAAATGGAAGAAGGTGAGGACATTGCAAGGTACTTTTAGAGGGTTGACATTGTAGTAAATTAAGTCAAAATCCAAGGTGGTACTCTGATAGATGAAGATGTAATGGAGAAAATTTTGATGACCCTATCAGAGAGCTATAGTGACAAGGTCTTAGCCATTGAGGAAGTTTATGATCCAAATAAATTCACTAAATAATAACTATTTGGCACCTTGACTGCATTTGAAATGAAGAAATTTGGAAAAGAAAAGGAGAAGACAAAAATAGACTTCAAAGCCACAAAGTTAGAAGATTATATGGATACTGAAGGTTTAGAGGAGCTAGAAGAAAATTTTACAAGAAAACTAAAGAAAGGTACTGGTAAGTACAAAGGTATGTTACCTTTTAAATGTTTCAGTTATGGAAATATTGGTCAGTATTGTTCAAGATTTCCAAATAGAGCCATACACAAGAAGAGAAAATAGAATAAAGACAAAAAGTTCAAGAAATTGTGTTATGTTAGAGAAGATGCTAGAATTTTTGATGATGAATCTGATATTGAGGGTGATAAAGATGAATGCATGTTTCTAGCCTTAGATAATAAATCAGTATCTACTAACCATGGAAGATGTGCAAGAGAATGTGGTCTAGAAAATAAGAAGGAAGATATGGAAGGCACTCTAGTTTCTACCTTTCATGTTAGACAAGACAAAGAATATTGGGTAATTGACAGTGGTTGCTCAAATCATATGACTAAAGGAAAAAGTAAGTTTACTAAACTTGAAAAGTATGATGGAGGAATAGTCATGTTTGGAGATGATTTTGGTGGAAAGATTGTTGGAAAAGGAACAATTAGTTTTGATGGAAAACACAATATTGATGATGTATATTATGTTAAGGGCTTAAGGAGTTATCTCTTGAGTGTCGGTAAAATGTGTAGCAAATGATTTAAGCTTGTGTTTCTGGTTAATACTTGCGAGATCAGAAAAGGGTCTAGAATTGTGGTAGTTGTAGGAAGAAGAACATATGAAAACATTTATTAGCTTAAGGGTGTGGGTCAGTGTTTTGTGTCTCAAGTTAAATTTTTTTGGCTATGGTACTGGAGGATGGGACATGTAAACTTTGAAAACCTAATCAATAGTAGTTCAAGAGAAGCTGTTAGGGATATGCCAAAAATCACAAAGCCTACCTATGTTGTTTGTAGAAGTTGTTAGTTGGGAAAAAAACA
This sequence comes from Sequoiadendron giganteum, assembly GCA_007115665.2. Taxonomy (NCBI): domain Eukaryota; kingdom Viridiplantae; phylum Streptophyta; class Pinopsida; order Cupressales; family Cupressaceae; genus Sequoiadendron; species Sequoiadendron giganteum. Next base: position 321,746,454 of record CM021103.1, read on the forward strand.
AGTTGAAACTTTAAAGGAAAATAAAAATCAACTACCAAAATGTTGGAATTGATTCATACAAACCTCTTTGGTCCTACAAGAACAAGAAGTCTTAATGGTGACATGTATTTTATTATTTTCATCGATGATTATTCTAGAATGACGTGGGTTACTTTTCTTAGGGAGAAAGATAAATCTCTAGATAGATTCAAGGTGTTCAAGGCTATGGTAGAGAATGAAGTGAATCTAAAAATCAAATGTTTATGGTTGAAAAAGGTGGAGAATTCACCTCCAATGAGTTTAATATGTTTTTTGAAGAGCATGGTATAAAGAGGCATCTTTCTGCTCCTAGAACTCCTTAGCAAAATAGAGTTGTTGAGAGGAAGAACCAAATAGTTCAAGAAGCTTCAAGGACTATGATGAGTGAGGCAAATGTTCCTAAGGTATATTGGAGAGAATAAATTCACTTTTCTATTTATATTATTAATAGAGTTCAGATCAAAGGCAACAACACAAAGACTCCTTATAAATTGTGGTATGGTAAAATTCCTACTGTTAAGTACTTTAAGGTGTTTGGAAGCAAATGTTATATTAAAAGAGATGATGATAATCTAGGAAAGTTTGATGCAAGATATGATGAAGGTATTTTTATTGCATATGCAACCAAAAACAAAGCATATAGATGCTACAATAAGAGATTGAGAAAGATTTTTGAAAGTGCAAATGTGAAAGTTGATGAAAATATGCATAGTCTAGTTGAAATGAGTGAAATTGAACTAGATGAACCTGTTTGTGGATAAGAGAAAGAAAAGGGAAAGGAATAAGAAGAGGGTCGAGACCCTGCTCCTAAGACTCCAAAATATGTATAGAAAAATCATCTGAAAGAATAGATAATTGGAGACAAAGACAAAGGTGTAACAACAAGAATAAAAGTGGTAGTAGCTAAGGTAAAATTGTGTCTTCTCTCCACGATAGAACCTAAAATAGTATGTGAATCATGCAACAATGAAAATTGGGTTATAGCCATGAAAGAGGAATTAGAGTAGATAGAGAAAAATCATACATGGGAATTGGTTCCTAGACCAATAAACAAGAATATAATAGGTAAAAAATGGGTATTCAAGAATAAGCTAAATGAGAATGGTGAAGTAGGTAGAAAAAAAGCAAGGCTTGTGTGCAAAGGCTATTCACAGGTTGGAGGAATAGACTATGTTGGAAGAATGAAAAAGAAAACATCTCTTAATTTAGCTTTTTTCTTGTCCTTGATGTCACCATGATATATGAGTTGCAACTACAAGTTCAAAGTCAATATTGATCTAGTATTTTGCGATGGTATGTAGAAATATCCTCCAGTATTTTGGTCTACAATTCTTGTCTGGTGATCATTGTTGCTGGCAATTTTAGAAAATGGTTTTTAGTTGATGGAAGCATGCATGTTCAAAATCTCATGTGTATATGTGCTTGTATATAGTGTTGGCATCATTATGTTAATTTCATTTTTTCATTAGGTCTATCTCTATCCGACCTAATAAGTAGTTGAAGTTGTAATGAATTAAATTTTTTTTGTGCGATTCATACCGACATGATGTAGTATGCTACATGCTTGAATTATTTTTGAGAAGTCTTTGTATTTACTTGAAGCTAACCTAATTGGTGTTTGCAAACAAGTCAAATATATATACAAGATAGTTTGGAGATTGAAGTATGTGTGCGTTATGTTTGTGGTGTGTTGGTGGATTGAATGTGAATGCGAAAAGAGAAAATATTGGTTTGATGGCATGCAAATTATTTGAGCTTCAAAGGAACTAAATGTGCACTTTTGAGGTGTATCTTTATTAGTTCATTCTTTGTCTATAATCCATTTTGTTACTATATCTTTTGTAGGAAGTGAGCCTCTCTTTTGGACAACGAGTCCTCACAGTGAGCCACCCTTTGTAATATCTTATAATTGGTTATACTATATTTTGAGTTAACCCTCACCGTGGTTTTTCCCATTCTAGGTTTTCCACATAAAAATATTGGTGTTCATGTGTTGTGTGTTTTCATGTTCTATTTATGGTTATGCTTATCTTAACTATTATATGCATTGTAATAATTGGATGGTATCTGATCAATAGGTTTAAGAAGATACTGACTCACCCCCCCCAAGTATCTTGGGTATTCAACAATTGGTATCAGAGCTTGGTTCCTCTAAAGAAGCCTAATAGCTTGAGGGAGATCTTGAAGATTGAATAAATGGTTGACAAAGAAGAACTTGGGACAACCCTTGATGATATTGAAAAATCTGAAAATGAAAATAGAGATCTGAAAGAAAATCTTGATGAGGCAAATGAATGCATCCAAAAATTGAAAGAGCAATTGAAGAAATTCAAAAAAAGACATAGAGAATTTAGTGAACAACAAAAACATGAAAATGAAGAGATTACCAGACTAAAGGTGTAATTGGAAGAAAATAATAGAATTGAAGAGTGTTTGAATGCAACGGTGCAAATAAAATCTGATGAGTTCTCTAGGCTTGAGAAAGAAGTGGTGAACCTGAGAGAAGATTTGGAAAAAACAACAGTCTGCGAACATAGTTTCAAGTCGAGTTCCACCAGGCTTGATGAATTGATTGCAGGACATAAACCATCTAAGGAAAAAGGTGGATTGGGGTTAGAAGCAGGTGAAAGCTCAAAAGTTGTGAACAATCAAAAGACTCAAGGTAAAGGCAAACAAACATGAAATCCAAGAAGAAGACCACCTATCAGAAAACTAAGTGCTCAAAGGTATCCATCTTTCAATGTTATTTATTTTTCATGCAATAAATTTGGTCACATAGCAACTGAGTGAAAAAGTAGGATGAATCAGTTTTGTGTTTCCTTCTCTGGATAATGCTATGCATGTAATAAGATTGTATATAGAGCTAGTGAATGCAATACTCAAATGATGAATTGGTTTAATGGAGGTAGAGTGAATCAATTCTTTGCTGGTTATTGTTATACTTGCAAGAAGTTTGGAAACAAAGAAAATAAGTACCAAGGATTAATGGAAGTCAAAAAAAATAGAGAAATATTGTCTGCTATAATTGCAACAAACAAGATATATTTTTAAGAGTATGTAAAAGTAAAAAGGGAAAGAAGTTTTCTCTGGTAAAGAAGAATGAACCAGTGAAGAAGATTGACAAAGATGAGGTTAAGCAAGAAATGAACAAGATATAGAAAAAGAAAGAAGATCCAAAATATTCATATGCATCTGTGCCCTCATTCGGTGTAGACAACTCCTTCAGGAATTAGACCTAGCATGGTCTTAGGGGGAGCTTTAAAAGAAAATTGTTTGAATGCCCTGGATTTTAAGCATGTCAATATTTGGCACGTGGATATGTTGCAAGGAATGAATAGGCAAAGGTTATGCAAAATAAATCAGAATAAAAAGTACAAGCATGTTTGTTTGTAGGGCATATTAGGTTTCTTAGTGCAACTGAAAGGTTTTATAAATTTTTTGAATTCCATCGCACTTAATGTGAATTAGGGCATCACATTGAACTATAAAGTGAAATTGTAAAGGTATTTTAATCACTTGTGCATTTGAAAAAGTGGAGAGCGATTTGGAGTATTCTTAAGGCGATTTGAAGTGTGAGCTATGAAAACCCTAGCTTTTTTTCTTGAAGTAAAGAGGTATTTTATGCTTCTGTACTATTGTGAACTTGTAAAAATTCTCTTTTTGAAACTATTAGATCTCAGTGTGTTGAAAATGGAAACTCATGTAGTTGTGAAAGTATCAAAAGGACCTAGACCTTTCTACATGAAATATTCTATGAAGATTTTTGAAGATGACCCTATGGGAACCTTCTCATTGAATCCTCATGGTGTCATGCTTATTGAGGACACCAAGATTGACATTAGGGTAAAGAATGAAGAATTTAATCATAGAAAATTGATAGAGATGTGGCTAAATGATCTCATTAGGGATAATTTCTCGGTAAAACTTGAGTATTCAAATATTATGGTGAAGAAGTTGGATCGATGGAACTCATTCCCTAATTTTTGTTCCACTATTGATGATAAGTATGTTAAACCTATCCTTAGTAGAATTCATGATCAATTCTTGAGGACTAACATACCCCATTTGATAACTAAGAATGTAATCAAGGCAGTTACCAAGCTTTGTGATACCAGACTGGTACTAGTATTGAAATCTATGAAGAATGAAGTGGTGATGCAAATAAATGGTGTTACATATGATAAAATGGATCTTACAACAAAAACTATTACTAATTTAGCTGTGAAGTATGCATAAATAATGATCAGACATAAAATTTACTTCACAAACAAAGAGAACTCTGTGTTCACTACAACATTCTATACTGGTTATGACATGACAACACATGGTGAAAATTACGATTTGTATGAGCTTATATGACAACAAATATTTGATAGTTTGAGGATGCTAAAGGAGAAGAAATATCCATTTAAGTTTGGTTCATTGATTGTTTTCTTGCTGTTCTATTTTCTTAGAAGGCTTCCCGAAAAGGATGAAGTAGTGTTTTGGGATACATCTCGACCAGTTGCTCATCATTATTTTGATTATTTGCATAAATTGGGTGATTTGAAGAATATGGATGATTCTCTAACAACATTCTTTGTTGTGTTTAAGAAAAAAATGAATAAGAGAGAAAGAATCCCAAAGAAAGTTGTTGACAAATACAAGAGTGATGTCATATTCCATGTCTCTTCTGATGAATGCATGGTTGAAGCAGTTGAACCTTAGACTGTATGGATTCAACCTTTAGGATATGAAATTATAGAGGATGAAGCTGAAGGTTATGTGAAAATTTTATTGAAAAGTTTCAAATATGATGATGAACCAAAAATTGGTACATATGATAAAATTTCCTCTGAAGTTCACTTGGAGCACAACAAACCTATGAGGAGGAAAAGGGTACATGAGATGCTAAAAAATTATGGTTACAAAAATGAGGAGATAGAAAAATGAAGAGACTTGGGGGAACAAAATTTTAGAGAATTGTTAGGTGTAAGGAGATCCGACATGATTTCTCCTTCTAAACCAACTTCTGGCCTAGTTGCATAAAAGATTGAACCCAGTGTTTCTGACAAAGGCAAAGGCCTGACTCCTTCTTGACCTTATACAAGATCGAGTAAGAGAAAGGTGTTCCTCTGGTAGTTCTTGTTAAATGAGGAAGGAAAGAGAAAGCCACAAGGGAAAAGAACCTTAGTATTACTGAAGATTAAGAGGAAGAGGAGGAATACCCCATTGCAAAACTGATAAGAAAGAAGAGAGTAAACATGTCCTCCGGTGAAGGTGCTTCTCAAGAAGCTAGTGTTGGATCTAAAAGAGTTCACTATGTATCATACTTAGAGGAAGATGAAGAACATGACATTAGTGTTCATGAGGCTGAAGCAAATAAGGCAAAATTTTCATAAGAGGTTTCTCTATACCAGGTAGAGAAAAATGCTTCTCCGGTAAGACCCGATGCTCCCCTTAGAATAGAAGCCTTGGTAAATAGTTTAATACATAATGAAAATATGCCGCAACTAACAATTTTTTTTTTAATCAAGTAAGATAAGAGGATAGGAAAATACTAATGATTTCTATCATTCAATATGTCACTATTTTGGAAGTTAAATGGGATCATGATAATGTACCTGAGAAATTATGGGAAGCTCTGATGAAAAGAAGATCAGAGGCCATTGAAATGGAAGAGAAAATAAGGAGTAAGGAATTTAAGGAAATAGGACCCTCTTTGACTTTGGGTGATCTGGAAACCTTGAAGAAGGTTTGTTCTACAATGGTCTAGATGAAGAAAAGAGTTAATGTTTTAATGACAAGAGATAAGAGGCAAATAAAGAAGGAAACTACAAACACCATTAGGAGAATGAGAGAGAAATATGGAATGATTGGTGCATCTAGTTCAAAACCTAAATCAAGAGAAGAAGTCTCAACATAAGTTAAGGAAGACACTCTTTCTAGTACTTGTGATACAAACGTACCTTTGGAAAAGAAAGATTCAGATATTCAATAGAAACATGTGGTACATATGTTCTTATAGAAATTAATGCTACTGATGAGCCTCCAATGATAGAGAAGTAGAGTGAAGGAAATGTTGAAGTATAAGTGCATGATGTTGCTCCTCCAAAACATACTAAAAAATAAAAAAGATAAAGTTGAAGAAGAAAATGACAAGGATGAAAGTGACAAGTTAGAAGAAAAAGAAGAGAAGATAGAAGAAGAAGAAGAAAAGGAAGAGGAATCAAGTGGAGATGCTAGAAAGAATGAATAAGGAACAAAGAAGGTAGTGAAATCACAAAGGTCATCTAGAGAATCCTCGTTCGGTGATGATATTTTGAAAGGCCTATTATCTAAATAAATCAAATTCCAGCTAGTGATTCCTTTGGAGCTTCTACAACTTCCCATGACTCAAGGTTATGTAGATATGGACAAGATTTATTGTGTGCATAAAATGGTGTTAGATGATGCATTACACACATCCGGTAGAAGAGAAATCCTATAAATGCATTAGAAGGGAAAAAATATTATCGATGATTCAATCAAGACTTTGAAGGAGGTCACACTTGGTTCATTAATGGACTCATCTATCACTCCGGTAGAAAAAATGAAACTTCTATTGGAATCCTTCAAGGAGTATGTCATTGAACTTGGTGAGAAAAAAAGATAGGAATTCAAAGAGAAATTGGCTGAGAAAAGGCTATTGGTTCCTCATGACAAGTGTACCATAGCACACACCAATGTAGAAAAGATCCTAGAATCTATAAAGGCTTGTGAGTCTAAAGCAAAAAATATGTTTTCTTACTACATTAGGTAGTCGGATGCCACACAGAGCATTAAAGATATTATGGACTCCATTGAGTCCCAATTGACAACTATTTCTAGCACATACAACACATCTAAGGATAGAGACATGCCAACTTGGAATGCCATCTCTACTCATAGAGAGAAAAAATTTGTTACAGAAGCAGAAGGAAGAAATTATTAGAAAATTTGGTCTACTTGGTGACAGTGTAAGAATGAAGTACACTCTAGTAGCCAATGCCGTGGCTAATGCAAATAAAATGGATAAGATAAATATTACCTCAAATACTTTTGATGAGGCTGAAGAGAGCCTGATTGCATTAGAGTCTCAAAATAAAATGTTGATATCTTCTAAGTAGAGTTGGGAGAATGGTAAGATAGCTTGGCAAGGCATTCTCTAGAAGCTTCAAAGCACACCCTCCTTCGAGTAATTTTTTTTTTTAAGTTTACAAATTGATTGGGTCAAAATCCTAAGGAGGAGTTCAATATTTTGATTCTTTTGGATGTAAATTATTCCAGACCATTTGTGTACATATGTATATTCATATTTTTTTGGGCCGCCCTTTGTCCTTGATGTCAAAGGGGGAGAGAGAAAAGGAGAGAAAAGGGAGAAAATGTTATGGAGTGAAAAGGGGAGAGTAATGTATATAGGAGGCTTGCAAATTGTTTTGGCACATGTTTCCATCAATGACAAAGGGGGATATTGTTGGAAGAATGAAGATCACATCCCTTTATGAAACTTTTGTGCTATCATTGATGTCACCATGATATATGAGTTGCAACTACAAGTTCAAAGTCAATATTGATCTTGTATTTTGAATCAATATACAGAAATCATCATTTCTTGTAATTTTGAAAAATGGTTTTTGGTTTATGGAAGCATGCAAGTTTAGAATCTCGTGTGTACAAGTGCTCGTATATGATGTTGGAATCATTCTATCATTTGAATTTTATCATTAGGTCTATCTTTGGCCGACCTAATAAATAGTTGAAGTTGTAATGAATTAAATCTTGTATGTTCAATCCATACTGACATGTTGTAGCATGATACATGCTTGAATTGTTTTTGAGAATTTTTTGTATTTACTTGAAGCCAACCTAATTGGTGCTTGCAGACAAGTTAGATATCTAAAAAATATAGTTTGGAGATTGAAGTATGTGTGTGTTATGTGTGTGGTGTGTTGGTGGATTGAATGTGAATGCACAAAGAGTGAATATTGGTCTGCTGGCATGTGAATTCTTTGAGATTCAAAGGAACTGAATCTGCACTTGTGAGGTGTATCTTCATCAGTTCATTCTCTGGCTGTAAGCCATTTTGTTACTATATCTTTTGTAGGCAGTGTGCCTCTCTTTTGGAAAGTTAGTCCTAACAATGAGCCACCCTTTGTAATATCTTATAACCAGTTATACTATATTATGAGTTAAACCTCACCATCATTTTTCCCATTTTGCGTTTTCCACATAAAAATCTTGGTTTCATGTGTTGTGTGTTTTTATGTTTTGTTAATGCTTCTTCTTATCTTATATATTATATGCATTGGAATAATTGGATGGTATTTGTTCAATAAGTTTAAGAAGATACTGATTCACCCCCCTCTCAGTATCTTGGGTATTCAAAAGGCTAGTCAAATGTTTTTTGCATTTTCTACTCACAAAGATTTCAAGGTATACCAGATGGATGTTAAATCTACATTCATGAATGAAGAATTGGAAGACAAGGTCTAAATGGAAGAAATAGAGGGATTTCAGTTATCAGATCAACTAGACATGGTTTGTAAGTTGAAGAGGACACTAGATGGACTCTAATAGGCTCCTAGAGAATGGTATACAAGGTTGGACAAGTATTTGAATTAGCAAAGGTTCAACAAAGGCTTTGTAGACAATAATCTTTATTTCAAGATTGAAGGAAACAAAATATTGATAGCAATAGTGTATGTTGATGATATTATCTTTGGAGGAAATTAGGGAATGTGCAAGAAATTTGCAGAGCAGATGCAAAAATATTTTGAAATGTCTATTATTGGTGAGTTGAATTTATTCCTTGGACTTCAAGTGAATCAAACTGATAAGGGAATATTCATTTCACAATTAAAGTATGTTAGAAAATTACTAAATAATTTTGGAATGGATGACTCCAAACCGGTTTGTACTCCTATGGTGACCGGATGCAAACTAAGTAAGGATGATGAATCTCCTAAAGTTGATCATAGTAAGTATAGATCTATGATTGGTGGATTGTTATATCTTACTGCTACTAGACTAGATATCATGCATGTAGTATGTTTGGTTGCCATATTTAAAGAAGAACTGAAACAAACACATGTTATAGCTTTGAAAAGGATATTCAGATATCTAAAAGGGAATCTAGATTATGGTTTGTGGTATCCTAAGGATACTAATTTTACTTTAAATACTTACACTGATGTAGATTGGGGTGGTTGTGTAGATTTCCAAAAGAGTACAAGTGTTGGTAAATTCTTTCTTGGATGCAGGTTGGTTTCATGGCTAAGCAAGAAACATGATTCAGTTTCTTTATCCACTGCAGAGGCTGAGTACATTGCAAAAAAATATTGCTCCACATAGGTGTTATGGATGAAGTAAATATTGAAGGATATAGGAGTGATGTGTGATGAGCCTATCCCTATCTTTTGTAATAATACAAGTGCAATAAATATTTCAAGGAATTCGGTAATGCATTCAATGACAAAGAATATATCTATCAAATATCATTTCTTAAGAGAGAAGGTATTGGACAATGAATTCAGGCTTGAATATGTGCCTACAAAGGATCATATTGCAAATATATTTACTAAGGGTCTTCCTTAGGATAATTTTGAGTATCTCCAAGAGAAGTTGAGGGTTACATCCCCTCCTTCTTTGAACTAGGTGCACATAGAGGTGCATCAGTCCTATGGATCTACAAATTCATCATTTGTTTGGATTTATGATTGGGGTCTACTCCTCAGGGGGAGTAGGAAGTATCATTTTTGTAGTATGATATGTGTGTTATGATGGGTGCACTCCTAAGGGGGAGCGATCAGAATTTTATATGGTTAATTTTTTTTTCATTGATGTCAAAGGGGGAGATAGAGTCATGTTAAAAGTCTATCTATATCTGAAAAAGTTGAAAGGGGGAGAGAGAATCTTGCAAGGAGGAGAGAGTGCATGAATTTTGTGTAGGATTTCTAATCTAAAAAAAAGGGGAGAGTGTGTATGTTGTCTTTGATGGTTTTTCACATCATGTGTTTCCATCAATGAAAAAGGGGGAGATTGTTGCAAGTATGAATGAGTATGGTGGTGTTGTCATTGATGTTGTCATTGATGTCAACATAGTATAGGTTGTTGTAGTGAAAGGAAACAAGTGATTACAAGTGGTGCATGTATAGTTGAGATATTATAGAGATGTTGTGAGTAAATGGATCTATATTTATGGTGTTGTAGGTGTGCTTCCATGATGAGTTACCAAGTGCTTCTGAGAAAAGATAAATAATGAAGACAAAATTGTGTTTGTATTCATAATGTGCTCCAATATATGCTCTACATTTATTTTGTGTTGATCCTATTCTTGTGAAAAAAATTAGTGTTGTTTAAGGGAATCATTGGGTGATATATCCTGGATTATAGCTTTGTGTTTGATGAAGAGTGAAAGTTGTGTTCACTGGTTTGTGAACTGGTCTAGAAGAATTGTTTGTCTGTGGACTAGGAGAAATGTATTTGCTCCACAATCCTTCATTGGTTTGTTTCAGGTCTTGAAAATCTATAAGAAGGTTTGTAATAGTGCTATCTGTGTTCTATCAAGGGTGTTTGTGTTTTGGTGCATTGGAAGACTAGTATCAAAGTTACTATGTGTTTATGTACAATTTAGATAGACTGATGAAAAGTGTTCTTTGTACGAAGGTTGTTGCGGTAGCTATAGATGAATTTGAAGGCATCTAAGATGTGTTCCAATGTATGGTGATGCATGTTATGTGTTCCACATTTTATCTTCTTGTTGCAGATGCATGTAATTCAAATTTCATTAGTTTTCTCATTAGGTTTGGATGACCTAGTGTTTACACATTATACGAAGGATAGGTATCAATTAAGGAAGCGTGTTATTGATCCAAGATGCTATTTTGGGTTCTAATTAAGTATTGGTTTGGTCCACTCTTATTCTCATCCACCATGGGAATGTTGAGTTTCCGACCTAATTTAAATTTGGAAAATGAAGAGCATGTAGTTGACCTTGGAGAAATTTTTTAAGAATGAAGATGGTATAAATACATGTCAAGATGTTAAGGTTTGTACACCACAAGTGTGAGAAACAAGATAGATGCAAGAGATTGTGCAAAAGTGAACTGAGGTAGCGAGGAATTCAATGTGTTAGACTCCTGAAAGTAGTGAGTTGATGGTGTTTGCAATTCTATGATCAAGGCTACGGATGTGTATAAGTTGCTGTGGTGGATCTTCTGTTGCATTGAGATAATGTTCCATATGTAACATTCTTCTTTATATGTTTATATATATATAGGCATTGAGCCTCCCATTTGGAAGGTGAGTCCCATCTAGACAGTGAGTCCTATCTTGGGCAGTGAGCCTCTTGTAACCAGTTTTTCAATTACTCTTATATTGTGAGTTAATCCTCATCATAGTTTTTCCCTTATAGGGTTTTCCACGTAAATCTGGTGTCTCTGGTGTTTTCTTTCTGTTATTTGCACTTCATTCTTATACTTGATAAAAAATTAAAGTATACATGGGCACTACATTTTTCCTTTTTAAATACAAAAAATTGCATTTAAAATAATCCTTGTAGCTCCATGGCTTGAGAGGGTCATTGTAGCATTCATGGCTCTACAGAGGAAGGCAAGTGCAAAAAATAGTGCAATATTTTTTTGTCCCACTCTTTGCAACAATCAACCTTGAGTTTAACCTTGCATTCAATTTTTTGTTAAGGCTTATGGATCCATGATTAACCAAGAACCCATTGAAATTTTTGGTGGTTCTAGGAACCATTGAAACCATTAACTTCTCATTGGTTATCACACTTTATCTTTGTCTACTTTATGTTAGTTTTCCATTGACTCCTTCCTCCTCCTTGTTGGGGGTACCATGGAAAGTAGGAAAAAATGGTTCCTAGTTCCTATGATGACTCCAACCACTCCTTGACTCAACCAATTTTGGAATTCTAATTTTTCAAAACCAACTAAAGCATGGAAAAAGGGAAAAAGTGCAACATCTAGAGACACAATCTAAAGAAAGATAACCCATTTAGAATCTCTCACATAGATTATTAATAATGGGCTATAAGGGGCATGAAATAATAATATTTGGAAAACTCTATGGGATTATTTCTTGCTAAGAAAGGAGAACCATTGGCCTTAAGAATCTATTGAGCATAGGGTTCACAAGGATAATCAACAATTAAAACTTGTATACCACAAAGTATCATAAAATTGAACATGTGCAATGCACTAAGAGGAAGAAAAAAAAACATGCATCCTCTTCGAGCGAACACAAGATGTGCAAAAAATCTTTTGGAAATCATGAAAAACTAAGATAATATGTACAAAGATTTGGGGTTATCCTCAAAAGAAAAGTTTGAGGTGTATCTTATTGATTGGTATAGGAAGGGTTTCACCATCTAACTTGGAAATTTGAAAGGAATTGTGTTATTTGCAACTAGAAATCATGTATGACCCACTTCACATGGAGTCAAACTTAGTGTACCTTCCAAGTCTAGTTTTCACCTCTCTCCACTTGAGAATGAGGTCTCCTTTGAAAATTCTTGTAGCTTATTTATTGTCAAATGAAATTTTAGTTTGAGCTTGATAAAGCTCCATTGTTTGCATCACTTTGTCTCTAGTCTCTTCCAACTCTATTATCTTTGAAAATCTGATTTCCATCACACCCTCCTCCATAATTTCTGGCTAGTTAACAAGATATACTATTGTTAATTCAAATGATATAGGTAGCCTTGATTCCCTACCATCTAAAAGAATATAAGGTGAGTTACCAATGGAACTTTGAGGAGTAATACCATCAAAACATAAGGCTTCTTTTAGTTTTGTATGCCGTGTCCTTTGTTTATCCTCCATGGTCCTTTTAAGAATTTGGATATGGTTCTTATTGGTAGATTTTTCTACTCCATTTCCTTGGGGGTAGTAGTTAAAAGATGTGCTCAAATAGATACCATGTTTAACAACCCATTCCCTTATCCTAGTTCCAAAAAAATCCATTGCATTATCAAAGATGATAGAATTAGGAACTCAAAACCTTGAAAATATGTCTTCAAATAAATCCAAAATTTAAGTCTTATTTTCCTCCTTGAGCACTATTTCTTCTATCCATATTGTAAAATAGTTAGTGGCTACCAACACCCACTTATGACTTGAAATTAAAGATGGATTGATCATCTCTATAAATTAAAAGTCTCACTTCGTGAAGGTTTTTTCAACCTAAATGGGATGGAGTGGGAGGGATGCTAGTAATGATCCATAGAATTGCCCAGTTTCCTATTGCACTTTCATAATTTTATCTTTATTTTCTACTAAACTTTGAGACATTACTAGACCATTCATGTAAATTTAAGTAGTTTAAATCATTTGGAATTGAACATATTTATTAATATGTGTATGTATGATTTATGAATGTTCATGAAGTTTAGTTGGATTTTATGGTTAAATTATGGTTGTTAACAATGAGAATTCCTATGAAAATAAAGACTAACATTTACAACAAGATACTTGTCAACCCATAGCTTAAGGATTATGGTTTGATGCAAATTAGTCAATCTACTGTAGTGCGACCATATTTAGAAGAAGATGGAGGTGATTAGTTAATGATTAGTTCATGGATCACCAAGCATTAGTTTTATTTTAATAAGACAAATGAGAGAAGAAGTCTATTCCCATTAGGACTATTTGTTATAACAAAAAACTACTTTGCTTGGGCACACTTTATGTTATAACAATTTAACATGTTGAGTATAGAGTCCTTGTTTGATTTCTATTCTCCTGTCTAATAGTTATTACTTTCTATTTTGAAACTTAGTCCTCTTCCTATTCTTGAGGAATAATTGACATCTATTTTTTTTAGTTCATAGATAATTATACTCCTCAAAAACCCTATATAGTTAGGTATCCTATCAAGGAGGAGATCTAGATCATATGTGTGATATACTACATAAAATTTCAAGTTATATTTTTTTCAACAATGATGTATATGTTTAGAATACAATTTAAAGAGGAAGTAATTTGATAACATGTTTTTTTGATTGAGTGATTGTGGATGCATCAACTCAAGTAAGGTCCACTTGAGGTACTCCTTAACCACTTTAATTTAGATTGATAGATTAGATTATGCATTGTAATCTTAGTTGATAGTTTTCAGTATGTGTGATTTTGGATGATACATTATAATTTTTGAATTAGAATCTATAGATTGATACTCTGTTTAGTACTTCAAAGGTTAACTAAGTTAGGACATATTTTAGTGTAATGGTTAACTGGTTAAAGTCTTAAGCCTTAAGTACCCATAGCAAAAGTATTTTGTATTCTTTTATCCTATTTTGAGAGATAGAATTTTATTTCATTTAATTTTTTGACTATATTTATATGTGTTTCATTCAACTATACTTATCTAATTTAGGATGTTTAGAATCCATGGATGCATATATTTTTCCACCACTATCTAAAGTTTACAATTCTTTGGTTGATGATTTAATGGAATCCCTCTCTTGAGTAATGAACTGCTTATCCTAATAATCCTTAGGTTCACTAATCCATGTGCATAATAATTATCACTAGTTAATTTGGCACTACTATGGGGATGGTGCTAAACTCAAGATTATTTTGGGTGTTCTAAATTATTTCCAATATTTCATAGAATATCAACTTTGTTTTAGCATTAGGATAAATAGGTATTTAGGAATCAATAGAAAAACTATTTACTAGCTATTGATCGAGGATATTAGTACAGGCTTATCATGCTTGATCCATGATGAATCAAAGCATAACGTAGCCACTAATACTCAATCTTCAAACAAGATCATTCAAATAATAGATAAACTAAACATTTATTGAAATGAAGCATTCTAAATATAAATACATTGAAATGTCTATTCTACCCCATTTGAAACTTATCCCATTTTGGAATTGGTGTCATGTTGATGTGGGAAAATGACCCTTTCCCAATCTCATGATCAATGAGCTTGTTTCAATTGATTCTATTGAAGAGAATCGATGAATCTATTGTGATAAATGGATGAAAAAATGATTTATGTTAAAATTAACATGATGCAAGCTATATTAACATAATTTTATGCTAAAATTGATCAAAATATGTAATTGCTAGGCTAATCTAAGTTAATTCTACGCTAAAAGATTCAAACCCTAACTTATAAACAAGATAAGATGGATGCATGAAAGCCATTAATGGAAGCATAAAGCTATTATGAAACTAAAAATAAACTTAAATATGCTAAATATGAGTGTGAGTGATTTCAACAACATGAGTTTGCAATTGAAAGATGGATTCATTTGTCTCCAAACAATGTTCTATTTATATGAGAGAAAATGAGAAATGAAGGGTTGAGATTGAAAAAGATAATCAATGGTCAAGGATGGAGGAAATAGGAGGAATGGATCATGGATTTTCATCAACAAGTGAGAATGCAAAATGAGATTTAATCAAGGGTTCCCATTTGTTTTAAACAAACACACTTTTGATTTGCACACATAGGTCACAAGGTAACTTGGTCAAGGGGTCACAAGTTTAGCTTACTCAAGAAGACAAGTGAGAATATTCCTTTTTTAAATGATTTTGGTGGAGCTTTTAAATTTTCCCCCCCATGAGTTTTCTTTTACTATGTCCTTGGCTTTTAATTAGTTTTGTTTTGGGTTTTGGGTTTTTACCATAAATCTTGGTTGTGGCTATTCTATTCGAGTGTTGACTTGTTATTGTAGGTGGCTGATTGTATAAGTATGGTCTGAACCTTTTTGGATCGCTAGATTACCGACCCATCTTTACCTTCTCTCTCGGTCTTTTGCGTTCCCACTATGTTTTATTTTCCTTAGTGTCGGGTTGATAAACGACTAAATTTTTAGACTAATCTCTAAATTTTTTTGACCTCGAGGGTCATTTGCCCATCCACCTAGTCAGGCCCCTTTTTATGAATATTTTTTTTGCATGTGTAGGTTGTTGGAGTTGAGAAGATACAACACCACAGAAGTCCAAAAGATCTTTGCAAGCAAATAACCTATTACAAGGAGAAACAAAGAGAAGCAACAAAAGAAATGCTCAAGAATGTGGAGCAATGTATTCACCTGAAAATGTAAAATGAATAATGATACAAAAGATAGTTTTCAACTACATATAGATGAAAACCCTAAAAAAGGAAAACCCTAGGCTTGCACAATAATAATTAATAAAGTAATTAATTATTATGTACCTAATGTTAGCTTAAGTGAAAAAGAGTTAAAAGGAAACTTTACGTAATTAAACAAATATTGTTTAATTAATAAAGTAAATGTCCAATTACTCTAACACCCCCCCTTAAGATAGACATAGGGAGAAGCTAAAACCTAGAAGAAGCTACTGAAAGCAAAAGCAATGGGTCCCGACAACAAGGCCAGATCAGGTACCCAAGTACAATGAAATCTCTATGAAACGGAGAAAAGGAGAAAACCCAGTGGGAAAAACTCCTCTCCAAAAAGAGATAGAACAACATGTTGAAAGAAACATGAAGGAAGGAAGGCCTCATAAAGACCCCCCAAGGACAACTTCCTTCACCCCAAGCATAGAGTGCAACTGAAGATAGCGCGGAGATGCAAAAGGTTTCATGAAGATGTCTGCAACCTGCTCAGCAGTGGGAACATACTCCAAGATGAGAGAACCATCCTGAATCAACTATCTGATGAAATGCATATGAAGCTCAATGTGCTTTGTTCATTGATGCTCCATCGGGTTGCGTGAAATGTGTATAGCACTCTGGTTGTCACACCAAAGAATAGTGGGACTATCAGGAGGAAAACCAAACTCAGTCATCAACTGACGAAGCCATAAAATCTCTTGACTAGTGAGCACAGCAGCTCGGTGCTCAGCCTCTGTAGATGATAATGCATGAGCAGTCTACTTCTTGCACGACCATGTGATAGGACCAGAGCCAAGACAAAAAACAAAGCCAGAAGTAGACTTCTGATCATTGACATCACTAGCCCAATCTGAGTCAGTGTAGCCAACAATGTAGGATCCCCTAATGTGTAGTGAATGCCATATGAAGTGGTGCCCTGAATGTACCTCAAAATACACTTGGCATCTTGCCAATGACTCTCATGAGGATCATGTGAGAATCGAGAGACAAGACCAAACGCAAAGGAAAGATCAGGATGAGTGTGAGTTAGGTACAACAAACTACCAACCAACTGCCTATAAAGTGTAGCATCTACTGAAGGAGTGGGGCAAGTAGTAGTCAAAACAACCCCTGACTAAAAAGGTGTGGGGGCAGGCTTGCAATCAAGCATGCCAAAGCACTAAAGCATATCAAAAGAATACTTCTGCTGGTAAATGGAGATCCCCTCTGAAGACTAAATCACCTGAAGACCAAGGAAATAGTGCAGAAGGCCAAGATCTGTCATCTCAAACTGCTCCATCAAGGCTAGCTGAGAATGCTGAATCATGGAGGATGAGCTACCTGTGATGAGAAGATCATCAACATATAGCACAAGAATCAGGATCTCACCCTCAAGATGCTGAATATAGACCGTGTGATCAAAATGACAACAAGTGAAACCAGTGGAGAGCAAAAAAGAGTCCATCTTCTCATACCAAGCCCGAGGGGCTTGTTTGAGACCATATAATGAACGCTGAAGTCTGCAAACCAAAGAAGAATCATGAACAAATCCCTGAGGCTGCTCCATATAGATCTCCTCCTGTAGGTCACCATGTAAGAAAGCACACTTCACATCCATCTAAAAAATGAGCCATCCTCTAGAAGCTGCAAGTGATAATACAAAGCGAATAGAATTCATCTTGGCGACAAGGGCAAATATCTCGGAGTAATCAATACCCTCAACCTGTGAGAAACCCTTTACAACAAGATGTGCTTTGTACTTATCAATAGAACCATCAGCATCATACTTGGTGCGATACAACCATCCGCACCGAACCATCCATCTGCCCTTAGGAAGAGGATAAAGATCCCATGTATTATTCCTCATCAAAGAAGAATACTCCTCCTCCATAGCACAATCCCACTCAGGATGACCTGTCGCCTCTGAAAATCTCTGAGGATCCTCTGAAAGAGCATGAGTCAAAAGACTAGAACCCGTAGTATGAGAACGAGTGCGACGAGTGTTGGAAGGATCACCGGCCATAGATCCTACTACCTCAATAGTGAAGCAAGCCCATTTGGGCCTCTGAGGTGAAACAAGTGGAGGTGGAGATGGGGGATCATCAATATCCTCATCAGAATCCTCAAAATAATCCTAAAGAGTTGTAGTCAGTGGAGTAGGTAGTGAAGTGGACACTGGAGACAGGGTATCAATTGGAGGAAGGCGCTCATCAAATTGAACATCCCGTCGAAACAAGACCTCTCTGGAATCAGGATCAAATAACCTGTATGCCTTAACATCCTCACAGTAGCTGACAAATATGAGGGGTCGACTCTTCCGCTCCATAGCTCTCCTCTGAGTATCAGGAATAAAAGCCCATGCCTCACTACCAAATGCTCGAAATGATGAAATATCAAGCTTGTCATGAGACCAAGCCTCCTCAGGAGTCATATGTCGAATCGCCTTGTGAGGCATCTGATTTTGAATATAGTTGGCACAATTGACTGCCTCATCCCAGAAAGACGAATCCATGGACCTGGACTGAATCATACAATTAGCCATCTCTCGTAAAGATCTGTTCTTTCGCTCAGCGATACCATTCTGTTGAGGGGTGTAGGGAACAGAAAACTGATGCTACAAACCATGCTCAGTGCAAAAATCTCTGAAGGCCTAATTCACATACTCCCCCCCATTATCTGTACGTATCCGCCAGATAGAAAGACCAGACTACTTCTCTACAAAAGTCTTGAAGACACGAAAGGAATCAAAGACATTAGACTTGTACTTAAGAAAGTACAACCATGTACGTCTGGAGAAGTCATCAATGAATGTGAGTACATACTTGGCCCCTGAAAAAGGAGTGGGAAATGACATGAGGTCACTATGAATCAAATCCAAGGGTGCCAAGGCACAAGTGGTACTTCCCTTCGGAAAGGGATCCCTATGATGCTTGCCAAGCACACAAACATGACAAACACTGTCAGTGCAGGAAATCCGTGAAAGACCAAGAACAAGTGACTGTGTACTCATCTGCTAAAGATATCTATAGTTGACATGGCCCAAACGCTCATGCCAAAGTTGACTCACTGAATCTACATGTGCTATAAGAGATGAACCTATACCCTTAGAAGGCACAAATCCATCAAATCTATAAAGACGAGATGCAGTATCAACACTACCAGTAGCCACAACTAAATCAAAATCATGAAGGTCCCGAATAACCACATCATGTGGTGAGAACTCAACTGTCTTACCAGAGCCAGTGTGGCAAAACTGATAAATGGACAAGAGGTTTGTCGAAATGTCAGGAACAACCAAAACATCTTGTAGAGTGCCCCCATCCAAAGAGACAGAACCTGAACCCAAGACGGAAAGCTGTGAAGAGTCACCCACTACAATCTGTGAAGTACCACAAGAGGCAAGAGAAGTGACCAACTATTGAGTGTGTCACATATGGTGAGAAGCGCTAGAGTCTAAAATCCAAGTGGACCCATTGGTCGATGCTCGTGCAGTGAGAGCATGACCCTTCCCTGTAGTGGAAGAAGAAGAAGATTGACGTGAGGAGATGTGTTGCTGCTGCATGGCCTCCTCTAAAGCCTCTAATCATTTACAGCACCTGGAAACTGGATGACCTTTCTTGCCACAGAAACTGCAAGTGTCTCCTGATTTCTCCTTAGTCTTGGAGGAAGACTCACCAGACTTCGAAGATTTCCCATGTTTTGGATTAAATGGTGGTTTAGAATCAGACTTAGGAGGCGGTTTGGAGGAATGCTCACTACCTGCAAAATCTTTCTTGGGCCTCAGTTTCTGCTTCTGTTTCCCCTTCGGTGATTGAGCAACCAATGCTTTGCTCTTTGAACCTGAGAGCATATCCATCTGAGAAAGGTGAGTCTGTTCCCGAGACAATCGCTCACAAAATAAATCAAAGGAAGGCATGGTAAAACTGGCACCCAAACCATCCATGGTGGAGTAGAAGGAGGAAGCAAATATCTGAAATGGACCACGAAGCTTCGAAAGAATCAAGGAAATGCACTCTGTGTCTGTCTTGTTCTTCCCACAACCCTGTAAAATAGTACGGATAGTTTTGAACTGGTTCAAAAAATCCTCAATAGTGGGAAATGAATTAGGTAACAATGAAGTCAGCTCTGCCTCAATCTGTAATGTGCAGAACTCATTAACGGCCCCAAAAAGTGTCTCAAACTTCAGCCACATGGCTCGAGGAGTGAGCAAAGCATCAAGGTGAAACAAAAGACTGTCTGAAACATGCATGCATAACAAACCCATAGCCTCATCCATCTTGTTCCTGTGCTGCATAATCTCAAAAGGACGCTGCAACTGAGGCTGAACCTCATCTAAACAAGACCATAACCCTCATGACCTGAGTAGCCTCATCATACGAGACTTCCAAGTGTGATAGTTATGTGATGTGAGTAGCTCAACTGAAGAGTCTGCCATGAAACCCTGCACCTGTACCTGCTTGTGTTTTTTATTATTATGTGATCTTTCAGAATAGATAGAAGATGCAGAAGGGTTTGTATTTTTGAGAGTTTTGGTGTTTTGGTTTTCTGATATAAATGACAGAAAGCAAGAGAAAAAACACCCCCCACAAAAGATAAACCCAAACCCTAGTACAAACTGAGAAGAAGGAAGCAATGCATAAGCAAAAAATACTTCAAGACAAATTCTCATGTACCTGGTGAAAATTCTGATAAAATAGATCACATCACTGAATAGAGCATGTTGAGAGCTTTCCAACGCCTATTCAAGTTTGAAAAACGGAGTCCGTTTGCATCTTCTATGACCCCGGAAGTGAAGAAAGAAGACCTCACTTTGACTGGTAAAAAATATCTAGACTGGTAAAAAAAATTAAAAATATTTCTATACCATCAGATTGGTGCCATTCTCAGCTTTCCAATGCATCTTCCTGTTCGAAAAACGGAGCTAGGATGCCCAAGTTATGCCCATTTGACCAAAAATGACATAATAGGGGGAGAGAAAAAATGGAGCGGTAGCGAGCGGGCAGGCGGCCGGTGGCGCGTAGGGGCGAGCGGGCCGAGTGGCGGGGGGCCGGGTGGCGGGGCCGCTTGGCCGCGCTGGGTGGTGGGGGTGGTGGCGGGGGTGGCGCTCTGGCGGCATGGCGGTTTAAACTGGCCGCGCAAAATAAAAAAAAAAAAATTTTTTTTTGATTTTTGTGCGTTTTTTGCTCCGTACGGCCCTAGGGCAAAAAAAATTTTGCCTTCCAAATTGACTGTAACCAAAATCGACGATTTGACAGTCGATTTAGGGGTTTTTGGGTGCTACAAATCCAATGGCACTGTCCATTTGAGCCCAAAGTGAACCCAAAAAATGGAGTATGCTGAATCCACCCAAAAAAAACTTTAGAACCCTAGATTTGCTTCCAATGCAAAATCTCAAAACAAGAACAAGCAGCTGCAAATCTGAAGCTCTGATACCATGTTGGAGTTGAGAAGATACAACACCACAGAAGTCCAAAAGATCTTTGCAAGCAAATAACCTGTTACAAGGAGAAACAAAGAGAAGCAACAAAAGAAATGCTCAAGAATGTGGAGCAATGTATTCACCTGAAAATGTAAAATGAATAATGATACAAAAGATAGTTTTCAACTACATATAGATGAAAACCCTAAAAAAGGAAAACCCTAGGCTTGCACAATAATAATTAATAAAGTAATTAATTATTATGTACCTAATGTTAGCTTAAGTGAAAAAGAGTTAAAAGGAAACTTTACGTAATTAAACAAATATTGTTTAATTAATAAAGTAAATGTCCAATTACTCCTTGTTATTGTAGGTGGCTGATTGTATAAGTATGGTCTGAACCTTTTGGATCGCTAGATTACCGACCCATCTTTACCTTCTCTCTCGGTCTTTTGCGTTCCGACTATGTTTTATTTTCCTTAGTGTCGGGTTGATAAACAACTAAATTTTTAGACTAATCTCTAAATTTTTTTGACCTCGAGGGTCATTTGCCCATCCACCTAGTCAGGCCCCTTTTTATGAATATTTTTTTTGCATGTGTAGGTTTCATAACCGTCAGATGGAATGATTCACATCCTGACCATTCCTTGCTGGCCTCGCAAGGTTTTCAATGATGTCACAATAATGTTGTGAGGTATGGGAGATGCTGCCATCTGTCGCATGTGATTGTGAGGCCCAGTGCTTGTTCAGTGACTGATGAAGGACACTAATGTTGACAACTATTTTTTAGCAATGCATCGTGGTCATTCCTCACTGATGTCGCACAATTAAAACACCAGTTTCAATAATGCTGCAAGGTGTGCTAATTGTTGACGCGTGGACACCGATGTCGTATGAAAGATGATTGAGGTGGGACCCATTCGTGCTGAAGTGGTAAATGTAGGCGAATTTAAATTCGTGTGAGGTTTAGTGAACAAACGTGGTAGTTTCAAAACACTTTTTACTCGATCTAAGTCATTCTT
Organism: Sequoiadendron giganteum; assembly: GCA_007115665.2. Taxonomy (NCBI): domain Eukaryota; kingdom Viridiplantae; phylum Streptophyta; class Pinopsida; order Cupressales; family Cupressaceae; genus Sequoiadendron; species Sequoiadendron giganteum. The sequence goes on from CM021103.1 coordinate 321,769,009, forward strand.
TCTGGCTTACATTGATTTAGATCAACGACTGGCATTTGAAATAGGCTAGTGTTGTACTATAGCCATTTTATCTCACATGAGTGAATAGTAATGGTTGAGTTCAGACCATGTTCCCATAATTAAATGATAAAAGATTAGTGAATTTCTATTTTCATGCATATTTCCACACTAAAGAAGAATCTCCTGATACCAAGTGAAGCGAGCCGTCTTGGTGATAATTCAGCCTTACTACCATTGAAATTCTATAGGAAAAACTGTAAGTAACACATATACAATATCCTATGTTTTTAGAAGGTCTTATGGTTGGTTGAGAAAAATTCTCGAATGCATTTTGCTTTGTTCCTGAAGGATTGTTTGGGTTAATTTGCTTTAAAATATTTTAAATCTTGTCCTGATAATTGTTGTAGCTTCTTGAATTGTGAATCATTTTGTCTAAGGCTATAGGGTGTAAGCTATAATTGTTTGACACTTCAAAATCCTAGCTCAAACCATTCTCTGTCTTATGTAAATGGCACCCAAGGCCTGAAGCTCTAGATCTGAAACATCTACTAGGTCCTTTTCCCAGGATATTATAGACTTATTAAAACCCTCTACCAGCAAAAATCTTGAGGGAAAGCATTTTTTTTATGGGCCCTTACTCTGGAAGGATTAACTGATAAACAATGTGTGATTCAGGACGCTGAGCTATCATATATTGGATGACAGTTGTTCTCAAATTGGTTTGGGAATAGGAATTTATGTGTTCCTCTGTTTAACCCTTGGAGGTTGGATCTTGGTAAGTTGGTGGTCCCTAATGTCTATTTGGATGTAGATTTGTTGAAAGATGTTTCTGCAAGGTATGAACTTGTAACCAGGGTTGTCAGAACACATTCTAGCATAGAAATGGTGAAGATAACTAGGGAGGAAATTATAGAGATATTTGGTCTGCACGAATGGAGTCAGGATATGGTTACTATCGATCTTGAGGTTTTCAGAGAAGAATACATAAATAATAAGGGTTTGTTCAGAACATCTCTATTGATACCTCATTTGGCAATCTCGGGAAGAGGAAAGAATAAGAAGTAGGTAGTGATTGGTAAAAATGAGCCAGAACCTTTTCCTGTGAATTAATTTTCTAACTATTTCAGGAAGACAATTTGTGCCTTGTGCTAGGTTCTAGGAATTAGTTTGAAGACCACTCTGCCTACTGATATCATGTACATGACTCTAAATCTCCAACATCTAGGTTTTAATGTGGTATATGATTTTTCCACTTACTTGGAAAAAAATTGCATGGGTGTCTGGTGGCCCTTAAGGAAGGAAAGACTTGGGTTGGTTTCAAGTGGTTTTTCATGTTGATGCACATGTTTTTATATAGGGGCAAGACAATGTTTGGGCAGGATATGGAATTGAAGAAGAGGGAGGATAATGTTGACATGCCTGTCGAATATTGGACCAAGATCCTTGATATGCATGATTATAAATTTGATTATGTAACATTACATAATGTCTTTGGGTCCAAGTTGAGTGGAGCTCTGGTTCACAATCCACCTAGGATTCCTAGGGAGATTCATTATTTCTTGAGGCCAATGGAAAGATGGCCTGAATTAAATTTGACACATAATTAGGGAGATATTATCCCTTATCATAATACAAAAAAATTCAGAGTATATGGCACTAATATCGACCCATATGTTTTACCCAGGGATGTGCCTCTAAGAATTATATTTTTAGAAATCATGAGACAGTTGGGGTGTGCTTAGGATATACATTTTCCAGTAGAAAAAAGAAGGGATCTTTCTTTCTTGAGTATACGCCATTTTCTGATTTTGTTATGGCAAAGGGAGGATGTAAGGATTTATACAAATTTCTTAGACCTTATGGATTAAAGAATGTACTCCCTATGAATCATGACCCTAAGGGCTTTATTTCTCAAATGAAGGCCAAGAACCCAACTATAACTTTCATACACAATTTTTATTTTCCTGAGGACATTATCAAGAACATTTTTTATTTGAAGATACAAGAAGAGAGAAAGGAAAAGTATGTTGCCTTTACCAATATAGTGAAGAAGAATCAAGAAAAGATACCTATTTTTAATCCCATACCAAATATTAATGGTGATTTGAACAGGGCTATGTATGCCATTGACAATTTTGAAAGTTTGGTCAGGATTATGAAGGACAAATGGGTTGTGGAAGAAAGGGGAAAATCAAAAACTATTGAGGAATACCATGAAGTAAGGTTGGAGGAAAGACCTACTTATCATACCCTGAAGAAGATCAAGGTTTTTACTAGGAAAAGGGGAAGTAGGGCTGAAGTAATTACTAAGGGCATTGTACAATCATCTTCAGGGCAGTCATTTCCAAATATTGTTGATCTAGATTCCCCTTCAAGGCTTTCTGACCAAACATGTCAATCATCACCAAAGAGACAAAAAATTGAAAGGAAAAAGGTGGTTGAATATGATGATGATGAGGACAAAGAGATCATTTTCACTCTTGATGAAATGCATCAAGGAATGCCATCTTTTCCACAGGACATTTCGATAAGTTATAGAGTGGTATTTTTAAGGATGGGAAAAGATGAAATAAGGGGGATAACTAAAAATGATGAACTGAGGATGGAAACCTACAGAGAGTTCATGACGGGTGAATCTTTTATCAAGACCAATGATTTTAAGGATTTTGTATGGAGAGAAAATGTTCCATTATATGTTGAGAAGGTGGCTCAAGAAAGAATTTTTCACCTTGAGCTCCCATAATAAGTAATTCAATCTAATGTCAGGATGCAGATGAAGGAAAGATTCAAATAAATAACACCAGAGCAAGGTTGAGCATTGGTACAAAAGAGTGGAGTACTGTTACTTCCTGAATGGGATATTTCTGATCCTGTGGTGTTTGATACAATAAGAAGGGCCAATAGGCCACTTCTTGCAACTGATGAAGAAGTTGCATTGGTGCTTAAAGGGTCATCCTTTAGTGAGGGTTAGGATGCTATGGAAATCTGGACTTTGTCCACTGGATCTAAGAATCCAATGGTCACAAAACCATCTAATTTCAGTGGTCACCTTGTTGTAAGAAAGGTTGCTGATACCCCAACATTGGAGGCTGTAGATATGGTAGTGAATGTTGCCAAGTTCACTAGGGCAACTGTTAAGGATTTGACCAAGGATCAAGATACTTTTAGAGGCTAATATAATGACATTATTATTGAATATAATAAGAGTCAACAAAAGGTGGCGGAGCTAGAAACTGAGTTGACATTACTAAAGAAGAAAATGGAGACATTGAAGTCTCAAGGGTAGGCTAGCTCTAGCCACACTATCACTGATCCACCAGTGGATCAATCTCAACCCTCTTCACAAGGACAATCCTTAGCTATTGTTCCATATAATATGGGATAGGTGCCTATTATAGTTGAAAGGGCTAATAGCCTAGGAGGAGGACTCTCTAGGGAGAAATTAATTTTTCAAGTTGAGGAGTATAAGGAGATGGTGCAACAAATCCGAGAATCAACAGGGAAGAGCAATTCAGAGATTGTGGAAACTGTGTTGAGACAATTAAATAGGAGGGTCCAAGGAAAATTAAATAGTTTTCATACAAGTTATGGTTTGATATTGCAAGCACTTAAGATGTTCCCAAGAGATAGAGATTTGGCCACCCCATTGTTGGAAAAATGGAGCCCCAAAATTGAGAAACTAACATTCATGGCAGTAGGAGCAAAACAACATGGGGATAAATAGCCTATGGTTATATCAACTTATCAATTTTTCAAAGGAGTTGTGGAGCAAAAGTTTCAGGGGTATGTTTCCCCTATGGAATTAAAGATCAAAGAGTTAAAGGCCAAATATTATGGAATGGACTTAACTCCATTACCACAAATTCTGCATAGTCATTATGAGGTAAAACCTTTGTAGGTTTGGAAAGATAGAATGGCTAATATAATGATAGATCAAACACATGATATATGAAGAAATGCTGAAATTGGTATGCTAGAGAATACACTTGAGAAACTATCATTTGTCATTAGTTTCTTAGAAAAATTTGATAAGGAGGCCACGTCAGTAACGGTAAAATATGCACCCTATCGAGATAAGATTAATCAGGTTATTGCTTTTAAGTGGCCATCTGAGGAAGATTTTGAATTATGGAAAAAGGTGTTCACCGATGAGTTTGAAATATGAGTACTAAGGTTGAGAAATCTGACTTGGTCATGTATATTATAGGTCTGGCCTTAGAAGTTACATTTCAAAATATGCATTCTTCTCTTGACTTTAGGTACAAGCTGTTGAGGTGGAATACAGTTATATAATGGTTAAATATGCCTTTGGTATGAATGAGTTTCCCTTTGAAGGAAGTTTCTCTTCCTCCATATCCACTAATGATTATTCTTGTTTTATGCCTATTCCTTCCAAACACATGATGCAAATGTAACTGATTAGGAAATTAGTAGTCCAATGAAAAATGGACATGTGTACCCTCTGACTTGAAGCTTGTTTTGCTCCCTTATTTTATAAAAGGGAATTTTGTGCCGTGGTGCAGGGTCTACTGTTAATTCTGAGATTTGAGAAAGAAGAGTTTAGTGATACAAAGGGTATGAATGTAAGTCCTGGACTTAAGGATTTGAGTTAGATAAAAGAACTTGGTCAATTATGGGGTTCTTAGGCATGCTTGTATTGAATATAAAAATCTCTTGAGTTTGTTTTCTCTCTTGTTGTGATATCTTGTGTGAATTATTAATGAAATATTAGTCCAAGATTGGTTTCATTGATCTTCATTGTTCTTTACTATGAATTACGTTTTAATGATGGCTCTGGTTGAAAGGATCGGTTAAATGCTTCAGTTAATGTGTAAGTTCATGCAAGCTAGGAACTAGATTCATAAAGTAGTGATAGACTTTGGTACAAATATGTGGATTGTAATACAATTCATATAGATCATAATTGTCTAAGATGAAATTTGCCCTGTAGTTCAGTTTTCTCTTTTGACTCCATGCTTTAGGATATGGCATTTGTATTTTGATCATGGTTATGTTTCTCATGTCTTATGTTTTGACTCTAGAACATTTTATCCACATATTTCCTATCAAACTATTTTAGTCATGTTTGCGATTCTCTGCTAATTGAACTCAAGCCTTTTCAAGGAATAACCAATTTCTTGAAGGTTTTCATCCTTTTAGCGTGGATGGGGAATCTATCTTTTGTTCATAAATTTGCAGTTGAAATTTTTTAATTTGTATTTGAAGAGAACATTTTAGGGAATACCCCCTTGGGTCTTATAGAGCCCGAAGTGTAGGAGAACTAGCATTATCGATTTTCTCGTTGAGTTGGCCAAACCGCTTCCTAGACTTTTATTATTAAACATGACAAGTTCATATAAGCTCTCAAGAAGTCTACTTGGGTTGTTGTAAAAAAAACACCAACACAATATTCTTATGGGTAGGGAAAAAGGTTAATTTGAAATTTAAAACAAAGTCATTATTTGTGCAAAAAAAGGGGGAAAGGAATATTCCATGGGAATTTCCCCTTTGGAGGAAAATTAAATTAATTGTTAATTAAACAAGGTTTAATCATACAATTAGGGGTTTTTTAGAGGAATAAAGTGATTTTCATTAAATTAAATGATTTAATGAATGGGGAAAGGTGAGATTACATTTAATTAAATAATTTAGGGCTATTTAATTAAATGGGAAGACTTAGGAAATTAAATTAATACTTTGATTTATTTAATTTAATAAGATGAAATATTAGCGTGAAAGGGGGTGAATTAACCTAATTTGATGAATTAGGTTAATAGATGCAAATGATGCAATTAATTAAATAGATAAAATAATTTACTTAATTAAGAAAAAGGAGGATGGGTTCTAGGATGAAATGATGTTAGTATACCCGATTCAAGTGTATGATATCTATCAAGATATTTTTCAGTGTCTACATTTTTCCCCTCTTTGAAGTGAGGTACCTGTTGCTTTGGTTCAAAGACTGGTGCTCTTCAATTTTTTAGATGCCCCACTACTCAAGGATTAAGATGATTCCCTGCACCCTTGAGAAATCAAACATAAATTTTGAATTTTGGGTTGATTTCTCAACAAAGATGAAAAGCTTCCCTAGGAGTCCAAAAAGGTTTCAGGATGCAGGAATCATGCCAAAAATGCAAAAAATGATTTTGATTGGAAAATTTGGTGGAAATTATGATAAACCCTAGCTTGAAGGTAAAATTAGGGAAAAAACCCTAATTTTCTAGCATGAATAAGACAAGAGGGTCACTTTCAATTCATTTGTGCATTCACACATTGAGGATTCTTGTTGTTTTGAGCTCTGAACCTTTGGCAAAATGGTACGACGAGAGCTCCCAAGACACATTTTCAATCAAGTTCAAGAGTACCAATGAATTCCAAACACAAGACCACTAATATGTGATCGAAAACCTGATTTGAAATTTGAATTTTTGATGCATTTATTGCTCTTTATAATTTAAACTTTGGCGGTGTCGCTATATAACAATACCCATTTGAGAATCAGTGATGCTAAAATGATTTTTAGTGATGCATATGTTTAGGGGGACATAGTTCATGATTTAAAATTAGGGTTTATAATTTTAAATTTCAATGCATATGTATATGGTGACACAATCAATTGAAAGTGTACATACACTGATCTAGATTTTATACCACGACATTCATTTTTTGATATATATATGATACAGATACAGATTCAATATGATGTGATGTGTCTATTTTATTTCATGCTTATGATGTATAGATGCATATTATGTGAGATGATATGTTTGTATTTTATCATGTATGGATGCATTTTATTTATGCTTATGTGATATGTGATGATATGCGATGATATGCTATGGATGGATGCAATGTTATATTATTTTTCAATATCTTTTTCATGCTATGCTATAGGATGATGATATGATATGAAAATGTTATGTTATGATTATGTATGCAAATGTTATGCATACATTTCTTTTAGTGTATTTATATGTAGTTTTATGAGATGATCATGTTTTCATATGGGTGAATGGATGGTTAATTGAGATGTTTATTCTTATGATATGCGATGTAATGTATGATATGCAATGATTTAAGATGCTTAGAATAAAAAATCTATATTATTCATCACAACTTAAATGATAATGATGATGTAGGATGTATGCTCTATGATTATGAGATGTATGCATGTTGATGATTTGTTGATGCATTGATGATTTTTTTTGACTGTCATCATACCAAATTAGCACAGAGAGAAGATAGAAGAAACAAGATGAATGGCCTTTGATTTTGAAGATTGCTTCAAAAGATCCAACAAGTCTATGATCCACTAAGACTTTATTAGAGATGGTGATGAGAAATGCATGATGATAATGAATGCATGATGATGATTTGCTCAAATCTCGAGATTGGGATTTTTGTCATTCCTTATTATTTAATATAACACATAGAAACGATGCATTAAGGTATTGATAATCGAGATGGAATTTTATCTAGTGTAATGGAATTTGACTCTACAAATAGATAGGACAGTCCTTGTTCACATCTTGAGATACAAAAACCTCATTGGAATGTAAGTTAGAAGCTTAGAATAAATTGGACCAAATCATACATAATAGTCAACAATGTACTCCAACCAACCTCCCTACACACAATGAAGCAAGTATGCACAAATATTATTTTATAAGAATACCCACAAGGACAACAAGTGAAAGATAATGATTGATGCCCCATTCCTTTATCTATAAATTATTTTGATAGACATCATCGAGAGGTCCTTGGAATGGGTGATTAAGATAAATCACAAGAAAATATCAAAGACAAACAATCAGTGTTATCTATATCTCTTGCCTGTTTAAATTTAGCTAAAGTGATTTCTGATACTGATGTCCATTGCAGAAAGGATACATCCTAGGAAATTTTGATTAAAGGGTTGTTTGATGTTAGGATGATGATGAGATTTATGATAAGCCGTTGATATAAAATTCACAAACACATTTACCTATGATTTAGACTTTAGATCTTGACATTTAGGTTTTTACTTTACGACTCACTATACTTTCTTTCTATTTGCTTCACCAAAGGGTGAAGGTGATGCTTGATTTATTATGGATAGAGGTTTATTACGAGTGAAAGAAAAATGAGATGGATGGTTTTGGGTTTTTTTTGAAATATTTCAATGTTTTTGAGTATTTTGAAAATGTTTTGAGGCTATTTTTGGTCTTTTTGAAAGTTTATGTGAATGTTTTTGGATTTTCAAATTTTCAAATGTTTTGATTTTATGAGATATTTGGATGTTGTGGGAGCTTTTCGATATTTGGATTTTTTGGAATTTTTGGAGACTTTGCAAATGTTTTGGGATTTTTCGATATTTGGATGTTGTGGGATTTTCTGAGATTTTGTAAATGTTTTGGGATTGTTTGATATTTGGATGTTTTGAGATTTTCTAAGATTTTTACCAAGAACCCAACCTATAAGACCTCTCCTATGGGCCTCGGGGGATGATAAAAAATATTTTTTGCCTATGTTATACACGCAAAGACCATGTAGTTTGATTGACTTGACTTATTTAACAATGAGATATGAACAATTGATGGAAATGCTAGTTTATTATGATAGACTCCTAAAGCACTAACCTAGGCTGTTTCAGTGGCACATCAATGATGGGCTTGCCTATGTTCAAGTCCAAAGATGACATAGTTTGACTACATGAACCATTTTTTAGATTTTTGATGTTTCGACCTTTTTAGGAATTTTGATGTTTTCTTGATGCTTTGTATTTTTGCTTTACATTTTTGTGAATGTTTTTGGATTTTCAATGTTTGACCTTTTTAGGGATTTTGATGTTTTCTAGATGTTTTGGATTTTTCCTTTACAATTTTGTGAATGTTTTTGGATTTTAGTTATACAATATTTTGAATGTTTTTGGATTTTAGCTATACAATATTTTGAATGTTTTTGGATTTGTTGATGAATGTTTTTGGGATTTTTGATGAGATTTCCATGGATGAGGTTGGAGTGATTTTTCCTATGAGGTCAAGTCCCCACTCTGAAAAAGGACAAGGTGTGATCATCAGTTGTAATTCCTGAGATGGAGCATGAATTATATCTCCATGTTGTTGACACTGGACACACTTCTACACATACTGATGAGCCTCCCTTTCCATGGTTGGCCAATAGTACCCTATCCTAAATATTTTCTTAGCTAAAGTCATACTACTAGAATGGGAACCACATATGCCATTGTGCATTTTTTTTAAAGTGGTTAAGGCTTCCTCTTGGTTAATGGTCCTTTGATGCTTCAACAATAAAGGGTATCACCTAGGATCATGAATTGGGATGCCTTTTTGACAAAGATCTTTTTAAAGTTGCAGGTGATATTAGATGGGAGAGTTCCTCTACTAAGGTAGATAAATATGTCATCATACCATGGGGATCTAGGACTAATAATGACACATGTGAATTTAGATTCAGATATTTTGAAATTCAGTATGAGAATTTGTTCTACCAAGAATTCACATTGAAGGATGTTGTTTAAAATTTCTAATAATGATCCAATTGTTGCCATAACATCTACTACTCTGTTATTCATGTGAAGAATTTTCTCAAAATTTATGTCTATGAAAATTTCCTTGAGATTCTCTTGCATCTTCTTATAAGGAGTAATCTTGTCATCCTTAGTTTGATAGTCATCATTGACTTGGTTGATAACCACTCGTGAGTCCCCATAGACTTTCATATCTTTTATCTACCACTAAACTACTATCTTAGACCTGTGATTAGGGATTCATACTCAAAAATGTTGTTGGTACATGGTAATAATATCTTGTATGACTTCCACATGCGATCACCTTGAGAGCTGATGAAAATAATACCTTCTCCTAATCCATGTTGGGTGAATCATCCATCAAAGTACATCTTCCATTAATCTATAAGATTGACTAGGAATAATGATTCATCAGGGAACTCAAATATGAAAGGGTTCTCTGCATAGATAGGTGCATATTCTAGTTGGTCTAGGATTACTTGTCATTTGATTACCTTGGGATCCACATACTCTATGTCAAATTTAGTTAAGATAATCACCCATTTGGCCACTCATCTAGTGAGAGTTGCTTTAGATAACAAATATTTCAATGGGTTGATCTTTGCAATAAGTTTGATTTGATGTGACAAGATGTAGTGTTTGAGTTTGTGAGGCAAAAAATACTGCTAGGCATGCTTTTTCAATGGGTGAATAGTTCATTTCATAGACCACCAATATCCTGTTGATGTAATAGATAACTCTTTCCTTTTCGTTTTCATCATGTTGTGATAGAAGAGCTCCTAGTGCTGCTAATGATGTTGAGATATATAAGATCAATGAAATTAACACTGGACATGTCAATAAGCAGTCCTTGATATGTTGGAAAGATTTATCACATTTCTCATCCCATTTTTAAGTTATTCCTTTATGGAGGAGATACAAAAATGGGTGGATATTATCTGATAGTTATGCTATGAACCTTCAAATGGACTGCGACTTGCCTTGTAATCCTCTCATCTACTTCAGTGTTTGTAGTGATTCCATGTCAAGGATGGGTTTTACCTTTGCTAAATCAATTTCCATCCCTCTTTTTGAGAGAATAAAGTCAAGAAGTTTCCCTGATGTAACCCCAAAGACATAATTTTTTGGATTCAGTCGTACCTTGTATTCTTCAAGCCTATCAAAAGTGGGTCCTAGGACTTGAATGTGCTCACTTTGTTTCTTTTATTTTTCCTAAATATCATGCACATAATCATTAATTGTTTTATGGATCATGCCATGAAAGATGAGGGTCATTTCTCTTTGATAGGTTTCTCTTGCATTCTTTAACCTGAATGGAATCACATTCTAGCAATAGGTTCCCCATGGACAAGTGAATGCAATTTTATGTTGATCCTCCTTGGTGATTATGATCTAATTGTAGTTGAAAAACCCATCCATGAGTGATAAAATTTCACACCCAACTGTTAAGTCCAAAATGAGGTTGATTTTAGGAAGAGGGAAATCATCCTTCAGGTATGCCTTGTTTAAGTCTCTAAAATTAGTGTAGATTATGATTCCCCCAGTGGGTTTTTAGACTGGTACCGGATTTGAAACCCGCTCAAGATAATCTATTAGTTGGATGAATCCAATGTCAAGAAGCTTTTGTAACTCTAGTTTCACCAAGAGTACTATCTGAGGGTGCATCTTCCTTAACTTTTGCTTGATTGGTTTGAATTTAGGATATACTGCTAAGTGATGTATAACTACTTCAAGATCAAGGCCTAGAATATCTGTGTATGACCATGCAAAGTTAGCTCTTCGATCTTTTAGGAATGCTTCTAGGTTTGTCCATTCTCCATCCAATAGGGATTCAACATAGAAAGTGATCTTGGTTGCTTCTTTTGTTCCCATAGTAACTGGAGTGGCCTTTTTTTCTAGCACTACTGGCTTTTCGAGATGCATTTCACTAAGGGGGTGATTGAATCCCTCATCCTTGGGAACCTTAGAGAGGTTTTCACTCTCAGATACATCTTTCTTTTTACTGTTTTGGGATTAGAGAGTGCCCTAGTGTGGTTTTCACTCAAAGATCTACATGTTAGTTGCATTTCATAAATTTTGCGACTGAAAGATTCAATAATCTCCCCGTAATATGCCCCTGTGTTGAGCTCTATGTCAAAGCCTACTTTATGATCTACCCATGGTAAGTTGGAATAGAGTCCCATGAATTCTGAGATAACTTCATCATTTTTTGAATAAATCCAGAATCGGTGGTCCTTGTTGGTCTATGTCAATGAGTTGTGGGTACACTAGGTGTAATTCAATTGGTTGATTGCTTGGAGAAAAAGATGTTATGGATATCATGAAGACAAATTTATTATAAAATAGGTTAGAAACATCAAGGGGAAATTCATATAAGGTCATATCACATGGTGTAGGTAACCAAGAGGAAGCCTCAATCCATTTAGTGGAAGTACCTTTACCAATAAGGGTGACCTTGCTAGTAGTACAACCTAGACCAAGATTCTTTAATCGTTTCTTAGGAATGATAGGTTATAGCAAGACATTTTAATTTTGTCCTAGCTTCTCATTCTTGTTATAACCCATTCCCTTCATTAGCCATAATCCTTTGTTGTCATCTTTCATGGGAAGAATAGGGATAGGTCGTTCATCTTGATAGAGGAGTTTAGAGACATCCTCCTTGTTGATATTTTCTTGATTTAGATCTCCCCACTTGGTGAAGGTAGTAGCTTCCATATTGATTATTTTAGGCTCTTTGGTGCTAGATGTGGGTTTCCCATGAGATATGGGAGAAATAATAAGCTCTCCCAAGACAAAGGTATCCTTCAATAGCTTATAGTTTCCACAACCATAATCTTGGATTACTACTTTGATGTTAGGAATGTTTTACATGATGGGTGTTTTCATTGTTGAGGTAGATGCTGATGAAAATGTGTCAAAAAATGAGGTAGGGCCTTCATCATTCTTAGGCACTTAGGGTATCTTATAGAACTTGGCCTGAAGATGCTTTTAGTAGTAAAAAGGCCCAAGATCTCCATGGATGATATTTCTCTACACTCGAAAGGAAAATTTACACATTGATGATAGGTCTAGGCTACATTTTTTAGGGCATGGATCCATGGTCGTCCAAGCAAGATGTTATAGGGAAGATCAAGATCTAACAATTGGCATGCAGTTTCTACAATGATAGGTCCCACTTGTATGGGTAGTGCAATGATATCTTGTGATACCCGTTCTTGGTCGTCATATGCTTTGATGGTGGTACTCTTTTATTTTTCAATGGTATCTTCTGAGTAGCCCAAGTTTTTGACCAATTTAAGGGTAAAAATATTTAGACCAACACCTCCATCTACTAAGAAAATTTTAACATTGCTTTTTATGAATAAAGACATCGAGGTGTAAAGAACGATTATGAGATGATTTTGATGGTAGGTCTTGTTTTGAGAAGGTGAGGAGGTGATTGATAATATGTCCTACCATATCTTTAATTGATTAGTGTCAATATCCTCATGGATAGATGAATCTAATAAATATTTCTATAAGATTTCCCAATGTGCAAGGGATAGCCTCAACAGTTCTAAGATTGATATCTACACTGGGCTCTTCTTAAGATGATCCAAGAGATTATACTTGTTGGGATTGGATGTTGGAAAAGAAGGTTGTGCCCTAGAATGGGATGTGACTCCTTGGATGGTGACCTTTCCATGTTGTGTGGTGACTCCACACTCTATGATAGGTCTTTTGATGGTGATGAAAGTGATGATTCTATCGTAGGAAGTGATGACGTTGGAATAGGTATGTTGCATGTTAGTGTAATCCTTAGCTTTCCCATTATTGTTCCCTTTGTTATGATATGTCATAGGGTTCTTGTATATCTTAAGATATTGATTCCCAATAGGCACTTCAATAGATATTGTGTTGTTTTCTATGAGATCTTGGATGATATTCTTAAGTCTCATGCAATTTTCTATTTTATGCCCTTTGATTTTGTGAAAGTCACAAAGATCATTCTCATTGTACCAAGATGGTTTCTCTTGCAGTTCTTGGTAGTTTTCAAAGTTGGGAAGTGTTATTAGATTTTATTCTACTAGCTTCTTCATGATGGTTTTGATTGGTTCAGATAACTATTTGTACATGCATTTGGGATAGTTGTTCTTGTTGGTAGTTTTCCTTTGTTGCATGTTGGTGTTATTGATCTGATTGTTCTGAGGGGGTGTTGTTTCTTGCCCAGTTGGTTGAATGCTAGTAAATTAATTGTTGTTGGGTCTAGGAGAACTTAGGACCACCTTAGCATCTACCACACCATCATTTGTAATATTTTTGTTTTTAGCATAGACACGAGGCTTGTCATTTGAACTAGTTGATTGGTGCTTGTAAGCTTGATTATTTCCCTATGAGATTAGAGATCATTCGATGTTAAGGGCTATAGAGACAAGCTTGTCATTGTTTTTCTTCCACAATCTTGCTTGAAAGTTTACAAAATATCTTCTTGTTTGTTCTGGATATCTGTTGCATGTGATAGGTGATTACATGTAGGTGATTCTTGGGGATTGTGAAGTTGGATTTCTCAACTTCTACATGGTATCAGAGCTCCAGACTTGTGGTTGCATGTTCGTGATTTGAAGATATTCTCACACAATGTTTTGTCTATGTAAGGGTTTCAAGCCAGGCTGAATTTTTGAGGATTTGGGGTCCTTCCTAATTTTTTGGTCAATTTTGGACAAAATGAACCTCGCCAATGAGCCCGCAGTGCCCAAAAACCCCTATTTTCATATAAAATTTGTCCATTTTGGACACATTTGAACCAATAGGAAAATGTTTTTTGCTCCAAGACCATACACCCCAAGGCACATAGATCGAGGCTCACTTTTATTTTATTTTAATAAAAAAACTATTAAAAAATAAAAAAATGTAGAAAAATTCTTCACATCTAGTTATAAAGGAGCCCGCCACCAGATCGCCGCCAAGCAGCCACTAGCGACTTGGCAGCCTTCATTCTTCACCATTGTGTCACCACCTACATTGCTCAGCTTTGTCAGTTTTGGCCCCCCTCTCCAACCCCTTCATTCTTCAGCCCCGGTCGTATTGGGGTCCGGGAGCTTGCCGACTAGCCGCGACCGCCAGTGCCGGGGACCGTTGCATGTGACAATTTCACTAGCTACTAGTGTTTACCACCGACAGATTTTCACAGCCCCATGCAATGGCCGGTCACACGGAGAATCGAGGGCCAGCCCCTGCGTGCTAATATTTTTCCCTTGTTTAGCCTTCAAAGTGTCTTTTACAGGCCTTTTTTATTTTTTGGTGTGACTTGGGCATATGGCATCAAAATCTAGCAAATGAGATATCATCAGAAAGTTGATTTGATGCTCTATCCAGTGGTGGAGGTTTGATTTTCTGATTTTTTAGTTTCAATGCCTTTTCGCTTGTCAAAGTCAAAAATTGTTGTTTTCACTCTAGGAGGCGTAACTTTTATGTTTGGACTCTGTTTTGCAAAAAAAAAAGAGGCGTTGTAAAGCTGGTTCAGTGATCTACACATATCCCAAACCTATTTTTTCCAATTTTTTTTACCAGGTATCTGATATTCTTATTTGATCTCAACCTTTACCTTTTCAGTAATTTTCTTGGGAAGCGTGCAATCAAGCTATTTTTTTTGAGACCAACGAGCATTGTTTTTTTCTTTGAGAGTAAATATTGTTGTTTTGTGTCATGGATACACATAATATTGCATCCCTTAATCCATTCAACTATTTTGGTTGAAAAACAATGGAGATTCATTTGAAACACAAAGGGTTGTACAGGGTAACCATGGGTACATAAATTGAACCTACAGGCGCTTCTAAAAATAGAAAGTGGTTTAATAGATGTGATGAAGCTTATGGTACATTGTTTCTGTCTCTTTCATTTGACCTTATTTTTCATATTGAGTCTTGCATTACACCCCATGAGATCTAGACTACTTTGTAGTCTTTGTTTGGGAAGCAGGATACTATGAGAGGGTTTCAGTTAGAGAATGAGATTATTGGCTTAAATCCTATGGATTTTGACAGAATCCAGGATCTTTTCACCAAAATCAAGTCTCTTGGATTATAGTTGTCACAGTGTGGCATTCAGAAGGAAGACTCTGAGTTGATATTGTCCATTCTTTCTAAGCTTGGACCAGATTATTCAATTTTTGTATCTACCTTTTATGCTACTAGGGATGCACTTGGTACTAGATTTACTATGCCTTATTTTGATTATTTTGCATCTTCTCTCACTCAAGAGGAAGCCAAGTTGGATAGCATGGGCAAGTTGAAGCCCTCTTCATCATAGGAACTCATTGCATCTCAGGGGCCCATAGATCAGAAGGCTTCCAGTGGAAAGGGAAATAAATAGAAACAAAAGGATTCCAAATCTCATGAGCAACACGAGTCCTCAGATTCATCCTCCTCTTCTAAGGGGAAATCATCACAGAAGGAGAAGGGTCCATGTGCATATTTCAAGAGAGAAGTAAATGCAAAACATAGTTGCTACAAGAAGGACATTGATGAGCTAAAGCATCTTCTTCAAAAACATCAGATTGATTTTCCTTCTTGGATGTCTGCATCATCTCCTTCCCCTCATTCTTCTTCTTCTTCTTCTTTAGGGCAACATGACAGGTGCATAGCTAGTTTACATACTCCATCATATATGAAGGGACATGATCTTTGTGCTTGTTCAGGTCTTGGATCAGGGAGATGGCTTCTAGATTCAGGAGCATCTCATCATATGAATTCTTCATAGTCTATGTTCACTTCCTTTAAGTCTCACACTATGTCTCCTATTTTGATGGGATACAATATATACATGAGTGTTATAGGGAACAAGTCTATTAGTTTTGGGGACAACATTTTTTTAGGATATCTTGTGTGTTCCTCATTTGATGAACAACCTTATTTCTATATATCAGATCACACATGGAGGTAATGGGAGGTCTGTGGAGTTCACACCTGATTTAGTTATCATCAGAGACTTGGAGAGTAGAGAAATTATTGCTATTAGGGTGGTAGATCATTCATCTCAGTTGTATTCCTTTGCATATTTTGCTACTGATGGTGCTTCTATTCCTACAATTGTTCATCACACTTCTAGTGTGAATCATCATTCTGAAGAGAAATTTGGCTACTTGAACATTGGAGTTCTCACTTCAGATCCTATTCTTGAGCCATCCATTTTATCATCTCCACCTACTGTTGCAGTTTCTGATACTTCTATGACTACAAATGTGGTTTCTTTCGTTTCAATGCAACAAGATATAGTTGAGCATTCATCTTTGGAGGTTTCACTTCAGTCTTCACCTACTTTTACTTCTTCATTTGTTGAGGTCACACTTGCTTCTGTGGAGACATCTTGGGCTACACCTACTTCAGCTTCAAAGATTGCATTCATCCAGCTTCTTCCCTCTCACTTCTTTCAAGAGATGCGGTTTCTTCAGTCTTTTTGGAGCTACTTCATTACGGGGGAGCTATGTGGTCTATTTCTTGCTCTCTTTTGGGGAGTTCTTTCATGTATCTTTGTGATGGATGGCATCCTTAGGGTGTCTTATGGAGTCCTCCATATTTCAACACTTAGTTTCTCTTTGCATTCTATTTTTTGGAGGATTTTTGTTCCCATTGGGTTTTCTCCTTTACCCTGTTTAGTTTAGTTTGCATTGCATTTGTACTTGGGTACCTGATGAAGCCTTTGTTGTTGGGACCCATCTTTTCTTTCATGCATCTTTTTCCTAGTGTTTTAGCTACTCCCTAAGTTTATCTTAAGGGGGGGTGTTAGAGTAACAAGTTATTCCACTTAATTAATTTAATCATATTGGTTAATTAATTAAGTCACTTATTCCTTTAGGTTTATTAAGCTAAACTTAGGCACATTAATAATTATTTATTAATTATTAAGTGTGCACACTAGGGTTTCATTTAGGATTTCCTATTTTTAGGTTTTCTTGATCTCATTCATAAGGATTGATCTCATTGTAATTATCATATTATTCAATAATCATTTTTTGGTTTTTCTTGCACAATCTTGCTTGAGAGTTTACAAAACATCTTCTTGTTTGTTCTGGATATTTGTTGCATGTGATAGGTGATTGCATGTAGGTGGTTCTTGGGGACTGTGAAGTTGTATTTCTCAACTTCTACAGGGCACACTTGTGGTACTCATGGGTATGGATGAAGACGAGTATCCTTGATATGTGGAGGTGGTGGTGGAATAATTAAGGTCAAGAGGTTTATATAGCTTCTTAAGATTTTTGGGGACAGGAGGAGCACCAAAGGTAGGTGTCCAAGTGGTTGTTAGAGGTGGAGTATTGGTATCAAGGGTACCCACAAGTGTACTACTTTAAAATAGAAGAGTTAGACCAAAGTCCTTGGCAAGGCCAGTTGCAAGACCAGGAGTGGATGTTTGATTTATCCTTGATGGTGGAGTTGTGAAGCCTTGTGTCAAATTTTGTGCAACAAATGATGGGGAAATTGGAGCTATGTTGTCAAAGACTTGATGTTCCATGATTTCCTCCTTAGTAAGCTCAAAAGGATTTTTCGTGATGTCCTCTATCTCATATGGTCCTATTGGAGATGATGGTTGTTGTGATGGGGCAACTTGACTTCTTGGATCAAATTCTAGAGGATTTGGATCACTTGAGGTAAATGTGACTTTGGTTTTATCCATGATTCTCTTGTATTGTGATCTTGTATTTACCATAAATTTTGAGTCACTTATGGGAGAGTTATGTTGAGATTTGTAATGTTTGAACTCTCTAGTTGACTCAAATCTAGGTAAAAGGGATGCTTTAAGTCTTTTTGCAATAATGATGATAATGGGGGATGAAAAAATGGGCGATATGGAAAGTGATCTTTGCAATCATTTTGGGATAACACTTTTGACTTGAGTTTGATGTTTTGAAGTTAGGATAAAAGATGTTGATGAACTTGGGAATCTTTAGGGTAGACTCATGAACTTCAAGATAAACTAGTTCAAGGATGTTAACTAACTTAACTAGGTTCATGGAAAATGATACATTTCACATACAAAGTAGCTAAGTTATGGTTTGGATTTGATAGATGTTGAAGTCAAAAAGTGTTGTTGCATTCAAAAGTTTCGCAATGTTTGGTGAAGTGAAGGATGAAATTTGATGAAGGGGTGGATGAAATGTTTGACCCAATGTTGACTTAGAATGAACCTTTGTTTTCCAAAACCAAGGTAGTGAGAATAATGCTAGACCTCTAAAAATTTCAAATCCTAAAGACCCAATGTTGACCTAAATGAGAAGAAAGATGTGGGTCTGTAAATCTAGTTCATTCCTCCTAGATTGAGCATAATGGTTTCCTAACAAGAGGTTACAATTGCGATAAAGTATTACAGCCCACTTTCTTCCAAAATTTGCATTACGATGTCTATGTCTATAATGGTGAGATGTGGATCTTCCCTTATATATTTTGATTATGTGATAGATGATTTAGAGAAGTTCAAGACCATAAAAAAGGACCAATGTTTTAGATAGGTTCGTTATAGTGAAAAATACCTAGGTTTTGACCAAAAAAGAACATATACAATGTTGGATTGTTCCTTGAAACAGGTTTATAGAAGTAGTACAACAACTTGGTTTTATTTTGGTGAATTGTTGCAAGGTGTTTTTTGAGAGCTTTTGGAGTAAGATTCCTAAGTTTAAAATGATGACCTGTAGACCTTATCTTGGGAATTTTGATTTTTCTTGAGATCATTAGAGAAGAAGAACATATTTATTACCATATGAGGGTGGTAATATAGGCCTTCTAGCCAAAATATCAGCTCTTCATTCTTCTTTATCTAAGATGGTTGTAGCAATTCTCCACTAAATATTCTTAGATTGCTAATGATATTCATTTGTTCTCCCTCAATGAATTCAAATTTTGGTTGAATGATAGCACCTGTAAGGTCAAGTTGTTGAATGGGAGTGATCAGTCTCCAAATGGTCATGTGGGGTTAAATTATCAAATTATCTTTCTTAAGTGAGTTTATTTTACCACAGAAACTTGTCTTGATTATGTTTTCAAACTAAAATGTTTATGTCCAAAACATCATAACTTTCACAATGTATGTTTTGTGAGAATCATGAGGTTGAAGCCATAATTGCCTATGTTGTTGGAAAATTTGGATTGAGATTTAAGTCAAAATATTTAGAAATATCTAAGGGTAGAAACCCTTAGGACAAGCATTAATATCAAGGCTAATTCAAGAGGTATCCATATTTAGGCCAAAGTGTTAAATTTTTTAAGGAAGATAGTGAATTTTTTTTTTTTGTAATGTTTTAGAACCATGCAATGTATCAAACTAACTCACAATCATTTACAATCCTAGGTTTGAAATGGCCATACTTATTGAGTCCCCACTTGGATTTCTCCAAACACTAAAAAATGCAAACAGTCAGAGATTTGGCAACATTGGCTCCCCTCCATGGCACACACTTCTCGGGACCACCAAATCTCAAAATCCTTAAAATTCAGATATCAAAAGGATTTTTTTGTTTCTACAACTGAATATTAAGAATGTGGGGTGGCTTCAAAATGATCATTCTTGCACCAACAAGTATTAAGGATTTTGGATCCTAAATAATGGTTCGTAATAAGGGCTTCCAGTTTAGGTGGTATCATGATAAAATCCATTGAGAGGTATCCCAACTATTAGAACAAGGGCTTTACGCATCATATAGATACTAGGAAAGAGCTATCATGTACCACATCCCATTGATTGCAATTTTTATCGTAACCACATATTTATATAGCGGTTTGGAAGAGCTTGGATTTAGCTCGTTACAGCTTGGGTCGTTCCCTCATTTCAAATAGGGGAGGTAGGCCCTTCTAAAGGTAAATAATAGAAAGGATGTTTTTAGTTCAATCATCCTAGTTTGCGTGAAAAAAGGAGAGAACACACAATACACCCTTTCCCTACAATCGCAAGGAGTTCATTTTTAATCTATAATGAAAGATGTAGGTGATTTTGCAAAGTGTCATGGAATGTTTCTGTTTCTCAAGATCACCAAGTGGCATGAGATAATTGCATATGCATCCAATAACAACATTTTAAATCAAAACACAACAAAAACTCATAAATTTTAACACCTCAAAGCAGTGATGAGTTTGTTTTAAGCAACAAATGAAATTTTAAGTTACCTTGTTCAATTTTAAACCCCAAAAAATAATGATGAGATGAGGTTTCAATTTTAATCTCATTTGAGTGTTTGTTTTAAACCCAATTGAATTCTAGTGAAGTCCTAAAGCATAAATTAGAAAACATAAAAAAATGGGTTATAATTACCTCAAATCATCAAACACTTGTTACAATCATAGAATTTTGAGTTAAGAAGGCTTTCTTCACTTTAGATCCATGTCATCCAACCTACAAAATCATGTTAGTATAACAAAAAAAATAATGTTAAAGCTGCATTAGTGATCTGATGAATCAAGAAAATTAAAGCACATGTCGAAAAACAATCGTTAAACTTCTTACTAGAACTGGGTGTCATTGCACATGATAGTGTCACAATTTATCATTTGGGCATTGCTCTGGTGAATTCAGGCATCACTCTATAGAAAAAATAGAGAGCACGATAGCGTCGCTATTTGGTTGGGAATCACTGTAGTAAATTTGGCATCCCTTTTGAAAATTTTGATACCTCGATATTAAATTAGAATTGTTGTTTCTTTAATCAACGTTGGTGCATTTAATCAACATCATGGTTTGAAATAGTGATAGTGTCACTATATGGCGACACACTTCAAAGGAGTATTTATATTTGATTTGGGTGTCGCTATATTTGCAAAAAAAAAAAGAAAACGAACAAAATGCAAACTAGAAATTGATAAAATTATCAGCTTTCCCTCCTCCTAATGTCAAAATGTCAACCAAGGATATTAGTAGGGGCTGATCAAACTTGGTCCATGAAGAATCAAATCATAAAATAGCCACTGATACTCAATCTTCAAACAAGATCATTCAAATAATAGATAAACTAAACATTTATTGAAATGAAGCATTCTAAATAAAAAAAAATGAAATGTCTATTCTACACCATTTGAAACTTCTCCCGTTTTGGAATTGGTGTCATGTTGATGTGGAACAATGACCCTTTCCCAATATCATGATCAGTGAGCTTGTTTCAATCATTTCTATTAAAGAGAATCAATGAAACTATTATGATAAATGGATGAAAACATGATTTATGCTAAAATGAACATGATGCGAGCTATATTAACATGTTTTTATGCTAAAATTTATCTAAATATGCAATTTCTAAGTTAATATAAGATAAATCTAAGCTAAAATATTCAAACCCTAATTTATAAACAATCTAAGATGGATGCATGGAAGCCATTAATGGAAGCTTAAAATTATTATGAAACTAAAAATGAACTTAAAATATGCTAAATATGAGAAAAATATGAGTGTGGATGTGAGTGATTTAAATAGCATGAGTTTTCAATTGAAAGATGGATCCATTTGTCTCCAAATAGTGTTCTATTTATAGGAGAGCAAATGAAAAATGAAGGGTTGAGATTGAAAAAGCTAATAAATGGTCAAGGATTGAGGAAACAGGAGGCATGGATCATGGATTATCATCAATGGGTGAGAATGAAAATTGATATTTAATCAAGAGTTCCCATTTGTTCCAAAAAAACACACTTTTGACCTACACACACAAGTCACAAGCTAACTTTCTCAAGAGGTCACAAGTTTATCTTGCTCAAGAAGACAAGTGAGAATATTATTTTTTAAATGATTGGAGGAGAGAGAATATTCCTTTTGGAATATTCTCATGGGTGAGGAAAAAGGTTAATTTTCAATTTAAAACAAAGTTTTAATTGGTGCAAAAAAAGGGTGTAAGGAATATTCCATGGGAATATTTTCTTTTGGAGGAAAATTAGATTAATTGTTAATTAAACAAGGTTTAATCATACAATTAGGGTTTTTTAAGAGGAATAAAGTGATTTTTATTAAATTAAATGATTTAATGAATGAGAAAGGTGAGATGACATTTAATTAAATAACTTAGGGTTATTTAATTAAATGGGAATACTTAGGGAATTAAATTAAATACTTTATATTAATTTAATGAGATGAAATCTTAGCGTGAAAGGGGGTGAATTAACCTGATTTGATGAATTAGGTTAATAGATGCAAATGTTGAAATTAATCAAATAACTAAGCTAATTTAATTAATTAAGCAAAAAGAGGATGGGTTCCAGGACGAAATGATGTTAGTATACCTGATTCAAGTGTATGATATCACCCAAGACATTTTTAAATGTCCACACTAACAATGTGTAGGAGCCACTAATTAAAATAGTTGTACCTATTGTATGTTGAGGCAAAGGGATGCTCTAGGAAGGTTTCTCCCCTTAGTACACAAAGAATTTGAAGGTATTGGTGTAAACACATAATATTTTGAGGGAATTAATGAAGAAGAACTATCCCTCACACAAGTAGATACTCCTGTAGGCACTTATTAATTTCTTGAATAATATCACTCACTTGAAGTAGATATACTAACATCGCTTTGTCCTGAAACCCATCCTCTTTTTGCTAGTTGATTAAATTAGCCTAGTTATTTAATTAATTTCATCATTTGAATATATTAATTTGACTAATCTAATTAGATTAATTCATCCTCTTTCATGCTAACATTTCATCTTATTAAATTAAATACATCAAGTTTTTAATTTAAATCCCTAAGTTCTCTCATTTAATTAAATAACCCTAAGTTGTTTAATTAAATATCATCTCACTTTCCCCCTTTTTTATTAATTCATTTATTTAATTAATATCATGTAATTCCCCTTTTCATTAAATAAATAAATTATTTAATGAATATCCTATTTCCCTAACTTTCATAATTGAAACTTTATTTAATTGTCAAATTACTAAGTAAATCTAATTCCTCCCACTTGAAAGGGAATATTCCAAGGGAATATTCCTCTTTTTCACATTCCTCAAAAAGGGAATATTGCAATGGAATATTCCTTCCCCTTTTGCACATTAAAACTTTGTTTTAATTTGCTAAATATCTAATTTTCCTCACCCATGAGAATATTCCAAAGAATATTCTCTCTTCACTCATTTGAAAAAAAAGAATATTCTTCCTCATAAAAAACTTACAAGACTTCTTGTGCAAGTCTTGAAAGTGTTTGTTTGGATGAATTTGAGCCCTTGATTAAATATCATCTTGCATTTTCAACCCTTGATGGAAATCCATGATCCATGCCTCCATATTCCTTCCCTTTTTAATCTTAGCCCTTCATTTCCCATTTGTTCTCCTATAAATAGGTCACTATTTGGAGACAAATGGATCCATCCTTTTGAAAGAAAAATTATGTTGTTGAAATCACTCTTACTTGCATCCCTATTTATCATTATTAGTTTAATATCTTGCATTATTAGCTTAGCTTTCGTTAATGGCTTCTAGGGTAACTTAGGGTCTTAATCTTTTTAGCTTAAACATCATTTAGATTAGCTTTGCATATACCCATATCAATCATATTAGCTTACATCATGTTAGAATATCTTCCATCATGGTAAAATAGCTTTAAATCATGTTTTCATACACATTTCACAATGGTTTCATCAGTTTTCTTGAATAAAACTGATTGAAACAAGCTTATTTATCTACGAGATTGGGAAAGGGTCACCATTCCACATCAATGCGAGACCACTCCCCCAATAGGATAAATTTAAATGGATTAGAATAGGTGTTTTTTAAGCTTTCATGACTTAATATGCTAGTTTTAATGGAATCTTAATTTAATATTTTTATTGGATGATCTCTATGGGGACTAATGTTTAGTGGCTTGAATATAATTTTTATCATCATGGATCAAGTATAGTTAGCCCATACTAATCCATCAATCACAACTCCAAATATAAAGGAGACTTATAGAAAAAAAATTGACATCATGGGTAATGAAGCAATCAAAAATCTAGTAGAGCATGTGATGTTTGAGTTTCCTATAACAAACCAAGAAAGGGCTTATACTCTTAAGAACATACCCTCTCCAACATTACCCATTTTCTATGGACTAGGTATTGAAGACCTAGAAACATTCATTTTTGAGTTTAATGTGTTGTGATAGAGTTATGACTATGCTAAAGATGCCCACCAACTCAAATTGTTTTTAGACACATTAAAGGATGATACTTTGTGTTGGTTCATGAGGTTGGGAAGGAATGCCATTCCCAATTGGGAGACAATGAAGAAAAAATTATCAGAGAAATATAAAGATTACTATGGAGGAAAAAACAAAATGAGGGATGACATATTTAGGATGTCATAAAGAGAAGATGAGCCATTAGAAGACTATGTTGAGAGATTTTAGTTCTATCTCAAGAAATCACCTCAAAATAGACTATCTTTTGAATCCTTAAAATTTTTATTTTTAAGGGGAGTCCATGAAGATTGTATTAATTCTCTAAATCTCATAGGAACAAGAGACATCTCTCATCTTCCTTTTGATAGGATTTGAAAGGTGTGCAAAAACTACTCTAGATCATTCATCAAGAATACTAGGGGTGACAAAGCCTCTTCTCTCAACAAGACATCTACTAGAGTTTCAAGGGTAGAACTTAGCAACCTCCTATGAAATATGAAGGAGAAAATCAATAGCCACTTGGCTACCAAATTGGATACCACTCCATATAAAAAAGAACCATGAAGAAGTAGAGGAATCCCTAAATTGTTTTTGTCCACATTGTCACTAGAAGAGGATTAATTGTAAACTCAAAAAGCTAGCAAGAATATTTAAAGAAAAGCAAGGGAAGGAAAAATTTCATACAATGGAGGATAAAGAATGCCAAGTGTTTACATTGCTCAATGTAAACCATGGAAACTAGGACAAGTTATGCCTTAAGACCCCTTGTCCTACAATATGCCATTTCTAGTTAGTAATTAGAACTTCTCAAATTGGAACCCTTAGCCCTAGAATAATGTGTGAAATCCACTATGGCCAATGTACCAAGAAACCAATTAGACTTGATAATAACAAGAGATATGACCACCAAAAATATTACCATACCTAAAATTATAATTCTTAGTGGCCACCCTAGCAAAACCCATGGCCATCACAGTGTTGTGCATGTCAACAATGAAAAACCAAAACACAAACTACTCACAACCACAACAACCCTTGCAACCACAAAAACCTGCCATAATGCAAAATCCAGCTATGGATACGCTAACATAGCCAAGAGAACTTCATCTACCAACATAACTTGCACTTAAGCCTAACAATAATCCTATTCATTAGGCTTATGGTAATGACAACATCCAATATCCAACCAATGGGGTTGAGGTGAGTGTTGTCCATATCCATTTAGGGAAAATACTAGTTGGGCCTTCATATCCTCACATGGGTATGTGCAGGAACATCATGGAAAAAATAGGCCCTTAAGTGGTGACGAAAATTCAAAAAATCAGAGTTAGGCAACTTGACGTAAAAATTTGAATAAGTTATCTATATTATTTCAAAAATATGTAACAATATAATATGTAGCAAATTGAATGTAGTTTCTAAACTACTAGGTTTGTTTAAAAAAACAAAAATCTATTTGGTGAAAATTTGAAATTTCAATGTAGTAGTGCTTAAATTTCAAGGAAAAAATAAGAATTAGGTGTCTCTTTGACCACCCTAACCACAATAAAATGTTAATATATTTTTATAATATTTTAGATATAAGTAGAGGACTCATGTCTTGATGTGATGCATATTTTTTTGTAATTTTTCCAAGTAAGTAATTAATTATGATTTTTTATTTCAAATTTTAAAAATTATTAAAACTCATATGTTTGACCACCTTAAATTGGTCAAAACTTCATGAAAGTCAAATTTTCTTTTTTTAATCCTATAGTATGTGAAGCATGTTTCAGATTAAAAAAATGTCATACCATTTGAAAGCTATAGATTTTTTTCAATCAACCTATCAATCAGGACTTTAGTCGTAATTCAAATAGAAAATGAATAATAATTATTTATTAAATTCAAAGTAAAGCATAATTTATATTGGTGGAAAGCTGAGAATCTCCTTTAATAACCCTTTTTGTTTCATCAATTTTGGGTAAACAAAAGTCGTCAGCCACATGGGACCTCATATCACTTACATATCACCACTTTTTGGCCCATCATGATCCTGCACATACCCACATCATAGAGATGATTGATGATGAAACCCCAAAAAAACTATGGACAAACAACCCAAGGAACCTAAAAAAAATTAGGTTAAACCAACCAACATAAGTCTAGAACAACCATTCCCTGAAAGACTAACTATACAAAAGCATCATTCTGAAGCTAAATCTGACCTGATAGGATAACTCATAAATATTTGCATAAATAAATCCTCTAATACAAGAAATTAAGGATGTTCCAATTTACACAAAGACCATGAGATATTTATTCCTTAAGAATGCAGGGAGGAAATGAAAGGACCTTAAAACTATGCATGTTTTAGGGTAGCTTGTTGACATCATGCTAAGAAATATAGTTGTTCCTAAGTATACATACCCTAGGAGCCCTGTGGTATATGTTCAAATCAATGAAAATCTCATAAAAAGTACCTTAATTGACCTATGAGAAACCATAAATGTGATGACAAAGGAAACCATGAAGCAAATTCATTTAGTGGGTCTCTGACCTACACTTACTATCTTACAACTAGCATATAGGCAAATTGTTAAACCAACGGGTATCATAGAAGACTAGGTTATCAAATTGGACTCATGGGAATACTTTGAAGACTTTATGGTGTTACAACCTAAAGAAAACATTGCAGGCTACCCCTTAATCCTAGGGAGACCTTGGTTAGCCACTACAAATGCATTCATCTGTTGTAAGTTTTGTAATATGATCATTTCCAATGGAAATGTGACCAAAAAACTAGTCCTTTACCCACCTACGCAACAACATACAGATTTAGACAAAACTATATGGCCTACCCAAGATGAAGATGATCAATATTCATTGCAAATACTAATGACCTTTGAACATAGTCCTATCTTGGAAACCCAAGATGAAGATGAACTACTTGTAAATATTATGCAAAACTCTTATGGTAAGGAGCCACAATATTACATGTGATATGCTTTCATGACCCTTTGCAAAACATAATCATTGCCAATGCATCAAAGTCTATTTCTCATATTTTCATCCATTACTACTCCATAATTTTATTCCCAATTTAGTAGGCCTTGACATTGCCTTTGTCAATACATCAACATTGACCATCAAAATTACATCAAGTAGGATATTAAATGTCAATAGTCAACTAAAAATTGCATAATAGTCTTCATTGTTAACCATGCTGCAAGCCCACATAGTTGCATTCACATGGGACTATCATGATATGAAAGGAATAGATCCCAACCTATTCATGCATAAAGTTTACATTAATGAAGGCTACAATTTGGTGAGGTAGTGCTAGATAATAATGAACCCAACTGTACATGAAATGGTCAAGGCATAATTACAAAAGTTACTAGATGTAGGGTTCATTTATCCAATAATTGATAGCCAATGTGTGTCTCCATTAGTGATTATGCCCAAAAAGAGAGGAATATGGAGGTTATGTGTTGATTATAGAGAATTGAATGCAACAACCAAAAGAGACCTTTCCTTTTATTGATTAGATGTTGGATTATTAGTAGGGAAAAAATATTTTTAATTCTTAGATGGGTTTAGTGGATATAATCATATCAAAATAGCTCCAAAATACTAGGACAAGATAACCTTTACTTTTCCATGGGGTACACATGCATATTATGTGTTACCATTTAGGCTATGCAGTGCTCTTTCCACATTTCAAAGGGTACCCTCAAGTATATTTTTAGAATTTTCTCATGATTCCATGGAAATTTACATGGATGACTTTATGAACTATGGGAATAATTATGAAGAAGCATTGAATAATTTAGAGAAAGTGCTACAAATATTTCTATATCACAACCTTTCCTTGAGTCATAAAAAATGTTCCATGATGATGACTGAAGGAGTGGTATTGTGATACTTTATGTCCAAAAAGAGAATACAAGTAGACCTAAACAAGATTGAAGTGATCTCCACCTTTCCTATTCCTCATAAGAAAAAATATGTTAGAAGCTTTCTTGGTCATGTTGGTTACTATATGAGGTTTATTCAATATTTTAGTAAAATTGTAACACCACTATTTGTTCTTTTTTCTACAATGTAGAATTTGACTAGACCCCTACTTGCCAAATGCATTTGAAGCCCTCAAAGAAACACTTACTTAGACTTTAGTATTGAGAGGACTAAACTGGACAATACCTTTTCATATACACACTAAAACATTTGATTTTGCAATAGGAGTTATCTTAGGAAATAAAGAATGGAACTTAGAATATGCCATCTATTATATTATCAAGAATATTCAAGATGTAGATCCCAATTACATAGTCACTAGAAAGGAAATGATGGTAGTGGTCTATTCCATCAAACATTTCAAACACGACATTATAGGATACTTTGTATTCATTCACACTAACCATACAACAATAAGATATCTAATGAAGAAACCAATGGTTGAAGTAGAACTTGTAATATGGTTATTACAACAAAAGAATTTGATATCACAATTATGGATAAACCAAGTAAGGCCAATGTAGTAGAAAAATTTCTTTCAAGTTTGCAAACAAAAGAAATATACGATATTGTGGATGATTCATTTCATAATAATTTTTTTTTTCCCCTCTCTATGCATACACCTTAGTATGTAGACATAGCCAATTATCTAGTTACAGGGAAAACACCACCACATCTCTTACCTAGGGAAAAAAGATATATAGTTGAGAAAATTTTTCCTTATTCATTGGTAGCTAAATATCTATTCTATACAAGGTATAGTAATATAATGAGAAGGTGAATTAGAGAGGATGAAGTATATGACAATATAAAGGTTTTTCATGATGAACCTTGTGGGGGAATTGTTTTAGCTAAAAGGACAACTCTCAAAATTTTGAACATTGATTACTGTTGGCCTACACTTCACAAGGATGCAATCAAGTACATAAGGATATGTGATAGATTCCAAATGGGATGACCTACTAATACTAATGAAATTCCACTTCAAATCCAACCATTCATTGCACCATTTGACAAGTGGGGATTGGATTTTATTGGCATCATGGCCCCAACATCCAATAACAAGGAATATATATTGGTCTATACAAATTACCTTTGAAAATGGGTAGAGTTCAAATATTTATAATTTACAAGGGATGGAAATATTGCTATTTTTCTCTATGAAGATTTATTTACAAGTTATGGTGTTCCTATGGAAATAGTAACAAACCAAGGGACTCAATTTACTTCAAATATGATCAAAAAATTAGTACAAGAATATGAGATCGGACGTGCATGAAATATACACCTTACCACCCTCAGACTAATGGTTAAGTGGAAGTTACCAATAGGGAAATATATATTATTCTTATAATAATAGTACAACTCACTAGGAAGGATTGGGAAGAAAGACTACCTAAAGTAGTTTGGGCTTACATGACAACTTGGAAAACTACAAAAGGATTCACGCCATATGAATTGGTGTATGGAAAGAAGGTTTTCATTCCAATTGAGTTTGAATAGAAGACTCTTTGAACACTAGTGTAACTAGAAATTCATATATATATAGAACAAAAAGAGAGATTGCATAATCTCAATGCTTTAGATGAGATACATTATATACAATAATAGAGGATGAACTGGTATTATCAATTCATCAAGACAAAACAATTCAACTCAAGTGATTGGGCCTTGCTTTATGATTCTAGGTATAAATTCCATAAAGGGAAGTTATAAACAAGATGACTCGACTTGTATGAAATTCAACATGTTTTTCCTAATGGGCTAGTTTAGCTAACCACCATTGATGTAGTAAGATTCTCACTCTTAGTAGATGGACATAGATTGATGGTTTACAAAAATCCATTACAAAAGGATGACTTCTTACATACTCTAAAAAGACAATTTAAACTAGAATTACATGATCCATCTTCATATGCAACACTAGATCAGGTGAATTCTCAACAAATGAGTTACATAGGCTGCCCAATAATATTTCCTAGGTATAATTACTCATAAACCAACACTTATCACATGCACAAGGGACAATTAACAACCTTTACTTTTCTAAACCTAGAACAAAAGCTCATGGGAGCTGTAGAAACAAGCCTTGAGGCACATAATTTACACAGGACTTGATGTTCAACTATCTATAGCACTTGCCATGTTGTATTTCACCCATACCCCTATCCATAAATAGTTACATTCATATCATGCAACCTATTCATTCTGTCACACATACAAGAAGCTGATTAGTGGAAAAATGGATGCTCTAGGGTTTATGACATAGAACATCACTCTTCTCCAAGTAACATTCAATTATTTCCTAAGAACCCTAATTGGATTTACTATCAACCTCACAAGGTGAGCCAATTCTGAATTATGAGGACCTAGGAAAGGGGTGTTCTTTTAGATTTTAAGGGGTTCGCCACCAAGAAAATGCTTGGAAAAGACAATTGTTGGAAAACACAATGTGATATGAAAAATAACCTAAAATGAGCTAAATGAAAGATGCACATACTAAAAATATGCAACACCAAGTTAGGGTATGTGTACCTGGGAAGTTTGGAGATGCAATGAGGATTCTGAAAATGTAAAAAAAGTATCAAAATATGCGTTGGAGGACTAAGACGCCCAAGATGGCATATTAGTCTCGCTACTATTTTTTGGGGAAGATGCAAAGTCTTCAAATGGTGGAACAAAATCTTGAAAAATATCTAAAAATAACCTTGTGGAGGACTAAGACACCCAAGGTGGCGTATTAGTCCCAATCTAAATTTCTAAAGACTTTGAATGTGGTCCAGAGGTCCAAGGTCTGCACTTGCTTTCTTCTTAATCTTAGGTTCTAAAACAGTCAGATCTGACTTGTAGGTAAATTTTTGTGAAGTTGAAAACTCTGCAACTTTGACAACTTTGCACTCCAAGTGATCTTCAAGTTTTCAACCTAGATCTTCAAAGACAAATGGATAAGAGAGGGAAAAACTTGTTGATTGTTAGTGAATGGGGGTTTTCCTTGGTCAAATCCCTTATTTGTAATTAAACCTTGAAATGAGATAGAAATGATGAAGGAAATGGTGAATGAACAACATCCAATTCTAGAACTCACCAAACCCTTGTAATGGTTGCAAACTTGTGTGAAATGGTAGCAATGGGTATGGATCTTGAAATGTTTTAAAGATCTTGAATTTTTTTCTTGCTTGAATCAAAACCCTACATCACAAATTTTAGCACAATGCCACACATGGTGTAGGAATAGTCTTTGACATGATGCTTGAATCTTGATGATGACTCCAAATTCTTGATGATTTTATCTTGAATGCTCTTGTGAACTCAATTATGCTATGATGAATTCTCTCAAAAAATACTTAGACTACTTAGGATCATCTCATGAATGCTCAGGATGAAAATGAATGAATGAACCTTGCATTTATACTTATCTATGCGTAATATCCCAAAATTGTATCACACCAAGCCAACATATGAATTCATTAAATGAAGGAGGCTAAATCCCAACAAAATTTAAAATTAAATTTAAAAATGAATCAAGGAGGACTAAGATGCCCTAGGTGTTTTCTTAGTCCCAAGTGATGAAACTTGGGGCACAAACACCAAAAAGGGTCCCAAATAAGATACCTAAAAAATGAGGGTCCCGAGACCTCGGGGGGGACAAAGATGCCCTTGGTGGAATTTAAGCCCCAACTAGAAATTAAGGACACACCAATCAAAATGATTAGGAGATAATTTATGCATTGGAGAATGTTGGGATTAACCAAAAATATATGTCATTCATAGGGTTTGTGGACACAAAATAGGACCAATTAAGCCATAAAGAAGGATAAATAAAGCAAGGTAGGCCCAACCAAGTGTGAAAATGAAAGGGTGTGCATTTTAATACACTACATTTAGCCCCCAGTTTAGTGAGAGGATGAACTTGCTTCAAACTCACACTAAAGTAGCCAACCACACAATCAAGAGGGGTTCAAATATACAAATGTTAGTAAGATAAGATGAAAATCATCAAGAGGGTGGCCAAGCCCCCAAGATCATGATCCTATGGTGAACCAACATAGGAACAAAGGAACACAGTTGTGGATGATATATGAAGCCAAAATAATTTTGCAACATACACCATCAAAGACAAGATAAAGGAAAAAGGAAAATAATTTCAATGGATCAAGCTTCGATTGGATGTCTAACATAGTGGACTGGGTCTAGGCTTGAAGAGGGTTTACAAGTGGAACACACTATCCACTATGCAAACAAAACACACGCTCATGAGGGCTAGTGGGAACTAGTTTTCCAGTAGATGAGCCCCAAGAGGGACCATATAAAATCCATACCTCCATGAATTTAATAAGGTACAAAAGTGCATGCTCACACAAGCTAGTGAAGCTAGTTGTTCACTAGGTGAGCCCCAAGGGGTCCATATCAAAGCCATACCTCCATGACTTTAATAAATACAAAATGAAAAATGCATGCTCACACAAGCTAGTGAAGCTAGTTGTTCACTAGGTGAACCCCAAGACATCCATATCAAAGCCATACCTCCACATGAATTTAATATGGACAAAAGGAAAAAGCAAAAAAAAACAAGAAAGCGATGTTCAAAGGTATTACTCTTAGTGGACATCATTCCTAATGTCTCCAAGAGAGGACTAATCAAAGGATAAGAGATTCACCACTTAGGGGATGTAGTGTGTCACACCATCACTAAGGGGAATATAATATGCCGAGATAGGTCACACTCTGGAAGGACATTACTCCCAATATCATGACAAAGAGGAAAAATCATTGTATGAGGAAATAAAATCACATCAAGAAACATGGAAAAGTAAATGAAAATAAAATCATGCTAAAATAATGCCAATGTATGCCCCCCACTTTAAAGAAATTTCTAACACCATACTGCGAGCAATTACTTTAAAGTAGACAAACATGGAAAATAAAATGAAAAAGAGAGTTTCTCCCCATAAACACATAAGGGCTCTATAGATTCGAGGTCAGTATTTTTCTTTCTTGCAATCATATTAGAGAGCTCAAAAATTTCATCATTCCCCAAATACACATGGATTCACCAAAATGATTAGTGGAAAAAGGGATGCTCTAAGGTTTATGACATAGAAAATCACTCTTCTCCAAGTAACATTCAATTGTGTCCTAAGAACCCCAATTGGATTGACTATCAACTTCACAAGCT
Source organism: Sequoiadendron giganteum (assembly GCA_007115665.2). Lineage (NCBI taxonomy): Eukaryota > Viridiplantae > Streptophyta > Pinopsida > Cupressales > Cupressaceae > Sequoiadendron > Sequoiadendron giganteum. The sequence goes on from CM021103.1 coordinate 321,802,817, forward strand.
GAGTCAATTCACAATTACGAGGACCTAGGAAAGGGGTGTTCTTTTATATTTTAAGGGGTTCACCACCAAACAAATGCTTGGAAAATACAATTGTTGGAAAACACAATGTGACATGCAAAATAACCTAAAATGAGCTAAATGAAATATGCAAATATAAAATATGCAACACCAAGTTAGGGTATGTGTACCTGGAAAGTTTGGAGATGCAATGAGGATTCTGAAAAATATAAACAAGCTGTCAAAATATGCGTTGGAGGACTAGGAAACCCAAGAAGGCATATTAGTCCCATTGTTATTTTTTGGGGCAGATGCAAAGTCTTTGGATGCTGGAACAAAATCTCGAAGAATCTCTGAAAAACACCCTATGGAGGACTAAGACGCCCAATATGGTGTATTAGTCTCGTTTTGAATTTTTGAAGACTCTGAATGTGGTCCTAAGGTCCAAGGTATGCACTTCCTTTCTTCTGGATATAAGGTTCTGAAACAACCAGATTTATCCTATAGGCGAGTTTTCGTGAAGATGAAAACTTTGAAACTTTGACAACTTTGCACTCCAAGTGATCTTCAAGTCTTCAACCTAGATCTGTAAACACAAATGGACAAGAAAGGGAAAAACTTGTTGATTGTTCATGAATGAGGGTTTGCCTTGGTCATACCCCTTGTTGGTAATTAAACCATAAAATGAGATAGAAATGATGAAGGAAATGGTGAATGGACAACATGCAATGATACAACTTGTAAGTGTGGAATGAGGTAAATAACATAAATACACTTCTTAATATGACATTATATCAATGATTAAACTAATTGAATCAATTCAACAAAGTAATCAATTGAAAGCGTCCTATTGCTCTCTATCTCCAAAGATTTATTAAATCTAAATTGCTCTTAGATTGTGTAAGCATATAAGACTATTAAAATGACTATCTGAAGAATGAGATGATGATAATATAATGCTAAATGATAAATCAATTAAACTAGCATGATGTTAATGTGAAATAGATAATTGCAGCTCCAAGAGGCAGCCATTGTTGTGAAGCTTCATTGTTGAATTGCTTGATGTGTGATTGCTTAATACTTGATGCCTAGATTCCTACAGAGTAAGGGTGTAAAAGCTTGATTCTCTGGATCTTTTTCTTGCTTCAATGAGGCTTTATTTATAGATTTCTTGGCTGTAGAAATGCGCAGGGAAAGCTTTGAGAGACTTGGATTCAATCTGGAGGATTGAATGGTGAGAGATTGAAGAGATTGAGAGAAAGAGGGAGATTTTCTCTACCCATGAAAACACCAGGCAAGAGAAGAGGAAAGATTGATGGAAGAGGATTGAGAGATCAAATTCCAAATTTGTCTCCAAAACTTCCTGTGAAGTTTCAAAGCATTAATTGTGACAAATTTAGACATAGATTAGACATAGGAAATCTAATTCATTTTTGAGGAAATGTAGATTGGAATATTCCTTTATGCTTAATTCAAATATTTTGATTTATTTAAATTAGAAAAGGGAGATAAATAATTTAATAAAACAAACTATAGGATAGTCGTTTATTAAATTAATCAGAGGAATATGGTAATTAATAAATAAAGTGTTTTGTCTTTATTTAATTAATTTGAGAATGATGTGATAGATTGAAATAGGGATTTGATAATTAAATCGAACAAAGTATTTAATTTTGTTTATTTAATTAAGATGAATTTGAATGTGAACTATATTAAATAAATATTTCTATTTATTTAAACAGTAGAGGAAATAGAATAATTAATCAAATAATATGTATTTAATTAATTGGATGCTCCAGACCAATTTTAGGTGTATACACAACTCACCAAACCCTTGATGAAGTAAAAATAACCTCATCATAATAATACCAAAAAATCCCACTCATATGTGCACAATCCTCATCCTTTGCCAATTAATTAAACTTTAGGAGAAATAATTTTTTATATTTAAGGAAAATTGTACAAAATTTATTTATTATGATTAATTGAAGTATTTTACCAATACGGATTTAATGGGTTGTTTCAAAGTGTTTTGTAGGTTAATAGTTTGACATTATGCAGTAGCACATTCTCTAGAAAATTTGAAGATATGCGGTTAAAGACTGCTCCTAAACTATAGGATAATGGACCAAAATTTTAGTCATTGTTAGTTTTTATTTTAGTTATGTTTTAAAGTTCAAAAGAATTTATGGCTTGACTTGAGCCTCTTTAATACCAATGTAATGATTGCTTAAAGTTTGTTGAAATCTATTAAAGACTTTTTCAATAGTTGTTCGCGCCATATGAAATTTAGGATTTAGTCAGAAGTTTTTCTATAAAAATGTAATCTCCAGAAATCAAAGATAACGAGAAATATTGTAATGTTATGTTTTCAACTTGTCTCCTGAATTTTTATGAATAAATAGATTATTATGTATCACTTCCTGAGTTATTAAATTATGGAGTTAAATTATTTTTAATGGAAGAGTACTCAACCCAGATGTGTATGTGACCTAAGAACGAACGTAGTAGCCCAAGAGCTAGCAACTCGAGGGAGGATAGCTTAGATAGATAAGTACTTCCATTTATGTTGTTTTTGCTGCATGGATAATCATTCTGTAGGAAATCATTAAGTCTATTGTTGTCGTGTCTAAATTTTTGGAGCACTCTTTGTCTTTTATTATCACAAGTTACTTGTTGCAACTGTTAGAATCTTTATTGTTCAACAAGATGGTTCATGGTTTATTTACTAGTTTTCCCATTTCCGCAGTTTATCAACTATTTAGTTTACTAATTTATGTGCTTTCTAGTTTAGTTATCATGCTTTATAAGTTAGTTATCTTACATTTTCTAGTTTAATATTTCCAGTTTTCCTAGAGTAATTTTTTTTCTAGTTAAGTAGTTAGATGACCTTATATTAACATTAACTTCAGTTGTCTTTAAGAAACCAGAAAATCTAAAAGAGTTAATCAAGTTGTCTTCTATTGCAAACTGCCTTGGACACTGCTCGATCGACTTATTGATGTTTATATTCTAAAGTAATGGGACCTAAAAACATCACTTTTTGGCACCATTGTCAGGAACACATAGCCTTCTTGCTTAAGTGTTAATAGGAGATGTTTTGAATACCTCATTTTAGGCCAAAATACCACCTCTAAATTCCTTTTCTACATGGTCAGGAAAAGAGGCCCTCACAGACGATTTATACCAAAGACCCCCCCAAAATATGTTCCAATCATACTTAGGGAGGCTCAAGGCTTAGATGACCACTTTGTTGAAGAATTACTTGAGCCTAATCCACTAGAGGCTTTCCACTATTTACCTAAAGATCACTCGGTAGAACAACCTGTCATAGAGGAAATTAGATTTCTACTTTGAAGGATTCAGCCATGCGTTGGTTTATGGGACTAGGTTCTGGGAGCATTACTTCTTGGGGGGAAATGGAGAATGTTTTCTTGCATAAATACCAGAGTTATTATAGGGTGAGTGATCGTAAGGAAGAGTTATTTTAAACTTAGAAAAAATGAGGATGAGAGTCTAGAGGACTATCTAGATAGGTTTATTTTCTTGTCTAAATGATGTGGAGAAGAGGCTATTAGTGTTGAGATTCTCAAGACTATATTTCTTAAGGGGATTGATGACGATGCAGGAAGAAGTCTTGATCTGATGGGAAAAGGTGACGTGTCTCAATTAACCCTTGAAGAAATATGTGAGTTGTGTCAGAATTTCTCACGTACTCATGGAGGAATCCGTAAAACTAATCTTTTTAGAGGATCTAATGGGATAGGTAAGCTCCACAAAGAAATATAAAATCTCAAAACAGACATACTTGTTCAACTAAACACTACGTTAGATGGCATACAAACAAAGACACGTAACCCTGAGACCTTGTCAATCTATTGTCCTAGGTGTCGAAACAAACATCTATGTGAGTGTCCCTTAGACAAGGTTAATGTTTGTCAACTCTACGAGAAAAACCATCCTACCAACTAGTGTGAGCTTCTCGCTGACCTTAAGAATACCAAGGAAGCACTACTAAGCCAATGATGAAATCACAAGAATCTAGACTGAGCCAATTGTAACTAAATGGTTCCAGGTCTGAATTCCTCCATTACTTATGAAATGGATGGAAAAGGTGCTATTTCTTAAGAGATGCTAAGATCGAAAACTACAGGTTAAAAAAAGAGTTGTCACTTCTACAAGAATCATTTCATAAGGCTTATAAAGGGAAACACGATGCATGTCGGCTAGTAGAATATTTTTTATCCTGTAGAAGGCCATCAAGATTATATTCAATGTTTCTAAATGAACAATGGTTAAGATGGAAACTATCCATAATTTATAATGATCAACCATATGAGCCTAATGATAAGGAGTTTGTTAAAATATTTTTGGAATCAACTCTTGAAGATCAGGATCTTCTTTGTGAATTCTTTTTTGATGATCTTTTATTATAAAATCATATTGGTTTCTTCATTAATCTATTTTTTGGAGAAGTACAACTAAGGGCTTTGCTGTCCACTATGCAAAATCAGATTCATTGGCAAGAGCACAACAAAGAATATGCTCAAGTCGAGAGAACTATGGGACTTCAAATGAGATATCCTAATAGTAGGCCTACAGATTTTAAGGATACCTTTTTAGCTCTAACATTAGATGAGAAAATGAAAGGAAGATATGATTACACTCTTTGACTCTACTACAATCATTTCATGGAACATGGACATAAGTTAATTGGAAAATCTGGGCATGGTTGTGAAGAAAGATATACTCCACTGTCACCTCATCTAAAGAAAAGAGATGTCATCTCTCCTCTTAATATTAAATGGTCTTTCAGAAGGGAAAATTCTTTGGCTAAAATACTAAAAGACCTCAAGACAAATATATTCGATAGGGATGAGGTATAGACCTCTTTTTTTGCCCAGTCCACCCCCTGCTTTCCATATAACACAAATCATAATGATAGAGTTTTCAATGAATGGAAAGAGGGAGTTTCTTTTCATAGAGGGTTCATCCATGAGCCTATAAATTTTGATAAAACAAAAAAATATGAGTATGAAATTAGTGCCAGGTATGAAGAATGGAACAAAGGATAGGACTACAACTATGGAGCAAGAGGATCTGTTAGAAACTAGGAAGGGGAGGAAATGATGAGGTAAAAACAACCTCATCATAATAATACCAAAAAAACCTACTCATATGTGCACAATCCTCATCCTTTGCCAATTAATTAAACTTAGGATAAATAATTGTTTATCTTTAAGGAAAATTGTACAAACTTTATTTCTTATGATTAATTGAAGTATTTTACCAATACAGATTTAATGGGTTGTTTCAAAGTGTTTTGTAGGTTAATGGTTTAATATTATGAAGCAACACATGCTCTAGAAAATTTGAAGATATGCACTTAAAGAATGCTCTTGAACTATAGGATAATGGACCAGAATTTTAGTCATTGTTAGTTTTTATTTTAGTTATGTTTTAAAGTTCAAAAGAATTTATGGCTCGACTTGGGCCTCTTTAATACCAATGTAATGAGTTCTTAAAGTTTGTTGAAATCTGTTAGAGACTTTTTCAATGGTTGTTCACGCCATCTAAAATTTAGGATTTAGTTAGAAGTTTTTCTATAAAAATGTAATCTCCAAAAACTGAAGATAACGAGAAATATAGTAATGTTATGTTGTCAACTTGTCTCCTGAAGTTCTATGAATAAAGAGATTATTACATATAATTTCCTGAGTTATTGAGTTATGGAGTTAAATTATTTTTAAGGGAAGAGTACTCAACCCAGATGTGTATGTGACTTGAGAAAAAACATAGGAGCCCACGAGCTAGCCACTCGAGGGAGGATAGCTTAGATAGATAAGTAATTTCCTTTATGTTGTTTTGTTGTATGGATAATCATTTTGTAGGAAATCGTTAAGTCTGTTGTTGTTGTGTCTGAAGTTTTGGAGGACTCTTTGTCTTTCGTTATCACAAGTTACTTGTTGCAACTGTTAGAATCTTTACTATTCAACAAGATGTTTCATGGTTTGTTTACTAGTTTTTCCACTTCCATAGTTTATCAACTATTTAGTTTACTAATTTATGTGCTTTTTAGTTTAGTTATCATTCTTTCTAAGTTAGTTATCTTACGTTTTCTAGTTTAATATTTCCAATTTTTTTAGAATAAGTGGTTTTCTAGTTAAGTAGTTAGACAACTTTAGATTAACATTAACTTTAGTTGTCTTTAAGAAACCAGAAAATCTAAAGAGTTAATCAAGTTGTCTTCTATTGCAAACTGCCTTGGACACTGCACAATCAACTTATTGATGTTTATATTCTAAAGTAATGGTACCTAACAATAGCCTATCAACCCTTATGGCTGAAATGGTTGAAATGGATATGGATCTTTAAATGCTTGATAGATCTTGAATTTATTGCTTGCTTGAATCAAAACCCTACATCATAAATGATAGCACAACACCACATATGATGTAAGAATAGTCTTTTACATGATGCTTGAATCTTGATGATACCTCCAAAATATTGATGATTTTCTCTTGAATGCTCTTGTGAACTGAATTATGCTATAATGAATTCTCTCACAAAAGACTTAGATTGATTACGATAATCTCATGAATTCTTAGGATGAAAATAAATGAATGAAACTTGTATTTATACTTATCTATGCTTAATATCCTAAAATTGTATCACACCAAGATGACATATGAATTCATTGAATGAAGGAGGTTAAATCCCATCAAAATTTGAAATTAAATCCTGAAAAATGACTCAAGGAGGACTAAGATTCCTTAGATGGCGTCTTAGTCCCAAGTGATGAAACTTGGGGCACAAACACCAAAAAGGGTCCCAAATAAGACACTTCAAAAATTAGGGTTTTGAGACCTCATGGAGACAAAGACATGTAATACCCCTCTGTTTTGCTTCTTGTTTGGTTTGCTTTATGCTATGTTTGGTTGCAGTTACCTTGCTTTTGGATATATTTTGTTATGATATTTTGATCGCTACTATTGAGCAACAACTATTATTGTAGGATGTAGTTATCTGATTATTATTTCGCATGCATTATGGATTAATGATGTTGTAGAGTTAACATGAGATATTATTATGAGATTATTGGAATTATGATGGAAGTGTCAGTTTTGATGAGTGTATGGGTGAAGAGGACGAGTTCGCATCAGTCGCTTGCGAGTGCCCTGCGAATCCGTAATTCCTTCTTCACGGTATGTATTATATGCTGGATATATTATATGATGTTGTTTACTTGGTTACAAGATTGCAGGTACATGACATCGACTCCACCTGGTTTCACAGGTTTGAGCATGTCAATCCAACGGTTAAGTTGAATGGGAGGTAGTAGCTAGGTAACATGTGTCAAGTTTACACCCTAGCCTTAGTGTGTCGTCAGTTGTGTGTGTCAAGTCATTGTCTATCTTGCTTTGATGTTATTTAATTCTGAAGCATTCTTGATTTGGAAATAGATATTTAGAATAATTGCATTTAAATCATGTTGATGGTTATTTAATTTAAATAATGCAATATGGATAAAAGTTGATATTTAAATTATTTAATTAATTAAATTTAATCCAAGGGGTTGAATTTAGTTATTAAATAATTTAATTAATTAATTAAATGTGATGCAAGAGAATGAAAAGAAATAAAAGAATTAGAATTAATTTTGGAATTTAATTCCAACGTGTGGGAATTAAATTAGAAATTGTAATTAAATGTTTATTTGAAAAATTGGTTGCAACTTTGGAAATTAATTTATTATTTGAAATTGCATTTTAAATTGAAAGTGGGTTTTTGAAAAGTGAAATTGAAATTTGAAATTGAAATTGAAATTGAAATTGAAATTGAAATTGAAATATCTAATTTGCATGTAATGTGAATTAGGGTTGTAAATATTGAAATTGAAATATCTAATTTGCATGTAATGTGAATTAGGGTTGTATTACGTATTTTTGATTTATAAGAATATATGTTTTAATTTTAGGGCAGAAAAATCTTTTAGAAGGAAAAAAAAAATAAAAAATTTTACAGCAGGAAAGAAATTTTGGAAAATTTGCACAAGGATTTGAAGAAAGTTTGATTGTAGAATTGATTGAAGGAAAGATTGTTTGCATTTGTTGGATTTTGGATTGGATTCATTGGAGGATTGAAGAAAATTCAGGAAATCTTTGGAGGAGGCTTGCATCAGAAATTCATCTCTTCCTATAGCTTCTTGTACGAGGTTTTTCCTCTTTGTATTTTATTATTCTTGATTGTTTTTTTTAAAATAGTAGTGATTAAAGATTTTTTTGTTAAATCTGTTTTAGAAAACAAATTTGATATTAGAAGAAAAGAATTAAATAAAGTTACAGCCTTTGTTTGTGAAAATTCTTGAGTAAAAATTGTGAAAACCTTAGTTGAATTTAAACTATTTGGAGAAATCGATTTTGTTGTTATTGGAAATCAAACATAGAGATTGAACAATGTATTTAGAATGTTTTTAGAAAATAAAATCCTCTATTATTATTAGAAAACGGATTTTAAAATCTGCAGTATAGTTATATTTTTCATGGTAAAATGGTCTGATTGCGTTGCCTATAACTTTGTATCACAAACTGGGTTTTTAGGAAATTAAAAGGGTTTTTGAATTTTGAAATTTTTTTATCCCTGTCAAAAAATCATAAATACCCAGATCGCAGTTTTTGAGTTATTCTTGAAACATGAGACTGTTGTTAAGTTATTTTCCCATGGCTGTTCTGAAAATAAAATAATAATAAATTGATAGTTATAAATATTAATATTTTAGGTATTGTTATTATAATATTAAAATATTATTTAATAATATTTTATATTATAATTTATAATACTAAAGTATTATATTTATTTATATCATTTTAAGTAAAATTTGTATATTAGATTAGTGGAATTAAAATTATAAACGTATGAGAAATTATTGTTTATTTTAAAATGGCATATTAAAATTTAATTGAAGGAGTTAAATATTTGATTTAAAGAATGCATAATTTAAAATTGAATTGTGAAATTTAAATTCATGTGTAAAAGGTTCAATTATTAATTTGACTTAATTGGAAAAATATATATATATTTTGAAAAATTAATGATAAAGTATATTTTATTTGAATTAAACAATTTGATATTCTGTAAAGAATAGAAGATATGTTAATGATTAAATATATTTAAATATATTAATTTATATTTAGTATATGTTGAAGGTATATATCCATTTGAGAGAATAAATAATATTTTATTATTTTATTCTATTATTTGCAAATTGGGTATTATTAGTGTTCTAAAAGAAATGATTAGTATGCGTAGAAAATGTATAGAGAAAGATATTTTTTAATAGAAGTAATTACTTGATTTAAAATGAAACATTTATTTTGTTAATATGATTGAAAAAAATATATTGAAATGTATATATATATCCATGAGTATTTTCAATCAGTATTTACCTTGTTTTATCTAAGTGCGTATAATTTAGCTTTGCATGAAGAATTTAAAAGATAAGTTTTGAATGTATGGTCAAAATTGATAAGGAAAAAGATATTTAAATATATTGAAGAATTATAGAAATATTTATATTTAAATGTATGTTTTAATTAATGAGATTTAATTAGAAATAATATGAATGCATGGTCAAATAGATAAGCCAAAAGATATTTTTTTATACATTGATAAAATTGCATGTTTTTAAATGGATAGAGAAACAATATGTTATTGTATTAAAGTGATTGAATGTTTTAAATAGAAAAGTGAATGAGATGTAAGATTTGGTTAGGAAATGGAAAGAGTTTACTTGCATGAATTTGTGTCGATTCAAAAATAAATTAAGAAGTTTTATTGATGAGACAATCAATTATGTTATTTATTAATTTCTATTTAGATTAATTGAATAATTGTGATTGGATTATGAAAGAGATATAGATTTAGTATATCCAAAAATAGTATCTTCCTCATGATTATCTTAAAGGATTTAATTCTCTGTATTCAGTAAAGGGAAGTAAGTTTAATTGTTTTAGATTTTCATAATGAAAAGGGAAATAGAGGTTATGATTATTTTTAGATGATCTAGTTAACATGTCTTTGACTTTGTCAACACTACCTATTGAATGAGTATGGATTTAGGAAATCCAAATATTAGATTTGATTGATGACTTGAATGCTTTTGTTGCTATGTCATCAAGTTGCATTGTTGGTTTTGGGATTTAGTGTTAGTCCTAAATTATAAGTCTTCCAAAAGAACTTAGAGGATAAGGGTTGTTGAATCTTTATGCCATCCTATTGTTTTCCCTTGGGTAGTGCATGGCATCTTTTCAGTTTTACCCGATTTTCACAAACGGGGATGTTTGCACCTCCATGGTTTAGGAGCGGATTATGGGATCCGTGTCTCCTTGTATGGAGTGACCTTGTGATGTGGTTTCATCTTGTTTCCTCCTGTTAAAGGAGTGGACTATGTGTTGTTGCCTCCAAGATTTTTGGAGTGAGATCTTTTGTACCTCCTATGAAAGGAGTGGACTATGTGATTGTTGCCTCCAATATGTTTGGAGTGAGTTTCTATTATTTGTATCCTCCTTGTGTTGGAGTGGATTATGATGCCTAGTTGGTATGCACTTGTGGTTCCCTTGGTGGATTGTTTGGGTGTGTGTTGTCGAATAGAAGAGTGGCTTCTGTTAGGCACCAGAGCCCAAAGAGGTAAAATGGATAACCTTTATGAGTGATTTAAACAAGTGATAATTAAAATAATGTACTTAGAAGATTAGGACTAACTTCTCACTAATCAAGATAATTTAATCCTCACTCATAGACACAAGGGCTTGTTTAGACTTGGGATGAGTGAGAAGGCCTGGATTGGCAAGATCAACTATCTAGTTCTTGCGAGTGGTAGTTGATTCCGTATGAGTGAGTATGAGTGCTGGGATTTGGTTGAGGCCACCAGGATTACTTGTGCTGGAGCCTATGAAGAATGCCCAGAGGAGATCTCATGATAAACCTTGCGATGACACTCTATCTAGGACAACTGTTGTTAATTGTTTTATGTGTATGGTTATGTGAACATACTTGATCTACTTTATGTCTGGAAGCAATGTGACCTATTTCAATGATGTTGGAGTTGTACTTGATTTATACTTGTATTGTACTTGAGTTGTACTTGATTCGTACTTGTATGTTGAACTGGATTTGTACTTATTGATGGCATTTATTTGATTGTGTCAGTTTGAGTCTGCCTTTGGTTAGAGGTAGTAGAATCTTTGTCCATGTTACTTTGTTACTATCTCCTAGCATGGGGGGTGGGCCTTCGGGTACCACATTGGTAGGGTGGAACATGCACCAAAACCGTTGGGTCCCCATCTATCTGCAGTACTTGGTGGCGAGACATCCAGATGGACAGCTCACGGTTCTTGTTGTAATTGCTTGCATTGTAATATTTTAACTTGTATAAGTTATTTTATCCCTCTTATGTTTATGAGGTGGAGTTATGTAATTGTAATACATTTGTACTACTGTCTCATTCTGGGAATGAGTGATGTAACTATTGGAATAAGATAATGATTATGAGATTGTATCTTGGTTGATTATCTTATTATGTTATGTGATATTCTTATGATGTATGATGGTTATTTCATAAAGTTCATAAGGCTATGATTATATGTATTATGTATGTGTGGGTTTAAGTAATCCTAACCTTGTAGCCTTAGAGGTTGTTGTTAATTAGTAAGTGAATGTGTATGTTAAATGCACTTTATAAAAAAAAATTGGTTCGCTTAAGATGTTAATTGCAACTTCCTTTAGGGTTACTTGGCGGGGCATTACAAGACACCCTTAGTGGTGTTTTAGTCTCAACTAAAAACTAGGGACACACCAATCAAAATCATTAGGAGATTATTTATGCATTGGAGGATGTCGATATTAACTAGAAAAATATGCCATTCATAGTGCTTGTGGACACAAAATAGGACCAATTAAGCCATAAAGAAGGATAAATAAATCAAGGTGGGCCCAAAAAAATGTGAAAATGGAAGGGTGTGCATTTTACCACAATACAAAAGCAATAAATTCTACTCTTACAAACATGTACTTTTCATAGCCTTTCATTCATAACTCAACATTCTTAGGCAAATGCTACACCTCATGCAAAGTTACTTTTTCACACAAAAAAAAACCATAGTAATTCACCATAAAGTCCTATAATTTCAAATATTTTCCACCACAATGTGTGGCAATGTTTAGTCCTATTTGCACACACAATATTTCCAATTTCTCCATGTTTACAAGTACTTTTTGTGTAATTAACATTTAAGACTATTGATTTCATATGCATTTATACTCACATACAAGTTTAAAATTTTATGTATCATAATTTAAATGCTTTATATTTATCCTTCCTGACCTTTTTGTACTTGCTATTTGAGGAAAAATAGCATAATTAAGTTGGGGGTAATGCAAAAGGTCTTTATTGTTATTACACAGCCTTTTACAACCAACCATTACAATTTTCAAATTCCTTCACTTTCTTCTATTGGTTGCAAAAATGGTAGAAATGATTATAGAAATATAAGAGAAGCCTACATTGCACTATTTTTTATGAAAGATAGATAATTATATCTAATTTTATAGTAGGTAGGTTATTTGTATTATTTTCTCCAACTTACAAAATACAATGAGTTGATGACTCAACAATTTATAAATACCTTGCAAAATGTTGAAGCCATTATAAAAGGATTAAAGGTTGATGCTTCAAAGGAAACTATATTAGAATTATCAAGGCTTCCATGAAAATGGAAGGAATTTCTAATGAGGGAAGATGCAATTGCTTCTAGAAATGAGTTTTCAATGCTTGGAGAAAACCTAGATTCCACATCCCAAGGTACAAGATGACTCTTTTTAACCTGTCTCTGGGTTCTAGTTGCCTCATATATTGTTAAATACTTAACCTACAATGATATGCAATAAATTTTATCTACTGTAAATTTTAAACTTCTAAGACATTTGCACCATCAAAGAACTGTGAATGCACCCAATTTCTTGTACAATCTATTAAAAAATGTCAATTGAATAATAATAAAAAAAAACCAGTCTTCCCTCTCACATTTTTGTTTGGTTACTCTGTTGATTAAAAGAAGCCTTAGAATCCAATTCCCCAACATATCTTGGGAGGATTTCCTAGCTTGCAACAACGTTAACAATATTCTTCCAAGGCGGAATTTAGAAGAAATAGATAGAAAAAAAGAAGCAAAATAGCCTTCTATAGTTACAGTAGAGGAAAACATACCATTTGGCTCCCCTATTTCCTTTCCTACCTACAACATAAAGAAACATATAGAACAAGAAGATCATGAAACTCAACTTGTAGCTTTTGAGGAGCAAACCATACTAGAAGGAACTACATAAACCCTTGAATTTGTCGAGAGCCCTTCTAAGCCAAAGAAAAGAAAAGGTGTGGCCTCTACTTCCAAACATAAGAATAAAAAAAGAAGGCCCACACAACCAAGGATGTGATCACATCACCTGAGAAGAAAAGGGCTTGTAAAAGGAAAGGCTAAAATGCAGCAAGAAAATGTTGTGGTAGAAACTGACATAGATTATGATGAAGAAAAGATTCTTGAAAGTGGTGAAAAAATACCATTCTGTAGCCTTTATATATGAGTAGTAGTTCAGATTTAGATTTAGAAGAAATTTTCATGGGTAAGATTAGAAATAAACCTCCAAGAAGCCATGTTTCCAAAGAAGGGTTTGTACCATCAGAGGAGGTCGAAGAATAATTTTTTTTGCAAAAAAGAAAAAGAGTTTCTTTTGGAAGGAGAGAATGCAAGAAAGGAGTTGTAAGAGGCCTTATAGAGGATAACATGTTTAAAAGAGAATCTCAGTATACACCAATAGAGTGAGAGTAACATGGATGACAAAATTAGAGAATTGGAAGAAAAGTTGCAAAAACTTGAGCAAGGGTCAAGGTTGGAAGCATTGGCACAACTTTCTATAGTTGAAATGAGAAAGAATCAACACCATTTCAACCCAATTAAATACCCAAGGACACATAAAGCTCCCACTATGGTAAAACTCAACATAGAATTACGGAACAAAAAAAAAAAAAAAATTATCAAAAGAAAAGAGACTAGGAAAAGAAAAAAATCATCATTATTGAAAATTCATGCTAGAGTGGTCGAAAAACAAGAAACACAAATTAATAAATTGAAAGTTAAGATAGAAGAATTTTTAGATAAAATCATCCAAATGGTGAGGTACAGACCTCTAGCCAAAGTGTATACTCTATTTCTCTAAGATAAATTTCTTAGTTTTTCAATTTATCCAAATAATCAGTGACCTCCCTCAGTTGTAAACTCATCAACACTAGTTTTAAAGGTATTCAAACAATCCACATCAAAAATGCAAGATTAATTGTGTGAATTCTATTTACACAACTTGATTCTTCGTTGTAAAATTGAAATAAAGAAAAAGTAGGTGGGTTACCAAAATGGGATTGATGAACAACTTAGGGACCTATTCTTCCTCAATTCGTTAAGAAATGAGCTCCCCACCTTAATTTGACTAACAACCCTCAAGTGAATTAAATTAAGGTGAGAATATATAGATTTCCTTTTTTGCATGGATGAGGGTCCTAGTCAAACAACTCTTTGGGAAGAAATATTAAAAATAGAAAATCAAACCCAAAATTCAATCTACAACTTGGAATAGCTAGATGAAACTCAAAATAAGAAAAACCAGAAATTAGATCAAAGATAAAAGAAGGGTAAGATGATGTATACAAATCACCAAAAATTTATTTCTAAAGCTGATGTAGGACTCATTCACCAAGGGGTGAATGGGTCCTGAGTTAGGGTTTGTTTGCAACTTTTGGGAGCCTCTATTACATATCTGAATACTTCAATTTTCCTAAGTTTTAGGTTCAAAAAGTTAGAAAAAAATTCTGCAAGAGAGTTTTTGTGAGATGAAAACTTTGGCAACTTTGACAAGCTCTTCAATTTTTCTCTTCAAGAGATCTTCAAGATTTCTTTCACCTAAATCTGAAAACACAAATCAAGAGGGAATTTTTTTTTGTTTTTGGTGAATGAGGGTTTGCCTTGGTAAAAACCCATTTTAGTAATCAAAATTTGTGTGTAAGGGGGGAATCAATAAGTATAGGAAAACCAAACATGAATGAATTAAACCTATCTAAATCAAGAAAAATATTTAGATTCATACCCATTACTCATGAAATGAAACTACAAAGAAAAAAAATCAAACAACATAATCAAAGAAGAGAACATAAATTCAATTTATAAAACATAGAATTACCATCCGGTGTCGAAGTGTATTCACAATGATGTTGGATAATTGTATCAATGCAAAGCCTTCATCTATGCATTGCAAAAATCTCCAAATGTGTGTTGATGTTGATCAAATATGTGTGTAAAAGCTTGTGTGAAATCGATTGTCAATTTGGCATTACTTCATTGTGAAAAGATGTCAATTCTCTGATCGTTTTGGAGGATGAAGGGGATTATTATATAGATTTTGTGTTTTAAAATGACTAATCAAGATCATGTAGTAGAATATCTAATCAACAGTTCAAAACCGTCGAGAGGAATTAGATGGGAAGAATCAATGGATTTTGATTATGTAATCAATATGATTGATGAAATCAATTTGATTGTTTAGTGGAATTGAGGAAATAGATTGCCTAATATATGGAATTGAAGAATAGATGAATTAGTCAGGAAATAGGTGAATCAGTTAGCCGATCAGAGTGAGCAATCGAGGGTCATAATTTTATGAATCATGAAAGTGGGCGAAGGTAATTAATTAATAGTTTTGGTTGAACATGCGAATCATGTTTGAATTTTACAAACAAAGTTGTATTTGTTTGTTTTGACCTTTTTGAATGACGTTTGAATAATTTATTCAATTACTCATGTTTAGGGGAAAGTTATTTAATTAAAAAATTAAGTGGTAATAATTTAATTGATTTAGGGGAATAGGATAAATTAGTGACATAATTAAATAAATTGATGTTATTTAATTAATCATGAGGAATAAATATAGATTAGGACTATTAAATAAATTAAATTTATTTAGTTAGTCAAAAATGTTGAAAAGGTGAATTAATTAAATAATGTAATATTATTCAATTAATAGAGAGATTAGGGTTTTTAATGCAATTGGTGTGAATGAAGTGATTTTAGATGATAATGATGTTAATGATGAGAAAATATCATTCAAGATGTGTGATAAGTGTTAAGTCATTTTTACATGTCTACATTTTTCCCCTCTTTGAGACAAAGTATTGGTTGCTTTGTTTCAAATATTTTGATTTTAAGATAAAGATTTGAAAAAATTTATATGCCTCATTGTGCTTCAATGGTCAACAGAAAGATGGTAGGATGTTGGGCTGTCCTCTCAAGAGGTTGACTTAAAAAATCAATTTTTGGGTCAAGCTCGCAAAAATATTTTATTTCAGTTCAAATGCATAGAGGATGAAAAATTAAGATTATAGGACCTTCATTAATACTTCAGATATTCTTGAGAGCTCCTAATTTCAACCTAGGAGGGTTTCGTAGGTAAAAAAATTAGGGTTTAATTTACCTCATTTACATTCTGAGCCTTTAGTAATTTCTTCCCTCTAGATTTGTGATTTTGCAATTGTTGAGGTGTTATAGCGAGGATTCAAGGAGCCCCACATCACGTGGATGCAGTTCATGAGTTCAGGAGGCCTGCGGGTATTGGTTTATTGGTATGTACACCCTTTCCTTTCTTTTTTTTGACTATTTTTTTTGAGTAATTACTGCATGAAAACATTTTAGACGATAGCAGTAGGTTTGTAATTTTTTCACTTTTGAATCATTTCTGCCACTTTTGATATTTGTGAATGTACGGCTCTTGATTTTCTTGCTCACACTTGATTTATTTGTTCACTTTTGAATCAAATATTCACTTTTGTGTATTCCTTTGTTTAAAATCTTCACTTTTGAATTTTTTCATATGAAATGGTTGTCGTTCTAAAAAAAATCACTTTTGAGATAATTGTTTTCTTTTGCCATTTTGAGCACTTTTGATTTTCTTCACCACCCTCATCAAAAATAGATCCAATTTTAACTGTTTTTACCACTTTTGATAACAAAGTAACCGATTTTCTTGTTTTTGAAATTTTGATCCAGTTTTTTGGTAATCTTATGTTTGTTTCATATTTTTGTAGCAATTTCTTGACATCGTGGGTTGAATGTTTTCAGGCAATTCTCAAACTACTTTACTCAAGAGAGAAATAGCCACACAAGTTGTTTGATTTGATCATTGGTTTTCATGAACTTGAGAAATATTTGATAGATTCTATGGGGTTATGACATATAAGCTATATTCTAGTAATTAGATGCCATAGATCAATGATGACCACCCTCATGGAGAGATAGCACTCTAAGATATCTTTTAACTTATTGACTAGGGAGGCCACTATCACCTTAGAGGACATATGGAGGATCCTCCATGTACCGATTCATGGAGATCTAGTGACCTATTCTATATGATAGGGTACACATGCCATGTGCCAAGTCCTTAGTGTTAGGAATTTTTGAGTTCAGGAGTCAGAGATAGACATCTCTCTATTTGTGGGCAATGCAGATATAGTTTCATTGGTTTTATGTGCTTTAGTCTCGAGGCTCATCATTCCTAATTGGTGAGGTAGGAAATTTCCCATTGGTTGGGGTGTATGTATTGAGTAGATTTTTGAGCATGACACTAAGTATTCATGGGGCCTATGTCTCCTTACACATCTTTATAGAGATAAGCATGAGGTCACCTATTGTGGGGGTAGTTCCATTCTGGTCGGGATTACCTTACTGCATGTGTGGGTCTAAGAGCATATCCTAGTTACCAAGTGTGATGGTATTTTGGATCAAGATCCAAAATATCCTTACTCTTATAGATACAATGATCTTCTCCATTCTACTTGGCTTGGGTAGCTACATTACTAGCATCACATGATAGATAATATTTTGGGTTTTTTTTGGAGGTTGTGGTTGAATTGTGATGCATGGAATGATGGTAAGGAGTAGATGCCTTTCTATAGATAGAATCAATGGCTGATCAAACATGTACCTTCTTTTATTGAGATATATCTACTTGATAGGGTTCTTCACTAGTTTGGTGAGAGATAGAGCCATTTTGTTGATGATTACAAGGCTCATTTTGGTAGGACCACCTAAGAAGTTTGAGTGTGGGATTGCAAGTGGATCTAGATGTAGTAGTTGCATAGTTTAGAGATCTTTCCCCATTTGGATGCGGATGTCCCATAGGACTAGCTGATGCAAGGACCACACCAGATTATGATGAGTGGTGGGATCATCAGGTTCTTCTTAGGTTTACAGATCCTTCTAGTCTTGTTCCATCCATTGGAAGAGCAAGCACTATTGGTTGTCAAGGGGAGAGACAATGACTTTGGATCACTGCTAAGCAGATGGATAGAGTGAGACACGATGGGAATCATGATCAGTAGTATGATCCCATGCATTAGGATCTAATTGTGGCACAAGTTCCTCCTACTCCACCTAGGGATGGAGTGGTCTAGTTAGCACAAATGATAACTACCAGGGATGCAAAGATTTTGTGGTGATAGGCTATAGAGGCACAAGTTTCTATTTTTAATACCGAGTGAGATATGACTAGGTAGGAGAGGGATGACTTTAGGAAGGAGAGAGAAACCAAGATTGGGCATCATCATGTCATTGAGGTGTAGGTGCAGGTTATTACAGTTGAGAGGGATACCCTTAGGGTAGAGCATGATTCTCTCATAGCAAAGTGGTACTAGTATATGAGATAGGTTACTTATTATCAGACTCTATATGACATATTGGTTACTAGAGAATGGAGATGTCCTTGATTTAGCGAGCCTAGTATAGGTACTAGTGCAACCAATTCGGGTAATCAATCAGTGAGGTAGTTGGATCAACCGTTGGTCATGCCACAACCTTATCCTCACTAGAGTCATGATAATCATAGATCCCCTCCTTCGGTGAGGGAGTAGGACTATTTTTACTTGATCTTTATGATGTTTATTGTTTAGAGACCTATGTTGTAAACCTAATTTTTGTAAATATATTCATTGGCCTAGCTGAGTCTTCATATATATGTATTTTTTGTACATGATATCACACATGTTACTTCCTTATGTATATGAAATTCTCAATTTTGATGATATATATGAGATATACCATGTTTTGATTTGGCTTTGTTATGTGTTATGTGATGATTATGTATGATGATGTATGCTTACATTCATGTTTTTTTATTTTTCTAATGTATGCATATGATGTGGATGGATGAATGATTTATATATCAATATGATATATGATGCTTTATCATGCATATGATAGATGATGATATATATGATGGTTGATGATGTCTTATATATGTGATGTATGACTATGTATGATGTGTGAGGTTTTATTGCTTTATTATCATCATGCTATGTATTGAAAAAATTGTGGATGCAGGATGGATGTGGTACTAATGATATTGTGATGTAGGATGGATCTATTAGTTAGAAGAAATGTTGGATGATGGATATAAATTTGATGTTGTTAGTTACTGATGAGTTTCTTTTTTTTTTCATAGAGGCTTTGTATCTTAAACAATCCTTTTTGATGTAGTAAATAGATACAATGCACTAGGGTATTAATAACCAAGGTGTGTTTGTATCCATTGCATGGAATTTGACTTGACATACAATGAATATTCTTGCTCATACCACACATATAGAAACTTTGTTAGAATATATAGTTGATTTGTGTTAAAACATTTTGGACCAGTTACACATAGAGGTATGAAATATCTAATGTGAAATTGCTACATGAATTGTATCAAAAAAACTTCCATAAATTAAAAAAGTAAGTATTCACCATAGTAGTACCACAAAAAAACATCTTACAAGTAGAACTAACAAAAAATGATAGTTAATACCACCATTCCTTCTTCTCTAAATCCTGATGGACATCCTTGAGAGATCTTGGGAATGTGGTATTACGATAAATCAAAAAAAGATATGTAAGGCATGAAAATTTAACACATTCCAATATGCCCACTTCCTAGTTCAATGGGCATTGCAAGAGAGAGATTTATATATAAAAAGAATTAAAATGAAAATCTACTTGTGTTCCATTGTCATAAATTCATTTAAGCTACAAGTATGAGTTTACATACACCTTGTAGGGTGTTACAAATCATTTGTTTCAATGATACAAGTAAAATATACAACAATAGTTACATCTATGATATTAAAATTTACAATTTGGCTTTCAAACTGTACAATTTATAATGCGTTAAGCTTATCCAATCAATAGAATCCTTGATCCTCATCAGCCTTGACACTAATGGTCTTCTCACGTTGAGGCCAAGAGTGTGATTAAGGTTCCTTTTCCACCCAACCACAAAGCACATGAATTCCTCGGGTTTCTTCCTAACTCAAAGAAATCCCTGACCCTGAATGAGGAGGCTAGCAACCTGGAACAATAAATCAGGAAGGTACTCTCGATGCATTCATGTTTGCCTATATGCATTGCTAACTAGAAAACATATTTCTTGCAATCAGGATGTGGCAGAGACAAAATACAAATAATCTAGGTTTTTAATCCATCTGTTTCAATGGTACAGTCCTTTGCCAAGCATAAAATATTTAAAATAATGTAGTTTATGAAAAGGATAAACTATTGTCTCTGTGAAACCACATGCGACATCCTACATCGGAAGTTACCAAAACTTTAAGGAAAAAACTAAAGTAAAACAATACTTATAAATTATTCACTGAAGATACACTATTAAACTCCTTCAAGATAATTCCATGATAGAATTGAAATGTGTGACAACTTCTAAAGAAAATAAAGAACTCTCACATTTTTTCTTCTCAGTTTACATTGTTTAACTAAATCAAATTTTCCTCATAAGCAAAGAAAATCCTACTTCTTCTCTACTTTTCAAAAGAGCCCATGTTCAAAAAATAATGGAAGGTTTGAAGTCAAGAAGAAGTAATTGTTTAAAGAGGGCTTATCTTGTCCCATGGTTTCAAAAAAATATTAATGAAATACATGGTAAATCATTTTAAATTCCAGCTACTAGGGAAAATTATTCATTCCAAAAGTAGAAAAAACACCTACAACATAAGCTGCTATTGAAAGATGGGAAAAGGAAATCCACATATACTTCTAACCATTTACTTCCAACTAATTCTCTATGTGAAACTAAGCATTTGAACATGGGTTATTTTTATTCAAATTACTTAAGAAAATAGTGTATCAAAATCATAGGAACTCCCTCTCAGCCAATAGGACATTCAAATAGACAATAAGTTTATGATTCTAAATTTAGCGGTTCCTATCATTGATCAGTATTTAGAAATATTTTTCACTCCATTAGATCATGAAAGCATATATAGTCATTCAATGTCACTATGTTTTAAGCACAAGTCATACATATATTCAATTACTAATTACACATCTGCAGGGAATATTACTATTTTTATTAATAAAAAAAAAAACAATTCATTCAGATTCAATATATATAAAGGAAATCACTCATATTTATAAAGTAATGCAATGTATAATATATATATATATATATATATACTAAAGTGGTATTAATCTATTTCCTTTATCATTTCTATAGAATTAAAATACACGATATTATTTTCTTTCATATGTGTATATATATACACATTCGTATACACATAATACAAAAGAGTCCACACAAAAGAATTCACTGATTAATAAACGTGATGCACAGTAAGTCTATGTGCAGTGAGTGCAAGGCATAGCGAACTGGGTTGTACCGTGGTAGAGGTGTCGGCCTTGCCCAACCACTGCTGCCACATGGGGTCACAACTCCACTTAGCTACTCCCCATTGGGGTAGTGGTGGGGCTGTTGACCCCCCCAATACCACTTGTTGCACACTAAAACAACAGTTTGACCATGACAAGCTTGGGACTTTTGTCCCACAATTCAATGCAATCGAGAAATTAACAAAACATAGTTAAATGAATTTTTGTTTTTATGCAGAAAGAATTCAGTAAGTATGAATGAATATAAATCTAAAAATATATATATTTTGCTTCAACAGGTTATGGTTTTCTTTACAATAGAGATCTGGAAGATTTAATTACATAATCCAATTTTTTTTTTCTTTTTTTTAAGATAGTTGCAGAGAACATAAACTCAACGAATTTAATACAACTATGCTAGTCACTTTCATGCAGAAGTACAAAACACCTAAGAGCCTTTAATCCTTAACGAAACCACAAAATCTTTCACAGTGAAATGCTTCCAACCTGAAGATAAATATTTCTTAAAAAATTGTATTGGAAAATACTTGAAAAATGCTTTTTCCTTCTAGATAATTTAAGAAGTCTCCTCCTAGATGATCTTTTCTACTCTTCTCTTTTCCTGTGCTTTCCTCTTCCTTTGAATTTAAACCCCCTTTCAATCTCAAAACTATGAACAAAATTAATTTCCCCATTTGTTTTCCATTTTCTTGTAGAGAACCCAAAATTGAAGAATCAAGAAACAGTTGTGTTTTTCCCCTGAGAACTCATTCCCATTAAAAAGGTTTTTTCCCACTTTTTCCAAACCTAATCTTGAAATTGGAAAATTAAATTAAATAAATATAAAAAGAATTGATTGATAATTTACCTTTTTATCTCCAAGTTAATATTCACTTTTATTTTATTTATTTCCCAACTTTTCCTCAAACAATGTAAATAAGTTGTTTATTTGTTTTTTTTCATTTAATGTTAATATTCGAGCATGAATTTTACCATAATTGGAAACAAAATTTCATTTTAAATAACTTCACTCTACATTTAATTTCGCATACTAATCTTTAATAATTATAACATCTATTTTTCATTCTTAGAATTACGTGCATATACATATTTTAAAAGAGTATCCATTTAAGATTTTACTGAAAAATAAAAAACAATCATCTAAATTGTTTTCTAAACGCATCTAAATGACTCCAGGTGTTTGTGTGTGATCGAGAGTATCATTCCTGCTTTACCCCACTAGGACACTAATCTCCCATCCTTAACCACACCCTTTGTCTTCGATGACTTGCCACTCACATACACTCAAGCAACATATATAAAATTAGTATCCAAATAAAATCAATTCTACCTAACTCATAGCATCAACATGTATTAATTTTGAGTAATATTTTCCATTTTGCATTATTTCCAAAATAAAATAATATTTCATTCTTTACAACTTCCATAGAATTAAATTCCACGTTTATTGTCATTTAGTTTACCACACATAAGCATGAAAAACATGATATGGACAACACATGAAATAAAATAAATGATCACCAAAATTAGAGATGTGACATCCTTCCCCATTAGGAAGAGACATCGTCTCAATGTCTAAGTGAAACATACACACTGCTTAGTCTATATCATCCATATATCAATAGTTATAAAGTGCATAAAAGAAAATATCAATCTAAAATACAAGATGTGGAAAAGATCTATCAATCTCAGCAACATCCTCCCATGTGGCCCTGTCCTCTGAATACTGATCTCACTGGATCTGGTATTGCAGTTTCTCTCTATTTCAGAACTTAATGTTGTGCTTTTCTAGAATATTGACGAGCTCCACTAGCATTGCCCAGTATCCAGAACCTGCAAAGCATGCCAAATGAGCACATGAGTAACATCTAGGTGATATGGCTTGAGTACTGAGAGATGAAAAACATTATGAATGCGGGGTAGAGTTGATGGAAGAGCAAGCCTATAAGCAACTAGATTCAAACTGTCCAAGACTTTGAAGGGACCAACTAAGCAGGGAGAAAGCTTCAAATTATTTCCAAAAGAAATCAAACTCTTATGTGGACAAAATCTCAAGAACACCTTTTCGTCCGCTGAAAATTGTCTAAAAGTCTTGTTCCGATCAACAAAGCTCTTTTGATGATCAAAATCTTGTTTTAGCTTTTCCTTAATCAATCTCATTTTTTCTTCCATTTCCTTAAGCATCTCAGACCTTATCATAATTCTATCTTCCACCCTATCCCAACTAATAGGCGTGTGAAATTTACAACCATACAATGCCTCAAAAGGTGCCATGCCTAACAAGGTGTGATAGGAGTTGTTGTAGGAAAACTCCACTAGGGGCAAGTACTCTTCCCATTTATACTGTTGCTCCATGCAATACATTTTGAGAATATCTTCCACCACCTGATTTAATCTCTCAGTATGTCCATCGGTCTGTGGGTGATATGCAGAGCTGAATTTCAGTTTAGTTCCCAAGGAAGAATTTAATGTGGTCCAAAACCTGGAAGTCATACAAGTGTCTCGATCGGAAACGATTATCTTGGGCACTCCATGTAGCCTAAAGATCTCCTGAACAAATTTCTTTGCCAACACCAATGAACCATCTCCTAGGTTTCCAAGAATGAAATAGGCTACCTTTGTTAATTTATCATCCACAACCAAAATAACATCATGCCTAGCCTTAATCATTAGCAACCCCTAAATAAATTCCATCATGATTACCTTCCATTTATATTTTGGCACTCTATGTGGGTACAAAAATCTTGGCGAATGCACATGCCCAGCCTTAACTCGATGGCATTCCAAACATCGAGCTAAAAATGATATTACATCTTTCTTAAGTCCTAGCCAGAAATACAAAGGTCTAAGTCCCTCTATCATTTTCATTACACTAGGGTGCCCTGAGTATAGTGTATTATGGAATTCCTCCATTACCAATTCCCTCAAACCAGCTAAATTGGGTACATACATTCACCCCTGATACCTTAGAATCCCATCTAACTCAGACATATAACCATCATATCTTCAATCTGAAGCATTACGCTCTAGGGCTTGTTTCACCCTTTCATGATGCTCATCCCCTGCCAATGCTAGAATTACTTGTTGCCTATAATTAGTTTTGACGATAACCATTGTAGCTAGATACCTTCTCCTACTTAAGGCATTGGCTACCCTATTTTCCTTTCCCTTAATATATTCATTTCCAAAGTCATACTCACTCAAGAATTCCAACCATCGCCTCTGTCGAGCATTTAGGTTGGGTTGAGTGAAGATATATTGCAGACCTGTATGATAGGTTTTTAACTCAAAAGGCTTTCCAAGGAGATAATGCCTCCACATCTAAAGATCATGTACTATGGTAGCCAATTCCAAATCATGTGGTGCATAATTTAGTTCATGTAGTTTCAACTTTCAAGATTCATATGCCACCACTTAACCATCCTACATGAGAACTGCTCCCACACCCTCACCTGATGCATTAGTTATCACTATGAAGTGCCCAGTTGGATCTGACACTATCAAAATGGGTGCAAAACTAAGTTTTTACTTCAACAGCTGAAAATATTTCTCACACCTGTCACTCCATTCAAATTTCATCCCCTTCTTTTGGAGTGCAATGAGGAGTGCTACGATTGTAGAGAATTCTTGAACAAACTTCTTGTAATATCTTGCAAGTCCCATAAAGCTTTGGACTTCAAAAAAAACTTGTGAAGCTGGCCACTCCATGATTGCTTTAATCTTTTTGGGATCCACAACTATCCCATCTCCAAAAATCACATGTCCCAAGTAGTGCACCTTGGTTTGATAAAAGTTACATTTAGACATTTTTCCAAAGAGCTTATGGTCTCTTAGATGTTGCAAAACTATCCTCAAATGCCTATCATGCTCCTCCTTAGTCTTGGAATAGATTAAGATATCATCCAAGAAAACCAACACAAAGTCATCCAAACAATCCCTAAAAATGCTATTCATCAGGTTCATGAAATTTGTTAGAGCATTGGTTAATCCAAATGGTAGAATTGTGAATTTGTAATGCCTGTATCTAGTCTTGAATGTAGTTTTGGAAATATCCTCATCTTTAATTCTCAATTGGTGGTAACCCGATCTCAAATCTATCTTTGAGAATACTTTCACTCCCTTTATTTGATCAAAAAAATCATCTATTCTAGGGAGTGGATACCTATTATTTATGGTTACTTTATTTAACATTTTGTAATCAATACATAGTCTCAAAGTCCCATCCTTTTTGATGAATATAACCAGTGCTCCCCATGGGGACACACTCGGCCTTATAAAACCCTGGTTCAATAGTTCATGTAACTGAGCCTTCAGTTCATATAATTTAGTGGTATTCATCTTGTATGGGGCTTTAGACTATGGTTCATTCCCTAGTTGCAATTCAATAGAGAAGTCAAACACCCATTTAGGGGACAGTTCATTCAACTCATTAGGGAATACATCCTGAAACTCCTTGGGTATAAAATGGTCATTAGCTATTGCTTCAGGATTATCAAGGTTTGTAGCCTTAATTGCATAGATGATACCCCCTCTTCTACATTCCTTCTTCAATTGAATGGCTGAAATTTTCCTAAGCTCCAAAGGTCTTTTAACACCATAAATATCCACCCATCTATGCAGGTCATCTAAACAAGTTACATTTTTCTCCTCACAGTCAACAAGAGCCTTATGCTCGGAAAGCCAATATATCCCAAAAATCACGTCATATGACCCCAAGGGTGCTACATAAAGATTGATTTGCATCATGAAACTAGAAATTTTGAGTTCACTACAGGCTAGATATTCCTCTACCCCTTTATCTACCCGATTACCATATTGAACTTTCCATGTGTTAGCCATATAACTAACAGGTAATTTGGAAATGATATGAGGATCAACAAAACTATCAGTAGCTCATGTGTCAAACAAAATGGAAACCGAACATCCAAAAAGCTTACTCAACAATTGAATAGGCATGGCCTGATAGTCAGCTTGGCGATTATCAATCGCCGCATGAATATGATGTTGGTTCTTATTTTTTTGACTGCTCCTCTAAGGGCACACACTAGCATAATGTTCTCCACCACATGTATGGCAACCTCCATGAGGTGCTCTAGGCTTGTCCGAACCATCCCTTCTATTATTATTATTACTGAAATTGGCCCTCTTATTATTATTATTATTCTAGTTCCCATCTTGTCGATTCTAAGAATTATTACCCCTTTTCAAACTCCTGATCCGCTTGTTGTTGTTTCCTAGCTATGTTGAATCTAATTATTATTTTGATGGTTCCCCTATGACTTCCTCTTAGCATCCCAATTTTTCCTATAGTTAGCAACTTGCTAAAGCTTCTATTCCTATTTAGTGGCTTTCTCAAAAGCCTCATCCATGGTGGATGGGTTATTTATATCCACCTCTGCTCCTATTTGTGGCTTGAGACCCAATATAAACTTGCAAACTTGAAATCGCTCATCTAGCTGATATTGCAGTACATATTTGAGAAAATGAGAAAACCTTTCTTAGTATTGTGTCACTTTCATTCCTCCCTAAGTGAGAGATTGAAATTTCATCTTCTTATCAAAATAGGACTACAAAAACCACCTTTTCTTGAACAATTGTAGGAATTTCTCCAAGATCACCTTACCATGCAAAAATTATTTTTTTGCTTTTTCATTTTCCCACTAGGTGGTAGCTTCATTGGTGAGTTGACATGAACCCCATTTTGCCTTAGTTTCATTACAAAAATCTTGTAAAGTGAAGTACTTATCCATTTCAATTATCCAAGCTTTGGCTCCATCTCCAATTTTTTTACCATCAAATTTTGATGGAGTGACCTTTTTAAGGTCCTTACCTAGCTCCTAAGCCACCTTGCTTAATCTATTAGCATTTTCTCCTATCTCCGGCTGCTCAAAATTTGTATTTTCCTCATTCCCACTAAAGTTTGATCCATGAGGACCCTTGTGTCTATCTTGCTCAACACTATCAAGCCTCACCTCTTGTCTGCTTGATAGGGCTAAAATAAAATCCAACCTATCATTTAAATCACCACGAGACCCACTTGCATGGTTCTCACATTGATAGGTTCTAAAATACATGGAGTTATTCTTGAAGACACACAAAAAGCCAAGCACAATTAGGCATATGTCCAAGAGTTTAACCTAGATGCTCTAATACCAAAATGTAAGGCACAAAAATTCAACACATTCCATTATGCCCACTTCCTAGTTCAATGGACATTATAAGAGAGAGATTTAGATATAACAAGAATTAAAATGAACATCTACTTTTTTTCCATTGTCATAAATTCATTTAAGATACAAGTATGATTTTGCATACACCTCATAGGGTGTTACAAATCATCTGTTTCAATGATACAAGTCAAATATACAACAATAGTTACATCTATGATATTACAATTTAGAATTTGGCTTTCAAGCCATACAATGCATAATGTGTGAAGCTTATCCAATAAATATATTCCTCGATCCTTATCTTCCTTAACACCATCAGTATTCTCACACTGAGGCCAAGAGTGTGATTGAGGTGCCTTCTCCACCCAACCACGAAGCACATGACTTCCCTGAGTTTCTTCCTAACTCGAAGAAATCCTTGACACTGCATGAGGAGCCTAGCAACCTAGAAAAATAAAGCAGGAGGGTACTCTCAATGCATGCCTATTTTCCTATATTCATTCATAACTATAAAACATATTTCTTGCAATCAAGATGTGGCAGAGACAAAATATAAATAATCTAGGTTTTTAATCTATCTGTTTCAATGGTACAATTCTTGGTCAAGCATAAAATGTAAAAATAATTTATTTTATGAAAAGGATAAACTACTGTCTTTGTGAATCCACATTCAACATCCTTCCCTAGAAGTTACCAAAAATTCAATGCAAAAACTGAAGTACCACGATACTTGTAAATTATTCAGTGAAGATACACAATTAAACTCCTTTCAAGATAATTCCATAATAGAATTGAAATGTGTGACAAATTCTAAAGAAAATAAAGAACTCACATTTTTTCTTCAGAATTTACATTATTTAACTGAATCAAAATTTTCTCATAAGCAAATAAAATCCTACTTCTTCTCTACTTTTCAAAAGAGTCCATGTTCATAAAATAATGGAAGGTTTAAGTCAAGAAGAAGTAATTATTTAAAGAGGGCTTATCTTGTCCCATGGTTTCGAGAAAAGATTAATGAAATACATGGTAAATCATTTTATATTTCAACTACCAAGGAGAATTATTCATTTCAAAAGTAAAAAAACACCTACAATGTACGAAAGATGAGAAAAGGAAATCCACATATACTTCTAACCATTTATTTCCAACTGATTCTCTATGTGCAACTAAGAATTTGAACAAGGTTTATTTGCATTAAAATTACTTAAGAAAATAGTGTATCAAAATCATAGTAACTCCCTCTCAGCCAATAGTATATTCAAATGGACAATAAGTTTATGATTTTGAATTTAGTGGTTCCTATCATTGATCGATATTTAGAAGTATTTTTCACTCCATTTGATCATGAAAGATAGTCATTCAATGTGATTATTTTTTAAGCATAAGTCATAAATATATTCAGTTAGTAATTACACATCTACAGGGAATATTACTATTTTTATTAATAACAAAAAAAAATCAAAAAATCATATTTAATATATATATAGGAAATCACTCAGACTTATAAAGTAATAAAATGTATATTATATATATATGTTGATGTGTTATTAATATGTTTCTTTTATCATTTCTATAAAATTAAAATACACGATATTATTTTCTTTCATATGTGTATATATATATACACATTCGTATACACATAATACAAAAGAGTCCACACAAAAGAATTCACGGATTAATAAACACGATGCATAGTAATTCTATCTGCAGTGACCGCAAGGCATAGAAGACTAGGCTATACCATGGTGAAGGTGTCGGCCTTGCCCGCCTGCTGCTCCCACATGGGGTCACAGCTCCACACAACTGCTCCCCCATTGGGGTAGCGGTGGGGCTGCCAACCCCCCCAAAACCACCCGCTGCACACTAAAACAATAGTCCGACTATAGAAAGCTTAGGACTTTCATCCCACAGTTCAATGCAATCGAGAAATTAACAAAACATAGTTTAATTCATTATTATTTTTATGCGAAAATAATTTGGTAAGGATGAGTGAATATAAATCTACAAATATATATATTTTGCTTCAACAGGTTCTAGTTTTCTTTACGATAGAGATTTTAATGATTGAATTACATAATCAAGTTTTGATTTTTGTTTTTTTTAGATAGTTGTAGAGAACATAAACTCAACGAATTTAATACAGCTATTATAGTCACTTTCATGCAGCACTACTAAACACCTAAGAGCCTTTAATCCTTAACAAAACCACACAATATTTCACAGTGAAATTCGTCCACCCTAAAGATAAATATTTCTTAAAACATTGTATTGGAAAATACCTGAAAAATGCTTTTTCCTTCTGGATAATTTAAGAAGTCTCCTCCTAGATGATCTTTTCTACTCTTCACTTTTCTTGTTCTTTCCTCTTCCTTTCAATTTCAACCCCCTTTCAAGCTCAAAACTATGAACAAAAGGAATTTCCCCTTTTTTCTTCTTTTTCTTGCAGAGCAACCCAAAATTGAAGAATAAAGAAACAATTGTGTTTTTCCCCTGAGAACTCATTCCCATTAAAAAGGTTTTTTCCCACTTTTTCCAAACCTAATCTTGAAATTGGAAAAATAAATAAAATAAATGTAAAAAGAATTGATTGATAGTTTACCTTTTTATCTCCAAGTTAATATTAACTTTTATTTTATTTATTTCCCAAATTTTCCTCAAACAATGTAAATAAATTGTTTATTTTTCTTTGCAATGATTTATGGCTTTGATTGGGTGAGAATTTTTGCATCAACATTTCGGATCACACTCTGTGATCCATCATCAGGGTGAGAGCAGAGCTAAAGGAGATAATGAAAAGATGCAGACCAAGAGCTATTTAAAAAGAACAAAAGCAAGGTGAGGAAAGAGAGGGGACACAAAGACCAAGAGGAACAAGACAAAAGAGAAAAAAGTAAAATAATTAAATAAATAAAAAATTGAAAACCAAATAGAATAACAAATATGTTGGACTATAGATAAATTAATAATTAGAACAAAGAAAAACAACTAAAAGAAAATGAAAATAACCAAGCCAAAATAATTACCATAATAACAAATACAAAACCACCAACAACAAAAATGCAAAACCACCAAACAAAAAACCAATATAGGAATACCAACCAACAAACCCAGATTTCAAACCAAAACAATTACAACAATGAAACAAAAAACAACCAAAAATTGACATAAAACAACAAAAATACTAAGCAAAAAGATAAAATTGCACTCAAATAATTTTATAGCAAAGGATAAAGGAATGCAAAGGGCCAAGAACAATTGATAAAAAACCAAAACAAATTGGAGAAGGAAACAATTAAATAAAACCAAACAAAAAAATGAAGAAATGAAACAATGATTTTTTATAAAGCATAATAATCAACAAGGAATAAAATAAAATAAATGGAATAAAATAAAAGAGATCAAATGACCGAAAACAACGAGAAAAAACAAGCCAACACACAAGGGAAACTAAAAACACAAAAAACAAAACACAACACAAGAAGGAAAATAAAGAAGCGAAGAATAATTAAATTAGAAAAGTATGCATATAATAAAATAAGTAAAAAAGAAGATAAATAACTATAAAGAAGTATGAATATGTGCATAAGTATATGAGTAATCTTATTATAATTGTGTATGTACAATTATATACATATACCTAGACAAATAAATGAAAACAAAAAAAAAAGAAATGAAAGAGTAAATTAAAATAAAATTAAAGCACCAAACCAAAAAACAAGGAAAGAAGATACAATTACAAAACCACAAAAACATAAACAACAAAACCAAATACCAAAAAGAATAAAGAAGCAAAAAATAGATATATGAGAAAGGTAAGAAAATAAATATTGAATGTAAGAAAAACAATTAAAAACAAATAAAGGTGGGAGAATGAGTATATGTATATGTGTGTGTACATTATACATATACATATACATATACTTATACATGAAAGAGAATGCAAAAATAAGAAAAGAAAGAATAAAGTAAATTTAAAGCACTAAAACAAGAAAATCAACGAATTAAATTATGAAACAATTAAAAAGATAATTAAACCAAATACAATGAGAAATCACAAAGCCCACACACTGAGAAAAAAAAAATGACAGGTGTATGAGTATATGTATATGTGTATGCATATAAAACATACATACACGAATACATATGCAAATACAAATAAATGAAAAAAAAAATAAGAAAAGAGAGAAAAACATAAATTAAAAGAACAAAAACAAAAACAAGGAATAAAGAAAAGAATACGAAACAAATAAAAAGACAAATAAGCCAAATGCAACAAGAAGAAAATAGAACAACACAAGAATGAAAACAAAAGACACAAAAATCAAACAGAACATCAGAAGGAAAGTAAGTCAAAACAAAGAAAATATGAAAAAATGCAAGCACAAATATAATTATAAATGCAAAATTATATGTACCTATACATAAACCAAATACAATTAAAAATGCAAAAGAATGTGTATGTGTATATGTATAATACATAAATATAAAGATATAAATATAAAGATAAAAATAAAAATAAAATAAATAAATAAATGCAAGTGTATGTGTATGGGTATATGTACATATAAATGAAAATGTGTATGTACATTACACATTTACATATACATACACATAAACATATACAAATAACCAAATCACCAAATCACCAAAGGAAACTACCAAGGCGCGAGAATTAAGGCAGGGACACCCATCGAACAAGGGAAAAAAGGGGGATCAAAGAGAGGAGGGGAGGTAGAGGGTTTGAAGGTTGGCTAACAAGGGATTCCAAGCTTCACTCAATCTCCACCCTTCATCTCGATTAAGGTTCAAAGGGTGGTTGTTGATTTCAATGTATTCTTTGAGCTTCCTTTTGACAAAATTATCTTCTTTGTGCAGGATTTGGGTGCTTTCAATAGATATATGATGTTTGATGGAAGAGGAGTGGTCGGCTAAAGTAGATTTGAGGACACGCTCATGTCTAATGTCCACTATGTGCTCTTTGGATCTGGTTTTGAACGATTGACCGGTTTCACCAATATAAGGTGCGCCAAAGGAGCACATAACCTTGTAGACACCTGAGTGGAGAAGGATGTCCTTGGGGTCTTTGAGAGAGGGGATCTGATTCCTCATAGTGGAGAGGGGTTTGAAAGCACATTGGAGACCTTTTTTGCGAAGGATCTTGGAGATTTTTTGGGATAAGCCATCAATGAAGGGGAGAGAGGAAATGTGGAGACTAGAGGAGTGGATGGGTTTAGAGGTGGAGAGGAAATGAGCCTTGGCTTGGTTAAAGGCTCGATTATTCTGCTTATTAGAGTACCCGTTTAGAGTGAACATGTGAAAAAGATGGTTTAACTCCAAGTTTAAATTATCCTCATCACAATTTCTAAAGGCTCTCAAGGCAAGAGTTTGAAGGACACCACTTTTTTGGCAAGGGTGGTGATGAGAAGATGAGTGAAGATAAAGATCGGTGTGGGTAGCCTTGCAATACACCCAACGTCCTAGAGAACCATCAAGCTTTTTGAGAAGAAGAATATCAAGAAAAGAAAGGTGGTTATCCACTTCGATCTCTTTGGTGAAGGAAATACAAGGCATAAGGCTATTAAGGTGGGAATGGAAGTCCTTTAATTTTTCCAAGCCATGGGGCCAACATACATTGTTGTTGTCAACATATCTTTTCCACCACTTTGGCTTGAGAGGGAAGGAGTGAAGGGCTAATTCTTCAAAATGCTTCATGAAGAGGTTGGTGATGACAGGGGAGAGAGGGGAACCCATGGCCACACCATCAACCTACTCATAAATGACCCCTTGGAAGGAGAAATAGGTGGAATTTAAGCACAATTCAACAAGGGAAGCAATCTCTTCATTAGATTTGCACCTAAAAATTTCAATTGAGTCAGGGATGGGAACCTTGCTGAAAATGGAAACTGCATCTAAGCTCACCAAAAGGTCATTACCCTCTAACTTTTGATCTTTGGGAAACTAAACAAAATTGGTAGAATTTTTGATGAATGAGTCGGACTTCCCAATGAGATGGGCTAATAATTCAGAGAGGTGAGAGGCAAGGTTGTAAGTTGGTTACCGCATGGTGTCACAATGGGTCTCAAAGGAATGTCGACTTTGTGAATTTTGGGTGCACCATAGATGCGGGGAGTGATTTATTTGTTGGGAATGAGATTCTTTTTGGTGTGCTCATCAAATGAGGAGGAAGACACCGAGGAATTGAAAAGCTTTAAAATTTTGGAGAAAGGGTTACGTGATAAGATCCCCTTGCCATTAATGTTCTTAAACATGGCATCGGGTTTTCCTTGTCACCTAGAGCTATCCCACATGTTGACTTCCTAATTGAAATCGATAATGCCATCCGAGGTCTTCCTCATGATATTTCAGAGGAAATCAAGCAATATTGTGTCATTTCCCTTAGGAACGCCAAGCCTTCCAAGTATAACATCCTGAATCTTTAGCTTTTCACCTTCAATAAATTATTACACAACCAAGATCTTGTTATTTCCAAGGCGGATAAGGGCAATGCCACCATAGTCATGAACAAGCTTGACTACAAATAAAAAATGCTCGAACTCCTTTCTAATGCTAGTAGCTATAAAGTCTTATCACGTAACCCCTGCTCCAAGATTTTAAAGCTTGTCAAGTCCTCATTGTCTTCATCCTCATTTGACGAGGACACCAAAAAGCGTCTCATTCCCAACAAAGAAATCACTCCCCACATCTATGGTGCACCCAAAATTCACAAAGTCGATATTTCTTTGAGACCCATTGTCGACACCATGGGGTCACCAAATTACAACCTTTCCTCTCACCTCTCTAAATTATTAGCCCCTCTTGTTGGGAATTTTGACTCCTTCATCAAAAATTCTACCTATTTTGTTTAGTTTTCCAAAGATCAAAAGTTAGAGGCTAATGACCTTTTGGTGAGCTTCAATGTGGTTCCCCTTTTCACCAAGGTTCACATCCCTGACTTGATTGAAATTGTTAGGTGAAAATCTAATGAGGAGATTTCTTCCCTTGTTGAATTTTGCTTAAGGTCCACCTTTTTCTCCTTCCAAGGGGTCATTTATGAGCAGGTCGATGGTGTGGCCATGGGTTCCCCTCTCTCCCCTCTCATCACCAACCTCTTCATGGAGCATTTTGAAGAATTAACCCTTCACTCCTTCCCTCTCAAGCCAAAGTGGTGGAAAAGATATGTTGACGACACCAATGTATGTTGGCCTCATGGCTTGGAAAAATTAGAGGACTTCCATTCCCACCTTAATAGCCTTATGCCTTGTATTTCCTTCACCAAAGAGATTGAAGTGGATAACCGCCTTCCTTTTCTTGATATTCTTCTTCTCAAAAATCTTGATGGTTCTCTGGGACGTTGGGTGTATCGCAAGGCTACCCACACCAATCTTTATCTTCACTCATCTTCTCATCACCAACCTTGCCAAAAAGGTGGTTTCCTTCAAACTCTTTCCTTGAGAGCCTTTAGATGAGGATAACTTAAACTTGGAG
Organism: Sequoiadendron giganteum; assembly: GCA_007115665.2. Taxonomy (NCBI): domain Eukaryota; kingdom Viridiplantae; phylum Streptophyta; class Pinopsida; order Cupressales; family Cupressaceae; genus Sequoiadendron; species Sequoiadendron giganteum. Next base: position 321,838,278 of record CM021103.1, read on the forward strand.
TTAAACCATCTTCGTCACATGTTCACTCTAAATGGGTACTCTAATAAGAAAATTTCTCGGGCCTTTAACCAAGCCAAGACTCATTTCCTCTCCACCTCTAAACCCATCCACTCCTCTAGTCTCCACTTTGCCTCTCTCCCCTCCGTTGATGGCTTATCCCAAACAATCTCCAAGATCCTTCACAAAAAAGGTCTCCAATGTGCTTTCAAACCCCTCTCCACTATGAGGAATCGAATCCCCTCTCTCAAAGACCCCCAGGACATCCTTCTTCACTCAGGTGTCTACAAGGTTATGTGCTCCTATGGGGCACCTTATATTGGTGAAACTAGTCGATCGTTCAACACCAGAATCAAAGAGCACAAAGCAGACATTAGACATGAGCGTGTCCTCAAATCTTCTTTAGCTGACCACTCTTCTTCCACCAAACATCATATATGTATTGAAAGCACCCAAATCCTGCACAAAGAAGATAATTTTGTCAAAAGGAAGATCAAAGAAGCCATTGAAATCAACAACCACCCTTTGAACCTTAATCGAGACGAAGGGTGGAGGTTGAGTGAAGCTTGGAATCCCTTGTTAGCCAACCTTCAAACCCTTCGCCTCCCCTCCTCTCCTTGATCCCCCTTTTTTCCCTTGTTCAATGGGTGTCCCTGCCTCAATTCCCACACCTTGGTAGTTTCCTTTGGTGATTTGGTGATTTGGTTATTTGTATATGTTTATGTGTATGTATGTGTAAATGTATAATGTACATACACATTTTCATTTATATGTACATATACCCATACACATACACTTGCATTTATTTATTTATTTTTATTTTTATTTTTATATTTATATTTATGTCTTTATATTTATGTATTGTACATATACACATACACATTCTTTTGCATTTTTAATTGTATCTAGTTTATGTATAGGTACATATACTTTTTCATTTATAATTATATTTGTGCTTGCATTTTTTCATATTTTATTTGTTTTGACTTACTTTAATGTTCTGTTTGATTTTTGTGTATTTTGTTTTCATTCTTGTGTTGTTCTATTTGCTTCTTTTTTCATTTGGCTTATTTGTCTTTTTATTTGTTTCGTATTCTTTTCTTTATTCCTTGTTTTTGTTTTTGTGCTTTTAATTTATGTTTTTCTCTCTTTTCTTATTTTTTGTTTTCATTTATTTGTATTTGCATATGTATTCGTGTATGTATGTTTTATGTGCATACACATATACATATACTCATACACCTGCCATTTTATTTTTTCTCAATGTGTGGGCTTTGTGATTTCTCGTTGTATTTGATTGATTTATATTTTTAATTGTTTCGTAATTTAATTCATTGATTTTCTTGTTTTAGTGCTTTAAATTTATTTTATTCTTTCTTTTCTTATTTTTGCATTCTCTTTCATGTATAAGTATATGTATATGTAAATGTACAATGTACACACACATATACATGCACTTATACATATACTCATTCTCCTACCTTTATTTGTTTTTAATTGTTTTTCTTACATTCAATATTTATTTGCATACCTTTCTCATATATCTATTTTTTTTTCGTTATTCTTTTTGGTATTTGGTTTTGTTGTTTAGGTTTTTGTGGTTTTGTAATTGTATCTTCTTTCCTTGTTTTCTGGTTTGGTGCTTTAATTTTATTTTACTTTACTCTTTCATTTCTTGTCTTTTGTTTTCATTTATTTGTCTAGGTATATGTATATAATTGTACATACACAATTATAATAAGATTACTCATATACTTATGCACATATTCATACTTCTTTATAGTTATTTATCTTCTTTTTTACTTATTTTTTTATATGCATACTTTTCTAATTTAATTATTCTTCGCTTCTTTATTTTCCTTCTTGTGTTGTGTTTTTAGTTTCCCTTGTGTGTTGGCTTGTTGTTTCTCGTTGTTTTCGGTCATTTGATCTCTTTTATTTTATTCCATTTTTTATTTTATTGCTTGTTGATTATTGTGCTTTATAATAAATCATTGTTTCATTTCTTCATTTTTTTGTTTTCTTTTATTTAATTGTTTCCTTCTCCAATTTGTTTTGGTTTTTTATCAATTGTTCTTGGCCCTTTGCATTCCTTTATCCTTTGCTATAAATTTATTTGAGTGCAATTTTATTTTTTTGCTTAGTATTTTTGTTGTTTTATGTCAATTTTTGGTTGTTTTTTGTTTCATTGTTGTAATTGTTTTGGTTTGGAATTTGGGTTTGTTGGTTGGTATTCCTATATTGGTTTTTTGTTTTTGTTTTTGTATGGTGGTTTTGCATTTTTTTGTTGGTGGTTTTGTATTTGTTTATTATGGTAATTTTTTTGGCTTGGTGATTTTCATTTTCTTTTAGTTGTGTTTCTTTGTTCTAATTATTAATTAATTTATAGTCCAACATATTTGTTATTCTATTTAGTTTTCAATTTTTTATTTATTTAATTATTTAAATTTTTTCTCTTTTGTCTTGTTCCTCTTGGTCTTTGTGCCCCCTCTCTCTCCTCACCTTGATTTTTCTCTTTTTAAATAGCTTAGTTCTGCATCTTTTCATTATCTTCTTTAGCTCTGTTCTCATCCTGATGATGGATCACAGAGTGTGATATGAAACATTGATGCAAAAATTCTCACATAGTCAAAGCCGGAAATCATTGTAAAGAACATTATGGATTGTGGAAACTTGATATCTTAAATTTTTTTTTTGTTTTTTTTTCATTTAATGTTAATATTCGAGCATGACTTTTACCATAATTGGAAACAAAATGTCATTTTAAATAACTTTACTCTACATTTAATTTTGCATACTGATATTTATTTATTCTAACATCTTATTTTTGTTCTTAGAATTGCGTGCATATACGTATTTTAAAAGAGTATCCATTTAAGATTTTACTTAAAATAAAAACAATCATCTAAATTGTTTGATAAATGCATCTAAATGACTCTAGGTGTTTGTGTGTGATCAAGAGTATCATTCTTGCTTTACCCTGCCAGGAAGCTAATCTCCCCTCCTTAACCACACCCTTGGTCTTCGACAACCTGCCACTCACATACACTCTAGCAACAAATATAGAATTAGTATCTAGATAAAATCAATTCTACCTAACTCATAGCATCAACATGTATTAATTTTGAGTAATATTTTCCATTTTGCATTATTTCCAAAATAAAATAATATTTCATTCTTTGCAACTTCCACAAAATTAAACACCACATTTATTGTCATTTAGTTTATCACACATACGCCTGAAAAACATGAAATGGACACCACATGAAATAAAAGAAAGCATCACCAAAATTAGAGGCGTGACAAGATAAGACTATAAAAAGATAAACAATATTGTAGTATCACTTGCCATATCTGTTTTGAGGTTTTAGTCTATTATCCAAAGTTGATGATGTCTATTGTATTAAAATTTATCTGTTAAGACATATCTTAGGATGTTGTTGGTGAATTATCAACATATGGGTATTTAACACTTTGGCATTATTTTCACTTGATAGTTGTCTAATTTTTTTGATCTTCTCTTTGGAATTTTTGATTTCGATGTTTGTTTTGTTTTTTGTTTGTGTTGTCAAAGGGTGAGTGTGAAAATTTGTTTATTATGGATGAAAAGTTTATTGCAGATTGTTGATAATGGAGGTAGGAGTTTTTTTGGTTTTCTAAGTTTATATGATGTTGTTTTTGTTGTTTTTAGAGGACTAACCTAGGGCCTCAGTGGCTCATCAAAGATAAACCTTTTGTACATTGTACACGGATAGGCTCACAGTTTGCTTGGTTTGATAAGAACATGTCTTTGATCATTTCTATTTTTCAAAGGTTTTTGGATTTTGAGTTTTTGACTAAGTTGAAATAAATCATGATAGATACCTATTGGGACTGACCTAAGGCCTTGAGGGCTCATAAGCCTTGCCTACATTTTATACGTAGAGACCATGTAGTTTGACTAGTGTTGACACAAAGAAAAACATGTTTTTGGGATTTTGATGTTTTGACTTTGTTTGGTGTTTTATTTGTTTTCTAGATGTTTTTGATTTTGATAGTTTTCAACCATGATGGGACGTACAAGGATCCAATCCACTACCAATTTTGAGAAGTTTCCCCCAGTTTGAGACAAGATTACCTTCTTTAGGGGAGACAAATGTTGATGGTGAAACAAGGTTCAATACTCAATTAGTCATCGAACCATGATTGGACACATGTTTTATTATGGGACAAATTGTAGATGCTTTAGATAGTGTTGATAGATAATAATACAAGTCTTATTCAATCATAGTGCCTATTTGCCAATTTTTCACTATGGTACCTATTCTAGAAGTTCCATAAAGTGGCTTTCAATTAAAAAAATGTTTTATTTCTCTTGATTATTTTTTTGGTTTTTGAATTTTTTTACTTTTTTATCTTTTTTTTTTGGAGGGTATTCTGATGTGTTTAAGTAAATAAATTTTTAAGATGGATTATATTCATTGTTTTGGCTAAAGGTTATCCTTTAGGAGTAGCCAATTGATAAGCCCCAAAGCCATAGCTTGTTGTGATGATGAATGGACCTAACTATTTGGGTTCAAACTTACCTTTTCTCTCTTGATTGAACTATACCTTCTGATTCTCTTTGAGTTCCAAGCCACCAACCTGGAAGTTTTTGTTTTTGATATTTTTATTGTAGCTTAGTTTGAGACGATTCTAATAAACCTGAAGATGGTTTAATGTGATCAAACACCTTTCATCTAGGAGTTCCAACTCATTAAATCTGAACACTCAATACTCTTCATTGTTGACCATGCCTTTTAGTGATATTTGTAGTGAGGGGATTTCGACTTCAATAGGTAAGACCAATTTAGATCTATAGACCAAGGAAAAATGTGTGGCACCTATAGGTGTATGAATACTAGTTTGAAAAGCCGATAGGGATAGGTTCAATTGCAAATTCCAATCATGGACAATGCCATTAATAGTCTTTTCTAGTATTTTTAGGATGGTTTTATTAGACACTTCAGCCTAACCATTTCCTTAGGGATAGTATGATGTGGAGAATTTGTACTGGATAGAAAAATTGGAACAAATATCTTTAAAATCTTGGTTTTTGAGTGGGGTCCCATTTTCTATTATGATGGTTTGGGGAATTCCATATCGACAGATTAGATAATTCAAGATGAACTTGGATATCTATTTCCTTTTGATGTAGGTTAATGGAATTTCTTCTATCCATTTTATGAAATATCTAGTTGCCATGATAATGAATCTATTCCAATTTGATAAAGTAGGAGAGATCTTACCTACCAATTCTAATCTCCATTGTGAAAAAGGCCATGGTTTTGTGATAGGTCTTAGTTATTGTTCTAGTGCATGAACAAGGTCACTATGTTGTTGGCATTGAAAACATTTTCTTGAGTACTGAATGTATTCCTATTCCATGGAGGTCCAATAGTACCCTTTTCTCAACAATTTTGGTACTAGTTCAGGTCCACTAGAGAGGGACCCACAAACACCTTCGTGTACCTCTTGTAAGGAGGTTTCCACTTCTTCTGAGTTGACATCAGAGTAAATTACCCTCTAAAATTTGATGATATAATGTGTCTCCTAGGATTGTGAATCGGGAAGTCCTTCGGGAAAAGGTCTTCTTTTGGCTTGTCATTAAATTAGGTGGTATGATACCATGTTGGATATAATCAAATGTGTCTTGGTACCATGGTGAGATAGGACCAACAAAAACACACATTAGTTCTGATTTCAAGATATTGAATGCTGGTATGAGTAGTTTCTCCACAAGGAATTTTTATTTAGGAATGTTTTGTGGAATATTGAGAAATGAACATATCATTGTCATAGCGTGGTTGCTCTATTGTTGGTCTATGGAACCTATTCAAAGTTAATGGTGAAAAAATATTATTTGAAACTATCCACCATCCTTTTATATGGCATCAAATTTTCATCATTTATTTGATACTCATCATTTACTTTCCTGATCACTAGTTGAGAGTCTCCATAAACTTGTAGTTTTTTTATCCTCCATTGAATGGCCATCTTCAATCTTATAATTAGTGCTTCATGTTTTGAGATGTTATTTGTACATGGGAAAAAAAATTTAAGCCTTAGGTATACTATCTCCCTATGGTTTAATAAATAATATTCTTTCTCTTGAATTGTGTTGAGTGTGGGACCCATCAAAGTATAGGGTCCAATGGCTTGTCTATTTTGTTAACACTATGATTTCATCTAGGAAGTATATTGTGAGAGGTTTGTGATCTTCCATTGGTGCTTCTTCTAGTTTATCTACTATGATATGTCCTTTGATGTATTTCTTGTCTATGTACTCTATGTCAAACTTATTGAGTATCATAATCCATTTAGTAATCCTGCCTATTAGAGTTTCTTTTGCTAATAAATACTTTAGTGGATCTACTTTTGAGATCAACTTTACTTATTTTCTCAATATGTAGTTTCTCAATTTTTTTTCCACAAAGATGATAGAGAGACATGCTCTTTCTATGGGTTAATAGTTCAATTCATAGCCCACCAGTTTTTTATCAAAGTAGTAGACTGATCTTTCCTTGTTATTATCATCTAGTTGTGCTAGGAGAGATCCTAATGTTGCTTGTGTTTTAGACACATAGAGTATCATTGCTTTATCTAGAATATGTGGCATTAATACTAGAGGAGTGAGTATATACTCTTTGAATTTTTGGAATGCTTGATCACATTTGCCATCCCATTTGAACATGATGTCTTTGTGTAGCGGATGGGTAAAATAATGACACTTGTCTACCAACTACATGATGAATCACTTGATGAACTATAGTTTCCCTTATAAACTTCTCAATTGCTTCAATATCTTAAGAGGAGGAATTTCTAATATGGATTTTACCTTTGTATGATCTACTTTGATGTCTCTTTTTTATACTATGTATCCTATTAGTTTCCCATATGTTACTCTGAATACACTTTTTCAGATTGAGCCTGAAGTCATACCATTCAAGCTTGTCAAACAATTTTGCAAGGTTAGTCAACTAGTCTTCTCTTTTTATGGACTTCACTAGTATGTCATCCACATAATCTTCCATATTTTTATGTGTCATATCATGAAATATTGTAGTCACTGCTTACTGATAGTTTTCCCCTGCATTCTTTAGATTGAATGGCATGACATTCCAGCAAAAGGTCCGCCATGCACAAGTGAATTTTGTTTTATGTTGATCATCAAGATATATCCTTATCTGATTATATTCAGAGAAGTTTTCTATTAGTTACAACTTTGCATGCCCTACCATTAGATCTACAATCATATCAATGCTCGGAAAAGAGAATTCATCTTTTGGGAAAGCCTTGTTTAGATCGTGGAATTTCATGTAGATTATTATGCCCCGAGTGGGATTTGATACTAGTACTGGATTTGATATCCATTTCAAATAATCGATTGGTATGATGAATCCCACATCTAGTAGTTTCTTTAATTCTACTTTTATGAAAATTGCTATATGGGGATGCATTTTTCATATCTTTTTCTTGTTGGGTTTAGCTCAAAAAAATATGGCTAGGTGGTGTATCACCAATGCTAGATCTAGCCATAGAATGTCTAAAAAATTCCATGTGAATTTTATCTTCCTTTCATTTATAAATATTGATAAGTTCACCTTTTCTTCAGGATCTAGTGACGCTACATGGTATGTGATTTTGGGTGCTTTTTTTGTGCCAACATTGATAGATTTTACTTCTTGAACTAGGAGTGTATTCTTTTCTTGATATTCAAAAATAGGGATATTGGATCCTCCATCTTTGAGTGCCTTGGAGAGGTTTTCACCCTTAGATTTGTCCTTTATTTTCTTCTTTTTAGATTTTGATAGAGCTACATCATGGTTTTCTCTAGGGGATCTCCTTTTGATTTTTGCATTGTCCTTTTTAATTTTACAACTAGAGGACTCAATCTCCCATCCAAAATATGCTTTTTGTTCGAGTTCCATGAAAAACCATGATTTATGATCTCCTAATGGTATATCAGTTCAAAGTCCCATAAACCCTACAATAGCTTCATCATTCTAGAATTGATCCAAAGCAAGCATATGATTTTGTTGGTCCCAATCTATTAGCTATGGGTAGTAGAGGGGTAGGTTGTCATCATTATTTATAAAGCTTATGATTTTTTGAAATGGTAAATATAGTCATGGTATCATTCTCCCATTAAGTATCTAGGTCATCATGCTAGAATAAAGGGAATGCCATTCATACACGTTGGATTCTATTTCATATCTATTAGGGATTATACTTATTCTAAAGCTTTCAAATAGGTCCTTGATTGGTAAGTTTTTGTTTATATGATGGTAGATATCCAATTTCTTAATGTTAGTAGAAGGAGCTCTTTTCTCAAGAGAGGCACATCCAGTGTTTGGAGTACCCACGTCTATCAAACCATAGCATAGTCCCATGTTCTTCTTTCTTTGCTCCACTATAATAGCTTCCCATATGCCTTGTTTGTGTTTCCCAAGGCCTTGTTTTCTAGTGTATCCCATTTTTTAGCTAGTTGATACCCTTTACTATTAGGATCAATTGGAAAGGATTGTAGCTATTCTGATTCTTCCTTGTAGATCATTGATGAGAGGCCCTCTTTGAATATTTCCTCATCCTTCATATCTCCCTACTTGGTAAAGATCATGGGTTTGATTACCATTGTTTTGGTTGAACATGTTTGATCTCCTTAGGCTCTCCATAAACCTTTGGTGTTGGGGGAAGCATTCCAATGCAAAATGATTGATTGACATGATAGTTTTTGTAACCCTTGTCAAGTACTTGAATCTTGGGATCAGATTTTGGTTCCTCACTTGATATGATTGTAGTTGAGGTTGATGGTAGTGTTGATGGGTCAACATATGAGTAGTGGAGTGAAATATCATTACTAGGTACTTGTATTTTTTTATATTTATCCTCCAATTTTGCATAGTAGTGGAAGGGTTCAGGATCAATGTATAATATAACCTCTTTTTTTTCATGAGGAAATTTTAGACACTAGTGAAATGTTGAGGGAACTGCTTGTAGTGCATGAATCCATGGGAATCCTAGAAGAAGGTTATATGGTAGCTCAAAGTCTAGTGCTTGAAATTTTGTTTCTTTTGTTGTTAGTCTTATCTATATAGGAATCTTGATGGTTCCTTCTGAATTTATTTTGAGGTCATCATAAGCCCTTATAGTGATGATTTTACCCTTGTCAATTACATCATCAAGATACCCTATCTATTTAACAAATTTTAAGGTACAAATGTTTAAACCTCTACCATTATCTATCAATACTCTTTTGACTTTATGTTTGTGGACACCAACCTCTATATAGTGGGAATGGTTATGGAATGATTTATGTGGGAGGTCTTTCTCATAAAATACTAAATGGTGAGTGACCGTGATTTTTCCAAACATGGCTTGAAACTGATCAGGATAGAGGTTATTAGGGACCAATATTTCCAAATCTTTTTCTAGTATTTCCTTATGTGCATGTGATAATTTCAATAGCTCTAGGATGGAGATCAAAGTGGGGGTTTCTTTAGTTGTTCTATAATACTATATTCATTGGACGAATTAGTTGTGGGTTTAGGTGGGGCTCCTTGTATTGTGACTTTCCCTTGACGAGTAGTTGTGCTACATTTAGGTCCTTGCCTCATATAGTTAACACATTGAACCTAGTGTCATCTTCTTGGGAGAGCGTGCCTAGGATATTGTCACCATATGTGTAGTTGGCATTGTGATATTCTTGTTTTTTCCCTTTTTCATTTTTCTTACCATGGTTAGGAATTGGGTTCGTATATATTAGGAGGTCTTTGTTTCCATGATGATGTTTTATATCAACTTCTCCCTTGTCTATTAAGTCGTACACTATATTTTTAAGTCTCATGCAGTTACTCATTGTATGTCCCTTGATCTTGTGGAACTCATATAAGTCTTTTTTATTGTACCATTGTGTTGTAAAACTCGACTCTTCATAGTTTGTGCACTCTTTGACTTTGATGAGGTTTTTTTGAACTAACTTATGAATGATTGTCTCAAGTGTTTCTCCTAATTGAGTAAATTTCCTCCTTGGTTGATTATATTGTCTTTGTTATCCTCCTTGATTTGTTTGTTGGTTATCCAATTGATTATTTTGGGGATAACTAAGTTGATTGTTTTTTATGTTGTTGGGAGTGTAGCTTGTTTGTGCAAATTGGGCTTTGTTTTGTGGTACATTTGGATTTTGTACATTCCATATAGCTCTAGCATCAACTACTCCATCATTCATAACATTTTTTGTTCTTGACCTAAATCTGAGGTTTGTCATTTGAACTAGAGGGGTTGTCTTTTGAGTTTTTTAGTTTAATGACTCCCCTTGCTATGAGGGATATTTCTATGTGTAGTCCCTTTTCAATAGTCTCTTTGAAGTTATTAGGGAACAACATGATGATTTGGTAATCAATTTCTGCTTGGAAATTGGAAACAAAGATATCCACTAGTTATTTATCAAGAATAGGCCACTTGAACCTACTAGCTTTATATCTCCATCTTTATAGGTAAGATGTAAATGATTCTCCTTGGATTTGTTTAATCTTGCAGAGGTCATTGATGGTGACATCATATTCTATGTGTAATACCCCTCTGTTTTTCCTTCTGGTTGGACAGTGTGTCCTTGTGTGGGTATGTTGCTTTGATGTGTTTTTGGTTATTCAGATGCCTTGTTTGTGTGCTTTTTGTTAGTACCTTGACTATGGTACTCGGATTTTATTTGATCGCTATCTATAAAGCAACATTAATGTTATCTTTATGACATGTTTGGGATTAACATTATGGATGTTCGAATTAAAGATGTTTTATGCTTTGAATTATATTAGTATGTTAGAATTGTCATTTATTTATATTGTATTGGTGAAGGAGACGATATCGCATCACTCGCTTGCAAGTGCCATGCAATTCTGTGATCTCCTCTTCACGGTGTCTTATTTATGACATGTGTATGTATGTGGATATACTCTTTGTTCGTAGGTTGACAGGTACATGACATCGACTCCACCTGGTTTCATAGGTTTGAGCATGTCCAATGCCCAATGGTATTCGATTGGGAGATAGTAGCTAGGTTTTCTATTCCAAGTCATCACCCTAGTCCTAGTATGTCATCAGGTGTTGTCAGGTTGTGTTGCTTTGAATATTGTTCCCTCTCTTCGTTATTTAATTTCAAGTTAGAAAAAGGGTAATTAAATGGCTTAATGAATTTTAGTTGTTGATTAATTTGATCTGGGATTATGTTGAAATGTAATTTATTTTATTATTAATTTAATTTAATTAATAAATAATTTAATCGTTGATTAAATCTATTTTATTATTTAATTAAATTTATGATGTTGAAATAAGTTAAGTTGTTCATTTTGAAATTATTGTTATTTTGGTTGAATTTGAAAATAAAAGAAATATTTAAAAGTCAAATTAGAAAATTTAAAATTAGAGATATTTCCTATTTTGTTTTCTGGAATTTTTGAGGATGGTTGTAGGATTTTTAGGGTTTTTTTCCTTATGTTTGAAGTTGGATTCTCAATTTTAGGGGTTCATGGAATTTTGGGAAAGAGATTAAATTAGGAGAAAGAGATTGTGCAATTTTGTGGTTTTGGATTTGGATCCTTGGAAAAAGCGCAGTTGGTTTGTTGGGTAGGAGCTTGCATTTGAGGAGAAGGATTTGCACCTTTGTCAGTCTTCAAGCTTGTGAAATAAGGTTTTTCTTTAGATGGATTTATTTCATTTGAACTATTTTACAAATTTTGCATGCTATTGAAAGAAAGAAAATAAACTTTGTCAAATTGGAAGAGAAACCCATGTGAAAAATTATTGGAAATTGAAACAAAACCTCTAATTGGAAATAAATTTCTTCATGAAAATTTATATTCTTGGCTGCAAATTATTTTCCTAGAAGATTATTTACTCAATTTTTTTTGCAAATCTGTAGTGGAGTTAATTAAATTATGTATATACATGTGTATATATATATTGATATATATATATATATATTGATATATATATATATATTGATATATATATATATATATATATTTGATATATATATATATATATATATATATATATATATATATATATATATATATATATATATATATATATATATATATATATATATATATATATATATATATATATATATATATATATATATATATATATACACATATATATATACACATATATATTATTCCTTTTATTTTTGGTTATGGGGTGTTGTTGTTTAAATAAATTTTGAAATACCTGTATAGGCAGTTTCTAAAATCCACAAGCCTTTGTTTTAAAAAATAAAAATAAAAATTTAAAAAATAATATAAATAAATAAAAATTGTGAGGGAGGGCTTTGGGGGAGCCGTTGGGGGCTCACCCCACCACACCCCCCATGGGAGGCGTGTGGGGGAGCCTCACCTATCACAACCCCCACAACCCTTCCCTACGGCCTTTTGTGTTACACAGCCATCGTCACCATTACTGGTGGCGGCTGTGCATAGCACAACACCACCAGTAATGGTGATCGAATGTGCGAACAACACTGCCGCCACCCCACCTTAACCTTCAGCCTTGCTAAAAAATGTGTGGCCTTGGTAAAACGCCGCTAGCCACTGTTAACCCATGTGGCTAGGGAAAGAAAGTTACGGCTGCCTCAACCCTAAAATGGTGCGTAGCCCGAGGACAGCATGCGCCCTTAAGTTCCTTTTTTGTTATTTTTTTCATAAAATAAAATATGCTATAATATTTCAATATTATATTTTATAATTTTAAATATTAATATTTTTATATATTAATATTTAATATTTTATTATGTAATATTAAGTATTAAAATATATGATAATTATATAATTAAATATGGGTATTTTTTTTGATATACCTATATTTGGAAAAACATTATTCTTGGTAATTGGATTATTTAAATTTAAATATTACACTATGTCTTATTGTTAAAATATTGATTTAATCAATGGCAATGTTTTAAATAATGGCAAGATTTAAGTGAAGTCGTGAAAATTTTATATTAAATTAAAATAGATGAAATACTGGGTTGTTTCCAAAAGATTAAATTTTGTTAAATCAATATATTTGATTTTAAGGAATATGTTTAATTAGATGAGTTAATTATTTTAAATGACTTTATTTAAATGAGGAAACAATATTTATTTTAAAACAACGTATTTTGATTTAAATGATAAACCAACTAATTTATCATGTATTTAAATGTTGGTAGGAAGAAAAAGAGATTAGTATTAATCTCTCCCTTATTGAAATGACATATTTAATTTAGTTTATTTGATGTCCTACAGAACTGAATGTTAAGAGGAAATGGATTTAGTGAATCCAAAGTAGAATTTAAATTCTTACTTGATTTTGATCTATTCGTGTTATCATTTGGGGAAATATGGGTCATACCATTCAACAAGTCTTCCAGATGAGGTCTTTTAAATATGTGGGTTGTCGTATTGTGTTTTTCAACCATTTGTGAGTTCTTGGGTAGTGCATGGTGTTTAGTCAGTGTTTACCCGGTTTCCATGAACGGGGATGTTTGGTGTCTCCTGTGAAAGGAGTGGATTATGGGATCCGTGTCTCCTTGTAAGGAGTGACCTTGTTATGTGTTTTGTTGCCTCCAGTGTTGGAGTGCGTTTCAGTTTGTGTCACCTCCTGAGAAAGGAGTGGCCGTGATATCTGGTTTTTTTGCACTTTTTTACCCTTAGTGTTTGGATGGTATGTGTGTTGTCAAGTAGAAGAGTGGCTTCCGTAGGGGCTAGAGCCCAGAAGAGGTAAGATTGGGTAACCTTCGGAAGTGGTGTAATTAAGTGATAACTAAATCAATGTACTTAGAAGTTTGGGTAGTACTTCACACTAAAAAGATAATTATGCCTCACTCATAGACCCAAGTGCTCGGTTAGGCTTGGGATGGGTGGGAAGGCCTGGAATGGCAAGGTCATTTATCTTGTCTATACGAAAGGTATTTGATTCCGCATTAGTAAGTATGAGGGCCAGGGATCGGTATGAGGCCACCATCTTGATGATCCACAGTGGGTAACTCATGAAGAATTGTGTGATGACACTCTGTTTAGGACAACAGTTGGTACTTGTTTATTGTGGGTATGGTTTTCATAACATACCTGATGTGACCTTGGTTGGTGTTTGATTCTATGGTATGGATCTTGTAACATACCTGATCTGATTTATATATGGAAGCAATGTAACCATGTTGAGTTGTACTTGTGATGCTCTTGTGATGTATGTATGGTGTACTTGTGTTTTACTTTTGAGGTACATGTGTTTGGTTGCTTTAGTTTGGTACAATTATGATTTAGCCTGTGTCTAGAGGTGTTGGTCTTGGCTAGGATTCCTTGTTACTATCTCCTAGCACGAGGGGTGGGCCTTTGGGTTCCACATGGTTGGGTGGCATGCACCTAAATCCGTTGGGCTTTCTTCATGTTCTTGTGGATGAGACTTCCAGTTGGAAAGCTTGTTGGTTTCAGTTTCAGCTCTTGCTTTATTTCATTTCAGTTGATCTTGTATTATTTTACCTCTTAGTTGTTATTGAGGTGGAAGTTGTAATTGTAATCATGTCTCTTGGAATTGCCTCATTCGGGGAATGAGAGTTGTAATCTTATTGTTTATAATGGATTAATGCAATTGTAAATTATCTTTATGCTTGATGTAAATTATCTTATTTGGAACGTATGTGTTTAATTATTATCTAAATAATTGTCATGATTTAAGTTCATGTTTTTTGTTGAGGTTCTATATAACCTCTATCTCGTAACCTTAGAGGTTGTTGGCATTAGTTAGTGAACTCAATTATTAATTGTACTTAAACAAAAAAAAATTAGCCTGTTTAAGTAGTTGTTTGCAACTTCCTCTAGGGTTGTGTGGCAGGGCGTTACACTATGTTGAATGAGAAGTGGTTCAGATTTTTTTTATTCAATTCAACAATACTCTTAATACCTGGTGGTAGATAGGAGAACCATTCCATAGTGTGACCAGTAAGACTACATGGAAAAATTCTCATTAGGTAAGAATCATTTTTTTTCACTTCCATGCAAGCTACCAAGAAATATTTCACATGTTCTACCAAATTTCCCTTTCCCTTTTACTTATCAAATTTTGGTATTTCAAAATTTTAAGGAAGGGGAGCATAGTAATAGAGAGATCAAAAGGGAATGGAAATATATCCTATAGAGTGTAGGTTTTCTCTGGTTTTCTAATCTGGATGTTTGATATCCTTTGGTTCATGGCTTGTATTTTCATGCCTACCTCTGTGTTTGTTACAATTATTTGGGGACCTTATGCATTGTAGATAGTTTCCTATCCAAATTTTTTAGTTTGGTCATAGGTTGGGTATGGAGGAGGTACAGAAAATTGGTAACCATGTTTAGTGGAAGGAGGATTATGTACTTGTTGCATGAAAGGAGGATCAAGTCCTTATTGATTGTGAGGAGGGTTAAGTTCTTTTTGTGTGAAAGGAGGATTAAGTACTTGTTGATTGTAAGGAGGGTTAAGTCATTGTGTGGAAGGAGGATTAAGTCCTTGTGTGAAAGGAGGATTAAGTCCTTGTTGATAATAAGGAGAGTTAAGTTCTTGTTGTGTGAAAGGAGGATTAATTCCTCATTGATTATAAGGAGGGTTGAGTCCTTGTTGTGTGAAAGGAGCATTAAGTTCTTAATGATTGTAATGAGGGTTAATTCCTTGTTGTTTGGAAGGAGGATTAAGTACTCGTTATGTAAAAGGAGGATTAATTCCTTGTTGTGTGTAAGGAGGATTAATTCCTTGTTTTGTGAAAGGAGGATTAATTCCTGGTTGATTGTAAGGAGGGTTAAGTTCTTGTTGTGTGAAAGGAGGATTAAGTCCTTGTTGATTATAAGGAGGGTTAAGTTCTTGTTGTGTGAAAGGAGGATTAAGTCCTTGTTGATTGTAAGGAGGGTTAAGTCCTTGTTGTGTGGAAGGAGGATTAAGTCCTTGTTGTGTGAAAGGAGAGTAAGTCCTTGTTGTGTGTAAGTAGGATTAAGTCCTTGTGTGTAAGCAGGATTGAGTCCTTGTTGATTTTGTTGAAGAAGAGTACCTTGATAGTGTGTTGGGGGTACACCTTGGTAGTGTGTTGGTGGTACACCTTGTTGGGATGAATTGTTTTTAAGGTCACCTTGGTAGTGCATTGGTGGTATACCTTATTGTTGGGATGAATTGTATTGAAGTTTACCCTAGTAGTGCATTGGTGATACACCTTTTTGGATTGGTATGTTGGTTGAAGGATCAATATATGATGAATTTTATAGTATGTATTATCCTTGTGATGGGATGTTACCTTGTTGTTCACCTGTTGGAAAGTTTCCTATGTTTTGCATATTATTGTTTTATGGCATGTATTAAGGTTCACCTCCTTGATTTTCTTCACCCACTTCTACTTGTTTGACATGGGATGGTTTCCTAAATAAAGGTTTATCAATTGGTTGTTGTTTAGGTTGATCATTGTTTTGTGATAAGATTG
The DNA here is from genome assembly GCA_007115665.2 of Sequoiadendron giganteum. Classification (NCBI taxonomy): domain Eukaryota; kingdom Viridiplantae; phylum Streptophyta; class Pinopsida; order Cupressales; family Cupressaceae; genus Sequoiadendron; species Sequoiadendron giganteum. The sequence goes on from CM021103.1 coordinate 321,854,770, forward strand.
GTGGAATGTTTGGATTCTCCACTAGTTTGGATATCTTTCTCAAAACTGATTTATCCCCTAAGGGAATGAGGCTAGGATCCTTAAGACCTTCCACTTTAAATTCTATAGGTACTTTAGAAGCACTTTGTGCTAATTTGAAGAAGTATGTGTTTGGATCCTTTCTTAGTAGTTTTTCCATCAGTTTAAATACCTTGGGATTGTTGGAGTGATGAAAGAATTCTTCCTCATATATTTCTTCTTCACTATCCACTTCTTTTATGACCATGTCCTTGGGATTTTGGTTTGACCTATCCATCATTTATTTTTGTCTACAGATTACTTCCTCCTCACTTGGTGGTTGGTTTGATGTTGCTTTGAATGTTGGTTCCTTTTGAGGAGTTATAAGGTCACTTGGTCTATAAACCCATATTCCACCTCTATCATTTGTGGTGTTTGTTGTGGGCATACTCGAGCAACATTTGTTTGCTTCCATTTTTTTTATGTTGCAATCGCGTGGTTGTCATACATAAGTGCCAAGATTTTATAAAAGTTGGTGATTTCTAACTTATGGAATGAACTAATGCTATGTTTTCTGGATTTCCTATTTTTGAGTGTTTTGGGATTTTTTGTTGTAAAAGGATGGTATCTATTGCCATGCAGGAGGTAGTAATACATGCCTTCCAGCCGAAAGATTTTCTTTTCATTCTTCTTTTTCTAGGATATTAGTTGTGTTTCTCCACTGATTTGGCTTTTCCTTTCTCTCAAATATGAAGCCTCTCAAACTACTGATAATGTATGTTCGTTCACCTTCAATTTGTGTGAGACTTGGTTGTATGATAGGTTTCATTAGATTTGGTTGTTGAACTAGAGTATTTGGATGCAAAATGGTCATAAAGTGAATGATGAAGGTGTTGGTGTTTTGATATGGTTTTATTGATAGTCAAGACCCTAAAGTTTGAGTGATATTTTGGATGTCTTAGAAATGATGCTATTTTTAGGACTCAAAATGTTGAAAACCTGGATTGATATTTCACTTAGTTTTTCTAGAGGATATGTTGTGAATAATCTACTTTAACTAACCTTGAGGTTCAAGAAAATGTTGATATCTTATAATTTTGAGTGAAGGAATAATCCAAGGTTGTGTTTTGATTTTGAATCCTAAAACTAGGTTGGTGTGTTTGATTTGTGCAAATGGATATGGAGTGATGTAGATATGAAATATTTTGGGAGTCAGTTTCATATTTCTAGTTTCTAATTTTCAATAGAAAGCAAGGAAAAAGTAGCAATTTCAGAATAGTAGCGATAATTTTTGTCAAAAGTGGCCAGATTTTTGTCAACTACAGCCAAGTCTTGAGGACAACTATGGTAAGATTTGTAAAAAATGGCTTATGTTTCAAGTTGTCTATCTGGTAAACAGTCTAGGTAAAAAATGGTGTTTTTGAGCAAAAGCAGCCAAATTTAAGTCAATTGCGGCTAAAATAACAGATCAAGTATGGAAATCTTACAATCAATAGTGATAATTTTATGTCAAGTGCATTCAGTTTTGCAAAAGTGACTGGGTTTTAACACTGAATATCAAAATCCAGAGAGCAAAAGTGACATGTTTTTGTTCGATTGTGGCTAGTTTTAGGCCAATAGCAGTTTTTTGTGGAAGTTTTTTTTCTAGTTTCTATGTTGGCAACAATTTGGATAAATTTTTAGATTTGATATCACATTTTGATCTAATTTGAGAATTTTGGAAAGTGATAAGATAAATACAAAAATTAAAACTATTTGACTCTAAATGTCTATAGCTCAAGCAAGTTTCTTTCCGCAAAAGCTCAAAGTTTGTGAAAGTCAAAATGCTAAAGCCACATTTCCCAATGTTGACTTTGTTCTTAGTGTGACTTGAAATATAAGCCTAAATATTATTCAAAAACCTTTAGAGATATTTGCTTAAGATATCTTTTAAGGAGTGCAAACATAAGGCTCTTTTCAAATGGTATTCACACTAAGTCCAAAGGGTTTAAGATTTGATAACCATATTCAATGCTTTTTTTTATGTGTTCATTTTAAATCAAGCATAGTGTTTGATGTCCAAAGTAACCGAAAGATTTGGAAATTTTGTGAAGAAAATTTATAACCTAGAGATAGACATGTTCATTTAGGTGGGCTTACCTCTTGCCCTGAAGGGATGATTTTACATGCAACTTATGGAGAGTGTTTTAATCTCAACCATAAATCAGACTTGGTAAGTAACTTCTTGGAAGAAAAGTTTTTATGCACCACTTTCAAAGAATATTTTGGCTAAAAAATTGGCCTCTACTGTATTGGTTCTTAGTCATGCTTAGGAGATCCAACACTTTTCTAGTGTCTAGCAAGCTACTTAAGGCTTTAACCAACTTACTCAAGGCCCTATATACACAATGGTACCTCCCTTTTCATGAATCATACTGACAAAAAAGTAATCATCGATTAAGTCATTTGGAATTTAGCCTTGACCATTTATATAGTGGCTTGAGTGAAAAAATGCTTTGAGTTACATTTGAGATCTCTAACATAGGATGTGTCTCAAGGGTAGGCCATGTAAAGGTAATGCTTTGAGTTAAAACAAGTGTGAAACTCAAAGTTCTTTTCATCGCCCAAGATCACCAAAAATATGTGAGGGTAGAGGATATACACTTAGTTTTCCAAACACAGAATACACAACATACAATTCATCACAGTATTCTTTTTAAGCCCCTCGAGTGGTGTTATCCAAAAAGGATCAATGAAGTGTATAAAAGATAGCAATTTTTTTCACGTGTGCCAATTTGAAGTGTTATGGATTTCAAGTAAGTAGATAGTAGTATGCAAATCAAAATATATGTGTCTAGTTTTAAGCACCAAAACTAAGTGTTGCTAATAGCCTTGTCTTAATGTGGTCAATAAAATAATTTTTTCCATTTCATCAACATAATAAAAGCATTGGTCAAAAGACAACATTCCATTTTATGAGAACCAAAACTGAAGTGTTGTTCTAATCCACAAAAGCTTTGAAAGTTCATTTTACGACACTAAGTCGAAAGATTTTTCCTAAAATTGAAATATTTTTGAAAGTTCCTTTTAAAGCACCAAATCGAAAAAAAAATTCTAGGATAGAAAGCTTTTTGAAAGATTATTTTTAAAGCACCAAATCAATTTTTTTCCTAAACTAGAAATATTTTTGAAATATTCTTTTTAAAACACCAATTTGAAAGTGTGCAAGTTATGGAGTTCATTTTTATAGCACAAAATAGAAAGGTGTTCTAAACTAGAAAGATTTTTGAAAGTTTCTTTTAAATCACCAAATCAAAAGCATGCAAGTTGTGGGGTTCATTTTACAGCACCAAATCGAAAGGTGTTCTAAACTAGAAATCTTTTTGAAATTTTGGGCTTGGACCATTTGCCTTCTCTGCAATACAAGCATTAGTTGTTTTTGATGTAAAGTGTACCATATCCCTGCAAGATCTGCATAAATAAAGTTAGAAAACACAAAAACATCCAAAACAAGAACCCATTAGCGTTAGAAATCAATAAAAATAGAGAGAAAAAGTGTGCAAATTTTTCAAAAGTAGCCCCTTTTAGTATGACTTCAGACCTTTTTTTGGAAGAAAAAGTGGTCCAAAAAATCAACTGCGGACCTGTTATGTGCAAGAGTGGTCCATTTTTTTAAGAGCGGCCCTATTTTTGCAACAAAAGTGGTTAGAAAATACAAAAGAAGTTAGAAAAAAAGAAACTATGACATAAACAAAAGAGCGACCACATGATTTTTCTATAGCGTTCATGTAAATATTTTTCAAGTGTATTTCTAGAACTTGCAATTGTTTAAAACACACTTAAGAAAATTTTAATGTCAAGGATCGAGGTCCCACCAGGTGTGCCAAAATGTGTAAGGGGGAAATCTATAAGCATAGGAAAACCAAACATGAATGAAAATATCTAGATTCATACCCATTACTCATGAAATGAGACTATGAAGAAAAAAATCAAACATTATAATCAAAGAAGAGAACGCAAATTGAATTCATAAAACATAGCATTACCATCCCATGTCAAAGTGTATTCAGAGTGATGTTGGATCATTGTATCAATGAAAAACCTCCATTTATGGGTTGTAAAAGCTTATGTGGAATCGATTTTCAATTTGGCACTACTTCATTATGCAAAATATGTCAATTCTCTAATAATTGTTTAGGATGAAGAGGATTGTTATATAGAAATTTTGTTTTAAAATAAACAATCGAGTTCACATAGTAGAATATCCTAATAAACGGTTCAAAACCATTGAGAGGAATTAGATGGGAAGAATCAATGGATTTTTATTACGTAATTGTTGTGATTGATGAAATCAATTTGAGTGTTCAATGGAATTGAGGAAATATATTGCCTAATCTATGGAATTGAATAACAAGTGAATCAGTCGGGATATAGATGAATCAATCAACCAATTAGAGTGATCAATTGGGAGATAATAATTTTCCTAATCATGAAAGTGTGTGAGGGTAATTAATTAATTGAATTAATTAATTAATATTTTTGAGTTGAACATGCAAATCATGCTTGAATTTTACAAATTTGTATTTGTTTTTTTTAACCTTTTTGAATGATGTTTGAATAATTTATTCAATTATTCATGTTTGGGGGAAAGTGATTTAATTAAACTATTAAGTGGTAATAATTTAATCAATTTGGGGGAATAGGATAAATTAGTGACATAATTAAATAATTGATGTTATTTAATTAATCAGGAGGAATAATGCTAGATTATACTTTATTAAATAAATGAAGATTATTTAATTAGTTAAAAATGATGAAAATGTGAATTGATTAAATAATGTAATATTATTAATTAATAGAGGAAATTAGGGTTTTTGATGCAATTGATGTGAAATGTAGTGATTTTAGATGATAATGATGTTGATGATGAGAAAATGTCATTCAAGATGTGTGATAAGTGTTAGGTCATTTTTACATGCCTACACCTTGAAATGAAATAAAATAGCATGAAAGGAATGATGAATGAATAACTCAATGTCACAACTCACCAAACCCTTGAATAAACCTTGGAATTTAAATCTAAAACTTGCATGAAATGGCTTCAATGGACATGTATCTTGAACCTTGAATCTTGATTTGAAACAATGTTTTGAATACTTGAATAGATCATGAAACCTACATCATCATATTATCTCCAAAAATAGGCATGATGCAAGAAGACTTTGATATGAAAATTGGATCTTGTTTGCTGAAATAAATATTAAATAAATATGCTCTTGAATGCCTTGAATTTCTCTTGAAATTCTCTTGAAAATTATCTTGATCTCATAAAAATTCTCCAAGTGAAACATAGTGAAATAACCTTATATTTATAGATATGTATCCTTAATTTTCCAAAATTTAAATATCACAAGCCGACATCTGAATATAGATTTGAATATGTTAAAATACCACCAAAAGCATAATTTTAATTTAGGTCCTAGGTCTAAGGGAGGACCTATTCGCCCATGGGTGAATGGGTCCTAGGTCCCTAACCTTAGGAGATACATTTCTCAATGAGGAGTGTTATGTTAAGGCATTAATGAATGTTGGTTTTCCTCTTCAAAAAATGTAATTAAAATAGGCTTGGATTTGAATTAAAGGGGTCAATTAATGAAAATTAAGTATAATTAATTTAAGGATCCCTAAATAAGAGTGAAACTATAAAGGGGTGCACTTTACAACACCAAAAATAAGGCACAATTAAGTCCAAATTAAGTGTGAAAATGCAAAGTGATACATTTTTCTACACTACATTTATCCCCAACTTTAGTGAGAGGATAAGCACAAGCACAAAATCACACTAAAGTAGACATTCAAAACATATGTATGCAACTACAAGAAGATTACTCAATGTCCACAAGTGGAACGTGATGTCCACTATGAAAAAAAAATGCACACTCACTTTGGGTTGATGGAAGCTTAGGCTATCCACTAGCTAAGCCACCAAAAAGTGGTTTAGTGAGAAATTCATGCCAGGTTTATAGGCTCTCACTATACAAACCATACCAAATCTATCACTCTAATAACTTTGATAGGGCACCACAAAACAAAAAAAACTCCAAGAGGTTCACAAGGTTAATAAGATATATTATGCTAAACACATGAACAAAATGCAAGTAAAGTCATGTTTAAAGGGATCTTGCTTAGTTCATGTAAGGTATCTTCTTAGGGAACATCATTCCTAATGTCTCCAAGATAGGATAAGTCAAGAATAAAAGATTCAAAATGTTAGGGAATGCAACACGTAGCATAACCACTAAGAGGAAATTTATATTCCAAGAAATATCAAACTCTCAGAGGACATCAAACCCAAAGACACCACCAAGAAAAAGATGCATCACGAGAAGAAATAAAATTGCACATTGAAAGATAAGGAATGTCAAAAATAATAATGCCAATGTATTTCCCCACTTTAAAAAATTGCTAGCACCATTGTTGTGAGAAATTTACTTTAAAGTAGCCAATAATCAATGCTAAATAAAGAAGACATTAGAGCTTATTCAGAAATCCCTATGCCAAGTCATATGTTCTCGAATGAAGCTATGTCATGAAAAAGAGGAAGGAATTACCCCCAAAATGAAATCTCAAACACATAAGGGATATACAGATTCAAAGTCAGTATATCTTTTCTACAATGTTGTTATAGAGCTTAGAAACATCACCATTCCCCAAATACTCACATAATAGGAAGAATGACACATAGAGAGTGAAAAAAAAGAAAAATATTTTGGGTCAACATAGAAGAAACCTAAATATCTTGACACCTTGTATCATCCCCAAAAGGAAAACATAATACAAAAGAAAAGATAAATGTTTACAACATATAGAAGAATGTAGATACAAATAGAGGAATACACATGAAGAGAGATACATCAAACAAAATAGTATGAGGGATCACATTACACGTATGCAATCACACAAAAACATGAAAAAGAAAACAAAGACAAGACTAGTAAGGCACATGCAAGTCAACCTATAGAAGTTTGTATACATCCCAATCTTGTTTAGTATATGTGGAAGGAAAATAACTAGCCAAAGGAACAACATCAAGCTCCAAACTAGGATAAGGATATGTAACATGTTGCCCCCAGTAAGTGTAGGAAAAGGATGAGCCAAGATGAGTGATGAGAATGAGATCCTTGCAATAAAGAAAATGATTTTAAATGAATGTAAAGCATGCAATAGTGAGTATGCTAGGATCCTACAACTATTATATGGCAAGGAGAAAAAGATCGTTCTTTTAGTCAAGAGGGATCCCTAGGGGATCTAAATTTCTTCAATAATTCCTATAAAGGATGACAACAATTAGTGTGATGTCCAAAGAATCTATGATAGAAACAATATGGTTAATTTTGATTAGTTTGATTTTTGGTTATATTTTCACATATAGGTGGTAATTTGATTAATCCCTAATGTAAAAGAGTGTAAAAGGAATTCTCAATCTTAGATATATTTAATAGGTCATCAAAAGATTTATGAAGATCATACATATCTTATAGCTGAATTTTTTGATGTTCATGCAGTTTCAACTTCTTCTTCTTTAGTTTGATAATTGTTTGGTCATCAGTTCCATCTTCTAACTACAAGGACTTTCCTTTTTCAGAAAAGGATTTGTTAGGAGTAGTAATGTGATCAAAATTTGTGTTTTCTTTTCTCTTATGTGAGGAAATGTATTGGAAGTAGGTTGAGGAGGGGGTAAATTTTTGTTAATGAGATGAAATAGGGTACATATAAACTACATTCCTTGTTCATGCTTAAGTATCTTTTGTATGTTACCTATGAGAGGAATGGAATTAGCAGCAATAGGTTTGGTTCTCACAAAGTCTTGCAAACATTTTAATTCCACCTTTATCTTTCATGAATTATGAGACATTAGCAATAATTGTTTCAACATCATGCCCATTAGTTGTAGGTAGGAATTCATTGGAAATGAGGTATGAAAGCTATGATCCATAGAGGGTTGATTAATATCAACACTATGAGTGAAAGAGTTGGAGAACCCAATATCCATGGTGAATGGTGTATCACAAGATGACATGAGTCTCAAACTACATCTCATGATAGTATTACTAATAGGACACCAAGTTATGAAGCTCATAAAAGTTTCACAAACTCAATGTATACCCAAAATGGAAAATATGCAAGATGTATTAAAATATCCTAAGATGTAGAAATAAATGTAAGTATGTAAAAGCAATTTTTAGATATCAAGCTAGATATTTTTTTTATTATGCTATGTAAAAACTTGAAAAATGATGTCTTAGAAATGCAAAGAAGAAAAATGAAATAAAGTAAAAGTAGCTCGGTTACCAAAATGGGATTGATGAACCACTTAGGGACCTATTCTTCCTTAATTCATTTGGAAATGAGTTCCCCACCTAAAATTGACTAACAACCCTTAGGTGAGTCAAATTAATGTGAGAATCTATATATTTACTTTTTTTTTGCAACAACGGGGATCCTTGTCAAACAACACTTTGGGGAGAAATATTAAAAATAACAAATCAAACCTAAAATGCAATATACAACTTGGAATAGCTAGATGAAACTTGAAATAAGTAGAACCAAAAATAAAATCACAGATCACAGAAGGAAAAGATGAAGTGTACTAGTCACCAAAAGTCAATTTTTGAAGTTGATTTGGGAATCGTTCACCCAGGGGCGAATGGGTCTTGAGTTAGGGTTTATCTACAACTTTTGGGAGCCTCTTCTATAGATATGAATCTTTCAATTTACCCAAGTTTTAGGTTCAAAAATCCAGAAATAAATTTTGCAAGTGAGTTTCTATGAGATGACAACTTTTCCAACTTTGACAAGCTCTTAAATTTTTCTCTTCAAGAGATCTTCAAGATTTCTTCCACCTAAATCTGCAAACAAAAATCAAGAGGGGAAAATGTTTTATTTTTGGTGAATAGGGGTTTTCATTGGTCAAACCCCATTTTGGTAATCAAACCTTGAAATGAAATAAAATAGCATGAAAGGAATGGTGAATGAAAAAATCAATGTCATGAAAACCTTGAATAAACCTTGAATTCTAAATCTGCAACTTGCATGAAATGACTTCAATGGACGTGGATCTTGAACCTTGAATCTTGAATCTTGATTTGAAACAATAATTTGAATACTTTAATGGATCATGAAACCTACATCATCATATTAGTTCCATAAACATGCACGATGCAAGAAGACTTTGATATGAAAATTGGATCTTAATTGTTGTAAATCTTCAATAAATTTGTTCTTGAATGCCTTGAATTTCTCTTGAAAGTTCTCTTTATCTCATAAAAATTATCTAGGTGAAACATAGTGAAATAACCTCATATTTATAGATATGCATCCTTTATTTCTCAAAATTCAAACATCACAAGTTGACATCTGAATATAGATTTGAATATGTTAAAATACTTTCAGAAAAATAATTTAAATTTAGGTCCTAGGCTAAGCCAGGACCCATTCACCCATGAGAATGGGTCCTAGGTCCCTAACCCTAGGACACACATTTCTTAAGGAGGGGTGTTATGTAAAGGCATTAATGAATTTTGGGTTTCCTCTTCAAAAAATGTAATTAAAATAGGCTTGGATTTTAATTAAAGGGGCCAATTAAGGAAAATTAAACACAATTAATTAAAGGATCCCTAAATAAGTGTAAAAGTGTAAACGAGTAAACTTTACAACACCAAAAATAAGGCACAATTAAGTCCAAATTAATTGTGAAAATGTAAAGGGATACATTTTTCTACACTATAGAAACTAAATGGAATCAACTTATATTTTTTGGGGATGATCAAATTAGAGCCTTAGCTTCCTATATCAAAAATGAACATTTGAGGGGACAATTGCTTCAGGAATACTAGGAAAGGGTAAAATAATCCCCTCTTTAGTTGAGGGAAGAATTAGAAGATCCAGATGTAATGATGGACTAGTGGATGGATCTCATAGAAATTTGAGGGAGTGGGAGTAAAAATAATGGAATGTAGAGAAAAAGAATAAAATATTTTAAGAATTGGCAACAGTAAAAATTAGGTAATGAACACCCCCGAGGGTCTTTGGATTGGAACAATATTTGCAAGACGAAGAAGCTGCTACAGTTTAGGTTAAGATGGAAACTTTGAAATGGTAGTAGTATTTTCTTCTAGGAAGACCCCTGGATGTTTAAATCCCCCATGTCCCTATCTAACTTCAAGAATCTGATGGAGCATGCACATAATTTCTTTGTTAGGAATTTTTGTGATTACCTTCATGGTCCACAAGGATGCAAGAAATGGAAAGATTTAGGATTATGCTACCCCCTTGCCCTAGATTTGAAATTGTTGGCTAATTCCTTATAGGACATCCTCTCCCTAACCAAAATTCCCATATCCAATATTGAGGATGTGTTCTTTTGGACTAAGTAATGCAAGGGAAATATTTTTGTTAGGTTAGCTTATGGTTTTCTTTCAGACAAGGGTATTCAGAGAAGAATTTGGAAATAGTTTTAGAATAGACACTTGACACCAAAAATAAATTTCTTTTGGTGGACGACATGTCACAATAGAATTGTAACTGAAGATAATTTAAGGAAAAGGGGATTCCAAATCTTGAATAGATGCATGTTATGCAAAAGTAATGAAGATTTAGTTTATCACATGTTACTACACTATCTGTTTGCTACTAAAGTTTGGAATTTGGAATATGGAAAATTGGAGACTCATTGGACCCTAAATGGGGACTTAAAATCCTTTGTTGAAGGATGGTATAGCCCCTTCCAACACCCTCTCCCCATGGGGATATGGATTCAATCCCCCCCCATAATTTGTTTGTGCTTATGGAAATAAAGGAACCAAAGATATTGAGAAAAGCCCCAAGGAAATTTTTGGCATTGGGTTCAAACTTATTTCTAAAAATGTCTCTCTATACACGTGGAAACCCCCAGACAAATCCCCTATTGAATGGGACATCAAGATGGAAAAATCTTGGAATAAAAACCTTGAGATCAACTCCTTTGATAACTCTAAGTCTCTGGCTAGAAGAAACACAATCTAAAATCTTGGGTGGTTGGTTTAAATTGAATTTTGATGGAGCGGCTAAAGGGAACCCGGGAATGTCCAGTATTGGTGGCACAATCACGGAATGTAAGGGAAAAAAATTTGTTGGGATTGTTGGAGGTATTGACATATAGTAACTCATTTGATTGCAAAATCCAACGAAACCTTCTGACAAAAGCTATATAATCAGATCTATCGTTGGGCACTTGTGCGAATTTTCATTTTTTAAAAATTTTATCCCCGACGTTCGTCGAAATTTTGATGAACTATTTTTTTCATCTATGTTTTGACGAAGATCTTTAGCCAAAATTTGGATGGACCTACAAAGTTAAATTGTGGTGGGCATAAATAAAAATGAGCTCGACTATTTATTGTGATAGTGTTTTTCTCGACAATTTTCTTGGGGAAAATTAGAAGAAACTCAAGAAGATATCACCAAGTTGAGGGTAAGCATTGTCTTTTTCTAGAATTCATTTGTGAAGTAAGATTTGTACTTCCAGAATTGAAAATCATATTTTAAAGCAACATCTCATCAGATTTCATTTTTAGTCTTGTGCATTTTTAGAATTTCATTTCCAGATTTTAGACCCGACTTCACAAATTCTTTATAAGGGAATTGTGTATAGTTGATGGAAAATTCTTGATGAATTTGGACAAAGATTATATTTGCAAGGTTTCAATTTAAACCCTAATGATCAATTTTCAATAGATTTGGGAGCCAAGTTTATCTTCTAGACACATAGCATATACAATCTTAGATAATACTACGTTACAATACCATCAATCTATATTCTAACCCAATACTACTTATCAAATCCTTATATGAACATAGTTACCTATAACCTCACTCAAGCATTTTAATTAATTCCTTGAATTAAATCCAAAATGAGAATTATACACACCATAACAGTGAGATGAACAAAATAACCCTTGACCATTTTATTCAAGATAATAAAATATTCATACAATGGAGATACATGACCTTGAAATGATTAATTTTCATTCAGATGCTAGTACTGTCTTGAATATTAAGTACCCATGAAACTAAAACCTACAACAAAATGACACCAAACCTAAGAATAGTATCTTCACTATAATATCAAGCTCTTTACAAATTCGCTCTACAACTTCACTTAGACTTGACCTAAAGATATCTAACTTGTTAACCCCTATTTCTGATCTTGAAATCCTTCTTATAGGGAAAATGAAGTAGCAACAAGCATTGAACCAGAAATACACCTATCATTGGTCACTTGGACCGCCTTATGACATTTCAAAAATTAGTTACAACAGTTGAGTCTCTAGAGAATCTTCTTATTCATCCCATCCACTAGAGAATAACTGTTGCATTTGCCAAACTTCAAAAACTTGCACCAAAACTACCACCAAGACATAGCCAAAAAAATTTATAACCATAACCGCTAAGTTGTTAACTGTCAATTATAGACTCTATCCTATTCTTGTTCAGTTAAGTACTTTTCTACCCATCCTTGATATTCATTATCCATTGGCCAATTAAAATTTACCACCTTATTTACCTTGGAACTGTAAGATGTATACTTTACTGCTACTTGATTCGCCTCCCTTTCAAAAGATTCAAAAAATTTGCTAGTGTTAATGATTTTATCCATACTACTCATCAACATGTCATAATCTGAGTCATCACAAATCAATTTGATTTGTGCATTGATGATTTCATCTACCCTGTCCTGCCATTTCTACAGTGATCTAACATTTCCTTGGGCATCTACAATATCTGGTAATGATGTGTCACTCTAGTCATCAAAACTCTTTACCAACTCTTTAATCCTCCCGCTGAAATCATCAGGTAAGGCTTGGAAACCTTGTAGTGACTTCACAAAGTCTTGAGTAGGCCTGAGTTGTTGAGGCCTATTAGCTGCATTTTGAGAATTTCATTTCTAGATTTTGTTGTGCAAGTTCAATATTCTGATTTTAGGAGTCTAACAGTTGGAAATCATAGTAAAATCATAATTTAATAATTTATAGAATTAGCATTTGAAAGTGTTTTTTGGGGTTATTAACTTCATACAATCTTCTCTTTTGCAGGGGTGGTTGCATGCTGAATTTTTTTGGTGTAAAATATCATAATTATAATATTTTGTTACGTGTGTATGATTAAAAATTATTGGAGTGTGAGTTTGATATTTTTTGAAGATCTAAATGTTCAAGCTTGGTAAAGAAAAATCATGTCTTAAATATTAGTCTAGAACAAAATGAAGAGTCACTTGATAGATTGTGGGATAGATTCAAAAGAAAGGGTGATGGGAAATGTTGTTGTCCTTGCAATAATTGCAAGGGCTTAAAGACGAGAAGAATTTTAATCACAATAGCTGAGAAACATTGTAGGCAGCATGGTCACATTGAAGGGGGGCATGGTTATCATCCATTAGTAGGTTGTTTATTATATGTGTTTATATTGATTGAATTTGTAAATTTTTATATTCTTTTAACATTTGATATATATATAAAAAATCACTTGATCATGATCATGGTTTATTTGTGTTTGTCATTATTATAAAGGTGGAGCTCCCTAGAGCACATGATAGGGATTATCACAGCCCGAAGAATGTGGTTTTGCAAGCAGAGGAACATGGAGCTGTGAATATAGAAGATGAAGTCAATGATCCTATGGAAGAAGATGATCATGTGCTAGAAAACACAATTGAAGATGATGATACAAATAAATTGATCCATGACACATGTAGTGGTGCATCTCATCATGTTGATCGAGATGACTTTGATGATGTTCATGATTTACCTATACTTGAGAAGGCATACAAGCCCCTTTATGAAGGATCCCAGACAAATCTTCTCTCTATTGTATTTTTGCCGGTGAACTTGAAGGTTATGAATGGTTTATCCAACATAGAAATCTCATGGATGTTAAGGTATGTCATATATGTCATCTTTTTTCATCTATTTTAATTGTTGTTAGTTCATCGCTAGTAAATAAAGGATGAAGTATGTACCATTAATATTCTTTATATTAAGAAATTATTTTTTGTTGTAGATTGATTGGTGAATTTTTGTTACCACCATCAAATATTTTACCTCGCTCATACTGAGATTTATCTGGCATTATGAAAGATATTGGAATGGAGTATCAAGCAATAGATGCATGTCCCAATGATCATATTACATATCATAAACAACATGAATTTGCAACAGAATGCCCATAATGTCATATCAGTAGATATCGAATAGATCAACTAACAAAAAAGGTGCCTCGCAAGGTTCTTTGTTATATTCCCATTATTCCACGTATGTAACAATTATTTAGGTGTGAAATCTTAGCACAATTTATGGATTACCATGCACAAAATAGAAGTGGAGATGCAATTCTTCAAATGCTTGTGGATGGTTTTGCATTTAGGGACATGGAGGAAAAATGGCCACACTTTAAAGAAGAACCTCGTAATCTCAGGCTTTCTTTGGCAGCGGACAGTGGCAATCCATTTAGAGAGATGAGATCTATTTACTCGGTGTGGCCTATTTTTGTTATCAAAAATAATATTCCTCCATGGATTTCAATAAAGAGGGAGCACATAATGTTGGCAATGATTGTTCCAAGTATTTGTTTACATCAATTTTCTTTAACGTAGTAGCATCTCATTTGTCTTATTTGTTGCATAATGACATATGTTTTTTCATTTAATAGTCATGTACATGAATTTATATATATTGCAATAAAATGTTTATAATAATTATGTAATTTTTATGTTCATTCAACTAGGTGAGTACCAAGTTAAATATATGAATGTATATATTGAGCCTCTTATCGACAAGTTACTAAAGTTATGGAATGGCGTGACTATGTATGACGCATATAGACCAATAGGACAAAGACAATTTGAATTCCATGCAATGCTTGTATGGACAATTCATGATGCCCCAAGGCTAACACATTTTTCTGGTATGTTATAACGTTCGACTGCATGACTTTAACAATATTTAATTTTATGAAGTAGATAGCATGCATGTTTTTAAAATAATCTATTCATTATATATAATTATAAAAATTGACATATTTAATCCAATTATATATGATTCGTAGTTCTTCAAACAAAGGGAAAATTTGCATGTCCAATTTGTGGTCCAAAGATGAAATCTCGCCGTTCAACAGGTTTAGGAAAGCAGGTTTCTGATGAGTATAGGCACTTGCTCCACATAAATCATAAGTATCGAACTACTGAAAAACATTTTTTCAATGGGAAAGAAGAGACTACATCAAAACCATGAAGAATGACACCTTTCCTATGGAAGTTGGAATATAATAGAATTAATTGTCAAGGTTATACATCGGATCAAAAATTTTATCTATCATTTATGATATGTTTTGAATTTATATTTTTATATTGTGTTGTGTTTACTCATGTTGTAATTGACAATGATTGTCGTTGTTAATTTGTTTAACTTATATGATTCATGAAGGTCATCAAGGCATTAATGGTCAGCTTCCACAGGGACTGAAAATTTATCCCAGACAATTTAGTAGGTTGCCCTACTATGAGCAGCTACAAATTGTGCATTTGTTTGATACAATGTATATCGGAAATAATATGATAGAAACGTTATGGAAAATATTAGATGGAAGGAATGACAAAGATAAAATTGTCAAAATTTATAGTGACATTTAGGAAGCCAGTCATGCAATGAAAAATGCCATTCAATTAAATAGTGATGGAGACCAAATTAATATAATTTCACTTCCTTGGTTATTAACGAAGCAACAAAGCAATGCTATAAAACAAGTCATACGAAAAATTTGATTTCCCACAGGATTTGTTGTGAACATAAATAATATCATAACAAAGAAAGGTGAATTTGGGTTAGGGATGAAAATGCATGATTGGCATACCTTCATTAAGGTAATTATTCTAGTGTATTATGTTTACTAATTTTGGAAAAATATTAATGAAAAGATCATTTTATAATTGTTGCAATATGTTCTACCTCTATCTCTCCTAGACAACTTCGACAAAAATTTCAAGCAAGTTATATATGATCTTGGAAAATACATGAGGTAAGTAGTGACATTTGTTCAATTTGTTGTATATTTTTGTTAAATCTTGTTAATATATTTGTGCCTTGAATCACTTGTAGATGGTTGTCATCTAAAGAAATGCATAAAGAAGATATAAATTATTGGAAGAGAAAAATTCGACGTCTAATGTGTGAAATGTAAAAGTGTCTACCTTCAACATTTTTCAATGCACAAGAACATTGCCTCATACACCAAGTTGAGGAGATTGAATTGTGTGGACATGTACACACAAGGTCAATGTGGATGGTTGAGAGGCACTTGAAATTTTTGAAGGCTTTGGTTAGACAAAGAGCACATCGCGAGGGATCTATGGTGGAGGGATACATCGTATACCAGACCATGGTGTACATTATTGAATATCTTCCTAATTTTGCAGCAAAGATCCATGTAGATCGCATTTGGGATCCCAACTCCATTAAAAAATTCAAAGGGGAGTACCTGATGGGGAAAGGTAGATTGAGGAAAGTGATAGGTAATTATAAGATGATCATGGAGATTAATTAGAATACATTTTATATTTGGTTTTTATGTATATTGTACTTATTTAATTATTAATCTTCAATATTCATCAATTATAAATTAAGGTCATATACTGTGGTAATTAACTAATTATACGCCGTTTGTGAATTTCATTTTTTTTTTATACAGTTGGTCGAGAGTGGGATGAACTACATTTGTATGTTGCAAACAATCTTGATTGGATGATGGTATGGATTGAACGATGTCAACAATTTGGTCTCGCGTTAACATGGGAAGGTGTGGCTTCATTGGTTAAAGAAGCTCATCGTAATGGAGATTCCAATGTTACACCAAGGGAAATTGATTTAGCATATGGTTTAAGAGATAAACAAGTATGTATAAATATATTAATCACCCATATTATTTAATTATTTTCAATTATATTGATGTATATATATGTTGAGATTTTTTTCTTTGCATACATTCGGCCAAGAATAAATATGTTTATCAATTGATGATATTGCAATAAGTTTTACATGTTTGACATATTGTAGGTGAAACACCACAAGGCTATGTGGTGCACTGGTCATAAATTTTGAATCAAAAATTTGGATGACACAAGAAAACTTGTGATTCTGGGATAACTGCAGTCTTCCAGGTGACTAATGTTTCATCTAGAAGCGACATACATCCAAAAGTATCAGAAAATCAATACTATGGGATTTTGGATGATATACTCGAGTGTGACTTTAAGTCCTTCAAATTATTTATGTTTTTCATCCTATGGTATAGGCTACGATTGAATGAAAATGATCCCGAGAGAACTATTATTGAACACGATAATGGATTTACCATGGTTAATACAAGGTATTTTGAGCGAGCTGGAAATGAGCCCTATGTTCTTCCAAGCCAATGTGAGCAGGTATTTTACTCAAAGGTTCTAGGTATAGTGGGTTGGTCATATGTTGTTAGACATGATCCAAGAGGAAGGCTGGTAAAGTATAATGTGGTGGAAGAAGAAGATACTGAAGAAATAGAAGATGATGTAGATGATGATCAGGATCAACAATTAGTTTATGATGTGCCTGACGAAGATGTCGCAGAGGAGGAACTAGATCATGATGATGTAGGAGTTAATGTTCATTAAGATGATATTTGTGTGGATGATGACATTATCAAAACTGATATCAATGGCAATGGTGATGATATGACCAATCCTTACAATGTTGAATCTGGATCGAATGATACAGACAAATATTTGGATGAAGAAGAAGATCAATGACATTGAAATGTATGAGTTATGTGATTGTATTATCTATTTGATATTAATTTATTGATAGAATTATATTTGACTTATGTGGTTACATAATTAATTTATAATGTTTTTAATTTTAATTATATTTGAATTATATTAGAATATGTCTAGTTAACAGATGTAAAAAATAAAATGGATAAACCAAAAGATGAAAGCGTGAGACCACTGCCTTGTTGGGTGTATGGAGTCTAATGAAGATCTATAAAATTGTAATCTATGATGGAAATAATTCAAAGTTTTTGGCATACAGAAGTAGTTTATAACTTGTATAAATGTGCAAGTAAATGACTGACAAACTCTACTTGAGATAGAATGACAATCCTAGTTATGTGTTTCTTTTTATTGATCTAATTAATACTCTTCAGTTACTATGATTGACTAGAAGGGTTTAATATTTACTTGAAATAATCAAATAATCACATCACACAAATACAACAAATGTGTATCAGTAAACTGAATATATATATATGCTTGATATATCAATTTAAAAAATAGAAAAGCATCAAAATGGAGACAACCAAATAACTGTATAATTCCACAAACAACTGATACCAAGATTAAGCCACAAGTTTAGACATCTTCATTAATTTCATCAAATTTCATACATGCATCTGAGTCTTTTAAAGGAAAGTTTCATTGCAAACTATCTATTGTATCTTTCTCCTATCTTCCTATATTAGTTTTACATTATGAAACAGATATAAATATATCAAAATTGTGAAAGGGCACGTCCTTTGAGAAATTTATTTTTCTTAACAACAATAAGAAACTAGAAATTATGCTCTATTAAGCCATAAATAGATGTTTGATAGATAATCTCGGTAAGTTGGCCGCTTGTGTGTATCAACATCCTCCAGTGCATTCCTTATGGCTATCTCCATTTCAAACATCTTCTCATTCTATTCACATGCCCTGTCCATTGTTAAATCATTTCCTATGATTGTCTCCAAAATTGTTTGCATCATTGTCTCACATTCCTTTATCCATCCTATGGTAATAAGCACTATTTTACTCCTCTTCGGTTAAGTACTTGTCCACCCATCTCTGATACTCTTCATCTGTTGGCCAACCAAAATTCACTACCTCATTCACCTTAGTATTGTAAGGTGTGTACTTCACTACAACCTGATTGACTTCCCTTTCAAAAAACTCTAAGAATGTGCTGGTGTTAATTATCTTATCCATACTATTTACCAACAAATCATAGTTTGAATCATCACAAATCGATTTGATTTGTGCATCGATAACTTGTTCTGCCCCATCTTGCCACTGCTGCAATGTCTTAAAATTTCCTTGTGCATCAATAATGTCTGGCAAAAATGTATCATTCCAGTCATCAAAGCTCTTTATCAACTCCCTAATTCTTCTACTTGAATCATTAGGTAGGGCCTAGAATCCATTCAATGATTTTACAAAGATTTGAGTAGGCTTCAATGACTCGGGCCTATTGTTCACATCAAACGTAGAAGCTTTGTACATAATATCTAGATCATTGGCCCTAGGGATACATTTCTCATCCAAAGGAAAAACTATTTCCTGATACCTATTGATATTTTTATTCCATCCAAGAATAAAGAATAAAAAGAATGTACAAATGGTAATTTACCATGAAACTTTTCTTTAAGATGCCTCAGAACTGTGTCAACCACCTCACTTTGTTTGTCAATTGCATCATCCTCACTTGCCTTTAAGGCAACCTAAAATTTTGTGATCCTATTCAACATTGGCTTCTTGGTGGGATCCACAAAATATTCAACTTCTTCAACTGGCCCTGGTGTAGGACTGAGAGTAGGTGCCTGGATGGGGGACCCTGGAGTTGAAACAATTGGAGTAGTAGGGGGGATTGATCCTACAATAAAAGGTAATGCTCTGATACCAGGAGCACTGGAGGATTCTCTCACCTGCCCATATTTCAACCTATCTACTCCAGATTGCAGCTCAACATTCCTTTGCTGCATCCTACTATATTTTGCAATTAGCATATTGTATTTCTCCATCAAACTCTTCTTTTTAGCCTCTTCTCTCTCAGTTGTATTCTAGGACAAGTTGGCCACATTTACCGTCATGCTTGTAGCTTCTATTTTTGAAGTTTCAGAAGCTCTCTTGATGATTAGCTCTCCCCTTAGGTGTGGGCTAATATCAATTACATTTTTTTTTTCTCCCCTGGGGTGCCAATTCCCATATGGCCAGAGTTTCATACTCTTCACTGAAGGCAGAGTCTTGCAAAGTTGTCTTAACCTCTTCTTCACTATTTTTTATAGGGTGCTTGAACTGTAAGA
Source organism: Sequoiadendron giganteum (assembly GCA_007115665.2). Lineage (NCBI taxonomy): Eukaryota > Viridiplantae > Streptophyta > Pinopsida > Cupressales > Cupressaceae > Sequoiadendron > Sequoiadendron giganteum. The sequence goes on from CM021103.1 coordinate 321,874,930, forward strand.
TAAAATTGAATGCAACCGCATCATCTATGTCCCATTCAGGCAAAAGTAAGACACTAGCCTGAGTCACAAGTCTTCTTCCCTCCTCACAAGTGATGCCTTTGAATTCTTCTATTTATTTAGCCTCGACCTCATCATCATTCTCCTACTCAAACCTACCAGGTCTCGATTCTCTCCTACTCTTGCATTTGTTCTAGTACTCTTCTAGTTTCATCCTCCAAACTAGTTGCAAGAATACAAGAGTCTTTACAAATGCATCATTGTCCAAGAATGCCTTGCATACCTCCATCCTAGCATCTTGTATACATTGCCCCTTTATATCCATGTCAGCAAGCACCAATTATGTTGATCTAGGAGGGGAAGGGATACCAACCTGCATGTCTGGATCAGTCACAATTATCTCATCCATCAGATTTTCTTGTGTTTCCTAAACTCTCTGCCCCTTAGGGCTTGGCTCTGATGGTAACACTGCAGGATCACCTCTTGGTGGTGAATCTAGATACACAATCCTTATTCCTTCGGGTACTCTGATCCTTGGAACCAGCTGTGATGATGCTTGCATGACTTGTGTTCCCTTCTTATCCCCTTCATCCTCATCACTGCTCACATTCCTCTTTCTCTTGTATAGAGGCCTGTCAATTAGTGGCTGATAAGCTAGCCTTGTTTCTTCAGGCCTCACACCTAGTCTTTCTATACCAAAATCTAATTCCAAACTAACCCTCTTGGTCATCAAGGTGCCCATGATATATTTGAAATTAGCCATTAAGAAGTCTATTCTCTTGTGAAATTGAGTGAACTCCATTAATGGATCATATTTTGGATCTATTTTATGTATTATAGCCAACAAATTTTCATATGCAATCCATTTTTCTTTATTCAACTCCTGCCTATTCAAATCAAACTAATTTCTAATTAGGTCCTTAGGAAATTTGAATTCATGTGCAAATTTTCCACCTTTTATTTCATTGTTTGAACAATGCAAAGAATCCCTCAGGGTCATGTTGTCTCCTAGGACCATTCCTCAAATTGATGTCATCAAATGACCTTCCAAAGTGGAGCCATCCTCCCTTGGAATAGACAAAATTAGAAACAACAGTGTAGTCAAGGAACAAATTCCCTTTTCCTTTATTTGTTAGGTTGTCCTCATGAATACAACCTAGTTGCCACATAAATTTGGCAAACCCCATCCTTGATGGTACATTAAAGGGGAGGATATGAGGGGTTCCCTAGAAACCATACACCCTCAAGACAGTGCTTATAGGGTACAAGATGATATCACCCCAATTGGGACACACTTTTAAATTAGGCTTCCTCACCTTCGATCGGAGGAAGTCTTGCAAATATTTAGGGACTCTTCACACATTTACCACCAATCGAGCCCTGAGTCTAGAGGAAAAATAGCTATCAAATTGCACAAAGCTAGCACCTCCCTTGTTGTAAGACAAATCTGCACTCCACACTTGTACTGGTAACCTTTCTCCATTCACCTCCAGCCTTAACTCCATTTTTTTTTAGAATAAAACAACATTCTTTTACAAGAACATATGCATCAACAGGGAGTACCAGAAAAAAGGAGTGCCAATATCCCCCACATGCATCTTCATCAAACGCTCATGCATCTTCTCTAACAGGAATGATGCAAATTCATATACCATAGAGAAGTTGGGATGTTGAATCTGGGCTCCCATAAAAATGTACACAACTGGGATCATAGTATTATGGCTGAACCCTAAAATCTTGCACAATGAATAAAATGTTGCTACGAAGTGACTGGAAAAATAGCTCAGCCTAAAAGGCCCCTGATCATTTGGGTTGATAAGAATTGTTGAACTGCCTACCCTGACCAGGTGAGGAGGAAGCAACCTCAATCTAAAAAGAGGCTTTAACCTTTTGTACTCCTCCTTCATCTCCTCAAAATCTATTTGGACTAAGAAAGGGCTCTACTCAATCAAATCAAAAAAAATTTGAATCTCATCTGCATTTATGCTTAGCAGAATTCCACCATCATTATCCCTTATGACCCTTGTCACAGGATCATATTGTGTTTTCATTGCTCTAAGCAAGTCAACATCAGGGAACACATTTGGCACTATTAGTTTCCCCATGTCATATCTCTATGAATTAGAGAAGGGGTGAGGTAAGTTTCTCTCTCCATACCACAACTTAAACATTTCAAGACCAGTCATAAGAATCCTAACATCCGCAATGTTATAATTTATGCATAGTAGACCCTCACCTAGGGTCTTTCCATTCATTAAAACCAAACCACTCTTCATGTCATTTGTTGACAATGGGAGTTGATCCAAGAAGTCATCATACAAATTCTTCTTCAAATAATCAAAATGGCCAAAGTGTTGCTTCGGTGGTGCCATCTTAAACAACTAGGGCTTCTTTTAAAAAATTAAATCCTCGAAGAAACTAGGGGTACCTAGACACAAAAATACAACACAACTGTGCAATTCCAATAATTCAAATGAACTAGTAACCCTATGACAATAATTAACCAAACCCCTTGATGAGCACAATAGAACCCTTCACAAAGACAGTCAAATTAACCCAATAGTTTAGAAAATAACTCACAGGATTTCGCGCCTTGTAGAGAACCAAACTTCACGGTGATCACTCGAATTTTTTTATCTCTAGCTCTGAATTGCTTGGAAAATACTTGAATGCTTTTGAAATGAAGATAGAAAAAGAGCAGATACTTTATGTCAACTGAATTGAGCCATTAGATGTCTCGTCCTCCATTAAAGATCATTTGCATGTCGCGCCAACGACTCCAATCGCATGTGATGCGAATTTAAACTTCAGTCGTCGATATTTTATTTTTGTCAGATCATCAAATGGCCATCTTCAAAAGGGCTGACGAAATCTCCATGTCAGCATCAAGGGCCCACCACTGAAGGCAGCACCAAAGTAATACACATGGTGCTCGCCCGTGATATCACGATCACTAAACATCCTGCATATTTGGATCACGCGATGGCGGGAAACCATTGATTCCTACCATCAGTGATCGTGTTCACTAATAGCAGTCAACAACACCAAGCATAACTGTCAAGAAATTTTTTACCAAGATTATAACATCACCGTCGATCTCGAGCATGTGCATCTCGTAGTGCTTTTTAGTAACCCACTTTATAACATATTTAAGTCTGACACAAATATTAAATGCTTTATTAATCCCTTTTCGGCATCGACAACTTGGGACATGTAGTGCTCGCCCGTGATATTGCAATCACCAAACAAACAATGGTGATGTCATCATGAGATTGTGGGGAGCAGTCAGGATCAATCATAGGAAGATCGACGGTCATTAGAAACACAACAGTCAGTAGCACCAAACATGACCGTCGAGCAGATTTTTACCAAGATTATAACATCACTGTCGATCTCGAGCACGTGCATCTCACAGCTATTTTAGTAACCCACTTTATAATGTATTTAAGTCTGACACAAATATTAAACACTTTATTAATCCCTTTTTAGCATCGGCAACTTGGGACACATGGCGCTCACCCGTGATATCACAATCACCAAACAACCAGTGGTGATGTCATCACAAGATCATGAGGAGCGGTCAGGATCAATTGTAGGAAGATCAATGGTCATTAAAAAAAAAGGACTTGGCAGCACCAAACATAATCTTCGAGCAACTTTTTACCAAGATTATAGCATCACCGTCTATCTCGAGCATGTGCATCTCGCAGCTGTTTTAGTAACCCACTTTATAATGTATTTAAGTCTGACACAAATATTAAACACTTTATTAATCCCTTTTCGACATTGGAAACTTGGTACACGTCGTGCTTACTTGTGATATCACAATCACCAAACAACCAACAGTGATGTCATCACGAGATCATGGGGAGTGGTCAAGATCAATCGTAGGAAGATTGACGGTCATTAAAAACACCCCCTGCATAATAAAATAACTATTAAAATGGAGAAGGGGACATCGCCTAAGACAATGACCAATGATGGCTCAAATTTTTTCTTAAAGCATGGGGCACGAACTGACCTAGACTTAAGAAATAATAAAGTCAGGCGAAATAACCTTTTTGCATGTGCAGATTGCAAGACCGTTAGACGAAGTGATTTCAATCTTCATCGTTGCTCGCACACCTTCAAAGTTTTTGCTAACATCATAAATATGGTACGAGGCATGCAAGATGCTATCATCTATCACATTTGATGGTGGGGACCAGTTTTACTCGTTGATCGATGATAAAGGTTGATGCCGACAACTGTTTCCGTACCGATGCATCGTGACTATTCCTCGTTGACTTCGCGCAATTAAAACTGCAATTTCAATCATGTTGCGAGGTGTGCAATTGGTGATGTGTGGACTCTGATGTTGTGTGCTAATAATAAAGGTGGGGCCCATTTCTGTGTTGATGTGGTGTCTGGTAGGTGAATATCGTCCATTTGGTGACTAGAGGGAGAACGTGGCATTTTCAAACTATTTTGACTAAATTTGAGCCATTCGCCTAGCCAACATTGCAATTGATCAACGACTCATATTTAAAAATAAACTGGTATTTTACCATAGCCGTTTTATCTCACATGAGTGAATAGTAATGGCCGAGTTCGACTCTGCCTGAATAATTAAATGCTAAAATTTGTGAATTACTATTTTCATGTTGTATCTCTACATTGAGGAAGAATTTCTTGGTATCGAGTGAAGCAAGCTATGGTTACGATCTCTCAATTTTCCTACCCTAGATATTCTATGATTGAAACCATAAGTAGCATGTACATCATTTCTTGAGGAAGAATTTCTTGGTATCAAGTGAAGCAAGTTGTGGCTACGATTTCTCAATTTCCCTGCCTTGGATGTTCTGCGATTGAAACTGTAAGTAGCACATATGCCATTTCTTGTAAATTCAAAAGATTTTATGGTTGCTTGCTGGGAAATTCGTGATAATTGCTAGATATTTTTGAATATTGAAGAATTTTTTGTTAAGGCTAAAGGGTAAAATTTTAATTATTTTTTATCTAAAATTAAGCAAACCCTAGTTCAAATTATCATTAGTCTAGTATAAATGGCACCCAAGGCTTGAAGTTCTAGTTCTGAAACCACTACCAGGTCTTTATCCCAAGATATTATTGATTTGTTACAACCCTCTACTAGCAAGAAGTAGTTAGGAAATTTTTTGTTCTATGGGCCTCGAATCTTGGAAGGATTGATAGAAAAACAATGTGCAATTCAAGATGCTGAGTTACCATACACCGAGTGGTAGTTGCTCTCCAATTGGTTTGGGAACAGGAATTTGTGGGTTCCTTTGTGTAACCCCTAGTGGTTAGACGTGGTTAAATTGGTGGTTCCTAATGTTTATATGGATGTAGATATTTTAAATGACATTGCTGCTAGATATGACCCTGTGGCCCGAATTGTCAAAACACATGTTGGGGTGCAGATGATTAAGGTAAAGGAAGAGGAGAGGCCTACTTATTTGCCCCAAAAGAAGATAAGGGTTTTTTCTAGAAGAAAGGGAAGTAGGGCTGAAGATGTTGCTAAAAATATTGCACCATCTTCTTCAAGGCAGTCAGTACCAAATGTTGTTGATTTGGATTCTCCTCCAAGTTTTTCAGAATAGTCTTGCCCACCATCACCAAAGAGGCAGAGGGTTGAAAGAGTAAAGAATTTTTTATTGTGATGGTGATGAAGATGATGACATTATTGTTACTCCGGATGAAATACATCCTGAGATGCCATTGGACCCAATTGACATTGCAACAAGTTCAGGTACAGTTTCTTTGAGGTTAGGAAAAGATGAAATCAAAGGAATAACAAGCAATGATGACTTGAGAATAGAAGCCTGTAGAGAGTTCATGATGGATGACTCTTTTATTCAAACCGGTGCTTTTAAAGATTTTTTGTGGAGAGCACATACTAAATTATATGTTGAGAAGGTGGCACATGAGAGAAGTATGCATCTAGAGCTCCCAGAGAAGGTAATTCAAGCTAAGGTCAAGGAACGGATGAGAGACAAATTCAAAGAAATAACACCAGAGCAAGGCCAAGAATTGGTACAAAAAATTGGAGTATTGCTACTCCTTGAATGGGATATCATTGATGTTGCGGTGTTTGACACAATAAGAAGGAATAATAAGCCACTTCTTGCTACTGAAGAGGAGGCTACATTGGCACTCAAGGGATCAACCTTTAGTGAGGAATGGGATGCATTGGCAATCTGGTCCCTATCCACTGGCTCTAAAAAGCCAATTGTTGCAGAACCTTTTGACTTCAGTGGTCACTTGGTTGTGAGGAGAGTTGCTAACACCCCAGTATTGGAAGCTGTTGATATGGTCATGAATGTTGCCAAATTCACCAAAGCAACTGTTGAAGATTTGACCAAGGATCAGGATACTCTGAGAGGCCAATATAATGACATTATTATTGAATATAATAAGAGTCAACAAAAGGTAGCAGAGTTAGTAACTGAATTTGATTTATTGAGGCAACACATGGATACCATGAGATCTCAAAAGCAAGCCAGTTCTAGCCACAATGTTCCCAACCCACCAATAGAGCAGTCTCAACCTCCTGCACAAGCACAGTCTTTGGCTATTGTTCCATATAATATGGGACAAGTGCCTATCGCTATTGAGAGAGCTACTAGCCCTAGAGGGGGACTTTCTAGGGAGAAACTGATTCATCAAGCTGAAGAATATAAGGAGATGGTAAAGCAAATCCAAGATGTAGCAGGGAGAAGCAATGTAGTGATAGTGGACACTGTTTTGAAACATTTAAATAGAAGGGTCCAGAGTAAGCTAAATAGTGTTCATGCAAATTATGTCCTAATGTTGTAAGCACTAAAACTGTTTCCAAGTGATAAAGAATTGGCCATCCCATTGCTAAACAAATGGAGCCCTAGAATGGAGAAGTTGAAATTCATGGCAGTAGGGGCAAACCAACATGGTCATAAATATCCTACTATTATTGCAACATATCAATTGGTCAAGGGAATTGTTGAGCAGAAGTTTCAGGGATTTTCCACCCCAATGGAATCCAAGATTAAATTGTTGAAAGATGTGTATGATGGAAAGGACTTGTCCCCATTGCCTCATATTTTACATAAATAGGATGAAGTCAAACCCCTACAGGTTTGGAAGGAGAAAATGAACAATATAATGATGTCTCAAACACATGAGATATGCAAAAATCCTGACATTCGCACGCTAGAGAATACATTGGAAAAGTTATCTTTTGTTATAAGTTTCTTAGAGAACTTTGATAAAAAGGCCACATCGATAATGGTAAAGTATGCTCCCCATCGAAACAAGGTTGATCAGGTTGTGTCTTTCCAATGGCCTTCTAAGGAGGATTTTGAATTATGGAAAAAGGTGTTCACTGATGAACTGGAATTATGAGTGTTATAGTCGAGAATTACAACTTGGTCTTGTATAATATAAGTCTAGCCTTAGATATTATATTCTATAATTGCATTCTCCTTTTGACTCCAAGTACAAGGTGTTGAGGTGGAGTTAGTACTATAATGGCTAATCATGCCTTCAATGTATGGGGAGTGGCCTTTGGAGTGATTTTTTATTTCCTCCTTATCAACTAATGATGGTCTTTGTCTTATTCTCTCCACTTGCATAATAGAATTGTAACTGAATCAGGAGTTAGCGGTCCAATTACAAATGGACATGTGTAATCTCCGACCTGAAGCTTGTTGGATCCCTTGTTTTATAAAAGGGAATTCTGGGCCAAGAGAGTGGTCAGTTGAAATATCCAAAATATGAGAAATAAGAGTCTAGTAATATAGAGAGTATGAATTGTAATTCTAGGTTTTAAAATTTTTCTAGTCAGATTGGAGAACTTTGTTAATCATGGGGGTTTTGAGCATGTTTGTATCAAACTCATGAATATTTGGAGTTTATTTTCTCTCCTATTGTGTTATGTTACATGTATTATTAATGAAATATCGACCAAAGATGATTTTCATTGATTCTCATTTATTCTTTATTGTGAATTATGTTTAACTACAACTCTGGTTCAAAGGATCGATTAAATTCTTTAGTTAACCAATAAATTCATGCAATATAACAAATAGGATTCATAAAGGAGTAATAAAATAAGGTATAGATATATGGGTTGTAATGCAATTCATAATAGATATAGATATATGGGTTGTAATGCAATTCATAATAGATCATAAGTGTTCAAAATGAAATTTACCCTATAGTTCAGTTTTCTCTTTTGAATCTGTGCACTTGGATATGGCACTGGAATTTTGATTACATTTTATTCTCGTATGTTTTGTGTTATGGAATCAGGATATTTTACTCAAACATTTCCTATCAATTTACTTTACGTGAAGTTTTTGATTCTTTGTTAAATGGACATGAGTCTTTTTTAAGGAATAGCCAATTTTTGAAGGATTTCATCCTTTAACATTAATTAGGGATCTATATGTTGCTTACCTATGTGCAAATGAATTGTTTAAAAGATGCATGTTAAGAGAACATGTTAGGGAATACCCTCCTGGATTTTATAGAGTCTGAAGTTTAGGATAATTAGCCTTATTGCTATTCTCATTAAGTTGGCCATATTGTTCCTAGTCTTTTATTATTGAATGTGGCAAGTTCATAGGAGCTTCTAGAAAAAAGTGTGGGTTGTAGTAAAAAATTGCCAATAGGTTCAATTGACAACATGATCTATTGACAAGTAGGAAGTATTTTTCACATTGTGTCAAATTTTGATATTGTTATCAGGATTCAATTATGTAGTTTTACAATTCAAACTCATTGACCCATGTTTCATGAGTGGTGTTTCATAAGAACCCATCTCTCATGATAATGAATGGTCCACTTAGCACTCATTGCATCTAAATGGTTCTCAAAGCGATGAAGCACTAGGCCTTCCTAGGAGGTCACCCATCCCAATATTACATGATCCATGATTTTATTAATAATTGATCATTTAGGATTTTGACAAACTTGACACACAAATGACAATTTGACAATGAACTTAATGTATCACAATTAAGTTTCAAATTGAGCAACACAATAGAAACTAAAAAAAATTGAGATATTGTTATGAGGGTAGTGATGCAACTTTTCTAATTAGACTCGTATTCCATGAGATTATAATTCTTTGAGATATTTTGTCAAATAGTTCACAAGATTTATCTATCCTCCCACATTTTACATAGATTTGAAAATCGAGTCTACAACCACAAAATTTGAGAAAATTCATCTTCATATTATGCTTTGATGGATTTCCATACCTTGTTCCAAATCTCCCATATTAAGGAAATCGACAAGGATTTTGGTGAAGGTTGTGAAATTCGTCTATGCATCTACCAATTGCATTTGATTAAAAGTTTCTAAAATCTTTTAAAAAACTCTATTATGTATATTCTACAATAATTATAGTCCATAATTTCACATTTATTTAGTTTTGCATCTACCAATTGTATTTGCTTGAATTTTCCTACCGAATTTTCAATGTAGATCCATTTTGTGTATATCTTACAATCTATTGGTGTTTTTTCCCACATAGGATTTGCAATTCTCTAAGAGGTAGCCAACCTCCTCTATAAAGAACTACAAAGGCTAGTGGCCAACTAACAAGAGTCAGTCAAAGACTGACATCTCCTACACTTTTGGCTCTGTGAAACCAAGGTGGGTAAACCCAAGTGTGTTTATAAGAATGTTTCATGATTGGTAAGAACACTTCTTCTTATATATGCAATCCCCACTAACACTAACAAATAGTCATTACCCTAGTTATGGAAAAACCAAAGAATAATAACAGATATCCCAAAGCAAGGAGACTAAAAATTATCATAAGATCTATATCCCAAAAAGAGATACCAGTTGATATTTGTTAAAATGTTCGGGTATTGAATCATTGTGCTTAGAGTCATAGTCCTATACCTGAAAGGAATTTACCAATACTATCCAGTGCCTCATCCATTGGGTGGGAGTCATATCAAATGTAATTCAGATGAAAATGAACTTATTGCCATATTGTTTTTCTACCATGAGATTTGTTAGTATATTAAAACAATACTCCTTAGTGAATCCTGAGCATATAACCATAAAAATGCAATTTGTGTTCAAGCATTTGATTAACTCATTAAGTTAAAGCATTTGATTAACTCATTAAGTTAAAGCAAGAGAAAAAATTACACTTTCAACTACACCATTGAAACTGAATGAACAAACCCTTGATAAATCCATTCATAATCCATGGCCCATACACAGGAGAGAAAAATGTCTTAATTTTTTTGGATTTCTTTCGATATCACTAATTACAAAAGCATAGTATACTTATTTCATACTATTCCCAACCCAACATGATTTCCTACATAATACCTTCAAAATCCTGCATTACCACTAACTGTACCTATTCTAAGCCTTCAGACCAAAAAAAACAACAAACCTTAACAATGAGCCATCAAATCTCCTTTATAGGACATGAGAGCAACAAAGAAATAGGCTACATTGTTCATTCCAAAATTGAATTTCATTTAGAATGAAATTCAAATTCACATTCCTCATTATTAGAAAAAACCATAATCAGTTCGAGGAATCAAAACAGTTATACCATTGTAACCAACCAGAGCTAAAGACAAAAGAGCGTGTTAGGCATGTGTACATCCACATCAACACACCACCCAAAAGTAACACAACCAATGACTTAACCTACTTGCAAGACACATGGCCCTGATAGAGGCGACCGCTCTTGGTCCTTGCTTTAGTAAGAAGCGAGACCAACTTCCTTTTATCCGCTTTAACACATGATCTGGTAGCATGGCATGACATCATCATAGTTATTGGGGCAACTATGAGGGGCTCTTCATTGACCCCCAATAGCTCAGTCATGGATGCCAAGTAATATTGGTAGTCTAATTCATTTTTGGACCCATCACCATCAGAACCAGAAAACAACACCAATGGGCACTCAGAGCTCCCCGGCCCTTTATAAGCATCATGGACAACCTTGGGCTTGCTAAGGATAGGTTGTACCCCATCAAGCTGCAAATTTCTCACCCGGAGTCTGGTACTTCTGCGTACAACCAAATGGTCAATTGCAAAGAACACCTCGCAAAATACAGGAGAGACTCGACCACCTGCAAACAAGAAAACTCAAAATGAGATGATAATACCAAATAACATAATGAGCATTTATAGAGTTAATTGGTGCAAGAATATTAAATGCTCAAATGTAGCATGAGCATTCGAGGATTTATTGGCTGATGTAGCCACCACAAATTATTCTTGGCTTGCAAAGGCATGGCGTACAACCCATCATTGCATTTATCAAGAGAAAATTGTTCGCACATAGGAAAATTAGGCGAGGATCCACTAAAAAAACCTGTGCCATTAATGAGAACAACTTACAGAGAGCAAGAACTCCCAATGCAGATGAACAGGAACCCAACAAAAATTGAACCATTAAAGCGGATCAAACATGGCAAGTTAGACGACTCAGATTGACTCAAAAATTATTTGAAAATCCACATTAGCACCTTGGGAAAACTGTGCCCAATCACAACCCAAGAAAACAAGAGGTTGCAACTGAACAGTAGGTCCCACCTAGCCCTATCACTTCAAGAACTAGGCCACGTGTCGCCTCTTCGTAGACCTCGCAATACCCTTAGGGGCCTTTAATCTGATCATGCGAGATCCGCGAGGAAGGATTATCATTGATCTCCCTCATTAATACCCCATGGGTAGAAAACACCCACCTTAATCCCCAAAACCCTAGCCTCCATCCATGTAGATTTTAAGTCCCACTACAATCCTTGTATGGTCCACATGATTTTTTTATCCTTTGTTGAAGAAACTATTACAATATATTTCTTATTTATGTACTTATTTTTCATACATTTTTATAAAAGTTTGAAATTATTAATAATATTAATTTTGGCAAGACATTAAAAGAGTGTTGATTGTAAAAAATATGCATCCTAATGTGAAAATGCAAACAATGGAAGCAATGAATATAACACATAATTTTTTATGTTGTATCCAATTCAAAGAATCATGTTACCCTCTACCTTGAATTTTTTAGTATAAAAAGCTAAGGAAATGTTATAAATAAGATAATAAGTTGACTATTAGCATATACCAATTTTCATAGAGATGTATATTTTTGGATTTTTTGGTTGTGTTTCTCATGATATGTGGTTGTCATTAATGTCAACACTATTAGCATTAATGTCTAAAAGGTTGTATATGTCGAGGATATTAAGAAAATTAGAATAAATGTGTTGAATATAGACTATGAAGTTGTGGAGATCAGAGTGGTGGAAATTTTTGTTCATTGGTATTCTAAAGTCATGTATTAAAGTGTTTGTTATTGAGCCTATCTAGTATATCCTCTGGAAGTTTCAAAGGTGTGCATCAAGATTGGAGCGAGTTATGATTTTTTGTGTTCCTATAGTTATTTTGTTGCTATAATTGGTGTTTCTGAAAGAAGAGAATTCCATTCTAGTGAATTGAATTGGTGTGTATGCTCTTGAGATATTCATTGATGTTTCTTGATCTCATACTCTATCATTGTGGTACGTCCACATTGATCAGTGTGCTCGTGATCAAAGATTTTTCCTTTGCATGTTTGAGTTTTCATGTTCTTGGTTTACATGATGGTGGTAGTGTGTTGTAGATCCTTGTGGATTAATTTTTTAATTCTTGGCATGTTCGAGGATGTTGATTTAGGTCTTCATTATGATGTGACCAATTCAGGTTGGCACGCATTGAGATTTGTTCATGAATTGGGCTGATAGTTTGTATTCATCTATTATTTATTTTTGGCCAATAGAGTTGTTAATGTAAATTCATGAAGTGGATATATAAGAGCAATTGTTTTATTCATTTAGAGATAATGTATGTGAAGTATATTTGAGATATGTGTGAATAAAGATTATATCATTCGAATGCAGATCAAAGTGTGAAGAATTTTAAGCAAAGTATGAAGAAGTATTTATGTGCCTAACTGAAACTGTCATCAGGCTTTTGAAGAAGCTAATTTCTTAGTTTCAACCTCATCATATGGATTTAATTTGATTATATTATGTAAGGCATTGAGCCTTCCCTTTGAACAGTGAGCTCTAGGCAGTGTTCCTGAATGCATGTGCATTCCTTATTCATTTCTTTTATACTTTTAATAGGGTATAAATTGTTGATTAACCTCCACCATGGTTTTTCCCCTAACAAGGTTTGTACACAAAAATCTTGGTGTTATGTGTGTTTCTGATGTGTTGTTGATTCATTCTTTCACTGTTAATTATCAAATTTGAGATTAAAGGTTAATAAGGTTAAATAAGTTTCAATTTTGTAACAACTGATTCACCCCCCCCACCTCCCCCCCACCCTCTCAATTGTCTATCCTTGTTTTCCAACATATATATCTTCCATTTCAAAACACACAAAACAATATTCAGTAGATAATCAACCATCTTTCATTTGTATAGTGATTATTTTATCCCTATGGGAAACAAGTAGAGTATATAAAGAAAACTAACAAAGACACAACTACCCCTATTTTGTAGTTTGGTGTGCATTCCTTCCTCTCCCTAATATTCTCTTATTATTTTGAAGAGACCAAGTGTTGTAACTAAACTATGGTTCATTCTATGTGCATGTAATTTTGATCTTGATAGAGAAAATTAGAAAAACATTAATCTACTCTTGTCAAAACATAAACAACACTCAGATTTAGTATAAGAGTCAACCAATCATAAGGAAAACATAATATGAAGATGAATTTTCTCAAATCTTGTGGTTGTAGATGCCCTTTTGAAATCTATGCAAAATGTGGGAGGATAGACAAAGCTCATGAACTATTTGACACAATGCCTCGAATAATTGTAATCTCATGGAATACACTCTAATTAGAAAAGTCTCATCACTTCCTTCATAACAATCTATCAATTTGTTTTAGTGTATATTGTGTTATACCCAATTTGGGACATCGGGTATAACAAAATAGACACTAAAATAAATTGAGAGATTACAATTATTTGAGACATTTTGTCAAATAGGTCACAAGCTTTTTCTATCCTTCCACATTATGTATAAATTTTAAAAGGGAATCTACAACCACAACATTTGAAAAAATTCATCTTCATATTATGCTTTGATGGATGTCTATACCTTGTTCCAAATCTCCCATATTAAGGAAACCAATAAGGATTTTGGTGAAGGTTGTGGAATTTTTATTTGCATCTACTAATTAGATTTAGTGTTCAGGTTAGTGTTAGGTTTAGAGTTAGGGTTAGGGTTAGGAAAAATAATGTTAGGATTAGGGTTAGATTAGGGTTTATGTTTTATGGTTAGGGTTAGATTTAGAGTTTTGGTTATGGTTGGGATTAGATATGAAATTAGGGTTAGGGTCTAGGATTACAATTAGGGATTATAGTATTAGGGTTATATTTAGAATTAAGTTTTAGGGTTATTGTTATTATTAAGGGTTGTTTTTATATTTGGCTGAGAGTTGGGGTTAGGATTAGGGCCAGGGATAGGGCTAGGGTTAGGTTTAGGGATAGGTTTAGGGTTATTAGAGTGAATGCAGCTAATTAATAAAAGAAAAAATATTTAGGGTTAGGTAATTAGGGTTAGGGTTGGGGTTAGATTTTTGGTTGTGGTTAGGGTTATAAAGATAGGATAAAGGTGAGGGTTAGGGTCAAGGTTAAGGTTTCAAGAAAAAGGGTTAGGGATAGGTTTAAGATTTGGATTATAGTTTAGGGTGTAGCATTTGTCTTTAGTTTAGGGTTACAATTAGGGTTAAGGTTAGGGTGTAAGTTAATGTTAGTGTTAGGGTTAGATTAGAATTAGGATCATGGTTTAGGGTTTAGGTTTAGGGTTGTTTTTATGTTTAGGGTTACAATTAAGATCATGGATTAGGGTTTAGGGTTAGATTTATGTTTATGTTTAGGGTTGTGATAAAAAGGATTTGGGTTATGGTTAGTATTATGGTTTTGAGAAATAATGTTAGGGTTAAAGTTATGGCCAGGGTTACATTAATGAGAAAATGATGGTTTACTTTCCAAGTAAGGGTTAGGATTAGGTTTGTTTTCGGGGCTAGGGTTAAGGTCAGGGTATGAGTCAATCTTATAATTAGGGTTAGGGTTAAGGCTAGATTAGGGATATGATGTTAGGTTTCAAGAAAAGGTCTAAATTTAAGATTAAGCCATAGTTGGCTATAATGAACATGAGAAAAAATGGATCTAATTTCCTTTTGTGGGAAAATAATCAACTAAGACTTAAACCTAAATTTAGAGATTACCCTAAACTCTAACCATAACCATAAACCTAATCCCAAACCTAACCCTAATTGTAGTGTTTGAGGCTAGGCTCAAACACTATATAACCTAACACATAACCTAGAACTAGAAAAAAATTATTCTCCCAAACAATCTCCTCTACTTCTATTCATGCCTACTGGAGTTGCAACATTCAACATTGGTGCTTCAACCATTCATTCAAGGCTAAGAATTCCAATAAGAGATTTCAATGAACTAGAAGGGACACGACTTACAACTTTCCAAGAAGAAATATCACATGTCAGATACATATTGATAGTTGAAATGAGTTTATTTTGGGAGAGGTTGCTTGAAAACATAGATTCCAGGCTTCGACAAGTATTCCCAAAAAATAGTAGCTAAAGTTTTGGAGGTGAGTTCTGGATTGAAATTCCTAACTTTGATAACTTTACATTACATTATTTTGTATTCAATTCTATTATAGTTCCTTCTATACAAATTCATACTTATCAATTTAATTAAATATTTTATATTCAGGCATATCTACCATGAATGGACATAAATTTGAGGATTTTGGGTGTTTTCATTCAATTTTTCATGTTTTCCCCTTAGCTCTTACTTTATGTGTGTTTTTTATGGAAGCCTTTGGATATCTTTTGGCTAATAGTATTTCATGGAACCTTATTAAAGGTGCTACTTTTCATAACTCTATAGCCCAACTATTCAATGGTCATTTTTCTAATGACTCCTTTCTCACTCTCTTGGAGGAAAAATGTGACATTATTTAGGATATTCAATGCCTGGATATTTTTTGGAAAGCTTTATGGTCAAATATATAGTGGCATAAAACTCAATGTTATAGGAAATCATTCTTATCCAAGCCCAATTGGTTCAATTCCTATGGATAGAAGGGGGTTGATCATAAGGAAGTGTTGAGATTCCTAAGCATCTCTTTTACCTTTTAGGTTTCTCCTTCCTCTTTAAGCAAACATATCATTTCTAGAGCTGAAAAAAATTATCATATTAAATTATGAAGCCCCTTTCTTTGGCAAGGAGATTCCATGTGTGTTCAAAAATTCTTGTTGCACAAATTTCCATTACTCATGTTGCTAAGAATCTTGCAAATCCTCATATTTTAAGATTGAAAAAATCCAAAGGTATATTTTATGGTCTCCCTTTAACCAAGGAAAATGGTTTCACAAAGTATCCTAGGAGTTTTATTATTTCCCTCATGTTTATAATAGGCTTGGATTACTTTATATTTACTACTCTAAATGGCGCCATAATAGGCTTTGCTTATATTCACTACTCTAAATTGCACCATAATTTTAAATTTAATTAACATATTCTAAAACCTAACTAAACCAGGTTGTATCTCGTCAAATTAGACAAATGAAAGGTCAATACTAGCGCTAAGGAAGATTTTGGAGAAGTGAAAACAAGGTCAATACCAGTGCTGATGAAGAGTTTGGAGCTAAAACAAGGTCAATACCAGCACTGAGGATGAGGTTGAGGGCAGTTAGCGAAAAACGATGACCAAGGGACAATGAGTACTATAAGTTTGGCACCCCCATTCTCTTTAACCTGCAATTTTCATGCCTAGTTTCCAAAGATATTCTCATACATTGGCCCCCCCATTCTTGTAAAATGGTATAAGATAAGACAAAAATAGAATAGCCTAGTCTTTCACATTTTTATAGTGATTACTAGAGGCACATAGACCAATTCTTCATAATAGAAGAATTTGATCATACTTTTCCAATGATGGTATTATGATAAAACCTTAGGTTAAATGAATCATTCCTAACTAAGTTCTTGAAATCATGTCCAACTGTATAAGAGAACACCACTGCTATGTGTACTTGGATAACATGGAGAAATGCTCTTTGGGCTCTTTCATCAATCTATGTATTGTTAAATTTTAACACCTAAAAGTGAGAATGAAGAATCTTTCCTAGGATGGTGGCCAATTATGCTTCTCAACACCTAGATTTCAAAATCCTTGTCAATATCATTGCCATCACAATTAAATCTATTGCTTGAGATATAGTCATAGAGGTAAACAAATTGGCTTTCTTGATAGTAGATACATTCTAGACAATTCAATCCTTGCATTAGAGATTGTTGAATGGGCCCAAAAAACTACTCATGATGCCCTTACTATTAAGTTAAAAAGTTTGAAAAGGCATATGATTGCATCAAATGTCCTTTAATTTATAAAAGGCTCAAATGGATTTATTTTCAACCCTAAATTATTATCACACATTCAAAATTACAAAATACCAGTTAATGAAAAACCTTCACTGAAGGTGATGTCGTCATGACCTTTGAATGAAGAACCTTGATTCAAAAATGATGTTCTGTCAAGACTTTCAAATGAAGGTATTTTTTATTTTAATTATTTCATGTCCAAAATGCTTTATAAAAGGAACCTTGGCATGAAGGACCTTCAAATGAAGACCTTAATTCAAAGGTCCTTCATATGAAGGTTCCTTTAATGCCATCCCGTTATATCTCTTAGAGTTGTTAGAGATATTTTTGTTTTGAAGTAGAGATTGGACCATCAAACAGTGTCACCATGATTCTACCAAGATATCCATCAAATTGATAAACCTTGACTTAACAACCACAAATTCACAAGAAAATTGCCCCTATCAGCCCTAGGGCATCAATTCAATGCCAAGTTTCTTGCTTTAAAAGACCCCTAAATGCAATGAACCTCTATCATACCATTTTTCACACCAATCCACCAAGTTACAATTCCAAGACAATGGGTGGATTGGTGGATGTCATTTCTATTTAGCCCTCAAACCCTTACATAGGCAAAACAAGGTAGTCCCTATAAATCTAGTAAAGACGTGCCACTCTAGTCATCAAAATTATTTACCAGTTCCTTAATCTTCCTACTCAAATAATCAGGTAAGGCTTGAAAACCTTGAAGTGATTTTACAAAAACTTGAGTAGGCCTTAATGATTGGGGCTTGTTGTCTGCATCAAATCTAGAGGCCTTATACATAACATCTAGGTCATTGGCCCTAGGGATCCACTTCTCAACCAAAGGAAAAACTAATTCATGATCCCTAGTAATGTCTCTTATTGAATCTAAGAATAAAGAATAGAAATAATAAATTGATAGTAATCTACCATCAACTCTCTAATTCAAATGCCCAAAAATTATGTCTACAACTTCATTTTTCTTGGCAATTGCTCCCTTCTCACTTGCTTTTAGAGCTGCCTATAACTCTCTAATCTTATTAAGAATCTACTTTTTGGTGGGATCTACAGAGTACTCAACCTCCTCTTCAAATGGCTCTAATGAAGGAATGGGAGCAGGAGTCTAGATGGGGGACCCACGAGTAGAAACAATTGGAGAAGTTGGAGGTACTGATCTTGATGTAGAAGGTATTGCCAGGGTACTAGGAGCACTAGAAGACTCCCCCACATGTTTTTACTTCAACCTGTCTACCTCATTTTGCAGCTCAACATTCCTTTGTTGCATTCTACTATACTCTCCAATAATGGTGTTATACTTCTCCATCAAACTTTTCTTCTCAACTTCTTTTCTTTCAGCTATCTTTTGGGCCAATTTGGCCACATTTATAGTCAATTTTGTAGCTTCTGTAGTTGAAGTTTCAAAATATCTTTTGATTATTAACCCTCCCCTTAGGTTTGGGCTAATATTAGTAACATAGGGCACAGTCCAACCTAAACTTAGAAAGTAATAAAGTTAGGCAAAATATTTAACTCAATTTATAAAAAGGGGCCCATCCTAGACAAAACAATGAGACATAAGTCATATTAATACCCACTCCAAAAAGGTAATGACCGAATATATTTCACCCAAGTTTTTACATGGAACATTACGATTTTTATGAAAGCCAAGGTAAAAACCCAACCTTAGGTTCCTCCCAAAAAATGTAACAAGCCAAGACAAGGGCAAAATATAAATGGAATTCAAAGAACAAGATTTGAAACTCCATAAAATCCACCATGATTCACACCAATCCATCAAGTTACAGTTCCAAGATAGTGGGTGGATTGGTGGATGTCATTTCTATTTATCCCTCATACCCTTACACAGGCACAAAAGGGCAGCCCTTGTATTTGATTGTTTAATCCCACAAAATAGTGATTGAGAACTTCAAAAAAAATGCAAATGAAAGGGAACACATATTTATCTAAACCAATGATCTCAGAGCATTTCAAACTTGTATGGAACCATACAACACAAAAGAACTTCAAAAAAATTGTAAAAACATAGAAAATTGCTTGAAGAACGTGGTATTTGATATGAAATTTTGGTATCAAATCCTCCAACAATTGCAATGGGATGGGAATACAATATGGTAGAAGTGGGATAAAAAATACATCATTTGAAGCATCAAACCAATATGCAAAGATGAAAGAAAGTGGTAACCCCTTAAACTGTAAATTTTTCTTTTAAATTTGAGTTTGTTGGGTAGCCAATTCTTTCAAGTTATCAAATCCTACCATCATACATAATCAAAATGTTGTTGTTTCAAATGACTATGAGCACTAACTTTCACTATTTGAAGATGTTGAAACCTTGTCATAGAGAATTAGAACATTGATGTGACCACTCATCTTACCTTAAAACATACCAAAAGTCTCCTAGCAATTAGACATAGGAAGATTTAAGATGACTTAAACATTTTTTATTGCCAAAGCATAAACTTATGATGACTTTACCACGCCTAGTACACACTCCCTCCCCATTAACCACTTAGAAATATGGAAATTAAATGTAAATTTTCTGCTATTTTTAGTCATATAGGAGTCCAATAAACCACTTGGTGGTGTTTCCCTTCAAGTTTATTTACTTGAATGAAGAGAAAAATTCCTTTGATTACAATTAGAGAATAAATTTGATGCCTTGGTTGTGTAACCAGTGGACCATAGTCACATCTAACACTTGTTACAAAGTTTGGGAGTTAAAATGTTAAGTAGATTTGATTTGTGATGGACACATTTGGACGGTAGTAACAATAACTTGAAATCTATCAAGACTTGATTACCTTATAACCTATCAAATTCTAGTGATGAAATGATAGATTAATCATAATGTCACCTTAAGATCACATTACCATGAAAGAACTTCATCCAACATCCTTATGAGTGCAGGTACCACCAAATAAGTATTTTTCAGATTTTCCTTCCTTGAGCGAGGGTAATTCAGGAAGAGAAGAGGAAAGCGAGACATGTAGTAGGTCTAAAAGAGGGAGATCAACTAGAGGTCAAAATATTAGAAGAAAATTTCGTAAATGCGTGGAATTTTTTCTTGCTGAAGGGGGGTCATGTTCTTATGATGATGAGATAATAGGTGATATCGAGGTGCCCTTGAGCTACAAACATCTACAGAAACAATGGGTACCCAAGGAACTTGCTCCAATAAACACCGATCTTTGTGTCAATGAGAGGATATATCACATAGCACCATTGTCATTACATGGTTTGGGCCTATTTTGCATTGATGACATAAAGGTCTATTATGATAAAGTTACTGAGTTGATGGAGTATGTTGGACCATGTTACAGTTACAAAGATTGGATGTAGATGGTTCAATATAGATGAAGTATGCATAGGTATGCACTATCAAAAATTTATATACAGCTAAAAGATAAGGATCAAAATAAAGGAGTGGCTAGGTACATTGACGAGAGGCCAAAAGCATCAATGAATATTGCAGGGTTTATAAATAGTACATGACCTAGGTCAACAAATAAGCAACCCAATTGTATATTCAAGGCATGAGAGGGAAACCGTGTATTCGTATGTGCGATAAAATCAATAACTATAGAGGAAGAGTTGCTAATCGATTACAATTTGAATCGCTTAGATACAAACACAATTACTATGGGGGTGTTATGTACTATATACCATTGTACCCAACCTCTAATTAATGAATCCAATATACCATTTTATTATTATGTTTTTTTTCGTAAGTCTATTGGTTTCATTTTGGTAATGTTTTTTATATTTAATTTTTATCACAGTGGGACATTGATCATACGAGGAAGGCTTCGGCCCAGAGCACATATCGTGATGCATAGTCAGGTGCTTCTATCTGATAGGTTTACCTCATTGTAATTGTAAATATTAGATACGAGCAAAATGTTTTATTATTATGTTTTTTTCATGAGTTTATTGGGTTAATTTCGATAATGTTTTTAATATTCTTGTTGCAGATGGCTGATCGGGGAAAGGCACCAGTAGTATAGGAGAGCATCCATATGGAGGTGCATTCACTATTATGTGATGATGACATCACATTTTTCACAAACCCTGTGGATATGATGAGGAAGGCCCAAAAAAAATGCAATGAAGAAATCCTTAAGTTGGTATTCATAGTGCCTCAAATAGATGAGATAAGAGAAAGGGTTAAAATATTGTCTGAGAGAGAACATAACATGCAAGTAAGTTGTCATGAGATCTTTAATTATAACATAAGTTCATTCATGGTTTTATATTTTGTACTCTTTTATGTCATGAACTAAAATATGTGTTGTTTTTACAAGATTATTTGCATCCTCATCATGCTGCTGGCCATGATCAAGGTACTGCAAGTGTTGCCCGGGAAGTAGGGTTCAGTACAAGTGTCAATCTTGATCTTCCCATGCATACAACACATCATCTGACCCCATCATCTATGCCTATATTATCAACTGAAATGTCAGCAACACATACCATTCAAGCATTTGGTAGTGCACCATCTAGTACTGAACACATGCCACTACATGTGTCAGTACCCATGGATATAGAGGCCACTAGTACTAGTGATGTTTTAGAAGCATTTCTTGGATCTTCCCATATTACTAGTACAGGAACATTGCCAATCACATTTGTGGTGACCGAGGATTTCCTTCCCATAAAGATAGAGAAGGTCCCAGGTACTTTAAAATGTTTTAATTATTATTATATATAATCCAATTGAAATTTACTTATTGATCACTCTTTATAGACTAATCATCCCATGATCATTTTTTAGGAAATGATTTTTTTTATAAACATCTATGTGATCTTACATTAGAGCTCTTCGGGCCCACCATAGGTACATGGTGGAATGCCCAAAATCAAGATTTAAAAGATGAGCTCATTAACCATTCAGTTGTGTTGTTCGGTGATAAAATATTCAACCGAACCAAGGTCCTTAAGAAAGCTGGTACTTATCTAAAGAATGTGAGGGACCAATATAGGACACATTTACAGAAGAACAGAAATTATGAGCGTCCCCCTATGATTCTAGAGAGGGAGTGGAAGGACTTGGTGTCAGATGGAAAGGAGAAGGCTGAAAAGAAAAAAGGAAAGACACCACCAGGTCAAGGAAGGTATGTGATACTATCAACAATTTAATTATATACTGATTACTCTTTCTTTTTACATAATCTAACGTATTTCAAATTTTCATAGGTTGCCCAACACATCGAAGGCAACAAAGGAAAGACTAGAAAAACATGGCCAACACAAACTTGGCTTTGGTGGTTATATGAAATTAGCCACATGATTTGTAAGTATGAATAAATGAAATATTGCATGCAAATAATAAATTGCAAACAATTTTGGTTTGATGACACCATAAAATAAAAATTCATGATCTCATGCAAAAATGCAGGGTTGTGATTTCAACAGAGTGCCCACAGAAGAGGACCTGAAGATTTCCTTCCACCAAGGCTATGGAGCCCTGACTGAACAACTAAGATTCTTGACTAGGCAAACACAATCTTCCACTGCATCCAACACGCAGGTAAATAAACTCAATAAAGCTTATTTCAAATTGAATACTTGTGCAATATATTCAATATTAATTTCCACCATAAAGTAATTATGTGCCTATTTGTTTTAAATGACCAAGCTATGATAATACTGCATGTGACATTGGAATGCAGCCTAGTGAGGGTGGAACACAACCTGTAGATGAATTTCATGGTGTTCATCCCGATATTGGATGTATTCATGTGCTATACAAAACATAGTATAGATTAGTATAATTAAGCATCTTTAATTGCAATTGGTGTATTAATTAATGTAACCTTTCGTGTTTCAAATTTAGAGCATGTAGAGCATGACCAACATGCTGAGCATGATCAGGCTAGACAAGATCAAGAACATGATGTGGCTCCATTAGGTAAAGAGAACCACTCTAATGTTCTTTTAAACATATTTGATTGCAACTGGTGTATTAATTAATGTAATCTTTTGTGTTTCAACTCCAGATTAGGATTTAGAGGTTGTTCAACATGTTGAGCATGAGGCTATAAGACAACATCAGGAACATGATGTGGCCCAATCAAGTAAAGAGCACCACTCTGTTGTTCTTTTAATTAATGAAATATGTGTAACAATAATAATAAAACATATCAATTTAAGATTGATTTGCTATTGCAGTAGACCCCCTTGCAGCCGCATCCATGTTGTGAGTACACGACTAGGCATACATTAAGATCACGATAAGAGCTCAGAACAACTCAAGGGGGGACAGATGATTTTGAAAATGATACTCCACATCAGCTTTTTTTAGCTGCAAAAAATAAACAAAAAAAAAAGTGATTGTAATCATATTATGACATCCATATTTTTAATAATATGTAAAAACTGAAAAAATGAAATATGTTAATGAATGAATGTTATATGTTATTAATGGATGAATGAATTATTAATGTTTTATGATCCGGTATGGGGAATTGAGAGTGATGTGAGGGGGGTGGGAGGGGGGGAGGGGCCAAATGAGCTTCCACCTTCACGTGGTTGGCCCTTTGAAGTAGAGAATATTAAACTATTCTCAAAACAAAGAGAAGCTCAATAAGGTAAGTAATGCACTTTTCAATATAAGAAATGCATCGTTTGAAGCATCAAACCAATATGAAAAGATGAAAGAAAGTGATAAATTTTCACTATGAACATTGTGTTGTGTGTGGATTTGGTTACAAAGCTCTATTTTAAAAAAAAAAATTAGTGGTCTCTAAAATTTGACTTTTGTGCATAACAGGTTAGTGGAAAATTTGACAGCTCTGAAGGGTTTAGAGGCTCAATTGAGATAGATACATGGATATTTGGATCTTGTTGTTGATGGGAGGCTTCCACTTAACCATGAAATTTTGTACCATCTGTAGGTATGCTAAAATATATCTACTTACATTCATTCAACTTACTGTAATATAACATCTGACAAAAAATTCCTTTTCATTATACTTAGATGGATTTTCATGCCATGTTCCAAAGCACATGTTTTAAAATAGGCAAGAAGGATGCTGGAAAGGGTTAAGGAATTTGGCTTTACACCTTCCAATTGCATAGTTTACTTCATTCATAAAACATATTGCCAATGTGTTTCACAATTGTTGGAATCATATCCTATAATTATAGAATTGGTAAAATTAAAATATGTAAGTTTCAAATATGGCATTACATATCTTTCTATGAATTTTTGAAAGAAAATATCAAAATGGAGAAGAATTAAAAAAATAATCTACATAATTTCTAAGAGATCGGGGAATTTTTTTGTAGAGTTATCTTGAATATATTTAAGACAAAAGTAACTTATACAGATTGAAGCATAATATCGGTAGTCTAAAATCACTAGTCAACACATCTTAGTAGTATCTCAATTCAAGAGAACTAGGTCCACTATCCATTAGCTAGTAAAACAAATAAAATCAATTCATAAGATTATTCTGTTCTAATAGGGTTGGTTGGTTGCTTGTTTCTTTTTTATTGTCAAGAAGTTGTCAATATACACTTGGTTTTCCTGCCTTCTCTTGCCTCGTGGCCAGAGAGATTCTGCAGAAGGCATCAAAGTAACCTTCAAGATTGGAAATGCCAATGAGTACAAGGTCAGTATAACTCTATGCTAATTGGATATGATTTTATTTTTTCAAGACCAATTTCGATTCATTTTCTTCTCACACTAATTTTATTTATATTTATGTTTTGCTAATATCCATTTTCCTTTACATTCATATTATTCTATACATATTGTGTTTACAATAATGTTTTCCTTAATTTAATCTAGGGGAGAGGACCCAATACCTGAGCAACTTTCAATGTCATACTAGTAGGATTTACTGTGAAGCTAATCCAAAGTTTTTCATTGTTGCTCGAGGCCATATTGTAGTGATTTCTATAGGAAGCCCACATGATCCCCATTAGGTATCTTCTTTTTGTAGTCTCTAAATTTCTTAGAAGAAGTCAAAAACCAGTTTGTCTAAATGTTGCTCCTTGTTTACACATTAATATCTCTTTTGGTAGCAATGGATCATAGTGGATTCATGGGGTCTTAAAGAGAAGGCTCTCAAACATGGAGATCAAGAGTGGGACCAGGTAAAACCATTCATAATCATGCTCATATTGTTTTATTGAATGTCTAAGAGCTAAGTATCTAGGATAAAATTTTGTATTTTTCTATTGAATTTCCAGAGTGAGAATAATTTTGTGTTTGTAATCCTATTTTTTAGTACACTAGCTAAGTATCCAAGACGCACTATAGGTACTTTTTCTCACCAAATTTCATATTTTCCACAAATTTAGATTCTAGTGTGTAGTTTAATATTCACTAGTTTGATTTTTTATTTTTAAGCAAAATTAGAATCCAGTTCGTAGGTTGTGCTTGTTGTCCATGACAGTCCCCTTGATCTCATGACATCATAGGTGTATCTCACCGATGAAACATCATCGCTGAGACCAAAATCCAGTCCTCCCGATATATCTTCTCAGGAAAATTTGATTGTTGTAATAGTCTTGATCTTTCACCAATATGCCTACATTTCAACGAATAGTTTTTTTTTTTTTTAAATTGCATTGTTCCGTTGAAATTGTGACGAACTGCAAAAAGCGTCTGACGAAACTACAATGTATTTGATGAATTTTCACTGTAATGACTTGCCTATTTTTTCATGAGTTCGATGAAATTTTGTTGTTAATCCAATAGTTTGGCAAAGGTATGCTACCTATGTTTTGGGTGTTGTTCATCACTAGACCGACAACACTATCGTCTCGGTTCCAACGAATGTATGTCGTTGCTCTGATGCTTCAGCGATGGTATGCCACTTGTGCTTTAGGTATTTTCTGTCACCAGACCGATGAAACTATCATCTCGGTTCCGATGAATGTATGTCACTGCTTTGATGCTTTAGCGAAGGCATACTGCCCGTGCTTCAAGTACTGTTCGTTGCTAGACTGATGACACTTTCGTCTTAGTTCTGATGAATGTATGTCGATGCTTCGATGCTTCAGTGATGGTATGCCACCCATGGTCCAGCCACTGTTCATCACGCGATCAATGAAGGGGGCATCACGGTTCCAATGAGCTTGCATTGTGAGGTTGACGTTTTATAGTCTGTTGGGATATAGACAAAAAGTGAGCGATGGTGCTGATTTCTATGATTCTTCAGTCAGCCAACAATAGATCGTTGAAAGTCCAACGAATGTCTGTCAAAAATTGGGGTCAAATTCAGTAGTGATACAATCTTCTATGACAATAGAGGCATAGGTTTTTCTCAAGGGCATTGAGATAGCTATCACTTTTGTCATAAAAAATACACATAGAAGGGGACTCTATGATGATGATTGACTCTGTCAATCATTTTTCATTTTCAAGGATGGAGCATTAGGGATAACCTCTTAGACATAAAATTTTTAATTTCAAAACTAGAAAAAAATTCATTGACTCCCACCTTTTGTAAGGGAAATCAGGTGGTTGATTTCCTAGCCAACTTTGGTTCCTTGTGGAGTCTTTACAAATGTTGGAGAAGACTTGGGGATCTACCAGAGAATATACATGGATTGATCCTTTATGAGCATAAAAATATAACTGTTTAGATGGTGGCCAACTATGTTTTTCTTTATGGGTACAAGTGGCTCTACAAATTAGGGGCCTTTGATGATGTGGACTAAGCCAAATGATGTGGTGAGGATAAAGTGATGTTGAGGGGATTTTAGCAATTATGGCTATGTATGGTTGGGCTATCCATAGCTTTTATGGGTTCTATGTCATAAGAACCTCATATCACATAATTATTTTAGGAATGTGGGGTTAGCGATGTTTATCTCCAACTTGTCGACTATTTATATTTTTGTCAAGCTTATGATGAACCTAAGATTTAATGTGATGTACTTAAGGAATTCAAATTTTGGCCCCATGGATAAAAGGTCTAGGAAAAGGTGTAAGTTCAAAGTGACTTCTAGCACGTCGGTTATTATTATCTGATAAATTTCATGATGGCTTTCTATCTAAGCTTACTGTACTTAAGGAAAGATTATATCCTTGAAGAGATGATTTCCTTGGGAATGACCACTGGTGCATGTAAACTTTTGGAAGCATTAATTATTCTTTCGTGTACATGGTGGTTTGCAAATGTTGGTATAAGGTTGGGTAAAATCATTGGCAGCCAGTTCAATTCTCATCTAACTTTTTTTTTCTTGGCTAGTTTCTATGATTTGTGCATTGAGATGGGTGGTGATAGGGTCAGGACCAATCTCGACAACTGCGATGAATTTTGCAGGGACCCTATTATGTGGAACATCTACATGGAGTGGGGTTGGCACATCTATTAGAAAGTTTGGTGGGTCATGACAAAAATATTTCAGTGTAATTTATTGGCTCCTAGAGGGATAGGAGAGTTACTATGGGAGGAATTTTCTTTGAGGTTAACAAGGAGGTGATAGCTAAGGTGATGGGCCTAAACTGCAATGGAAATAAGTACAATAACCACACCAAAACTCAGGACCTTGAGAGCCTCAATTCCTTTTTCAAGGATAATAAGAAGCCAATTAAGAAGTAGTCGGGCTTTGATAGAGAGGTGCTTCCTAAACCATTGGATAAGGTGTGTTTAGCTCTCATGAAATATGTAACTTTAGAGGTAATAATTATTTTTTTAACTTTTATCATCTGTCATTACTCAACCACCTTAGGCACAAAATGCTCTTAAGCTTCTTTTTTTTACCTCACTTGAAAGCTCAATAAAGGAATCTCTTGAAGTTGTTGCTCAAAACCTTAACTAGCTGCCTCCCCTACATCTTCACCAGGGCCTCATTCTTTGGCTGTACCATTTCCATTTGGCCTTATGCCCCCCACACCATATCTATTGTTCATGTGGAAGAATTGAAACCACCTGACCTATCCCCTGAGAAACTATCCCCCACTTCTTTTGTTGGTCCCAAGAGAAAACCCCCTGTTGGATAGTGAACCCCATGAGGTTCCTAAACTAAAACCCCCAACAAAAAAAAAGAAGGGGGGTTGGTTTGGACCAATTTGAAGGCTACATACAAACTTTGCAATCTTAAGAATACCCCCACCAAGTTGGATAGTAGACTAACGACAAAGAAGAAGGGTAATAAATATAGTACATTCTAGATGGAGTTGGCTAGCATGGACAGTGAGGGAAAGAGTGTTGCATAAAATAATTCCAAAGGTGACACTATTGTGGCTATGATTATTGACATGGGGAAGGAGAAAAAAGCATCAAGAGGTATCACAGATAGGAACATAACAAGAAAGAGACACCAATGGATGAAATTTCTAGCAACTTGGAGTAGACTAGTGACAGAGATGAGTGTAAGAAGGACACTATTGAGGAGGAAGAGGAGTTCGTAGAAGGTCCCAGCCACTTCTCAGACCTAAAAAAAATGCTTAAAGAGGACTCCACCCACTCTTTGGATCCTATGGCATAGAGTAAGATATGACTCAAAGGAAGAGCTAGAAGGAGGATGACATCAACAAGTTTCAGGAGTGGATGGAGAAAATTGAACGAAAGTTCACTAGGCTGACAAGTTTCACCATTAATATCATGCATAGATCTACCATCACTCTCTTTGTTTTCATCAAGGAGGAGGTGGAAAATAATACTAAGTTGAGGGTCCTAATTGAGTCGAGGATGATGTTTTATATCTCTTCATTCAGAAATAAGAAGGTGTCGCTAATTATTGGGTTGAATTGTGTGTCTTTGTTGGGTCTCTACTGTCTGTGTGTTGTGTCTATTATCTTTTTGGTTTTTTTTTTTTTTTTGGTCTAGACTCTATAATGTACTGTTGATCTTCATCTCTTTTTGGTTTTTGTTGTGTTTTTTCTAGACTCTATAATGTATTGTTGATCTTCATCTCTTTTTGGCCCTTTGGGCTAATCGTGTAATGGGTACTACACCCATTAAATGCATATTATCTAATAAAAAACAATTAGGTACGAACTTGAAATTTCCTAGAATAGATGGAGGGCGCTTACCCTAGAACTCAAAAAGAAGGAACCACACTCCATTTTCAACTATGTGGTATTAATTAGAAGAGAACATGAGTATATCATAGTTTCCCTAAAAAATGGATTCAATTGGGTTTCCCTCACCTTTCATCCTCCTTTATTTTGTGTTCCAACTCCACATTGGACAAGAAGGAAACTAGAAAAACATGTAGCAAAGGAAGAAAGATGGACAAAGGTATCAAATCGGTAAGGTTTTTACTCGAAGCAGGGAGTAGGAATGACCTAAGCAGTGAATTAGAGAGAAAAAAAACTGTAATATAACCTTCAGACCTGAACCTACTTGAGGACAAGAAATATCTTAAGTTGGGGGAATGATGAGACATAGAATTTCCTAGTTTCTTATTGCACTTTCATACTTTAATCTTTATTTTTTGCTAAACTTTGAAACATTACCAAAATTTTCATATAACTTTAAGTAGTTTAAATAATTTGGAATTGAACATGTTATATTGATATGTGTATGTATGATTTATGAATTTCCATGAAGTTTAGTAGGATTTTATGTTTAAATTATGGTTGTTAACAATGAGAATACCTTTGAAAATAAAGACTAACATTTGTAGAAATATACCTATCAACTTATAGCAATGGGATTTTTAACTCGTAGCATAATGATTATAGTTTAATGCAAATAAGAAGTCATTCTACTACAAAACAACCACTTCCGAAAGAATATGGAAGTGTTCATTTAATGATCATTTTGTGGATCACCAAGGATTACTTTTATCTTTTAATAAGAAAAGTAGGAGAAGAAGTGTGTTGCAAGTATGGATGTGTTTGGTGGCGTTGTCATTAATGTCAACATAGTTTAGGTTGATTTCATATGGTACTTGTATATTTGGGATATTTCAGAAGTTATTAGAGTAAATGGAGCTATATTTATGAAGTTGTAGTTGCTTTTTTCTGAGTACTTTTGAGAAAAATTGAGAAATAATGAAGGTAGTGTTGAAGTATGTGTTATGAGTGTGCTCTGGTATTGTGCTCTACATTTCTTCTATGTTGATCTTATATTTGTGTAGATCTTTACGTGTGTTCATAAGCTTCAATGGATAATATATTTCGAGTTTAAGCTTTTGGTTCGATGGAGAGTGCAAGATGTGTTCATTGGTGTGTGAACTGGCTTGGCAGAACTATCTATTTGTGGAGTAGGGAAAGTTTTTTGGCTCCGTAGTCTTTTGGTTTGTGGTTTTTGATCTTGTGGATCTGGTAAATGTTTCTTTTTTATGGTTTCTATTTTCTAACAAACGTTCTTGGTATATGGCGCTCTAGAATACCTGCTCCAAAGCTCTCGAGTGTTGTTGGTTGGTTCGGTAGGACTGTTGAAGATTTTTTTGTGAATGAAGTTTTTTGAAGTTGTTGCCTATGTACCTTAAGTGTTCTCAGAGATGGTAAATTTTTTGGTGAAGTGTGTTGAGTGATCCACATGTGATCATCTTGTTGGATATGTGTGTACTTCAAAGATCATTGATGTTTTCATTAGGTTTGGCCGACCTGGTGTCTACACGTTACATTAAGTTTTTGTATCAAATTAAAGAAGCATGTGATCAATCCAAGATGTTTTTTGGGTCCTAATTAAATATGTAATTGGTCCTCTCCCATTCTTATCCACTGCAAGAATGTTGAGTAGTTGACCTAATTTGAATTTGTAATTTGAAATTGTACAATTGACCTTGGAGAATGTTTCTAAGATTGAAGGTGGTATAAAATCAGGTCAAGTTGTTGTGAATTAAATCATCCACCATCTATGAATCAAGAAAGCAAGAGAAGTGTGTGAACAAGTGCAAAAAGAAGAGTGTGGAAGAGAGAATTGAGGCAACAATACTTTAATTTTTTGGATTCCTAAAAAAAGTAATTTTATGGTGTCTACAATCTTTTGATCAAGCTATGAATGAGTGGAACCCTTGTGGTGGATCTTTATTTATCTTTTTCATTTATCTATAGGCAGTGAGCCTCCTTCTAGATAGAAATTCCCTTCTAAGGTAGTGATCCCTTATATCTAGGTAGTGAGCCTTTGTATCTAGGCAATGAGCCCTCTAGTAGTGAGCCTTTGTATCTGACATCTCATTATTACTATATTGTGAGATAATCCTCACCATGGTTTTTTCCTCATTGGGTTTTCCATGTAAATTTGGTGTCTTTGGTGTTTTTTTTCTGCTATGTACATTTCATGTTCACACTTAATAATAGATAGAATTTAAAGTGGAACTGATTAAGGTTAGAAGTGAAGTGATTTGATACAACTGATTCACCCCCCCTCTTAGTTTTCTTGTGCATTTCAAAAATTGGTATTAGAGCTTTGGTTCCTCAGTGAAAATATTAACCACTTGAGGTAGATCAGAGGGCACACAAGTTGCAAATCCCTATTTTTGATAGAGTTGATTATAGTGACTAGAAAGAATAGATGAGAGGCTATCTTGTTTCTCTAGGTTTCAGGACTTGGAAAGCTATGGAGACAAATTATGTTATACCATCTGGCGGTCCTTACTCTGTTGATGAGATTGTGTCCTATGAGGAGAATGAAAAGGAAAGGTATCATATCTTCATTACTCTATCTAAAACTGAAAGAACAAAAGTTATTTTGTTGGATACTACTCGTGAAGTATGGGAAAAAATGAAAGAAATTTATGAAGGGAATGTAGAGTAAATTTTTCAAGGAAACTAACTGCTAAGCAAAAAATTTGAGAACCTAAGAATGGAAGAAGGTGAAGATATTGTGAGCTATTATCAGAGAGTTGAACTTATAGCAACTGAAATCAAGAATGAAGGTGGTACTATGTCAAATGAAGATATAATTGAGAAGATCTCGATGACCCTATTAGAGAATTACAATTCCAAAGTCTTTGCTATTGAAGAATCATATGATCCAAAGACATTTACCAAGGAGAACCTATTTGGAGTCTAAACTTCATTTGAGATGATAAAATTTGCAAGAGATAAGGAGAAGACTAAAACAACCTTTAAAGAAATGAAGGTAGAAAATGACTCAGATGATGATGATTCAGAAGAGTTGGAAGCAAACTTCACAAGGAGATTGAAGAGAGGTATTGGTAAATACAAAGGTACGTTCCCCTTTAAGTGTTTTAGCTATGTAAATATTGGTCATTGTGCATCAAGACTTCCTAATAGAGCTACAACCAAGAATAACAAGGATAATAACAATAATCACAAAGACTAAAAGGATAGGAAGTTCAAAAAAAATTATTATGTCAAAGAAGATGCAACAATTTTTGATGATGAATCTGACTTTCAGGAGGATAAAGATGAATGTTTATTTCTAGCCCTAGAAAATAATTTGTATCTGCTAATCATGGAAGATGTCCAAATGAATTTGGTCTGGAGAGCAAGAAGGATGAAACAAAAGGTACTCTGGTGACTGATTTTCATGCTAAATAGGATGAAGACTTTTGGGTAATTGATAGTGGATGTTCAAATCATATGACTAGAGATAAGAGTAAGTTCAATAAACTTGAAAAGTATGATGGAGGAATAGTTATGTTTGGAGATGACTCTAGTGGTAATATTGGTAGCAAAGGAACAATTAGTTTTGATGGGAAACATAGTACTGATGATGTCTATTATGTTGATGGTTTAAGGCATAATCTCTAAAGTGTTGGACAAATGTGTAGCAAATGTTTTAAGATTATGTTTTAGGATAACACCTGTGAGATCAGAAAAGAATCTAGAATTGTGGTAGCAGTTGGAAGAAGAACTTGTGGAAACATCTATCATCTTAAAGGAGGCGATGGCCAGTGTTTTTTTTCTTAGATTAATGAAATTTGGCTCTAACACCGAATGATGGGTCATGTGAATTTCGATAATCTGATCAGGATCAGTTCTAGGAAAGTTGTTAGAGATCTTACTAGAATAAAAAAACCTTCAAATTCAATGTGGAGAAGTTTCCAGTTGGGGGGAAAACAAACAAGAAACAATTTTAAAGGAAAGGAAAAATCATCTACTGAAATGTTGGAATTAATTCATATAGACCTTTTTGGTCCTACAAGAACATGAAGCCTTAATGGTGACAGGTAATTTATGCTCTTGATTGATGATTACTCTAGAATGACATGGGTTACATTACTTAGAGAGAAAGCTCATGCTCTTGATAGATTCAAGGTATTTAAGGCAAGTGTAGAAAATGAGGCAAACTTGAAAATCAAATGCTTAAGGTCTTCTAGAGGTGGAGAATTTACATCTGGTGAGTTTAATACATTCTACGAAGAACATGGCATAAAGAGAAATTATTCTGCTCCTAAAACCCCTCAACAGAATGGAGTTATGGAAAGGAAGAACCTGACTATTCAAGAGGCAGCCAAAACTATGATGAAAGAAGCAAATGTTCCTGATGTGTATTAGAGAGAAGCAATCCACATTGTTGTCTACATTCTTAACTCAATTCAAATCAGAAGTAACAACACTAAGAATCCTTATGAGTTATGAACTGGTAAGAATCCTACTATTAAATACTTTAAAATATTTGGAAGTAGATGCTACATTAGAAGAGATGATGAAAATATTGGAAAGTTTCATGCTAGATGTGATGAAGTAATTTTTCTTGGATATTCAAATAATAAGGCATATAGATGTTTTAATAAAAGACCGAGGAAAATAATCGAAAGTGATAAAGTAAACATTGATGAAGCTATGTATAGACTAGTGGAAATAAATGAAGTTGAACCTGATGATCCTATCTGTGAGCAACTGCAAGAAGAAGATACGGAAGAGAAAGAACAAAGTGATGAAGAGGAGACTATAGAACCTGCACCTAAGACTCCTAAATATGTATAGAGAAATCATTCAGAGGAATAGATAATTGGAGACATAAGTGAAGGAGTGAAGACAAGAAGCAAAGTGATTGAGGTAAACTTGTGTCTACTCTCTAAGATATAACCTAAGACTGTGAGTGAAGCATGTAATGATGAAAGTTGGGTTAGAGCAATGAGAGAAGAACTACAACGGATAGAGAAGAATGAGACATGGGAACTAGTCCCTAGACCTACAAATAAGAAAGTAATTGGTTCAAAATAGGTATTCAAAAATAAGATGAATGAATATGGTGAAGTGGTAAGGAATAAAGAAAGACATCTATGTAAAGGATATTCACAGGTTGAAGGAATAGATTTTGAAGAAACTTTTGCACCCGTAGAAAGAATGGAGGCCATTCAAATGTTCTTGGAATTTTCAGCTCATAAAGACTTCAAAGTGTATCAGATGAATGTCAAGTTTGCATTTCTAAATGGAGAACTAGAAAAATAAGTGTATCTAGAGAAACCAAAATGTTTTCAGCTGTCAAACAACCCAGACATGGTTTGTAAGTTGAAGAAGGTGCTTTATGGACTTAAAAAAGTTCCGAGAGCTTTCTATGCAAGATAGGATAGATACTTGACAAAGCAAGGATTCATCAAAGGGTCCACAGACAACAATATTTACTTCAAGGTTGAGAAAAACAAAATTTTGATAGTGGTGGTATATGTTGATGATGTCATCTTTGGTGGAAATGAAGGTATGTGTAAAAAAAATGTTGAGGAGATGAAAAAAGAATTTTAAATTTCTATGATTGGTGAATTGAATTTTTTCCTTGGACTTCAATTAAATCAAACTAACAAAGGGATATTAATTTCACAATCTAAGTATGTTAAAGAATTGTTAAAGAATTTTTGAATGGATGACTCCAAACTGATTTGTATCCCTATGGTAATCAGTTGCAAGTTGAGTAAGGATGATGAATATGCTAAAGTTGATTAGAGCATGTACAAATCCATGATTGGTGGACTGATGTATCTTACTGCTACTAGACCAAACATCATGCATTTAGTATGTTTAGTTGCAAGATTTCAAGTATAACCTAAGGAAGCACATGTTACAACTGTGAAGAGGATATTCATATATCTTAAGGGAAATCCAGACTATGGACTATGGTATCTGAAGGACAATGATTTCACATTAAATTCTTACACTGATGCAGATTGGGTTGGTTGTGTAGATGACCAGAAGAGTATAAGTGGCAGTGCATTCTTCCTTGGAGGAACATTAGTTGCATGGTTGAGTAAGAAACAAGATTCAATTTTTTTATCCACTATAGAAGTAGAGTATATTGCAACAACATCCTACTGTACACAAGTATTATGGATGAAGAAAACCTTGAATGACATAGGTGTGGTGAGTGATGAACCTATCTCTATATTTTGTGATAGTAAAAGTGTTATAAACATTTTGAATAATCCAGTGATGCATTCTAGAACAAAGCACATATCTATCAAATATAACTTCTTGAGGGAGACAATATTGAAGAATGAAGTTAGACTTGAATATGTACCTACCAAGGAACATATTTATGATATATTCACTAAGGCCCTTCCAAAGGATACTTTTGAGTATCTCAAGGGGAGGTTAGGGGTTACTACCCCTCCTTTGAACTAAGTGCACATGGAGGTACATCAGTCTAGTGGATTCATAGACTCTTTTGAAATGGATTGATGATTGAGGTCTACTCCTTAGGGGGAGTATAGAAGTGCATTTTTGTAGTATGTGATGTGGATGTACTTCTAAGGGGAGTGAATAGAGATTTTTATGGAAAGATGTTTTTTTCCTTTTCCATTGATGTCAAAGGGTGAGAGAATCATGTGAAAATTTTATGCTTTTGTAGGTTTTCACTTCTAAAGATCATTTATGTTGGCTTTGATGGTTTTTCACGTCATGTGTTGCCATCAATGACAAAGGGGGAGATTGTTGCAAGTATGGATGTGTTTGGTGGTATTGTCATTAATGTTGTCATTGATGTCAACACAATTTAGGCTGATTGCAGATGGTACTTGTATAGTTGAGATACTGTAGAAGTGCTTAGAGTACATGGAGCTATATTTATGAAGTTGTAGTTGTGTTTTTTCCAAGTGATTTTGAGAAAATTTTAGAAATAATGAAGGCGGTGCTAAAGTATTTATTTTGAGTGCTCTGGTATTGTGATCTACATTTCTTCTATGTTGATCCTATATTTGTGTGTATTTTTAGGTGTGTTCATAAGATTCAATGGATAATATATTATAAGTTTTAGTTTCTAGTTCGATGGAGAGTGAAAGATGTGTTCACTGGTGTGTAAATTGGCTTGGCAGAACTATTTGTTTGTGGACTAGGAGAAATGTTTTGGCTCTTCATTCTTCTGATTTATGGTTTCAGATCTTGTAGATCTAGGAAATGTTTCTTTTTTATGGTTTATGTGTTTTGACAAACATGCTTGGTATGTGGCACTTCGGAAGACCTGCTTCAGAGCTCTTGAGTGTTTTTGGTTGGTCCGATTGGACTGTTCAATATTTTTTTGTGAATGAAGTTTGTTGAATTTTCTATGGATGTACCTGAAGTATTCTCAGAGATGGTAAAATTTCTATTGAAGTGTGTTGAGTGATACATGTGTGATCATCTTGTTGGAGATGCACATACTTCAAATATCATTGGTGTTTTTATTATTTTTGGCTGACCTGGTGTCTACACATTCCATTAAGTTTTGCATCGAATTAAGGAAGCGTGTGATCGAATCAAGATGTTGTTTGGGTTCTAATTAAATATGTAATTGGTTTTGTCTCATTCTTATCCACCAAAATAATGTTGAGTAGTTGACCTAATTTGAAATTGTACAACCAACCTTGGAGAATTTTTCTAAGTTTGAAGATGGTATAAAGGCAAGTCAATATATTGTGAATTAAATCATCCATCATCCACGAATCAAGCAAGCAAGAGAAGTGTGAAAATAAGTATGAAAAGTAGAGTGTACAAAAGCGAATTGAGACATCAATACTTTAATGTGTTGGATTCTTGAAACTAGTGAGCTGATGGTGTTTACAATCTTCTCATCAAGTTGTGAATGAGTGGAACCTTTGTGGTGGATCTTTATTTATCTTTTTTATTTTTCTGTAGGCATTGAGCCTCATTCTAGACAATAAATCCATTCTAAGGAAATGATCCCTTGTATCAGGGTAGTGATCCTTTGTATCTAG
This sequence comes from Sequoiadendron giganteum, assembly GCA_007115665.2. Classification (NCBI taxonomy): domain Eukaryota; kingdom Viridiplantae; phylum Streptophyta; class Pinopsida; order Cupressales; family Cupressaceae; genus Sequoiadendron; species Sequoiadendron giganteum. Next base: position 321,912,402 of record CM021103.1, read on the forward strand.
GCATTGAGCCCTCTAGAAGTGAGCCTTTGTATCTGGTATTGCATTATTACTATATTGTGAGCTAATCCTCATAGTGTTTTTTCTCTCACTGGGTTTTCCATGTAAATCTGGTATCTTTGGTGTTTGAATTCTATTATTTTTATTTTGTATTCACTCTTAATAATAGATTGAAGTTAAATTGGAATTGATTAAGGTAAGAAGTGAAGTGATTTGATACAGCCGATTCAACCCCCCCCCCCTCTTAGTTGTCTTTTGCATTTCAACAGTATGTTTTGAATAGGACTATGACTTATAACAAAGTTTCCTCTACATGGGCACATTTTTTGTTATAATGGTTTAACATGTTGAGTACATATTCCTTGTTTAATTTCTATACTCTTTTTTGATAGTTATTACTTTCTATTTTTAAATTCAGCCCCCTTCCGATTCTTGAGAAAGAGTTGACATCTATTTTCAGTCTCGTTTTAGTTCATAGATAAATTGACTCCCTCACAAACCCTATATAGTTGGGTATCCTATTGAGGAGGATATCTAGATTGTATGTGTTATATATTGAATAATATTTTCTATTAGATTATGTTTAAAAAATTTATATGTTTAGAATGCAATAAAGATGAATTAATTTGATAAAATATTTTTCTAATTAAGTGAGTGATTAAAAAGATCTTGTGGATGCATCAACTCAAGCAAGGGCCACCTGAGGTACTGTTGAACCACTTTAATTTAGATTGCTATATTATATTATGCAGTGTTTAGGTTTAATTCATAGTTTTTAGTTTATCTAATTTTGGATGATATATTATAGATTTTAAATTAGAATCTATAGATTGATACTTTGTTCAATACTTTGAAGGTTAACTAAGTTAGGACATACTGTTGTATAATGGTTAATGGGCTACACTCTTAAGCATTAAGTACTCAGAGAAAAATTAGTTGTTTTTATTCCTTTACCCTATTTTGAGAAATAGAGTTCATTTTGATTAAAATAATTTATTATATTTACATGTGTTTTATTTACCTATACTTATCTAATGTAGGATGTTTAGAATTCATGAATGCATATAATTTTCCATCATTGTTTGAATTTTATGATTCCTTGATTGATTATTTAATGGAATCCCTCTCTTGAGTGATGAATCACTTAGTCTAAGAATCCTTATGTTCACTAAGTAGTGTGCATAATCTTTAGCACAAGTCAATTATCCATTAGAGATAGATTGACAACTAGATTTTGCTTACTTGTGAAGAAGACAGATTTCTTACATTTTATTACCCATGCATGTGTGTCTCTAAACAAATTGGGTGAATAATAGTCTTCCCTCATTATCTTTAACATTGTATTCCTTAGAGAAAAATGTCCACTTTTTGATTAATCATGAAGCTCTTGAAAAATATTTTCAATATGATCTATTTCAATACATCTCAAGAGGACACCATTCACGTCCTTTCTAAACAATATTTCATCCAAAAGAACATAGGGAATGGATTGAATTCTAAAATACCATATTTTAGATTTTTCTAGGCCTTGGGGACACTCACCTATTTTAAGAAAATGGACCATACCTTGATTCCAAATTTCTTATAGTGGAGGTATTGGTACTAATGGAACCCCTAATATTTTTGGTTCCATTTCTAAATTATGTAAATTTTGTCTTGTCTCAAGTATCTAGACTTAGGGTTTTATTTGTTATCAATGCCTTTGGGTTTGCATTATAAAATACCTTCCCTAAATAACCCTCAAGCCTATGTCCTTTCTAGTGCTATAATGTTTCATTGACCCCTTACTTTTGGTTCTTGTTCAATTAAGCTGTGACTTATGTCATTGAATCAGTTGGATTATCGGACCCTCAGCCTAGGTCTGAAATGCTCTTATTTTATAAGTTCAACTAATCGACCTTGTTTGGCCTTTACATCCTTTGAATAATATGGTTTAAGTATTTTGAGGCCCTTTTCTACATGGTCCTAGGAGTTCCCCTTTCTTAATACAACTTATGAGCACATGCAAAATTATCCCACTTAAGTTCCCATTCATCATTGTTGTCCATCTCTCATCACAAATAGCTTTGTGAATGCATGACTTGAATTAGCGATGTGTGATGAGCGATGTTTCCTTTGTATCACATATCATAGATAGGTTATGGACCTTTAGTTTTTCATTGGTGATGTGCAATAGCCCTTTGTTCTCTTTTCATTTTCTTTCATTTCTCATCATGGATTGGTTGTAAAATTTAAGTCTCAAAGTAGTGATGAGCGATGTGGTCATGTGTTGTGATGGTTTATCACTAATTTCAATTTATCTTATAAGAAATGTTTCTTGTGCCTTCTATTTTCAAGTAGGTACATGTGGCTTACCCCTTGTTCCATCACCTTTTCTCTCCCATCGCTGATGTGACTTAGAATTTGAAGCATGAATCAATGATATTCAATGGGAAATGAACATGATAAAAGGTAGGCTTTCATTCAATGGCTGAGATTTCATCGCAAGGATGCTCACATCATTGATAGGACTTCAAAAAAGGATGGAAATTCCATGATGGTAAATGGAATGTTCGAGAGAATATTCCCCTCATTGTTGGCTTTTGGTGCCTCACCAATTCAATTGAAGGAGCATAGACCAGGATAGCGATACATGATGGTTGTCAGATTAGAGATGACTAATGAGATTAAATGGTGACATGACATATTTTTGAGGTGTCATCACCATTTTGAGGCTGCACAAGTTGTAAGATCATTGAGCGATGGTTGAGGAGCATAATCGATTATGTTTCAAATTCAAAAAGATCAACGGTCACAATTCAAAGTTGGGAGACTGGTCGTCAGCTCGCTCATGAGAGCCTTCTTCGATCATTAATGGCTACATGCTCTAGTTGCTCTAATTAATGAGGATTTTATACTATTTTATCTCACCATTTGCAACCATCAAGAGTTGATAATTTGGTTTAGAGATAGAGAAGAAGTGTGTGATTTTGGGCCAAGTAATTGCAGAGATTGTGAGGTGGTTTTCCTAGGTAAGTGGGTATTCATACCTACTATGTTTCAATTATGTATGATTTTTCTTGTGAGCTCTAAATTCTTGGTGTGGTAAGAGTTGTAATATCCTAGGATTTTACTTGGGCTAGTTTTCATTGTGTGGGTCTGAGGTTTCTTTTCTAAAAATTTCACATTTGAGAGAATAAACCGATAATCTCTTTTGCAAGTGAAGGTTTGCTAGTTATTGTGCTATTTCCTGATAGAATGAGTAATCTTAGTGAGTCTATCCAACTAGTGAGAAGTTATATGAGGATTAGTGTGCTTGAACTTTAGGATGATGTGCCTGAAATAGAACAAGGCACACCAGGAGCTCCTACAATGCCAAAAGAGAAGAAGAAAATCCATAAGAAATCTAAGAAGGCTGGTGTTAAGAGAAGTTACAACTTGGGGAGTAGGGTTGTTGGTCATGACTAGTGTGAGCATGGTGGTAAATTGGTTAAATATTTGGGGAAGAAGAATAATAAGTATTGCAAGGCTTATGATTCTTATATGGGAAGGCACAAATCTCCCATGGGGGATTCAGCTAGTGCTTTGAGCGATGAAACAGATACTAACCCAGAGTATGGTTGATACCTTCTCACTCTGGTGGCATGAGAGGATTCTAATGATGGATAGGTAGTGTCTTCTCTAGTTTCAACAAGAAAATGGAGCAAGTGTTCCTACTCTAATTCTAAATAATTAGAGTAGCACCTCGGTTCTTTTTTTGTTTTTGATGACATTGTTGCCACAATGGTAGTCTCGTCTTCTTCAACAAATATATAGGTTTTTGTTTTGGGTGATAACATGGAGAATCATCTTTTATCAATGTGGACGAGATATTTTGGTGTTGTTGCAATAGCGAATGATTCCTTCTAGAATACTAGTTGATCTTCTTCAATGGACTATATGGATTTTTGTCTTTTGCTTTCACCCCACTTTTTACAATGATGCAAATATAACCGTTTGGGGGGATTTTTGAAATTGAATTAAAATTAAGTATCAAATATAAATGTGATTGAAATGGTAATTTGGCATGAAGTTTGTTTCTCTCATATTTCTATAAATACGATTTCAGGGCCAGTTATAGGGGTTCAAATTTTGGGTCTCAGGTGGTCTAGGTTGGAAAACTTGGCTCATGTAAGAGTAGTTTGTAATTCATGCACAAATGAATATATTAGTGAGAAGTGTAGGGCATAATTTGGTTTGTAATGAAATTAATTTAGTTTTACAGTAGCAGTAGTATATAAATGAAAATGCTAGTTTGAAAGCACATTCTCTCCTATGTATTTTCTCTTCCAGATTATAAATGAAATGGTTAAGGATATTTTTTTGTTTGTCTTCAATTGTTTTAATTGAATGAGTGAATTTATTTCTACTTCGATTCAAGGAATTTATTAAATGCTTAAATAATATCATAGGTTTGTGAGGGAAGATTCTAGGATTGCTAAGTAGGTTTGTTTTTGACATAGTGACTTGAATATTGTAATGCAATATGTTAATAGCCTACGAATTATTGAGTCAAATTGCTAAGGTATTATAGGTTATTAAAAATAGGACTCCATTACCCAAAGGCAAGGTATTGGTCTATTTTTTTGGTTACCTTGAATGTAAATGAGTTAGTTCGGCCAAGAGCTTAAAATGAGAATAAAAATCATCTAAATACCTCTAATAACAATGTGTCATTATGTATTTTCACTTATTACTTGCTTTAGGTAGCAATTCGCTTAAGGGTTAGCCAAATCCTTGAGGGATTATATCTATTTGTAGCTGATAGGAATACATTTGTTTGTTCTAATGTTCAAGATAAAATGATAAGAGAATATTAATTGAACATTATCATGATTACCCTCTTGGGTTTCACAGAGCTTGAAGAGTAGAAGTAAGGGCCAAGTAATCCTTACTGTTTGTTAGCCAATACTTACCTTTTCTTATCATTAGATTCTAGAAAATTCATAAGTAAATGGTAAGATTAATTTTGGTTCTAAAAATTCACCAATACAATAGCAACTGTACTAGGGAAGAACTTTGGAAAATTTTGTTAGAAGATCATCTCACCTTAAAGAGACATTGAAGTTTCAAAAAATATTAAAATATTGCAAGAATATATTGTGTTCCCTTGAAAATTGCAAATTCTATCAAGATCTACCATAATTATATGAGTATTTTATAATTTCTCACTAGATGTGGGTGGCAACTCTAAGATCTCTACACTCGTGTGCATTATTTAATAAAATCTTGAAAATAGAAATCAGAAATTTGCTAAGAAAAGATGAGGTAGATCTAGGCTCACATGATGAAGTGCCCTGATAAAATTGTGATGAAGCTAGAAGAAAATATGAAGGATTCATTTGAGATAGATTTTGGAGGAGCTCAAAGTGACACATAAAATCATCTAAATACCTCTAATAACAACACACCATTATGTGTTTTCACTTATTCCTTTAGGTAGAAATTCACTTAAGGGTCATCCAAATCCTTGAGGGATTCTATCTATTTGTAGCTAATAGGAATATATTTTTTTGTTCTAGTGTTGAGGATAAAATGCCAAGAGAATATTATTTTAACATTATTAGAATTACCCTCTTGGGTTTCATAGAGCTTGAAGAGTAGAATTAAGGGCCTAGTAATCCTTACTTGTGTGTTGGCCAATCCTTTACTTTTCTCGTCATTAAATTGTGGAAAATTCATAGGCATTTGCTAAGATTAAGTTTGGTTCTAAAAAAATAACCAATAGGTACAATAGATTGTTGATCATTTTGTAGCACTAGGAAAACATCTTTATCCTCATGAAAATGTGAAGATAGTTTTTCACAAAATCCCTTTCCTCTAACCAAATTTGTGACCTTCATGTAAACATCATACTCCATGACCTCAGTGATCCAACCTTCTCTTTTTTCATTCAAATATTTTCTCAAAAAAAATTCTTTAATACTTGGATGTGAGACTATTAAGAGGATTTTTTTTGCACCAAATTTATGAACTTCTTGAGACTCCTTATGAAAGCAAGTATATTCTTTTCTAAAAAGGAATAGATTTCTTCATGCCCTTCTATAACTTGATTAAAGAAAGCTAATGGCTACTCCACATCTTCACCATTTTGTTGTACCATCATTATTGAGATAACACTTATACTTACAAAGACATATAAAATGAAATCCTTCACAAAATAAATATTTATTAGAGTAGGCGCTTGTTCTATAGCTTTCTTAATTACTTAAAAAGTTCCTTTTCCTTTCTTGGTCCAGCTGAAAGGTATATTTCTCAACATAGATGATAGTGGTTTCATAAGATTTGTAATATCAAGAATAAACCTTCAAACAAAATTAATTCTCCCTAAGAAACTTTGTAATTTCATCTTGTGACTAGGCAAAGGAAATTCTAAGATAGAATTTACTCTATTAGGATCAATTGAAAGTCCCTCTTTGGATCCAATAGTGACCCAAAAAATTTCCTTCATTGAATGAGAATATGCATTTCCTAGGATTAAGTGTAACTCCATATTTCCTACACATGTCAAAATTTATCTAAGGTGAGCCAAATGATCTTTAACATGCTGCAAAAATACTGTAATATCATCAAGTTATATAAGAATAATTTTAATGATTGGTCACTAAAATGCCATATCCATGGCTCTTTAGAAGGTCGCCCTTGCATTATAAAAACCAAAATATATTTTTTAATAAGATATGGTTCCCCGTTTTTTTGTCAAAAATATCATGAGTTGATCCTCCTCTTTCACCAAAATCTAATTATAGCCAGAATAGCTATCAAGGAGTGAAAAATGATTAGAACTTGATACCACTTGCAAAATTTATTACATGGAAGGTAATAGATAACTTTGGTTTTCAGAGAAGCTCTATTTAAGTCTCTAAAACACCCCACAAAGTTCAATCTCCCTATTATTCTTTCTTACGAGCACCAAAACTGAAACCTTTAATATGTGTGTTTAATAGGAAAAAACATGTTATCTTGTATTAACTTATTCAACTCCTTCATGAGAGGCTCTAATTTTAGTTGTAGAGTCCCTTTTTCTACCTAAAAATCTTAGCACTTGACTCTAACTCAATAGTATGTTGTGTTAATATTGGATCAAAAAAATTGAGCTCAACATACTCCTATGTAAATACATCATTATATTCTTGGAAAAGTTGAATGGATGCATGCTTTTCTTCTTGGGTACATACATTTCCAAAATTGAGAAATTTATCCTTCCTGATTGTAACCTCTTAATAGTAATAATGCTTAATTTTCATGTCAATTTTCTCTCTTGTTGCTTGTTCATCAAAATTTAAAATGCATTCAAGAGTGACCAAACCCTTTGGTAACTTGTTTAACTTCAACTGGATGATCTATTATTCATATTGTTGTAGTTTTTCTTGATTTTTAGCTCAACTTATTCTTGTAGGAAATTGATTAGTTGTTGGTCACTATCAAAAGCCTGCCAATGTATGTTGTTATTAGGTACAACTAGTCTTATAACTACCTTTATATAGAATTGTACCATTTTTTATATCACTAGGAATGCCAAATTATGTGCCAATGGTAGCTATTTTTTCAACATGTTTGTTCTCTTCCCTAGGAATGGCTTGCACATTGAAAATTTCAAAATATTCAAAAACATCCCACACTCTATGCTTATATTAATTTAATAAACATTTTTTGGTTACAAGTTTACTATTATTCAAAAATTGAAGACACTTGATTTCCTTTTCTTAGCCCATTAGAAACCATGAATTAGAGCTTCATAATCAACTATGTTTTTTTTACTACCAAATTAAAATCTAAAGGTTGAAAAGTATTTTTCTTTTGTTTGAGACACCAAAATCACACCTCTTCCTACACCATTCCTACTTCTAGAGTCATCAAAATGGATTTTCCAAACACCATCACATTGCTCATAAGTTTTTTCAAGGTTAGGAATAAAAGAATATTCCTTGTGCAAGAAATGTATACCAATTTTGGCTTCTCCCATTTGTTTTTTGGATAAAATTCATGATTTTTCAGTTCCCCACTCAAAAATTAATGTTACCAATTTTCACTATAGCTCAATTGGCAGAGATGATTAGTTTTGATTCATTTTAAAGTGAAAGTTTCAATTTAATTTATGCATTCCTTAAGCTACTCTTTGTATTAGCTTTTATCAAGGTTTTGTTTTGGATTGCAATTGTTATTAGTAGGCTAAGTTTCAAAGTTATTATTCAATGCCTTGCAGCATAAATGAAGTACAAAAGAGAATGTATAAATGATTAAGCATAATTGTTGCTTTCATTTATTTTACAAAGTTAATTCATATTACAATATTTCATTTTTTTTGCAAATACAAATGAATTCTACAAAATTGCAATTGTTACTTTTCTTTTCAAGAGAAGTGGAAAAGAGAAACTAACTGTACCACACAAGCCATGGAGATAGCCAGAATAATACATTACAAGAAATGAATTACACAACTGAAGGTAAAAGAAAGGAAGAAAATAACATAGAGAATATCTATCATTACATGTTTGTCAATCTTCAGTTAATCTCCTTGCAGTTGTCTTGTCTTTGCTACCTCTTTTAAGTGAACTTGCATCATGGAAAGGGGACTATTAGAGCTTTGGATATGGACTACACTGTGTTCTCTACCAACTGAGATATAATTCATTCCTTACAACACATTGAATCACCTAAATGAATAAGAAAGAGTACAATAAGGACTACAAGTGCAACATCATGGAATCTTTAAGCTTCATTTTTTTTATGCTAACATTGTTTGTTTCCTATGCAAGTATAGTAAAATCCACTTAGTTGATCTATTTTGAAGGTTTAAAGCATGTGGTGCAAAATGGGCTCCCACAAGGGTTGAGCTCAGCATGTTGCCCCTTTAGATTCAAGAGAAGGGTTGAGAAAAATAATCAATTTGAAATTTCTCAAGTAGATCATCATAAGGTGTGCATCATCATGGAGTGACAGTGAACAGTCATACATAATGCATTGTTTGCAAGATATTAATAAGCAACTGATGCAATTCAAGATAGTTTCAGAACACTTTCATCATGGAACAATTATGAAGAAAAATTGTGCTATTTTATTTTTATCAAAACAATGGAGCAGTGAGATGCTAAAAATAGAGACTCGATTACTCAGTAAAAATAAATAGGACAACAAGCAAAGTTTTTCTGGTAATTTTGAGTCATAGTGTCATGAAATTTTATCTACAAAGTACCATGGAGGATAGAAAGCAAGACTGTACAAACAAGTGAGTTTCAAAGAATTAACTTTCAATGGAAAAATTAGATTCAAAGTTAAGTTATGTCAGCTACCTTTTAGATGAGAAAATATATCCAATTATGCATCACATTTTTTACTGAAAAAACTTGAACATCATGACGACATGCATCATAAGCTATAATCAATGTGTGTCATGTAAAGAACATGCTAATAGTGCAAATCTGGTAGTGGAAAAAGTCACAAGAACATGTCTCAGGTCTGAAGACAGTCATGTCATTGATATGGAATAATTACAAAAAAATACATGTAATTATGAGTACATAATTAGATGAATGAATCTCATTAATGTTTTAATAAGAAGGGACTACCATCAACATTCAAGACAACCAAACCAATATATGGCCTTTTATGATTTTCACATGTTTCAATGAAGTGTAAGAGATACAAAGAGGCCAATAGATCCATAATTCCTTTGATCAAATATGATAAGCCTTATGCTTTTATGCCATGTTAGATTTATTAGTGATAAAACTATACAAATGCAATGTCATTTCTAGTACAAGAGTTTAAAAATATAGCAACTAGTCATATAAGGCAATCGTGTCAGTGTCACATGTAATCCAGTATCGACAGAAAGATATCATGTATTACAAGAGTTGCAATGAAAGGTAACATATGCATTTATACACATGATATGAAATCAATATTTTATATAGAGCCACTTAAAGATGATGTTTGAATAGGAAGGTAGAAGAGGATTGAACAATGATATGGACTACATGTGCATACTCATAATTATCAATACAAGATGATATACATCTCTTATAGGGGTAACTACATGGTAATAAGCTACATGAGAAAAGAGAAAGCATGTTCATTAATTTAGTACTTCATCAAGTGTAGACATAGATAGTATGTCTAGATAAAGCCCATAAATACAGAAGGAAATGGAATAGTAAAATAAAATTTGTTTTGCTTGTGCCATCTAGAGTTCCATTCTAAAAATGACTAGAATATGTGTTTCCATTCATGACCAGAACAAGGTAATTTCATTTAAAATATCCAACTACTGGATCACAAAATGAAATATTTTAAGTCATAGTCAAGGGCCAACATGAAATGAAATACAAAATTCTTCACATGGGTCGAGCCCAAAGGTTTGGAAAAGAAAAAATCAAGCATGGTTGTGGCCAATAATGGGGGGGAACAAACAAAAAAATTATGGATTCTTCTCACAGAAACAAAGAGGCATCTATTTTCCTGCCCCTAATCAAGCTCGTTTGAGTTTTCCAAACAAAAAAGAAAGTATATGAGATAAATGACAATGGTGGCTTACCTCGAGCTCCTTTTTATTTTTGTGTTGCAAGCCATCAAGGCTCGTAGGATTATCCATTTACATTGCCTCTGAAAAACTTGAAACCTGTTGGAACAATGAAATTTTGACAATCTCATTAACCCTTCATGATTATTAGTCTCCCAAAAGTTTCATATTACAAACATAAAAATCCTCACATAGAATTTTTTACCAAAATCCAGATTAAATTTTTCCATAAAGCCCCATAAAATTCATTTAGCATTAAATCTTTAACATATGAAAATATCAGCACATGTTGATGCAGGTCTCATCGATGATAATATACATATCCTCAATATATCGGCAAGACATCAGAAGGGTCATACCGATAATGTTGTACACCAAGAGAATGCGGGTTTGTATTTCTTATCGGCAAGACAAAAGGTATCGGCATGACAATGTAAGGTTATATCGAGCTAGGTTACCTTTTACCAACTAGAGTAAAGCAAAGTCTATTGGAGAGACTATGTTCATCAGAGGGAGATTTCAAACCACTGTCAGAAGCGATATTGGTCTTGCTGATAAAGCAAGGGAGGACTCGTTCGGTAAGACAAATGAGGCCGAGAAGAGTTTGGAGAGTCTTACCGAACCCTCAAGTTACACCAACAAAACTAAGCATGCAGAGACAAAAGGTGTTGAGAAGACAATGCGTGTGGTCTCATCGAAGAATAAGCGTATCAATGAGATATGTCTCAGCAGGGAGATCTAAGAGACATTATGGTGAGTATCATTCTAACGATAGGACAAATACTTGGTCTTGGCGATATAAGTCGTTAAAGTGAACATCTCGGTGAGATGAAGAGCCTTCGGAGTAAGGTGAAGAACCATTGGCCCAATTCATTAAGTCTGGGCGATATTTACTTTGGTGAAGGTCATGGTGATATAAAAAATAAAAAGGAAAGAAAATATTGGGGAGACTTGTGATGTCAGAGAGACTACAAGACGTCTTGGCGGATGGGCGAACGTTGAACAGGCGGATTGGCCAGAGATTTTAAATGTCTTACCAATATGATCCTTGATGTGACAATGAGAATTCCGAAAAAATTGCAGCATTCATTTCTCAGTAAAGAAATTAATGGCGCCACGAAGTGTAAAATATTTTGCATATCAGGGTATGCTCAATTGAAATCATTGTTTCATGGAATTGGTAGCGAAGGAGAGTAAGGAAACCAGTTGAACAATTTGGGAATTCATCTGACTTGGATTTACAGGCAAATACAGTAAGTTTTTCAACTTTTGAGAATTCATGAATTTTGAATATGGAAGGCACTAGTGCAGGAAAAATAAAGGGAAGAAAACCTAGGGAGGGTAGTCAATCAAAGGCAAAGAAGTAAAAAACTGAATTTCAACCAAAGGGCACTAAAAGGAAATTAAATTAAGACCTCATAGACCAGTTACCTAGTTTAGGGCCTAAGGGTAGGCATTCTACAAAGCTCAAAGTGAAAATTGACAAATTAGACGACAAATGAAAATTCATAGGGGGTGTTTGGACCCCAATTAGAGAGTATGAGTTATTCAATTTCCATTATCATAGGAGAAATCGCTTTGAGCCAGTATGCAATCCGTGGAGGATCAATTTGGGAAAACTGGTGTGCCCTAATGTTTTTATTGATGTTGAACTAGTAAAATTATTGGTTGGACACTATAACCCAAAGAATAAAGCTATATGTGACTTCTCATGGAATCCATTAATACATATATCTAAGAATGCAATAGCTAAGGTTTTCAGATTGGAAGGAATATGCAATGATAAAATAATAAGTGAAGAACTAGATAGTGATTTCAGAAGAATGGACACCATTTATAAAGGATGGAGATTACCCCTGCACAAAATAAGATGTCATGGAAAACCTACTCCGATGGATGACAGTGAGGGACCACCATTTCATGTGGATCTCTTTGAACCCTACCTGAAGTACACCTATTTTTCAGTGGGACAGGTATTGGGGATGGAAGTCCCAGAGCATATGGTGGTTGTGCCCATGGTGATTGCTGCAGATATTCAATATCACAATTCTAGATCATTTGATTATGCTTCACATGTATTTAACGAACTGGATGCAAGGTTAATAGTGATAAAGAATGGGGCCTTTATCCTCCATCTCAGGAATTATTCACTGCTGATGCATTTAGTGTTGTATTTTGGACAAGAGTTAGGATTATGGCCCTAGGCGCTGAGGATTTCACAATCTAACAAGGAAGGTAGGCCATTGCCTGTTAAATTATGGATTCTTGTTTGGAACAACAAGTTTGCTAATTCCAATTTCTTGCATTTTGAAGAATTCTTTGTGAAACCTTTGTATATATTTTTCAATCATCCTTGTGATTATTCTTTATATGAAGAAGTAAAGATGTTTCTTAGGCCTAAAGACTATAATGGACCAATCAACCACAACTAGGGGGATTGGTATTGCTTAGAGAATGCTACAATGATTAGGGTTTATGGTTTTGAGGATACACCATTCATTTTGCCTAGAACTGTCCCAGATAGAATTGCATATTTAGAAATTGTTAGGAAAATGGATTTATCCAATGTCATGAACTTAAGTTCATATAGGAAACAGGACTTCATGCCCAGTACATTGTGTTTTGGTGATTTTACTGTATTGGCAAAGGAGGGTTACAATCTAATTCTAGATAAATTATTGCACTACAATATGAGAAGAGCACCATCAAGAAAAAACTTTAATCTAGAGGGATATATCCACTCTGCCAAACAAAGAATAAATTTTGGAGGGTATCAACATGTACCATATCAATCTAATGAAATAATTAGAAACTTGGAGGCAGAGGAAGTAGAGATGGTAATTGAGAAGCATGATCAAGAGTTGATAGATGCTGAATCGTTATCTTCTGTTAGAGGAGTATCAGAAGCTGGCAGGCCATAAGGCTCATCTAGGAAGGTATCAAGAATAAGGACTCATGATTATGCCTATGTTGTCAGAGAAACAAATGTCACGGAAACTATGGATGTAGATACGAGACATGAAGATTATAGGTCTTTTATATCAGATGATGAATTTGTGAAGACTTCAAAGTTTAAAACATTTTTATACAAGCAAAAAGGGAAAGAGATAAGAGGACTGGTTGACAATGTCACACTAGGAAATGAAGATCAATTGTTAAAAAGCTTAAGGGATGAGGTAGACAAAGAGATGATGAACATGACCCCTGAAAAGGTAAGGGAGATGTTAGAATGGTAGGTGTTTTGATTTTCCCAGGTTTGGATCTAAATTCTACATTAGTTTTTGAAATTTTCTTGAAAGATAACAATGCTACCCACAAGCTCAGCATAGAGAAGGTGATGAAGGTATACACAGGATCAAGATAAAATCCTGATGATGAAACATTGATGATTTGGGCCTTGTATCCTCCTCACAAGAAGTCAATTGTTATTGATACTGAGAAAGCATTCAGACATGTCATTACCTTGAAGGCTAGAGAGGTTGATCTTGTTGCAATTGTAGACATTGGGATAAATATAGAAAAGTTGAATAAAGCATAGATCCAAGCATTGATTAGAGAGAGGGAGATGTATAAAACCAATAATGAGAGAATGTTGAGAGAGAATGAATGTCTAAAAGACTTGGTAGGTGTTGTAACAGGACCAATGAAGATGCTCACCCAAGGTGAGAGTTCACAGAAAAGGGACCATTGGGAAGGGTCAAGTGCATACTCACAAGGAAAAGTAGACACACTCTCTGCAATCATCAAAAAGAGGCAGGCTATTTTAAACACTTGGTTGAATAAACTATGGGGAAAACATTCATAATACGTGGATTGTATAAAAGAGCATAAGAGAGTGGATGACAAAATCCAAGAAAGAATTGAGGAAATGAAAAGGGACACTCCTAATGTTGCAGGAATTGAAAATGCCAATCATATCATGGGTAAGCATAGGGAATTCTTTGAGGAATTACAAGGGGATGTGTAGGGATTGGTAGAAGTTGCTAATGACAGATTGACAAAGTTTTGCAATGATGAAGGAAAACTAAAAGAAGCAACTACATGGAAAGGCAAATGTGAATCGATACTCCAAAAGATATTGAACACAACCACTACAAGGGACATAACATTGGATGAAGAATGTGAGAAAAATGAATGAATGATGATGATGGAGATCATGATTCATGATGTATTAGGAGATGCAAACACACATAAGTGCCAGGATTATACGGATCACATTTCTGCAGTTCATTTGTGGCTTAACATAAATTAGTTTATGATAAACTTGTTAACATTTTATGCTTAAAATTTTTCGAAAAGGCACGTCCTTTTGCAAACTAATGTATAAATATCCATTGTTGGAGAATTGGAAGAGAGAATTAGAATAGGATAGACTGCTCTAAGCATTATATTTTCACAATGATATTCAAGGAGACTATGTTGAATGAATGAATTTCGAGGAAGATAATGAAATACTATTGATTTGGTGATTTCATTCTGGTGTCAATTGTTTGTTGGATTACTTCGATTATTTGATTGTATCCAATCTGATGTTTCTCGATTGTTTAAATTGAATTATCAAGTGTATGTTAAGTTTATCAGTACACATTTGTTGTTTTTGTGTGAATTGATTTATTGGATTCTTTAAGTAAAGAATTGAAATTCCTTTCAATCAATTACAGTAATCTGGGAATGTCATTTGGATCAATAAAAGAATCAGATAATTATATTTGATATTTTGCCTCAAGTAGGATTTATCAATTACATCCTTGCATGTTTATACCAGTTATAAACTCATAATTGTATGCCAAATGATTAGAGAACTTGCTAGATAGAAACCACTCAAAGGATTTCATTTGACTCTGTTACTCAATAAGGCACTAGTCTCCTTTATTTTCATTACATTAGTTTTATTCATATCATTTGACATCTCTTAATTGAACATATTAATTCACACCTTGATATTGCATATACAATTTATACCAAATTAGGACCATGTCTTTCAACTATCAAATTGTCATTTATGGATAGTTAGGTCATATAGGAAACATAATTCAAAATCTATGTCACTCATATCGGTGCACCCGTCAAGGTTTA
Source organism: Sequoiadendron giganteum (assembly GCA_007115665.2). Taxonomy (NCBI): domain Eukaryota; kingdom Viridiplantae; phylum Streptophyta; class Pinopsida; order Cupressales; family Cupressaceae; genus Sequoiadendron; species Sequoiadendron giganteum. The sequence goes on from CM021103.1 coordinate 321,928,015, forward strand.
ACAGATCCTTAAGAGTAGAGGGTTCAACCATATTGGTTGGCCTTTTTAGTTGACCAAAAGCGTAGTGAGAGTTTGGCAACCTCTCGTGGTTCATTCAAAACCTGTGCTTTTGAGACCTAACAAATTGGTGACTCTGCTAGGGAAACTAGAGAATTGTCTAGTAGTAGACAACCAGTCCATTTAAAGTCACTAGAGAAAACCATAATTGAAATTTGAAATAAATCGACTCCGCTGGGTAAAATAACCACAAGATATTTTCTCACTTTTAGAAAAAGTGGGTGGCGACTCTGAATGAATAAAAACATTGAGACTGATACAATAAGCTACAAATCATAAAGGAATCAACCTAGAGTTTAGACCATCATAGTTTCTCACAACATGCAAGGAAGGAGATCTTTGTACAAAGAGGGAGATGGTCCTAATGACAAGGGTAAAGGAAATTATAAAAGTGATCAGAGCAAGAAGGTACTCAATGACCTAGATCTAGCCACAAAAAAAAATATCAAAACCACCTATGGAAACTCACAATTCATATGAGACATTAAAATTTGAGAATAGCCCATCTAAAGAGCTTCATACCCTTGAAGAGAAGAGAAATCATTTCCATCGAATAAACCATGATAAAAATTAAGAGTTCATGGCTAAATTTGAAGTTGAGAGAAGAAGAGAATTTGAATGTGATCAGATAACTACACTCTTTGAAGAAGGACTCAAATATGAGGCAGCATCTGAAGAAAACCATGAAATCATGACACAAAATGAAGAAGATACACAGTCGAAACAAATGAGGCAACATGCAGAAAACTAAGGGTACAATACGAGCAACAACTTCAAGCAATGGAAGAGTTAAGAAAGATGAAATTGCACAAAGCTCAAATCAAAACATCAGTGGCTAATTCACCCAAATATACACCCCCCCCATAAAAGCAACAATATGAAGCCATCAAATTCCCCTCAAGCCCACCAAAATCAGCCTAGAAATCAATCTAGAAACACAAATGCTCCACCACAACACCGAAATATTCAACCACCTCCTCATCAGTAGTATGTACCCCCACAAGGCCCACAATATATGGCAAATAATAACCCACTCTACCAACATCAGCATTTCCAAAATCCCCCTCCACAATGCACAACCATGATTAGACAATTTGATCTTGTTGGATTTCAGATATACCCTTACCCCATGGACAACAATTGGAGGAACTTAGTCCCTAAATTCATAGGAAGTAATGTAGTTACAACTGAGGAACATCTGAGAAATTTTAAAACAGTCATTTAGGACTTGGACATGCAGTATGAGGATGTACAAATGAGACTATTTATGATGTCATTGATTGAGGATGCCAGAGACTGGTTTAATAGTCTACCAACTACATCCATCTATTCCATTTAGGTGTTTCATGAATAGTTTCTTCAATAATATGGGAATCAGTGTGCATCAGATTTTGCTTTGCATGAGTTAGTGACTATCCAAAAACATCAGAACGATTCAGCCTTTGATTTTAACCAAAGGTTTGTTAAACTACATAATAAAATACCTCAGGCATCCAAGTTGGCTGATCCTATTGCATTGAGTATCTATTTGAAAGCCTTTGATCCTAAGAAAAGATATGAATTAAGAAATAGAGGTCCTAGGAACCTGGTTGAGGCCCAAAAGATAGCCTTAACTATTGAAAATAATAGGAAATCTACAAGGATGTTTTCTAAGAGGGAAAACCCTAGGGTTCCCCAATATGTTCCCCCAAATAGACAAGAGAACACATATAGGAATGAGAGACCAAGGTTGCATGACATGCCTTATAATACCAATTGGAAGGATGGTAAGCCGGTAAGTGATAGGCCAAGAAATAAGGAAACACCGGATCCACTAAAAAGAAAGGGAGCATATATGGTAGATAAGAGTCCATGGTGCTCAGTTTGTTATGCACCTCATTCCCCAGAACATTGTGTGAGCTCAGTCAATACTAGAAGAAGACACACTAGAAAATAATGGTGGTGAAGACTAGAACTTCTACCTAACTTCCCACACTCTTGACTCTTTGGGGCAGGAATATGCATCTTCAGAGGAGGAAGGACATGAGTATAATGTTGATCACCAAAAATACAATATTCACATGGCAGAGCAGCATGTTTTTTTTTATCATGAAGCTAGTGATAATGAGTAAAATCCCCCTATTGCATCAAGTTAGACTAATAGATACAATATAAGAAGACCAAGTGAAGAAGATATTAAAAGATTGATAATTGCAGCAGTAGAGGAAGCCAGAAAAAAATATCGTTTGAGAAACAGAACGGTGAATAGGGATGAGGGTGTCCCAAGGGGAATATTTATAAAACATAAAAAGATGTCAGATGAGACATCAAAAGGGACTGATAATAAACAACTAGAAAAAAAAGAACATAAGGGACCTCCTAGGGAGGAAAGTAAAAAATCTCCCATTGAGAAGAAAAATCCAGATCAGACATCCAAAGGGGAAAAGGAAGAGAACAAAGGAGAATTCATTGAACCTAAAAGGTCAATCGGAACTGAAGGTACATCCTTTGATTTTATACAAGCTTTATCTCAATTGAAAATATTTGTCCCATTAAGTGAAATGATGAAAATCAAGGAATATAGGGAAAGCACCATACAATTAATTTCTAATGGAAATCAAAATATAAGCCCTAAAAACAAAGAGGTCTTTGAAATAAATAATAAAAGGAAGGAGGTAAAAATCCCAAAGGCCCACCTAATGAACACACCACAAATTGACCCATTCTTCACCACTTTACTCATAAATAGTAAACTAGTAAGAAATTGCATGATAGACTCAGGTGCCTCCATGAATATCATGCCAGTAGGGGTGATGAAGTAGCTCGGTTTGTGGATAGATGTGGAAGGAGGTAAATTTTACGCCATGGATAGAAGGCATGTCCCAGTTGTGGGAATCATGAAGAATTTGGAAGTAAGGTTAGAAAATTACCCACAAGCTACTTACACTATTGACATAACTATAATTGACACACCTCCCTAGTTTGGAATGCTTTTATCGAGGTAGTGGACTGCAGCAGTAGGAGGCAATGTATAGTTTCACTTATCATATGCCACCATACCAGTGAATGGAGAAGAGGTAAAATTATATAGATAACCTATAATGAATGTACTTCGATAGAGCAAGGGATATGGAAGATGTACTTCGATAGAGCATGCAACCAAGAGGGTAATGGAGCTGGGATAATTTTTATATCACTTGATGGTTCAACTTTCAAATATTCATTTTTGTTAGAATTTGAATGTACAAACAATGTAGTGGAATATGAAGCTTTATTGACTGGATTGAATTTAGCTGTAAAACACAAGATCAAAATCTTAACAGTTTTTGGAGATTCAAAACTGGTTGTATCTCAGATCATATCAAAATATGTAGCAAAAAATAAAAGAATAAAACAATACAGAAATGGATTATGGGACACGATTGAGCTATTTGATGCTTTCTCCATTGATTGGGTGGACAGATCAAAAAATATAATGGAAAATTTCTTGGCAAATGTAGCTTTGAAACAAGATGATATTACACTAGTAGGAGTGTCCCAAGTTGAGTTCAAAGCAAGACCTGTTGTGCCGGACAATGTATATAGTTGGCAGGTTTTCAATGATGAAACTGACCTTTTGAAATTCCTTCAATGTATAGACCAGTATGAGGATCGGGAAATTGATTTCAATGCCTTTGTGGAAGAAATAAATGGACAACAGACAGTATTTGGAAAGAAGGTCTTGCAACTCAAGACTAATAAACTTCCCAAGGGGTTGGTAGCATTGGAAAGAGTATACGATGGAAGTGATCGATCCCTTATGAAACAAACACCAGTCAAAAGGGAAGATATTGAAGAAATAATCTTGGGAACTGAACTATCACCAAGGAAGGTATATATTGGGAAGAAGATAAGCCCTACTATCTGAAGAATGATGATTTCATTGTTAAGAAAGTATAAAAATGTGTTCACATGGTCTTATGAGGACCTCAAGGCATATAGGGAGGATTTATTTCAGCATGAAATTCCATTGAAAGCAGATGCAAAGACATTTAGACATAAAACAAAGGCCCATGAACCCCACTCTAGAACCAAAAATGCAGGAAGAATTGACCAAGCTTAGAGATGGAGGTATCATCAAACCTTGTTCTTGTTAGAAAGAAAAATGGAGATATAAGACTCTGTGTAGATTTCAGAAATTTGAATGTAGCATCTCTTAAAGATAACTACCCACTACTAACATGGAAGCCATACGACATAAGGTAACTAGGTGTGAGTTGCTATCTATGATGGATGGTTTTTTTGGTTATAACCAAGTTAAGGTCAAGGAATGTGAGCAGTACAAAACAACTTTCACAACCCCATGGGGAACATATGTATATGTTAGAATGCCTTTTGGTCTCGCCAATGCGGGAGCAACCTTTCAAAGGGCTATGGACTTAGCATTTTCTGACTGATCAATGCTGTAATGGTGGTGTATCCAGATGACCTTATAGCTTACTCAAAAAATTTTGAAGATCATATAGGGAATCTTGAAAAAATATTCATTAAATCTTTAGAATATGGCATTAGTTTGAACCCTAAGAAATGTCATTTTTTTGTTATAGAGGGAAAAATCTTAGGACACATTGTATCGAAAGAGGGAGTTAGGATAGATCCTAAGAGAGTTGAGGCTATAGATAAGGTTCCTATCCCTAAAAATGTGAAAGCCATCCAATCATTCTTTGGGTAGATTAATTTTTTTAGGAGGTTTGTGTCCAACTTTGCTGAGATTGTCAAACCCATATCAAAAATGTTGAAGAAAGGATAAAAAATTGAATGGACCCCAGAAGCATTAGAAGCCTTTGTATCCATTAAGAGAGCCATTAAGGAAGCCCTTGTCCTCAAATCTCCTAATTTCATAAAACCTTTTCAAATATTTTCATTTGCTTCCCTACATACAATAGTTGATGTCATGTTACAGAAAAATGATGATGGTCATGAGAAACCTATATCTTTCTTTAGTAAATCTTTACAGGGATCGGAATTAAAGTATGACATAATGGAAAAACAAGCCTTTTCACTATTAAAGGCCACAAAATCTTTTAGACCATATCTTTTTGGAGCCAAAGTGATTGCCTATGTTCCTCATGCAGAAGTCAAGGTCATCTTAACACAATTAGAAGTGACAGGGAAGAGGTGCAAGTGGATTAACAAAATTCAAGAATTTGACATGGAAATACAGATTACTAAATTGATAAGAGGCCAAGGATTGGCCAAATTAATGGTAGAAACAAACATTGAGGCAAATCAAATTTGCAATGTACAAAAGGAAGGAAATGCAATTGCAAGTATTGAGCATACATTGTGGTACACAGACATCATACATTATCTTAGGAACACAAAGTGCCTAGAAGAATTCAATGATAACTAGAAAAGAACTTTGAAACTGCAGGCCTCTAAATATTTATTCATAGAAGGAGGTTTATTCTAGAAAAAAAGAGATGGATTGTTGCTGTTATGTTTGGATGAGTCACAAGTTGATCATGTTCTGAAATAAATGTGCGAAGGGGTCTATGGAGGGCATTATTCAAAAAAAACAACTACACATAAAATCCTCAGGGCAGGTTATTACTGGCCAAAAAATTTTAATGATTCATTTTCATATGTAAGGAAGTGTGAAGCATGCCAAAAGTTCTTAGGGAAAATGAAGTATCAGGGAGCTCTACCACTCAGACCTATGCAGGTTGAAGCCCCTTTTCATCAGTGGGGGGTTGATCTCATTGGGGAAATACAAGAGAAATAGAGTGGAGTACATAGGTGGATATCAGTGGCCACTAATTACTTCACCAAGTGGGTGGAGGCGATCCCAACCAACCAAGCAACAAGTAAAGTTGTAATCAACTTTTTAATGGATAACATTATTACTAGATTTGGTACTCCATTGAGAGTGATTACAGATAATGGCATGTGTTTCAGGTCTGATGAGTTCAAAGATGTTTGTAGATCATATGGCATTAATGTTTCTTATTCTGCCCCATATCATCCACAAGCCAATGGTTAGGCATAATCTAGCAACAAGAGTCTTTTAAAAATCATAAAAAGGATGCTCGGTAAAAATAAAAAATCTTGGGATCCAAAGTTAAATTTGGTTGTATGGGCAGATAGGATTACTATCAAAAAGGCAATTGGAAAATCCCCATATGAATTTGTGTATGGAACACAAGCTAGGATGCCTTTGCAAATTTTATTGCCAGTTTACAAATTTATCCTTCAGGAAGATATCGATATTCCTGAACCAATGGAGGAGAGAATGGAGCAACTTGTAGAACTTGATGAAATAAGGAGAATAGCTCAAAACTAGAACATGAAATTGCAGGCACAAAAGAAGTATTTGTTTGACAAAAAAGCAAAAAATAGAAAATTTGAAAAGGATGATATGGTATTGATTTGGAATGCTAGGTGCCAAGGGAAGGGAAAACATGGAAAATTTGAGGCATTATGGTTAGGATCTTTTGTTATTATTGGCAAGCAAGGAGAGGATTCATATTATTTGCAAAATATGAGTGGTGAAGAACAAGAATTGCTTGTACATGGGAAATTTCTAAAAAACATTTTCTCTTGAAGATTACAGAGGATCAAGGGTTGCCAGTGCATGGAAAACTCTTGAAGAAAACTTCTCATAAACTTTCCATGTACAGTAGTATAGGAAATAAGGATACAAGAAATTTCTAGCACATGGACAATCCTGGAAATCCTATTTTAATCTTTTATCCATGTACAGTAGTTTAGGATCATTTTTTTCTTCTCATCTCCACTTGTTTTCATCCATAATGTTTGGTCTACTCACCCAAAGATTTGGATCCTTGCAATGATCTCACAATCATTCATCCCCAGACGGAGCCATTGTTGGAACTATGAAATTTTAACAATCTCATTAACCCTTCATGATTATTAGTCTCCCAAAAGTTTCATATTACAGACATAAAAATCCTCACATGACATTTTTTACCAAAATCCGAATTAAATTTTGCCAGAAAGCCCCATAAAATTCATTTGGCATTAAATCTTTAACATATGAAAATATCGGCACAAGTTGATGCAGGCCTCATCGATGATAATATACATATCCTCAATATATTGGCAAGACATCAGAAGGGTCATACTGATAAAGTTGTACACAAAGAGAATGTGGGTTTGTATTTCTTATCGGCAAGACAGAAGGTATCAGCATGACAATGTAAATTCAAATCAAGCTAGGTTACCTTTTACCAATTGGAGTAAAGAAAAGTCTATTGGAGAGACTATGGTCATTGGAGAGAGATTTCAAAACACTGTCTGAAGCATTATTGGTCTTGCCGATAAAGCAAGGGAGGACTCGTTCAGTAAGACAAATGAGGCCGAGAAGAGTTTGGAGAGTCTTACTGACCCCTTGGGTTACACTGACAGAACTGAGCATGTAGAGATAAAAGGTTTCGAGAAGAAAATGCGCATGGTCTCACTGAAGAAGAAGTGTATTGGTGAGATATGTCTCAATGGGGAGATCTAAGAGACATTACAATGAGTATCATTCTGACGATAGGACAAATACTTGGTCTTGGCGACATAAGTCATTAAAGAGAACATCTCGGTGAGACTAGAGCCTTCAAAGTAAGGTGAAGAGCCATTGGCCTGATTCATTAAGTCTGGGCAATAGTTACTTTGGTGAAGGTCATGGCGATATAAAAAAGAAAAAGGAAAGAAACTATCAAGAAGACTTGTGATGTCAGAGAGACTGTAAGACATCTTAGCGGATGGGTAAACGTTGAACAGGTGGATCGGACAGAGATTTGAAATGTCTTGCCGATATGATCCATGATGTGATAGTGAGAATTTTGAAAAAATTGCAACATTCATGTCTCATTAAAGACATTGATGGCGCCATGAAGTGTAAAATATTTTGCATACTAGGGTATGCTCAATTGAAATCATTGTTTCATGGAATTGGTAGCGAAGGAGAGCAAGGGAACCAGTAGAACAATTTGGGAATTCATCTAACTTGAATTTATACAAAAATATAGTAAGTTTCTCATCTTCCCAGAATTCATGAATTTTGAATATGGAAGGCACTAGTTCAGGAAAAATAAAGGGAAGAAAATGCGAGGAGGGTAGTCAAACAAAGGAAAAGAAGAAAAAAACTGAATTGCAACTAGAGGGCACTGAAAGGAAGTTAAATCAAGACCTAATAGACAAGTTACCTAGTTCAGGGCCTAAGGGTAGGCATTCTGCACAGCTCCAAGCAGAAATTGACAAATTAGATGACAAATGCAAATTCATAGGGGATGTTTGGACCTGAATTAGAGGGTACGAGTTGTTCAATTTCCATTATCACAGGAGAAATCACTTTTAGCTAGTATGCAATCCATGGAGGCTCAATTTAGGAAAACTAGTGTGTCCTAATATTATTATTGACATTGAACTGGTAAAATTCATGGTTGGACACTATAACCCGAAGAATAAAGCTATATGTGACTTTTCAGGGAATCCATTGATACATATATCTGACAATGCAATAGCTGAGGTTTTTAGATTGGAAGGAATATGCAATGAGAAAATAATAAGTGAAGAACTAGATAGTGAATTCAGAAGAATGGACACAATTTATAAAGGATGGAGATTACCCCTGCACAGAAAAAGATGTCATGCAAAACCTACTCTGATGGATGATAGTGAGGGACCACCATTTCATGTGGATCTCTTCGAACCCTACCTGAAGTACAACTGTTTTTCAGTGGGACAAGTATTGGGGATGAAAGTCCCATAGCATATGGTAGTTGTGCCCATGGTGATTACTGTAGATATTCAGTATCACAATTCCAAATCATTTTATTATACTTCACATGTATTTAAGGAACTGGATGCAAGGTTAATAGCGATAAAGAATGGGGCCTATGTCCTCCATCTCAGGAATTATTCACTGCTGATGCATTTAGTGTTGCATTTTGGACAAGAGTTAGGATTATGGCCACAAAAGCTGACGATTTCACAATCTGACAAGGAAGCTAGGCCATTTCCTATTCAGTTATGGATTGTTGTTTGGGACAACAGGTTTGCTAATTCCAATTTCTTGCATTTTGAAGAATTCTTTGTGAAACCTTTGTATATATTTTTCAATCATCCTTGTGATTATTCTTTATCTAAAGAAGTAAAGAGGTTTCTTAGGCCTAAATACTATAATGGACCAATCAACCACAACTAGGGGGATTGGTATTGCTTAGAGAATTCTATAATGATTAGGGTTTATGGTTTTGAGGATACACCATTCATTTTGCCTAGAGCTGTCCCAGATAGAATTGCATATTTAGAAATTGTTAGGAAAATGGATTTATCCGATGTCATGAACTTAAGTTCATATGGGAAACATGCCTTCATGCCCAGTACATTGTGTTTTGGTGATTTTACTATATTGGAAAAGGAGGGTTACAATCTGATTCTGGATAAATTATTTCACTACAACATGAGAAGAGCACCATCAAGAAAAAACTTTGATCCAGAGGGATATATCCACTCTACCAGACAAAGAATAAATTTTGGAGGGTATCAACATGTACCCTATCAATCTAATGACATAATCAGAAACTTGGAGGCAGAGGAAGTAGAGATGGTAATTGAGAATCATGATTAGGATTTGATAGATGCTGAGTCATTATCTTCTGTTAGAGGAGTATCAAAAGCTGAAAGGCCACAAGGCTCATCTAGGAAGGTATCAAGAATAAGGACTCAAGATTATGCCTATGTTGCTAGAGAAACAAATGTTGAGGAAACTATGGATGTAGATATGAGATATGAATATTATAGGTCTTTTATATCAGATGATGAATTTGTGAAGACCTCGAAGTTTAAAACATTTTTATACAAGCAAAAAGGGAAAGAGATAAGAGGACTAGTTGACAATGTCACACCGGGAAATAAAGATCAATTGTCAAAAAGCTTAAGGGATGAGTTAGACAAAGAGATGACGAACATGACCCCTAAAAAGGGAAGGGAGATGTTAGAAAAGGGAGGTGTTATGATTTTCCTAGGTTTGGATCTAAATTCTATATTAGTTTTAGATAGTTTCTTGAAAGATAACAATGCTACCCACAAGCTCAGCATAGAGAAGGTGATAGAGGTATACACAGGATCAAGATACAATCCTGATGATGAAACATTGATGATTTGGGCCTTGTATCCTCCTCACAAGAAGTCAATTGTTATTGATACTAAGAAAGCATTCAGGCATGTCATTACCCTAAAGGCTGGAGAGGTTAATCTTGTTGCAACTACAAACATTGGGATAAATATAGCAAAGTTGAATAAAGCACAAATCCAAGCATTGATCAGAGAGAGGGAGATGTATAAAACCAATAATGAGAGAATGTTGAGAGAGAATGAATGTCTAAAAGACTTGGTAGGTGTTGTAAAAGGACCAACGAAGATGCTTACCCAAGGTGAGAGTTCACAAAAAAGGGACCATTGGGAAGGGTCAAGTGCATACTCACAAGGAAAAGTAGACACACTCTTTGCAATCATCAAAAAGAGGTAAGCTGTTTTAAACACTTGGTTGAATAAAGTATGGGGAAAACACTCACAATACGTGGATTCTATAAAAGAGCATAAGAGAGTGGATGAGAGAATCCAAGAAAGAATTGAGGAAATGAAAAGGGACACCTAATGTTGCAGGAATTGAAAATGCCAATCATATCATGGATAAGCATAGGGAATTCTTTGAGGAATTACAAGGGGATGTGTAGGGATTGGTAGAAGCTGCTAATGACATATTGACAAAGTTCTGCGATGATGAAGGAAAACTAAAAGAAGAAACTACATGGAAAGCGAATGTGAATCGATACTCCAAAAGATATTGAACACAACCATTGCATGGGACATAACATTGGATGAAGCATGTGAGAAAAATGAACAAATGATGATGATGGAGATCGTTATTCATGATGGATTAGGAGATGCAAACACACATAAGTGCCAGGATTATATGGAGCACATGTCTACAGTTCATTTGTGTCTTAACATAAATTAGTTTATGATAAACTTGTTAACATTTTATGCTTAAAATTTTTCGAAAAGGCACATCCTTTTGCAAACTAATTTATAAATATCCATTGTTGGAGAATTAGAATAGGATAGACTATTGTAAGCTTTATATTTTCACAATGATATTCAAGGAGACTATGTTGCATGAATGAATTTCGAGGAAGATAATGAAAGACTGTTGATTTGGTGATTTTCTTTTGGTGTCAATTGTTTGTTGGATTACTTCGATTATTTGATTGTCTCCAATCTGATGTTTCTCAATTGTTTAAATTGAATTATCAAGTGTATGTTCATTTTATCAGTACACATTTGTTGTTTTTGTGTGATTTGATTTATTGGATTCTTTAAATAAAGAATTAAAATTCCTTTCAATCAATTACAATAATCTAGGAATTCCATTTGGATCAGTAAGAAGAATCAGATAATTAGATTTGATATTTTTCCTCAAGTAGGGTTTATCAATTACATCCTTGCATGTTTATACCATTTATAAACTCATAATTGTATGCCAAACGATTAGAGAACTTGCTAGATAGAAACTACTCATTAAAGGATTTCATTTGACTCTATTACCCAATAAGGCACTGGTCTCCCTTATTTTCATTACATTATTTTTATTCATATCATTTGACATCTCTTAATTGAACATTTTAATTCACACCTTGATATTGCATATACAATTTATACCAAATTAGGACCATATCTTTCCACTATCAAATTTCCATTTGTGTATAGTTAGGTCATATAGGAAACACAATTCAAAATTTGTGTCTCTCATATAGGTGCACCCACCTAGGTTTAACAGAGCCTTAAGAGTGGAGGGTTCAACCATATTGGTTGGTCTTTTTAGTTGACCAAAAGTGTAGTGAGAGTTTGGCAACCTCTCCTAGTTTATTTAAAACCAGTGCTTTTGAGACCCAACAAAACCTTCATTCCTAGTGGCAGTCGAGACCAAGGAGACAATCAATAGAAGGAGCCAAGCAAGGAAAATATCAGATATGCATCAATGGCCGTAGCTAAAATCTCTGCAAATACATTTGCAGTGCAGAGAATGAGGGTCTTTTGCAATTTTTTTTCATAGATATACTCAGCCCGCATATTCCTCACAAAAGAGTTTCATAAGTCCCTTGAAATCGAACTCAAACAACATCAAACCCTCGCTCTCTCATGGTGGCTCTTGCAGAGAGAAATTTCTTCAAAAATGATAGAGTGAAATGAAGTGTGAAAAGTTAGGGCTCATTTTAATTTTTTTGTTAGGGTTTAATAATGCCCTAATTTGAATTAGGGATTATTTTCAATTGTTTCCTTAAAAATATCAAACCTTGAGTTAATACCATGTGGCTGAAATGTCATGTGCCTAGGTCGACCTTAGGGTCGTGCCTTTTAGGATTTCATGTAATATTATTTTCCTAGATTGGCTTTAGGAGTTAGATCATATTAATTTAAAAGATGCCTTATGATTTTGAAGAATGATCAAACATTTTAATGCCTTAGGTATTATCATTTTCATTGATTTTATAGAAATCTATTAAGGGCCTTGGGTAAATATTTGTCCAATATTTTTATGATTTTATAGAAAAAAAATCAAATGTAATAGAGATATTAAAGATTGTTTATTTTTGGAGAGATTTTTTCCAAAAATCTTGAGTTGCAAAAATCAGGATAAAGGCGAATTGAAAAAAATCATAAGATAGGCAATTTAAAGCTGTAAATATTATAAAGCAAAGATAAAGCAATGTTTTTTATAAATTGCTTTTATCTCTTGCTATTTTAAGCAATTTAATGAAAGCAAGGAAAGGTGGCCAATATCTTGATTTCGACTTTTCCTGGGTGAGATCCAAAATATGGCAACAAACTGAGTTTGTTTTTTTCTAGTTTTAAAGCAGATTGAGCCTGATTTTGAGGCTTTTTTGGATGGAAATCTTGGAGGGAGAAATTTTCTACTTTTCTCATGCAGTATGGTGTAGTTTTGGGGGATTTTTTCTCAGCTTTTCTTTTGAGCTCGGAAAATGAGTTTTGGAGAGTTATATTTTGGAAAAAAACTTAGTTTTTTCTCAATTCAGATTGTTGCTTCTTCCTCTCTTATTCATGGAGAGAGTTTTGTAAGCTTAATTTTTTTTACTCAGACTTTGGCATACTCCTTTAGTTTAATAATAGAAGCATTCTTATCTCCATTTTTTTTGTCTCTTTTGCAATCTTAGTTTGATGTTTTCATTGTGATTCTATTTACAAATCCTTTTTATGTCGTATTATTGTAGATTATTGGTACAAAAAGTTCATACGATGTAGGTTGTATGTTGTGTTTGAATCCAAACCTTCATGCAAATCAATTATTTGATGTGTGTTCATGAGAGATTGTGAAGTTATTGTTGTTTTCTAAAGACTGTTTGTGGGTAAAATAGCAAAGTCATCATTAAGTTCTAGTGAATCATCTTAGGTTAGAGTTTTAAATTCTAGCTTATCTTTCTTCTCTTTACCTCAGAAAGTCGTTTAGAGTAGGAAATTTCAATTAGAGATCTGACTTACTCTGGAGATTCCCTCTTCACATAGATCACCCACATTTGAAGAGGGTTTCCATGTTTCAACAAATAAGTCTTATGTAAGCTTGGGATAGTGTGCATATTTGATTGATAATAGTTTTTAACATGCCCGGTGGGACCCTAAAAGTTGGTTTAAGAGAAAGTTCAATTTCTAAATTATTGTTTGGTGTATGCAAAAAAAATTATTTAGCCTTTTAGAGGTTTCTTACATATACCTAGCGACTCCATTTCTAATTTTGCATACAGATTTAGTGCAGTCTGCACATGAGAAGAATTCAAACAAGATCAAGATCTACCCCTTTTGAGTATTTGCAGTTGTCCCCACCATGAAGGAGAGGTAGAGAAGCAAAGAGATTATTTGATACACTTGGGAGGTCAAAATCCACACCTCCAATTTTCAGTCCTATAGTTTTGGTGCTAGGAAATCCTATTTTTGTAGCACAAGCACTGCCCATGGCAAGATAGTATGCATTCATTCCTTTTAAAGGGGGCAACCCATTAAATATTTCCCAACATGATGATATCTCAATTGCAACCCTTAGGATTTTGTCATATTTTACTGGGGAAGATCACACCACCCCTGTTGACCACATTCAAGATGTGTCCACTTTATGCTCAGTTCACAACATCACTCAAGAGAATGTAGCACTAAGGCTCTTGGTTGCATTGCTAAAAGGGAAGGCCTTTTCATGGTTCAGAAGCCTCCCAATGAATTCCATCACGACATGGGATGCATTGGGTGATGGCTTACACTGGCAATTCTAAGACAATTCAGATCATTTGTCCCTATTAGAACAGTTGAGTACAATCAAGTGAGAGTTGCATGAGCACATGGCAGATTTCAACTACCGATTCCAAAGGACCTAGGACAAAATTCCTTTAATAGTAAAACCAACACCTCAGCATGTTTTTCTATTTTTCTTAAAATATTTGAATAGAAAGATTTCAGTAATGATCCAATCTATGGGCAGTTTCATGATCCCTAATGCTTTTGACATCGCTATTAGAGCAAAAAATTATTGTATTCAAGCTAGGGAAATTTCACCTAGGCCTCCTACACCCCTATTTCCTAAAGTACACTCACTTGTTCATATTTATTTACCTCCTTTAGCTATTATCCCACATATTCCAACATTAGGTTATCATACTGCAGTGCATGAACCCGTTGTCCCAGCCCAATCCCAAGAGCTTCAAGAGATCAAAAACATAGTGAAGACTTTTACGAATGATCTAGTGAACATTAAAAATAAATTTGGCCAAGAGAATAAGCCCTACCAAGCCCTGTATCCATAGAATCAACCTAATAGGCCACCTTTTTAGAATAACTATCAAGGCCAAAGAAAGAATTTTAACCCTAGACCTTTCCAGCCCTACAACCCGAATGATGTCAGTTTGTCAAAGGAACTTGTACTACAAAACAACATTGCTCAAGATTGTGATTGGTGTTATCTATGAAATCAACCCCATAACCAGTCAAAATGTGTGAACAACATGATAAATCAAGCCTCAATGGTCCAGAACAGCTATGTTGGTTCAAAAAGTTCATCAAATCAGAATCCAAAGCAACAAGAAAAAATTGAAGTTGCTCTCCCAAATTGGAAAAGTTTTGATTTTTGTGGGATGAACGACCAAGATCAACAAGATTCACCTATCTCAGCCAATACTAGATAAAAAAATATAGCTATGGATTTGGAGGAGCAAGCTAGAAATGTTCAACAACAGCCTACCAAGGATAAATCAACTATTTCTTCATCCCATGTTGCTCCCACAACACAACCTAAGGTGCATATTTTGAAAAGAGGACAAGCAATACCTAGGAATGAGAAGTATAAGATGTAATCACAGCCTTCGTAGAGAGGAAATTATGCTACTACTACTAAAGGACAACAAAAGGTGAGCCCTATTTCCTAAAGAAAGCTATTTCCAATATGTCAGTTCTAGATGAATTGCATATCCTGGGTCAGAAAATTTTGTTGCAGGATGCCTTGGCTGAGCTTACTATTTTTGATGGTGCTAATCAAGTAAATGATAGATTTGTTCTTGCAAACAACCCAAAATTTAAGAATGAACAAAAAACCCAAGAGGTAAAGCCTCCTCCATTTTATTTGGGCTTAATTATTGGAGATAAGATAGTACATAACTACATGATTGATTTTGGTGTGAGTAGCTCAGTTATGCCTAAGAGCTTAGTTGATAAACTAGGCCTTGTTTATGAGCCTAATTCCTAGAAAGGGGTTGTCTAGTTAGATGGGTCTGGTGTCAAATCTATGGGGCTAATTAATAATTTATCCCTTACCTTACATGCATCCCCAAGTTTTGCAATTCCTCAGGATATTCATGTTATTGATCTTCCACCCCATTTTTCTATTTGTCTCTCAAGAGATTTTACTACCAAGTTGGGTGGGTTTTTATCTTCTAATTGGTCTCATCTATTTTTTAGAACAAGATATGGTACAAAAGTAACCATAAAGTTTTATCCTCTAGCCATATGTCTTGAGTGTTATAAACACTAACCTCTACATTACCTCTAGACTAGAGGAACAAGCCATGACCTTAGACCATAATACCCCTATAGAAAATGTAAATCTGGATGAGTCGGCGGTCGAAGATCATGAAATTGATCCATTCAAACACATTGATGAGATAGGATTGGGGGTTTACATGATCCATGAACCTGATATTGTTATCCCAAACCTTATCAAAGAAGAAGGGCAACCTAAGGAACAACAAGACCAGCTTTGGAATCTTTACTTTGATGGCTCGAGGAGCAGTGTCAGCATTGGTGGTGGAGCCATGTTGGTTTCACCAAATAGAAGCAAGTATTATTTATCTTTCAGGTTTGCATTCAGCTGTACAAATAATATAGTCGAATGTGAAGCATTGGTGCATGGCCTAGAATGGGCCCGAAAGAGAGGTATTAAATGTTTACAATTTTATGGTGATTCAAAGTTAATTATGAATCAAGTTAGGAATCTGAATGCTATAAATAATTACTCACTTAAAAACTATAAGCATCGAGTGTTGGATTTGATAGAAAATTTTGATGCTTTTAATATAGATTATGTTCCTAGGAATGAAAATAAATATGCAAATAGGTTCGCTGTTGTAGGGGCCCAATTTGATATTTCGAACAAGGTTCACAAGGTAGATGCATGACAATATGTGAAAATTATAGTCAAACCTTTTGTGCTTGATAATAATGTGAGTTGCTAGGTTTTTGATAGCAATGAGAAAATTGTGAGCTTCTTATTTGTTGAAGCTGAGTTTGCAAATGGAAACTAGCAAAAGTGGCAGTAGTAGTACGATAGCCAGATTATCTAGCTAAAGACAAACAATCTACCAAAAGGATTGGTGACATTGGAATCTATCTTCAATTCTAATGACCAAGCAAGGAAAGACAAATGCAACATGACTGTCAAGCAAGAATAATATGAGGCCATTGAAATATTCAAGGGTAAGCTTCTCAAATTGGGAAAGGTATGTAATAAAGAGGAACATCAAGCTTTATTTCTATTATGTGAAGAATTAAGTGATGTATTTTCTTGTGAATACAAATATTTAAATGGTTTTGATCTAGAATTAGCCCAACATACTATTGAACTAGAACTTGGTGCAAAGACAGTTAGGAAAAAACAAAGGCCCCTTAATCCCAAGTTAGAAAACCTTATGAAGGTAGAGTTGAATAAATTAGTTGAGAGTGGCATTATCTTCCCTATTAAGAATACATCTTGGGTATCTAACTTAGTTCTAGTTAGAAAGAAAAGAAGGGAAATTAGATTGTGTGTTGATTTCGGGGATTTGAATAAAGCTTCCCTAAAAGATCATTATCCACTTCCTTCCATGGAACAAATTTTGCAAGTGGTTTATGGTTCTGACAGGTTTTCTTTACTAGATGGGTATTCAAGTTATAATCAGATTATAGTAAAGCAAGAGGACCAGTTCAAGACAACATTCACAACCAAATGGGGCACCCTAGCCTACAAGAAGATGCCTTTTGACTTATCCAACACTGGAGCAACGTTTCAACGGGCGATGGACATGGCCTTTCATAGTCTCATAAATAAAAAATTCGAGTATACTTAGATGATATTATAGATTTTTCAAGAAATGATAATGAACACTTTGGCCATTTGGGATAGATATTTCAGAGATGTAGAGAGTTTGGAGTCTCTCTCAACCTGAAAAAGTGCATTTTTTTGTACACAAAGGTAGGCTCCTCAGACATTTTTTTTCAAAGCAAGGTATTTCTATAGACCCTGAGAGAGTCTCTACTATTCTTGAGTTGTCATTGCCAACCCACAAGAAAGGCCTACAGATTTTTCTTGGAAGAATTAATTTTTCAAGGAGATTCGTATTCAATATTGCAACTTTGTTACAATCCCTCACTGCTATGCTTAAAAGGAACATGCCTTTTAGTTGGACTAAGGAGGGTTAGAGGATATTTGAGAAAATTAAGGAAGCCCTAGTAGCTGCCCTTACCCTCATTAATCCAAATTATGACAAATATTTCATTATTTATTGTTTTGGAGGGGTTGATATTGTTTCAACTATGTTATGCCAACAAAATGATAAAGGCTTGGAGCAGCCTGTGGCGTTCTTTAGCCAGGTATTACATGACTACGTGGTGAAGTATTATTTCATTGAGAAACATGTTTTTATTGTTGTAAGAGGACTCAAAAATTTTAGGCACATGTTATTCAATAACAAAATCTAGTTATTAGTTTCTCACTCAAGTGTTAAGGATTTCTTACTTAACCAAGATATTAATGATAAACGTTTTGGCTAGATAACCAAGTTTATGGAGTTTGATATTGACATTAAAATAACTAAGCCTGTCAGGGGTAGCGGTTTATGTGAGAAGATTGTTGAAAATATTGAGGGAGGCAACTTAAAAGAAGTTTAAGATGTTGATACAGTTGTTGTTTCAGTTCCTGCTACTACCTGGGTGCAAAAAATGATACACTATCTATAGACTGGTGAGTGTTCCAAAGGCTTGGATAGAGAGAAAAGAAGGTACTACACATTACAAGACATTCCTTATACTATTATTGATGCTATCCTTTATAGGAGATACTTTCAAGGTGTTTTATTAAGATGTGTTGATCCTGGCCAAGTTGACAAGTTGTTAGGAGAGCTTCATGATGGGCCATCAGGAGGCCACTTCACAGCAAGAACAAAATCCCTAAATATCATGTAGGTTGGTTACTATTGGTTGGACCTATTCAAAGATGAAATTAATTGGGTCCGAAGATGTGAGAGGTGTGCTTTGTTTTTCAAAAAATAGAGGCTTGCAACCATTCCTTTGCATCCTATTCAGGTGGAGCAACCATTTTCCAAGTGGGGCTTGGACTTCATTGGATCGATCAACCCACCTTCAAGTGTGTTTCATAAATGGATTCTTCCTACAATAGACTACTTCACTAAGTGGACCAAATTTTTTGCTTTAAAAGAAGCAAATGAGATTGTTGTGCTTAATTTTTATCATAACTTAGTATCGAGATTTGGTACTCCAGGTTCTATAATCTATGACAATGGTTTATCCTTTATTGGTTTGAGGATTTTTGACTGGTCAGTTAGGAATAATATTTTTCTAAACATGTGTACTAACTATTACCTATAGGGTAATGGGCTGGCAGAATCTACAAACAAGAATCTGATCAGGATAATTAAGAAAAATGTAGAGGACAACCAACGAACATGGCATAAAAATCTAAAGTTATCCCTTTGGGCTAATAGGGTGAATCCTAAAAGAGCCACTGATTGTTCTCGCTATATTCTTACCTATGGAAAAGAAGCTAAGTTACCTGTCTCTATTGAGTTACCAACCTTGAGTTTCGTTAAAGAAATTGAATTTTTGAATGAACAGCCTCTCAAAGTAAGATTTGCACAATTAATGGAGCTTAAGGAGACTAGGAAAGAAGCATTGAGGTAACTTGATATTTATCAAGCTCAGATGAAAATTTAATTTGAAAAAAGGGCAAAGCCACGATATTTTATCATTGGTGACTTAGTTTTCAAGTGGAACGAGTACAAAAGTAAACCTGGACAACATTCCAAGTTTGATGCAATTTGGGATGGGCCTTATGTGATTACAGAGTGGAAGGAGCATAACGCATTCTGACTTTCTAAGTTGACTGGAGAGTTGTTGTCTATCCCAGTTAATGGGATCCACGTCAAGCATTTCCTTTGAGATAAGTACCATCATTGTAAATAGTAGAGTAGTTGTTGTTAATAAGTGCTAACGTGCATTTCATTTAATTGTTTTTCTTTTCCTAAGCATTGTTGCACATGTTTTGGTTGGCCATTAGGGGTTGTTAGTTTGCTTTTGGATTTGTTCGATTTTGTTTTGTTGTTGTTTGGAGTGTTACAGTTTGAGTTTCTGAGTTTCATGGAGGGGTAGATTATGACTTGGCACCTAATGGAGGTATTTTAGGAAACTGCTCAAATGCTTAGTAGGAAAGCATTCAACAGAAATCAACAAAATGTTACCAATTTTCACTAGAGCTTAGTTGGTAGAGCTAACTAATTTTGATTCATTTTAAAGTGAAAGTTTTAGTTTAATTTATGCATTTCTTAAGATACTATTTGTATCAGCTTTTATCAAGGTTCATTTTTGGATTGTGATTGTTCTCAGTAGGCCGAGTTTCTAAGTTATTATTTAATGCCTTGCAACATAAATGAAGTACAAAAGAGAATGTATAAATGATTAAGCATAATTGTTTCTTTCATTTATTTTAAAATTTTAATTCATATTATAGTATTTCATTTGTTTTGCAAATACAAATGAATTGTACAAAACTACAATTGTTACTTTTATTTTTATAGAAGTGGAAAAGAGAAACTAAATGTCCCACACAAGTCGTGGAGATAGCCAAAATAATAAATTACAAGAAATGAATTATACAACTGAAGGTAAAAGAAAGGAAGCAAATAACATAGAGCATTTCTATCATTTTATGTTTGTCGATCTTCAGTTAATCTCCTTGAAGTTATCCCATATTTTCTACCACTTTTAAGTGAACCTGCATCATGGAAAGGGGATCGTTAGAGCATCAAATATGGACTACACTATGTGCTCTACCAACTGATATATAATTCATTCCTTACAACACATTGAATCACCTCAATGAATAAGAAAGAGTACAATAAGGACTACAAGTGCAACATCATGGAATCTTTAAGCTTCATTGTTTTTATGCAAACATTATTTGTTTCCTATGCAGATATAGGAAAAGCCATGTTGCTGATTTGTTTTGAAGGTTTAAAGAATGTGGTGCAAAACTATCTCCCACAAGGTTTGAGCTCAGCATGCTACCCCTTTACATTCAAGAGAAGTGTTGAGAAAAATAAACAATTCAAAATTGCTCAAGTAGATCATCATAAGGAGTGCATCATCATGGAGTGATAGTGAATAGGCATACATAATGCCTTGTTTGCAAGATATCAATAAGAAACTAAGGCAATTCAAGAGATTTTCATAACACTTTCATCATAGAACAATTTTGAAGAACAATTGTGATGTTTTATTTTTATCACAACAATGGAGCAGTGAGATGCTAAAAATAGAGACTCGATTACTCAGTCAAAATAAATAGGACAACAAGCAAAGTGTTGCTAGTAATTTTGAGTCACAATGTCATGAAATTTTAACTACAAAGTACAATGGAGGATAGCAAGCTATATTTTATGAACAAGTGAGTGTCAAAGCATTAACTTTCAATGGGAAAAACAGATTTAGAGTTAATTTATGTAAGCTACCTTTCAGATGAGGAAATATATCCAATTATGCATCACATTTTTCCACTGAAAAAACTTGAACATCATGATGGCATGCATCATAAACTATAATCAATGTGTGTCATGTAAAGAGCATGCTAATAGTGCAGATCTGGTAGTGGAAAAAGGCACAAGAACATGTCTTAGGTTCAAAGATAGTCATGTCATTGATATGGAATAATTATAGAAAAATACATGTACTTATGAGTACATAATTAGATGAATGAATCTCATTAATGTTTTAATAAGAAGGGACTACCATCAACATTCAAGACAACTAAACTAATATATGACCTTTTAGGCTTTTTCCATGTTTTAGTGAATTGCAAGAGATTCAAAGAGGCCAACAGATCCATAATTCCTTTGATCAAATATGAAAATCCTTATTCTTTTATGCCATGTCAGATGACTTAGTGATAAAATTATACAAATGCAATGTCATTGCTATTATAGGAGTTTCAAAATATAGCAACCAGTCATATAAGGCAGTCGTTTCAATGTCACATGTAATCCAGTATCAAGGGAAAGATATCATGTATTACAAGAGTTGCAATGAAAGGTAACATATGCATTTATACACATGATATGAAATCAATATTTTATATTGAGCCACCTGAAGATGATCTTTGAATAGGAAGGTAGAAGAGGATTGAACAATGATATGGGTTGCATGTGCATACTCATAATTATCAATACAAGCTGATATAAGTCTCTTATAATGGCAACTACATGGTACTAAGCTATAGGAGAAAAGAGAAATCATGTTCATTAATTTAGTACTTCATCAAGTGTAGACATAGAGAGTATGTCCAGATAAAACCCATATATACAGAAGGAAATGGAATGGTAAAATATAGTTTGTTTTTCTCGTGCCATCTAGAAATCCATTCTAAAAATGACTATAGAATATGTGTTTCTAGTCATAGTCAGAACAAGGTAATTTCATTAAAAATTTCCAGCTATAGGCACACAAAATGAAATATTTCCAGTCATAGTCACAGGCCAACATGAAATGAAATAAAAAATTCTTCACATGGGTTGAGCCCAAAGGTTTGGAAAAGAAAAAATAAAGCATGGGCATGGCCAATAATGGGGGGAACAAACAAAAAAAATCATATTCTTCTCACATAAATAAAGAGGCATCTATTTTCCTACCCCTAATCAAGCTCGTTTGAGTTTTCCAGACAAAAAATAAAGTATATGAGATAAATGACAACTGTGGATTACCTCAAGCTCCTTTTGATTTCTTTGTTGAAATCCATCAAGGCTCATGGGCTTATCCATTTACATTTCCTTTGAAAAACTTGAAACCTTCATTCCTAGTGGCAGTCAAGACCAACAAGACAATCAACAGAAGGATCCAAGCAAGGAAAAGATTAGATATGCATCAATGTTCATAACTAAAATCACCACAAATGCATTTGGAGTGGTGGGAATGAAGGGTTTTTGTAATTTTTGTGAAAAGATATACTCACCCTGCAGATTCCTCATAAAAGAGCTTCAGAAGTCCCTTGAAATCAAACTCAAATAACATCAAACCCTCGCTCTCTCATGGAAGCTTTTGTAGAGAGCAATTTCTTCAAAAATGATAGAGTGAAATGAAGTGTGAAAAGTTAGGGCTCATTTTTGTTTTTTTGTTAGGGTTTGATAATTCCCTAATTCAAATTAGGGATTATTTTCAATTGTTTCCTTAAAAATATCAAACCTTGAGTTAATACCATGTGGCTGAAATGTCATGTTCCTAGGTCGACCTCAGGTTCGCGCCTTTTAGGTTTTCATGTAATATTATTTTCCTAGGTCAGCTTTAGGAGTTAGATAATATTAATTTAAAATATTCCTTAGGTTCTCGAATAATTATCAAATATTTTAATGCCTTAGGTATTATCATTTTCATTGATTTTATAAAAATCAATTGAGGGCCTTGGGAAAATATTTGTCCAATATTTTAATTATTTTCTAGAAAAAAAATCAAATGTAATAGAGATATTAAAGAATGTCTATTTTTGCAAAGATTTTTTCCAAAAATCTTGAGTTTCAAAAATCAAGATAAAGGTGAATTGAAAAAAATCATAAGATAGGCAATTTAAAACTGCAAATATTGTAAAGCAAAGATAAATAAATGTTTTTATAAAAAAATTTATCTCTTGCTATTTTAAGTAGTTTAATGAAAGTGAGGAAAGTGGCCAATATCTTGATTTTGACTTTTCTTGGGCAAGATCCAAAAGATGCAAACAAACTGGGTTTGTTTTTTCCAGTTTTAAAGCAAATTGAGCCTGATTTTGAGGCTTTATTGGATGGAAATCTTGGAGGGAGAAAGTTTCTACTTTTCTCATGTAGTACGGTGCAGTTTTGGGGGATTTTTCCTCAACTTTTCTTTTGAGCTTGAAAATTGAGTTTTGGAGAGTTATATTTTGGAGAAAAACTTAGTTTTTTCTCAGTTCAGATTGGTTCTTCTTCCTCTCTTTTTAATGCAGAGAGTTTTTAAGCTTAATTTTTTGTACTCAAACTTTGGCATACTCCTTCAGTTTAGTAATAGCAGCATTCCTATCTCCAATTTTTATCTCTTTTGCAATCTTATTATGATGTTTCCATTGTGATTATGTTTATAGATCCTTTTTATGTCCTGTTATTGCATATTATTGATACGAAAAGTTCACACGATGTAGGTTTTATGTTTTGTTTGAATCCAAACCTTCATACAAATCAATTATGTGTTGTGTTCATGAGAGATTGTGAAGTTATTATTATTTTCTAAAGACTAGTTGTCGGTAAAATATCAAAGTCATCATTAAGTTCTGGTGAATCATCTTAGGTTAGAATTTTAAATTCCAGTCTATCTTTCTTCCCTTTACCTCAAAAAGTCATTTAGAGAAGGAAATTTTATTCAGATAACCATATCACTTTAGAGATTCCCTCTTCGCACAGATTACCCACATCTGAAGAGGGTTTCCAATTTCAATAGATAGCTAATTCTTTTGTAAGCTTGACATAGGGTGCATATCTAATTGATAACAAGTAACAAATTAGGTATACCTTATATATGAGTTTTTGGCACTTGGACAATATAATGTTCCTCTTAGTTAAAAGTGGTGCAATTATCATTGATAGCACTAGTGACATAATTCTCAAAATGGTCCTAAAAATAATGTGAGACCATTATGTTGAATAATTCCCAATATTGGTTTTGAAATCTCTTGAAATACCTAATAAAAATTATTGTGGGAGGTCAATAACAAATTTCGTGAGGAATTGAGAAGTTAGGACATGAATGGAAAGTGAGAATCAATAACTTGATGACACCAAGAGTCTTTATGGCTATTCCATCTAGATATACAAATACTTTTCAAAGGGATTCATACTCTAAGTAAAGCTTGTCAACTATCTTTTGGACATGAGGAAACTACTAGCCCTTGAATATATCATGCAATCATGAACCAAGAGGTCACCAACGATTAATGACACGTAGAATGAGGGGGTTTGAAATTTTTTTATTTTTTTTCACTCTTTGGTTCATGTGTATTTGTTAGGATGAGTTCGGGCTATTCTTTTGATGACCCGTTTGAGACACTAAGGTTTTACAAGGTTTCTTATAGAAGTTCTTTTGGTCTATTATGGAAAAATACTCCCGCATGGATATGTTCACATTAATTTTCTTCATATGGTAAAGAATATTAAAAAAAATTGAACTAACCTTTGGTTGTACCTTAGTAACAACATATCTTTTTTTCACTTGTTTCAATTGAGTGTGTACATTGAATTGTTCTCTACTTGATACAATTTAATTTTGTTGATTCTCTTTTCCATTTCAAGTTGAGGATGGACTAAAAACT
The DNA here is from genome assembly GCA_007115665.2 of Sequoiadendron giganteum. NCBI lineage: Eukaryota > Viridiplantae > Streptophyta > Pinopsida > Cupressales > Cupressaceae > Sequoiadendron > Sequoiadendron giganteum. The sequence goes on from CM021103.1 coordinate 321,953,225, forward strand.
AGGTGAAATATTGTGGAAGAATGAAATGGATTCCTACCAATTGATCCTTCCAATTTTGCAACCCTTTTATTTTCTCTTGTATTGGATGTTATTGGGGTATAGAATTAACTTTTTTGTTGCAACTAATTAACTCCACATAAATCCTCTATTTTCCAATTTAGAAGTTAAGCATCATTTTGTGTGGGATCTTGAAGAGATTCTTGTTGTGATAGTGTTACAAGAGATATATGTTGAGAAATAGAGACATTTGGCACCATTAGTTCTTGATTGAGGACACCATTTGGGCAAGAGGCTTGGTTAATTGTGGGTTAGATTACAAGGAAAACACCACTCATAGTATTTTACCAAGTTATTTTGAACATGAATTAATGCCTTAGAATTATTTTTATCTTTTGGGGTATATTACTCAAAAAAATTAGCATTAATGAATTTATTTTGGTCTTGAGGGTTAGCTTGAAATGGTGGCCTATGAGACTAATTGGGTTGGTAAGTAGTATAAAATGGCTTATAATTTTTAGATTGTTTCCTTTTAATAGTCACCAACTCATTGTTAAAGTTTTGCAGAAGGATCTTTACTTCTTGCAAGTCATTGGATTGGATTGATAAATCCTTGTCCTAACTTGGTGATTGGTAAGATGTTGGTATAGGTGTTATTACAAGTACTGAGATGACATGAGTGGTTTCATTTATAGGAATATAGGAATAGGGGGCATTGGTGAAATTTTTAAATCCTATATGAGGCTATTCTCAACTTTGATAGTTATCTCATAGGCATAAGGAAATCTAATCTCACTCACAAATTTGATTATTATTGAGATATCACTATTTAATGCCCTCAAATAATATAGAAAATTATATTTAGGAGTTTTCCTTAGCAATTGTGGGATCCTATCCCATGTATTATGGAATTTTAAATTGAATTCAATAATATACTCTTGTGGCTCTCTTTTTATGGTTGTCAACTAATCCACTAAGGATATGTGATTTAATTTTCTATCAAATTTACCACACAAGGCTTCTCCCAATTGATCCCATGTGCTAATTTAATTTGGTCTCAAATTTGTGTAACTATATCAACATGAATTTTCACCCCTAACAAAAATTCCATTTTGACCCTTAACACTTCAGAAAATCAAAAGCGGAGAATTAATTCCACTTAAGCCAGCTGCCTACATTCCACTTGGCACCTGCTTTGTGTGTCGGTGGGGTAATTTCTATTAGGGATTCCCACATGGCATATAGACATTTGCATGGCGCACTTACTTCCCTGGCAGATTCCTTTGGCTGGAGATTGTTGAAGCATTACTCTTTCGATTAGAAGTCGAAGAGTAACATTTCTCTTCCGTTGGACGACCTGAATATGGTCATTTTTCACCTTCTCCTACATATTATCACTCCATTCTTTCATTCTCAAGTTTTTGAAAAAGTTGGCACACTCTCCCCATGCATTGAGCACTTCATTTCCAAGCTTTACAACACCATTCACTCCATTGTAGCAATCCACTACTATGTCAATCCAACAGGGCGAGCATAGGAAAAACACCATGGCAACAAAGGCTTGATTCCCTCTCATTCATTCCTCCACAAGCCTTGAGTGCTTTGGATGGAGCTGGTAAGCTCCTACAATCTCTCTTTTTTCTTTAAATTGAGTAAGCCTGTATTGCTTCTTGTGTTTTGTGTTATGTAGCTTGTAGTTTCTTTCCTTTATTATCTATTTCTATTAGTCCAAACTTGGTTGTTTGTGGAGGTGGAAACACCAAGATGGGGGTCTAATTGAGGTAGGCCCCTATACAACCCCAACAATTTATCCCTTTATTGTGTGCAGGTGGAGAGAACTTGGAGTGAGTTGGTGAAGAGATCATTGTACAAGATCATCTTCGTCACCTTGGTGGTAATACATTTCCTTTATCGCATTTGTATTTTCATTTCTCTTTACTTAGTCTCTCTTTATCACTTTAAACATCTCTAGACTAGGCTAGTAGTCTCTCCTTCTGAGTTTGATTTCTATCTTTTTGGTTCTCTAGTTGTACGGATGCCAGTGCACCTATGAGATGCCAATGTGTCACGCTATCATCCTGGAACTGCAATTTCATCCTCAAACAAAGAGTTATCTGAGACACAAATCTAACTCTAAAGGTAGACTCATCTAGTCTCTTTCTAACATTCAATATTTTAGAGTGATCGAAGGACACATAATCCTCATCATTCTCATCCTCATCATCCTAACTATCATTTAAACTGAGGTGGGTTAGGGCATCCTTCCCGCTCTTGGCCTTTCATGACCTAGGGCCTAGGAATGGGTGGTCCCCCTCTCTCACCATTTTTGGTGAACACGACATGAACCATTTTAGTTCCATTATGTGATATGAAAATCTCCTTTCCTCATATCCTAGGAGTGTTTTAGGTGTGATTGTTGTGAGGCTCTCACCTCACAACCCAACCTATGACCCCTAGTAGGCGTAGTATAACAAAACCTTAACTAGGTCACTACCTTATCCCTTAAACCTTAGGAGGATTTGTAGAAGTACCATCTGGTGTGTGTGATGGCCTCTTTCCTTAATCAACATAAATCCCCCCATGGGGAGTCCTCTTTGTCTCAGCCTTCTTGGCCTCCTTCTATTCTTGTTCCTAAAATAGTAAATGGGAAGAAGCCCATCATCGAGGCGTTAGAGTCAACTCCTCCCGTCATTTTTGAACCCGCCTCTCCTCCCTCCATTTAGGATTTTTTTCTTTTGCTAAAGACAATCATTAAGGACACTTCCATGGCTGAGTAGGATCCTTTTATCCCTTCACAAGTTTCGGCTTCCGATGTGAAGAGCCATATAAATTGCCTTGTGCTTGAGCGTAAGCACAAACAAAAGGCTCTCCTAGTCGAGCAATCCTCCTTATAGAAGAAGGAGGAAGAGAAGACTATACCTCCTATCATGTCTTCCTCTTTCCCTCCTTCTATCCCTAAATCTCTTTTGGCTCCTGTTGTGAGCACACATGTACGCAGAAGGGTACAAGTGTTCATCGCTCCTTCGACAGAGTTGCCCTTGTTGACTTCCATCTCGGATGTCTTACCTTTCCCAAATCCCATGGACATGGTAAACGCTTTGGTTGTGTCCACTCTGATTCTTCCCTCTTCTTCCTCGCCACTCCTTTTTTCATATGTGGGGAGTTCACCTCGCTCAATGAAGAAGAAAGTAGAGCATGGCCCCTCCAGTAATGGAGGACATAAGAAGAGCCCACCTTCACTGAAAGGTGGCCCCAAACTGACCTGTTTTGTCTTGGTGACAGAACCGGTCCCAGCTTCCCCCAAGTTTGTCACTACTCTTGAGTCTCTCAATGAGCCTAGTGGTGAACCTCGAGTGCAAACTCCTCCATTTGAAAAGGTAAAACATGGCACTCTAGTCAAGTGCATGTTTAACTTGGTGGATGAAGTCCAGACCCTATCAACGATCTTCACTAGGTCATTGACCCTGGACCCATAGGAGCTAAGCAAAAAAGACCTTATATGTCCCTCTTCTTTTTCCCTTGTCATGAGAGCATTGGAATCTCCTCCCTTTAACATTACACCATTGCAGGCTCATCTTCCTTCCTTCGATGATCTAGAGTGGGAATTTGATGACCTCTTGGTCAACCAATGTTAGGGGAGACTCTCTTCTTGATCTTTAGATTAGATATGTGTGTGTGTGTCATGATATGTGCTTCCCTTGTGATTGTTCTATATGGGCCTAGATGACCCTCGTCACCCTTGTTGGTGCATGGATATAGGTGTGGTTTTTGTGTTGTAAACCTTCCTCTATATGTGTCATCATTCTTCCATGTTTTGATTCACTTTCAGTAAATTGGGGATGATGCAAAGTGTCAGGAGGATTTAGGCCTCCTTCCATGTTGACCCAATTTTTTATTTTACTTTGTCTTCCATGCATTCTTCTTGATCTGGTTGGGGATTGATGATCATTCGCCTCTTACCGTGGTTACCTACATATTTAATAAAGGAAGATTTGACCCCATGTAACCAGATCCCCCTATGCCCTCTGTGTGTGATCTATTTTTCTTTACTTTTCACTTTATCTTTCTCTCATATTTTCTTGATCTATCCCTTTCATGTGTTACAATGCATCTTCTACATTAATTGGTCTTTAGAAAATGCATTCATTGTCAAATGAATCTTTTCTCGAAAACCCTTCACACACTTCCTTTTGGAATTGCATTCTCAACTTAGAACCCTAACAAAATGTGTTTCCTTGATCACGGGTTCATAAAGAAAGGACTTGAAAATCCTCCTCTGAAGTGGGAACGGTCTTATTCTTCCCCATGCATGAGCACATCTCCTTCCTTTTGAAATCCTTGATGAAGTGAACATCTTTCAAAAGGATTCCTTGATGACAAATCGATTCGAAAAGGAAGACACTAAGGTTTTTGAATAGTGTGTCCCTTGAGCGGACCTCGCCTCTTCATGTTGGGTTCCCAAGGGACCCCTTTGAAATTTTTCAACAAATTTCTATGGTGTCTAGATTGGGGGCAACCTGACCAGACCGGTTTCAAATCTCGACGTCTTGTCTGGGGCATCCCGACTAGACCGTCTTCACATCTTTATGTCTAGCTCGGGGGCAACCCGACTAGACCTTACTTTTCAAACAAAAAATCCCTTGAGTGGACCCTCCTTCCTTTTGAAGGGTTCCCAAGGGACCCCTTTAAGAGCTTTACAACTTAGTGATGGTCTACATGACTATCAGTTCACTAGTTTGCACGGCCGCTTCCTGATGTGTTCTATCTATGGGTAAACATGTCGCCCTCTTTGGATTTGTGGAGTATCCTTTGCTTGGTTCCCTCGATGTGAGATTTCTTGGGGGATACCTTCCTTATAGATCTGCTGGTTTGTAAGGTGCTTCACTTGGTTCCCTCCATGTGAGATTTCTTGGGGGATACCTTCCTTGCAGATCTATGGGTTTGTAAGGTTCTTCACTCAGTCTCCCTCATGTGATATTTCTTGGGGGATAGCTTCCTTGTAGATCTGTGGGTTTGTAAGGTGCTTCACTCGGTCTCCCTCATGTGAGAGTTCTTGGGGGATACCTTCCTTGTAGGTTTATGGGGCTGTAAGGTTCTTGAAGGATGCCACCCTTGTAGGACCGTGAACCTCTAAGGTACTTTCATACTTCAACTTTATACTTTTGTGGAACTATGAATCCCTTTCCTACACTTCCAAGCTCGCCAGGCTGTGCTTTTCTTCCTCATTAGTTCAGGTATACATCTCTTAATTTGTTAATTCTTTACTACTCTACTTTACCGAAGCACTCATCAATACTTGTGCTCACTAAAGTGGGGGAAAAATGTATCATGAATTTGCACCCCTAACACAAATTCTCTTTTGACCCTTAACACTTTAGAAAATAAAAAGAAATTTTTTAAAAGAACTTAAGCCCACCACTTGCATTCCACTTGGTGCCTTCTTTGTGTGTCAGTGGGGGTTTTAATGTCAAAGACACCCACGTGGTGCAAAAAATTCCACATGACATGCTTACATCCCTAGTAGATTCCTATGGCTAGAGTATGCATAAGAGTTACTCTTTTGATTGTAAGTCAAAGAGTAATGTCCCTCTTCAATTGGCCGACCCAAATATGGTCATTTTTCACCTTCTCCTTCATATTCTCACTCCATTCTTCCATTCTCAAGTTTTGAACAAGTTGGCACACTATCCCCATGCATTGAGCACTTCATTTCCAAGCTTTATATCAGCACCATTCACTCCATTTCAGCAATCCACTACTTCGTCACTCCAACAGAGCAAGCATAGGACAGACACCATGGCAATAGAGGCTTCATTCCCTCTCATTCCCTCCTCCATGAGCCTTGAGTGATTTGGACAGAGGCGGTAAGCTCCTACAATCTCTCCTTTTTCTTTTGATTGAGTAAGCATGTACTTCTTGTTGTGTTTTGTGTTACGTAGCTTGTAGTTTCTTTCCTTTATCATCTATTTCTATTATTCCAAACTTGGATGTCTGTGGAGGTGGAAACATCAAGAAGGGGGTCTGACTGAGGCAGGCCCCTATATAGCCCCAACAATTTCTCCCTTTATTGTGTGCAAGTGGAGAGAACTTGGAGCAAGTTGGCAAAGAGAGCATTGTACGAGATCATCTTCGTCACCTTGGTGGTAATACATTTCCTTTATTGCATTTGTATTTTCTTTTCTCTTTACTTAATCTCGCTTTATCACTTTCAACATCTCTAGACTAGGTTGGTAGTCTCTCCTTCTGAATTTGATTTATTTCTTTTTAGTAATCTGGTCATACAGACGCCAGTGCACCTATAAGACGCCAATGCGTTGTGTTGTCATCCAGGAACTGCGCTTTCATCCTCAAATAGAGAGTTGTCTAAGACACGAATCTAACTCTAAAGGTTGAATTATCTAGTCTCTTTCCAACATTCGATATTGCAAAGTGATCGAAGGACGCATAATCCTCATCATTCTCATCCTCATCATCCTAACTATCCTTTAAACTAAGGTGGGTCAAGGTAGCCTTTCTGCTCTTGGCCTTTTGTTATTTGGGTCCTTGTAGTGGGTGGTCCACCTCTCTCACAATAACACTACAAGTATTTACCCTTAAATAAAGCAACTAACAGTATAATAGCAACTTTTTTAGTAACAAGATGCACTGCACAAATATTGGTGACATCCTTGATATGCTCAATGGGCATGGTTGTGTTTTCTCCAATGAAGAAATAAATACTTTTGAGGTTTTCCATTGGAATATCATCATGTTGGCTGATATTCAATGAAATCTCCCCAATAAAAGTGATAAAAGCATGATTTCTAAGAGAAATTATATTATGAGTGTTGAAAGGTTTTGTGTTCAATACAAGGGGAGGTAACCTTGGCTATGGGATCCTATATTTTACCTAAGGGGATAGTCTAGTGGAAACTTTAGTCCTTCTTGGTGGGGATAATGAGATTTTTCTTCTTCTTCTTCTTCTTCTTCTTCTTGATACAAAAGAAGGAAAATCAATGAATTCAAAGTTACCTATTGGTGAAGTTTAGGTATGATCCCTTGGAATGAAATTTGAGGTTTGATTTGAAACCACGATTTATAGATTTTGTTTGTAGAGCTTCCAAGTAATTCATAGAATGTCTCTTCAATATTGTGATATGTTAAGAGAATTGCCACTTTATCAACCCATACTCTTTAACTCAGAGTTGAGGGTCGCATTAGGTGTGCCAAAAATTATTGTCAATCTGAACATACACCCTTTATTGAATCTTAAATTTGAATCCTCGGTGAAAAATGGAACTAGATTCAAGGTGTGGGAGTTGGTACCTTGCTAAATTAAGCCAAACCTCCAAATGAAGGGTCGGTTCCCCCTCTAAACTAACTATAGAGTATTGATCCAGCTTAATACTAAATACCTATAGTTAAAAAACTAATCCTACTTGATAAATTTTATAGGAGAAAAGAGAGAATAAGGAAAAAAGGAAAATGAAAAGAGATGTACCAATGTTTAGAATGGTTTCTTCCTACCAAAAATACATAGAGACTCAATATAAAAATATCCAAATCATACATACAATTCTCTTTAGTTTCATTTTATAGAGGTATCTATAGAGGTTAAATTTTGATAGGGAAATAAGAGGGAAGATATATCCACAATTATCTCTAAAAACCAAAATAACATAACATACATACATATAAGTTGATAAAATTCACTCACGCATAGAGGTAATAAAATATTACACAAGATATAAAAGAGAGTAGAGGTGAAAAATTATATATTTTTATTGATACATAGGCACATGGCCAATTTACATTTGTAGAAGTGTGAAAATATAAGTATTTTCTCTAAAAATTTGAGGAATAACCTCTTACAATGAGTAGCTAGATATCATTTATGCTCAATAGGTGAAAGAGAGTGAGAGAGAGGAGGACATGGTAGGGAGAGAAACCTAGCCACCATTATACAAAATCATAACATATCTGCATGAAATAATATGATATGAAGGTGTGGGGAACATTCAAAAAGAATGTTCCATACCTGTATTGATGAAAATGATGATGAAGTGTAGAAAATCCTTCACAAAAATGTTGTAAATATGGCCCAGACATGGCCATTTGACAATAGGAGGACTGCAAATCATAAAGGATATGTGGGAATTACTTTTTTCATTTTGAATTCCATATAAATGTATTTAAAATCATTCTTGTAACTCCACAACTCAAGATTGTGTAGTACTTGGGAGGGTTGTTACAACATTCATGGCTCTTTAGAAGAAGGTAAGTGAAGAAAATGGTACAATAGTTTATTCTCTCGCTCTTTGCAATAGTCATCCTTGACTTTAACATTGTTTTCAATTCACCATTGGTGTGGGGCTTATAGCTCAATCAAGAACCACAAACCCATCAGAGGTTCCAAATATTCCAATAACCTTTGAAACTACCAACTTTCCATTGATCATCAAATTTTCTCTCTATCCATTTTTTCTTAGTCACCCGATGTTTCCTTCCTCTTCCTTGTAGGGGATCCATGAGAACTAGGAACCAATGGTTCTTAGTTCCTATGGTAATTCTAACCACTCCCTAACTTATCCAATTTTAGAATTTTGATTTTGGGGAGTTGACTAAAGCATGAAAAAGGGAGAAAGTACATCTAGCGGCACAACATTAAGCAAGATAATCCATTTAAAATCTCTCAAATTGATTATTAATAATGATTTGTAAGGGGCATAAATTTCTAACAATATGAATGAGCCAAAAATAACCAACCTAAATATCATGAGGGTGATTATTTATGAGGTGTGACATGTCATTCATCATTATCTTATGAGATAGAAACTATAATGTTGAAAAATTGCACCCCATGAATTTTCACATCACATGACCTCCCATTTAGCCTAATTAAATTTTATCATGCAATTCCCCTTTCTCTTAACATTAATTTTTTCCTTGAACACTTTATTGTTAATATTTAAGTGAATTTTTATCATAGACAATAGTGCAACACATAGATGTATGCACTCCGCACAAATGTCCAAAAATTATTCTTCATTCTTTGGTTCTTGGGACGTTACACTTTCACTTGCCCATGAAGTGTAACAACTTTATGGCTTTAGTCACATTGAAAATGACCTCTTTCATGCCTTTTCTCCATTCTTTCACTCATTCTTTCATTTGATTCAACTTCATTCAATCTCAGTCATTATATTCTCTCTTTAAACCTTTCCCTCTCATTCTCAAACATTCTCATTCTCTTCTACACCATTTTCCTGCAATTTCTCTCACATCTTAGTTTATACACCAACAGTTTAGCTCTCTTGGCTCATCTCAATTTTTATATACTCTCCTTCAACATCACTAGTTTTCTTGAGGGAAACTTCACTCTCTTTATTATATTATTATATTTTATGTCAAGTAGCATATTGATATTCTAGCTTGTCTATTCTTTATCTTGTTAACCTAATTTTATATCATCTACTTTATTTTCTATTTGCCTATCTATCTTTCCATGGAAGTGGGAACACCTATGCAGGGGTTTGACTGAGCAAAACCCCTAAACAACCCCAAATTTTTTCCGTGTTTCCATGTTGGAGTGTTGTGGGAGGCTTCTTAGCATTGGACCTCTTGTGATTTATTTCTTATCTCTTTATTCTTTCCATTTTATTTCATTTCATTTAATCTATGCACATTAATTCCTTTTATGGTATTTTTGTCATTTTTATTATTTTGTTTATTTAGTATAGCATCCAGATTTTAGTTTCTAAATTGTCAATAGACTCTTTGTTGTTTCAATTTGAAAGTTTTCTTCTCTGATCATACAAGACCACAACGCATTGTGGGGATGTCCACATGTCACATTGTCATACTTGGCTAAGAGTAGTTCAAATTGCTCATGAGACCTCTAAAGTCTTCTCTTTCATTCTCTAAAATAATTTTTCCTTAAATTATCATAAACATAAAATATAACCAAAAATACTTGCCTTGTCACCTTCTTCACCTGAATGTTTCCTTTGAGGTAGTTGAGGAACACTCATCCCTAGGGAAGAGGGAGGGTGTCACTTTTCCTCTACATTTTGATGAACCCAATGTGAACCTATTCTTACCTTTATCTTTTTTATTGAAATTTGTTCTTCTCTCTTGTTGCATGTGTATTGGATAGAGTGTTGTGACACCCTTTTATGAGTTTCACAACCTATTCCACTACCTCTAGGAATGTTGTAAGAATGATTTATCAACATTTAGATATGGGTTCTAGAAGACAATTTAGTCATCCCCACTAGGGTCCTAACTTTGAGGAATTTAGTATAAGATTATCATCCAATTTTAAGCCTCATTTTGAGTTCATCCCTCCATCCATTGAAGTGTATACCCATCCTTCTAACTCTTCCTCTCCCATAGCTGATTAATATTCTCTCATGGTTCATGTTGATAAGATTGATTCTTTGGAAGAGAGACTTAGAGAGTTTGAATTTTTTTTTGAAAAATACACTACACATATTCAAGTTGCTCCTCTTATTAATGGTTTGATATATTTTCTTATTTTAGACCATAGATGCCTTGAGCTAATTTGAGGGATTTCTAACATAGTGTAAACCCATGTCCCCTTATAAACTTCTATCATGGGTAAACCTCGAGACGTTTAATCAAAAGTCACTGAGCACTAGTTGTATGTTTCGATGTGAGGATTATTTGTACATATGGTAGATGTTGGTCCTTCTATTACCACTACTAGTAATACCAACACTGTGCCCCTAGATGGTTTCAAGATTAGAGTGAATCATGTCCCTTTGGGATTCAAAGCCTCTATATTCGACACCTAAACAACAACCACCACCACCTCAACTAGTCAAGCTCCATAAACTAATCCCATCCTTAATGCTTTGTTACAAAATATGGAATGGATGCAATTACAATTGGCCAACCTAGCTAGTTCCAATTATCAATCCACATTCAAGCCATATTACCACCATATTCCTCTAGACATCACTATTTTGAATGATCCCATCCCTCAAGGGATTAAAATTCCTAAGTTTGACAAGTACAACGGAAGGGGTGACTCAGAAATGCATGTCTTGTCATTTACCGCCATATGTATTCATTTCCTTTATCAAAGGTATTTTTAAATATAAAAAACATTTTTATATTAAAATTAGTCACACATGTACTAATTATTGTCATAGAGTCCAAATTGAGCTTTTATGTATTATGATTTATTTGACATATACATATTACTTTGCATAGTAATGCTATTTTATAGGAGTGTATAATATAACTCCACTTTTGATTAACAAGATATTGTATTTCAATCATTTATTATGAAATATTATATGGAAAACTATTTTATAAAAAAATATGTTTGGATATAACATGTGATAGTTGTGGTAGTTTGTAACATGAGAAATTATGTACACATGGTGAATACAATTGTGATTAGAAATAAACTATTAAGTTTAAAATATTGTAACTTAATAGCATATACTTTGAAATATGGTAAAGATATGTGAATTAGTGAGTGAAAAAATAAGAGTATCATAATTTATGGTTATTTTAAGAGAATATAGTGTATAAGTGCAAGAATAAACATAGAGTTCAATGGTTGGAATTCCAATTCAAATTATATAGCAACACATTTCCTTTCTATATATCATCATGTAAATTATTGAATTTATATAAAATATATATTACAACCATGGAATTTAAGTTTTAATTATAGTAAAAATCTAATCAGATCCACTAGGTGTCTCGATCCTTCTAAGCTACATAGTTTTGAAAAAGTCTCTTAAGATCCCTAAGGGGAAAAATTGTCAAACATTGATGAATTTTTTTTAGAATTCATGGTACATAGGAATATTTTGTTTATATCAAAAATTGGATGTTGGGTCCATCTTTTTTAATGCACAATACAACTAAGGGGGGTTTAATCATTTGTGCATTAAAATATTAAAACCCTCCTTAACATTCAGATTTACATTCATACTTCAAACCCTAACAACCACGTAAATCCTTATCATGCATTAGAAAAATGTAAATTATATGAGAAATAGTAATGCAAACATATCCAAACATATGAGAAAACTAGATTCACATGGAAAACCCAAGAATGGAAAAAAACCACAATGAGGATTAGCTCACAATATAAATTAATTGCAACACTGAATACAATAGGATTGTTGAATGCACAAGACAATTGAGGGGGGCGAATCAGTTGTTCATTAAAACGTCAAAACCCTCATAAATATTTAGATCCACATAAACTTTAACAACCTTTAATCTTGTATAATTATTTAGCGTGAAAGAAAATAACAAAAACCACAAACACATCAACATCATGCACAATAGAATACTAGATTTACGTGTAAAACTCAATAAAGGAAAAAATATGGTGAGGATTAGCTCACAATATAAATTAATTGCAACGTCGAATACAATAGGATCATTGGCCAAGAAGAAGAAGGGCTCACTACCAGATTATAGAAAAGAAGAAAAGAAGATTGTTATAGTGAGAAATCTATCTCAATGCAATAGAAAAGTCCATCACAACATCCCCAACACATTCACAGTCTTTCTGAAGATTGTAGAAACCTTCTACTCACTACTTCTAGTATTCTAACTCATTGAAGCTTGAACTTCACACCTTTTCAATTAGAAATCACACACTCTACATGGTGATCCTTCATCAACACTTCTTCAACCTTGAAAACATTCTCCAAGGTCGGCTATGCACCTCAACCATGCAAATTCAATTTAGGTCAACACAAAAACATAACTGTAGAGGAAAGGAATGAATTTTTACCACATCACACCTTAACTTGAACCTAAATCCACTCAAACATGTCATACCACACTTCCAAATTAATTGAAGTAAATCTACAATTAGTGTAAAAACCCAAGGTCAATCGAACCTATGTAAACACCATAAAAAATTTAAGTACATGCTTCCTTTGATCCAAATATGACTCACGTACAACAAATATCACTTGAACACAATATAGAATAGTCCAAAAACACCTTGAAAACCAACAAATTCCTTCACAACAAATTTCACCAGAAGAATGTACACACCCAATACACTCAGATAATCTTCCACACATTGTAACTCAAGAAATCAACTTGCAAAGCACCAAACTATGAACAAATTCAACCAAAGGTCGATATAAACTTTATTAACATACTTCTAGAATTGAAAGACTATAAATTTAACTGTGGAGGAATGCAAAGCAAAACCATTTATCCCAGACACCACTACAACATAGTTTACACAATAGTTAACATAGCTTTCTTTTCACAATGATCCAAAACAGGAAACTTTGGATATAACTCCTATGAAAACCTGTAACCAACATATCTCAACTACACAAGTACATCTTCAACACAAAATAAATGTGGATAAAAACCAAAACTCCACTATGTATGCCAAAACACCTCTACAACACATTGTTTCCTTTTTATAAAAAAAATCTCAAAAGTGCTTAGAAACCAAGCACCACAAACACATTCTCATCATCTTCAAAAATTCCTCATCAACACAAAGCCAACTGCAACACAACTCAACCAAAAACCTCCACAAACAAAATATTATCAAAGAAACACTAGAGGTTGATATTGGTAACACTTACTAATGACAACATAATGAAAGTAATCAAAGCATCACAACTTTTCAACCATCACTAGTTGACATCAATGATAACACAAACATAAGCCTATTGACATCAATGACAATACCAACTACTCATACTTGCAAGAATCTCCCTCTTTTTCATTGATGGAAACACATGCTGCGAAAAACCATCAACTAAAAACTTAACAGATCCAATCAACATATTTCTCCATACCAAATCATTTTCCTTATCCCTTTTACTTTCTCTCCCCTTAGCTTACTACTCTCTTGACTCTTTTTTTCATGGTATTCTCTCTCCCCTTTTGACATCAATGGAAAAGGGTAACACATTTTCATCTCTTTCCCCCTTTGGCATCAATCATACTTATACCTGCTCACCATTGTTCTACATCATCTTTTCCTTTTTAGTACTCTACATACTCCCCCTTATGACACACAACAAACTATACCAACTAGAAACCACTGCACATATCCTTTGACATATCTAATAAAGGATAAAACCAACCTACATCAATACTTACTCCCCATGAATGCAACAACCAACAATGCCACTACCTACTCCCCCCGAGAGGTAGCCTCCAACATTAGTCCAGAACAAAGAATGAATCTTTAAATCCACTAGATTGATGTATATCCTTATGCATCCATTTCAAAGGAGAGTTAATAACCCCTAACTTATCCCAAAGATACTCAAAAGTATCCTTAGGAAGAGCTTTAGTAAATATAGCATTAACCTAATCCTTTGTAGGCATATACTCAAGCTTCATCTCATTATCTGCAACCTTTTCTCTCAAAAAGTGATACCAAATTGAGATATGTTTTGTCCTTGAGTGCATCATCAAATTATTTGAAATGTTAGTAGCACTTATATAATCACAAAATATAGAAATTGGTTCATCATATACCAATTCGATATCCTTCAGGGTTTTCCTCATCCACAACACCTATGTGTAGCAAGATGTTATTGCAATATATTTTTACCATGTAGTAGATAAAGACATTGAATATTGCTTCTTTCTTTTCCAAGACACTTATCTACATCCAAAAAAGAATGCACCACCACTTGTACTTTTTCTATCATCCATAAAACCTACCCAATTTGCATCTATGTAAGCACTCAGAGAAAAATCAACATCCTTTGGATACCACAACACATGTTTCAGAGTGTCTCTCAAGTATATGAATATCCTCTTCATTGTTGCAACATGTCACTCTCTAGGATCTTCTTGAAATTTGTCCACAAGGAAAATTGCATGCATGATATTTGATCTAGTAGCAGTTAGGTATAACAATCCTCCAATCATTGATCTATACTTTCTCCAATCAGCCTTAGAATATTGATCATTCTTACTCAGCTTGCAACCAATAACCATAGGAGTACATGCCAGTTTAAAATCCTCCATTCCAAACTTCTTCAACATTTCCTTGACATACTGTGTTTGTGAAATGAATATACCTTTTTTTCTAATTGATTTGTAGTCCAATGAAGAAATTCATAATGTAGACATCTCAAACTCTTTATGCATCTCTTCTACAAATTTCTTACACATTGCTTCATTTCCTCCAAATATTATATCATCAACGTACACAACTAGAATTAGGATTTTGTCTTTTTCAACTTTGAAATAAATATTACTATCTACAATACTTTTATTGAATCCTTTCTATATCAAGTACCTATCCAACCTTGCATACCGAGCTTTGGGAGATTACTTCAATCCATATAATTATTTCTTCAATCTATAGACCATATCTAGTTTGTCTAATAATTGAAATCCTTTTAGTTGTTTAATGTATACTTATTCTTCCAACTCACCATTCAATAAAGTATAATTCACATCCATTTGATCAACCTTGAAATCCTTATGTGCTGCAAAAACCAAAAACATCTTAATAGCTTCCATTCTTTCCACTAGAGAAAATTTATCCTTAAAATATATTCCTTATACCTATGATTAGCCCTTACACACAAGCCTTGCCTTATTTCATACTACTCCATTCTCATTCAGTTTGTTCTAGAATACCCACTTAGTTCCAATTACATTCTTTTTTGTTGGTCTTCGGACAATTTCCTAAGTTTGGTTCTTCTCAATATTCATTAGTTCCTCTTTCGTAGCCTTGATCCATTATTCATCTTTGCATGATTTAGTCACTATTTTAGGTTCAAATTTAGAAAGTAAACATAGTTTTACATTTTCTTTAGTCATAGCATCTTTTCTCCTTGTCAAAACACCTTTTTTATTGTCACCAATGATCTAATCTTCTGAATTATTCTTTTGCACAAACTTAGGAGTCTTAGGGATCATTCTCAAAGCTTCTTCCTCTTTAATTTGTACTTATTTTTCCTTACCTTCATCTCTATCATTTTCTCTACAAGAGGACTCATCTAATTCATATCCATACATCACTATTGAGTTCTTTATTAATTCTTCATCCACTTTGACACTTGCACTCTCAACAATCTTCTTTAACCTCTTGTTGTAGCATCAATAAGCTTTTCTTCTTATAGAATATCCAAGGAAGATAACTTCATCAAATCTTGTATCAGACTTTCCTCAGTTTTATTTATCTCTTTTGATATAACATTTTCTTCCAAATATTTTGAAGTATTTGATAGTAGGAATCCTTCCATAACACAACCCATAAAGATTTTTTGCACTATTTTCTCTTTCTTTAACTTTGTTAAGTATGTAGACAACAATATGAATTTCCTCTCTCCAATAGACTTTTAGTAGGTTTTCCTCTTTCATCATTGTTCTTGTAGCTTCCTAAACAGTCATATTCTATCTTTCAACCACTTCATTCTATTGAGGAGTCCTAGGGGTAGATAAATGCCTCTTTATTCCACGATTCTCAAAAAAATTGTTAAATTCATTGGAGGTGAATTCTCCACCTCTACCAAACCTCAAACACTTTATTTTCATGTCCATTTCATTCTCAACCATAGCTTTGAATTCCTTACACTTATCTAGAGCTTATAATTTTTCTTTGAGAAAAGTAACCCATGCCATTCTAGAATAATCATCAATCAATAGTATGAGATACCTATCACCTTGAAGACTTCTTACTCTGGTAGGACCACAAAGTTCTATATGTGCTAGATCCAATAGTCGAATAGTAGATTTTTCTTTGAATTTAAAACTTCTTCAAGTGCTTGCTTCCCAATTTGACATTATTTGAAAATAGCATTAATAGGCTTTGTAATCTTCGGAAAATCTCTCACAACTTGAACTAAATTCATCCTCACTAGGCTATCAAAATTGATGTGACACATCCTTCTATACCATAGATAAATTTGATTAATTTGAGTCATAAATCAATGACCATTAGCACCTTTAAGCTGATAAAAATTTCCATTTTTCCTTCTTTCAATAGCAACCATAGTTTCAGAGCCTTTTCCGATCCCACATCCATCATCCTGAATTATAAGATTATAGCCTTTGTTACACATTTTTCCAGCACTCAAGAGGTTATGCCTTAAACCCTTGACATAAAGAACATCATTTGTATCAATGCTTGCCATCAAAATTGATTGAACCTTTTACACATATATTAGCATATGTATCATCACTAAACTTAACAAGACCTCCTTCATATTTCTCAAGTCTAACAAACTTAATTTTTTCACTGGTCATATGATTTGAGCATCCACTATCAATGATCCAGTAGTTCTTCTCCTATATAGCATGAAAATCAATCAACATATCATTATGACCTACTTTTGAAGCACTTTCCTTCACACATCTCTTAGAGTTAGTAAAATTAGATTCAAATTTTATAGCCATGAACAAGAATTCACTATTATCATCATCCCCATAGTCAAATTCATCATTAGATATACTAGCATCTTCTCTAACATACTAAATTTTCTTTATTTTTTACCTTTTTTTCCTTATTCTTGTGATTCAAATCTCTGTTTGGACATTTTGAAGCATAATGACCTATCTTTCCACAACTAAAACATTTGAAAGGTAACTTAGCTTTGTATTTACCAATACCATTTTGTCTTCTTCTCAAAAAATTTGATTCAACATCATTAAGATCCTCATGATCTGATTATTCACTCTTTTCTGATTTGTCAGCCTTGAAAGTAGTCTCAACTTTTGCATTACTTGAACCAAACTCTCTTAATTTAAAATTAGTTAAAGTTCCAATTAGTTGATCGCTAGAGTAATTATTTAGATTATGAAATTCCTCAATAGAAAAAACCTTACGACTATAGGTTTAAGGTAGATTTATTAGTACCTTCTTTACCAGATCATCATCTTCAATATTTCCATCAAGCCCTTTGATGCAATTGAAAAATTTTTCCACTTTCTACATGTAGCTTGTAATGTTTTCATCTTCTGACATCCACATATTTTCAAACATGATCTTTAGAGTTTGCATCTTATCCTCCTTGACCTTATCATTTCATTCATAAATGCTTTCCAACTTTTTCCAGATCTCATTAGCAATTTTTAGATTCATAACTTTCATAAGTTTAGTATTAGAAAGACCACTTAAAAGAGAATTCCTTTATTTACCATTGTTTTCATAGGCTTTGATCTCATCATCAGTACTTGGACCATTTGTATGAATAGTGTAACCAATCACAAAAGAATTCAAAACTCCATATCCAAGGGATACTAGAAAACCTTACATCCTTTTCTTCTAGAATGCATAATATGAACCATCAAATAAAGAAGAAACTCTCTTGTGCACCATCCCAAATCTACCTCAAGTGATTAATCTTTCTTCCAAGGAGCCTTTCTTCCATACCAATTGTTGAATGCATAAGACAATTCAGAGGGGGGTGAATCATTTATTCATGAAAACATCAAAACCCTCATAAATATTTAGATCCACATAAACTTTAACAAACTTTAATCTATTAGAATGATTTAGAATGAAAGAAAATAATAAAAATTGAAACACATCAATGTTGTGCACAATGGAACACCAAATTTACATGGAAACCCCAAGAATGGAAAAAAAATTATGAGGATTATCTCACAATATAATGTAATTTCAACACCGAATATAATAGGCTCAATTTTAAAGAGCTAACTACCCAAGAAGAAAGAAGGGCTCACTGCCAAATTGAAAAAAATAAGAAAAGAAGATTGTTATAGTGAGAAATCCATCTCAATGCAACAAAACATTCCACCATAGCATCACCAACATATTCACAACCTTTCTAAAGATTGTAGACACCTTATGTTCACTACTTCTAGTATTCTAACTCATTGAAGTTTGTATTTCACTTCACAAATTCACACTTCACACCTCTACAATTTTCATCACACACTCTACACTTTGATCCTCCATCAACACTTATTTATACCTTCTTCAACCTTGGAAACATTCTCCAAGGTTGATTATGCAACTCAGCCATGAAAATTCAAATTAGGTCAGCACCAAAACATTCTCATGGAGGAAAGTAATGAAGGTGGACCTAAATCCACTTGTACACAACACGCAACACTTTCAAAATCACCAAAGAAAATACACAATTAGTGTAAACACCCAAGGTCAATTGAACCTACGTAAATACCATCAAAAAATTTAGCACATGCTTCCTTTGATCCAAATATGACTCACAGACAACAAATATCACTTGAACACAATTTGGAATATTCCATAAACACCTCAAAAACTAAAAAATTCCTTTGTAACAACTTTCACTAGGACAATGTATACACCTAATACACTCAGATAATCTTCCACACACTATAACTCAAGAAATAAATTTATAGAGCACCAGACCATGAAAAAATTTAATCGAAGTTGGATATGAAGTTTATTAAAATACTTCCATAATTGCAAGACTAGAAATCAAACTATAGAGAATGTAGAGCAAAACTATTTCTCTCAAATACCACTACAACATGGTTCACACACTAGTGAACACAAATTTATCTACACAATGATCTAGAGAAATAAAATCTGGATATAACAACTATGAACACCTCTAACCAACATATCCAAACCACACAAGTAGATCTTCAGCATAGAAGAAATGTCAAAGAAAAATTTGAACTCCATGTTGTATGCCAAAACATCTCTACAACACACTATTTCTTCTTTTATTCAAATTTTCTCAAAAGCACTTGGAAACCAAGCACCACAAACACATTCTTATAATCTTCAACACTTCCTCATCAACACCAAGCCAATTGAAGCACAACAAATCAACCAAACAATATCCACAAATAATTTTTTATCAAAACAACACTAGAGGTTGAAACCAGTAACACTTACTAATCACAACATAATGAAACCAATCAAAGCATCAAAAAATTTAAACCATCACCATTTGAAATCAATGAAAACACAAAAATTTATATTAACATTGAGACAACACCAACTACTCATACTTTCAACAAGCCTCACTCTGAGAGGGCTCACTACCCAGAAGAAAAGAAGGGCTCACTGCCAATTTATAAAATAGAATAAATAAGAATGTTACAATGATAAATCCATCTCAAAGAAATAGAAAGATCCACCAGAACATCACCACTACATTTTTAGCCTTTCTAAATAATGTAGACACCTTCTACTCACTAATTTTAGTATTCTAACACATTAAATCTTACATTATGTTTTACACTTTCACACTTCACAACTTTTCACTTCATATTATGCACACCATCACCCAATTCTCCATCAACTTAACACATTTATACCATCCTCAAACTTGAAAACAATTGACAAGGTTGGATATGCACCTCAACCATGTAAATTCAAATTAGGTCATCACTAAGCATTCCCAGGGTGGAAAGGAATGAAAGTGAACAACACCACTCTTTAACTCAAATCCAAATCATACATATACACCAAGTCATGCTTCCACAAACACCAAAGCATTTCCACAATTAGTATAAATACTCAATGTTGATGAAACCTATGTAAACACCATTAAAAATTTAGGTGCACACTTCCTTTAATCTAAAGATGTCTCATTAATAATAAAAATCACTTGCACACAATCTAGAATATTCCCTAAATACCCTAAAATCCTACAAAATCCTTTCCAAGAACTTTCACCTGAAGAACATACTCATCCTTCACACCTAGATAACTTTCCTCGTACTGTAACACATGAATTCAACCTTGTGGATAACCAAACTTCAAAAAACTTAGATTAAATATAGATATGAGAAATATAAGCACACTTCCAAATCTGTAGGACTAGAAACCATACTACGAAGAAATGTGGAGCAACACCATTTCTCCCAAACACCACTGCAATACACTATTCACATACTAGTGAACACAACATTCTCTCCGCAATTATCTGAAACCTAAAAATTTGGACATAACACTTATCAACACCTTTGATCAACATATAAAAACCACACAAGTAGATCTTAAACCATGAAGAAATGCAGAGTAGAACCAAATCACTATCTAATAAACTAAACACCTCTCAACCACACTATTTTATCTTTTCTTCAAATTTTATTAAAATCACTTGGAAACTAAGCACCACAAACACATTCTCAACATCTAGAACACCTTCAACTATACCACACACATTCTTATAAAATCAAAACTAGAGGTTGACATTAGTGACACTACTAATGACAAGATAATGCAACTAATCAAAGTATCACCAAGGTTGACATCAATGCAACAACATAGATTTGTTGAAATCAATGAAAAAACAAAATACACATACTTGCAAGAATCTACCCCTTTGTCATTGATGACAATACATGATGTGAAAAACCACCAAAAACAAAAATAACAACTTTGATTACAAAAGAACATACTACACCACAATGCACACTGCTCTCCCTTACACACGCATCAATTCTCTCCAACACTTTCTCTTTCTGATGACTTAACTCTCTCTCTCCTTTTTAGCTTACTCTCTCTTTTTTCACTTTACTATATCCCCCTTTAACATCAATGGAAAAATTTTACACACTTGTATCTTTCCCATTTGACATGAAACATACATACTCTCTCTCCCTCAAAAGAAACAACTACTTTGCAACCATTGTATTCACTTCTTTTGACAAGACTTCAAAGAAAAAAACTTACTCCCCATGACTACAAAAACCAACGATGTTACTACCTACTCCACCTAAGAGGTAGCCACCAATATAAGTCTAGAATAGGGAATAAATATTGAGATCCACTGGACTAAAGCATATCCTTATGCATCTCATTGAAAGAGAGTGGAGAAATAACCCCAAACTTATCCTGAAGATACTCAAAATTATCCTTAGGAAGAGCCTTAGTGAAGATATCTACAACTTGATCCTTAGTAGGCACATACTCCAACTTCACCTCATTGTCTGCAACCTTCTCTCTCAAAAAGTGATACCAGGTTGAAATATGCTTTATCCTTGAATTCATTACTAAATTATTTGAAATGTTGATAGCACTTCTATTATCACATAAAATAGAAATAGGTTCACCATATACCACTCTGATATCCTTCAAGGTTTATTTAATTCATATCAATTTTATGTAGCATGATGTTGCAACAATATATTCTACCTCTATAGTAGATAATAACATTGAATCCAACTTCTTGCTTAGCCAAGACACCAATATATTTCCAAGAAAGAATGCACCACCACCTGTACTCTTTCTATCATTCATAAAACCTACCGAATCTACATCTATATAAGTACTCAGAGTGAAATCAATATCCTTTGGATACCACAAGCTATGTTTCAGAGTGTCTTTCAAATATCTAAATATTCTCTTACTACTGCCACATGTGACTCCTTGGGATCTTTAAATATAGACACAAGACAAACTGCATGCATGATATCTAGTCTAGTAGTAGTTAGATATAGCAATCCTCCAATCATTGATCTGTACTTTCTTTGATCAACCTTAGGAGATTCATCATTTTTTTCTCAATTTGAAACCAATAACCATAGGGGTACGTAATGGTTTAGTCTTCCATTCCAAACTTCAACATTTCCTTGACATACTTTGATTGTGAAATGAATACCCCTTTCTTTGTCCAATTGATTTGAAGTCCAAGGAATAAATTAATCTCCTCAAACATAGACATATCAAACTCTTTCTACATCTCTTCTAAAAATATCTTACACATTTATTCATTACCTCCAAATATTATGTCATCAACATACACAACCACAATAAAGATTTGATCTTTCTCCACCTTAAAGTCAAAATTACTATTTGTGGTACCTTTATTGAATCCTTGCTACAATAAGTACCTATCCAACCTTGTATACCAAGCTCTAGGAGCTTGCTTCAGTCCATATAATGTCTTCTTCAATATACAAACCATATTAGCATTGTATGATAACTAAAAGCCTTGTGATTGTTCAATATAAACAACTTCTTCCAATTCACCATTCAAGAATGCATACTTCACATCCATCTGATACACTTTAAAATATTTTTGTGCTGCAAAAGACAAAAAAATCTTAATAGATTCCATCCTTTCCATGAGAGAAAATTAAGGTCTCCTCAAAATATATTCCTTCCAATTGTGAGTAGCCTTTACACAAAAATCTTGCCTTGTTCCTAACAACTTCTCCATTCTCATTCAATTTATTATAGAACACCCGCTTATTTCCAATCACATTCTTGTTTGTTGTTCTTGGGAAAAGTTCCCAAGTTTGATTCTTCTCAATTTGCATCAATTTTTCTTCCATAGACTTGATCCAATACTCATATTTGCATGGTGTTATGCCTTACATAACCACCCCATCTTTTGCCTTGGTCAAAATGGGTCCCCCTTTTGTGTTTTTTATCTTTTGTTGTTTTCAAACAAAGTTTGGAGTCTTTTGTTTCAAACACTTTGTTTTTCTTTGGTTTAGTCTATCAACATTGGAGCCAGAACCAAATCGGGTTTTGAAACTTCTTTCAAAACTCGTTATGATCCCCATCCCGACAGTTTATCTTTTCTGGCCTTTTTGTTTTGTCTTTATCAAACTCAGAGCTAGAGTGGACATTAAGTTGAAGTTTATTGAAAAATTGCAAAATCAAAATCCATCCCATCTCTGCTTACGCTTTTTCAACTTTGGTTTTAGACTAAGCCCTTGTGTTATGTTTTATTATGTCGGTCTTTTTATTTTAATTTTTGTGTTTGATTTTGTTTTATGCTTGGTTGGCAGACCCGAACCTGGAAAGGGAATGAAGTTGGGAAATTCTTTAAGTTACCAAATCAGTTTCTATTCTGATTTTGATCCTGCCATTTCTTGGTCGTTGAATTTTTACTAAAGTCACACTGTAGTCAAGTGTTTGTTCTTCTCCATTTCTGACTTTGCTTAACTACATTTAATGCATTAATGAAAACTACCATGAATAGGTAGAAACTCTGATTTTTACCTTCATCAGGGATTAAACGTGCTATTATTATCATTGTTAAAGAATCAAGAGCAAAATAAAGTAGTTGCAGAGTTCATCTGAGTGAATTGATTGAAGGAGGAGGAGATAGTTGCTCGCGAATCAATTCATAAGGTTAGCCAGGTTTTTGCATTCGAGGTAGGGTTCCTATTCTCATTTTTCTCTTTATTTTTCTTTTGTGTTCTTTGTTCTTGTTGTTTGATTTAGATCTTTGGGTGAGTTCGTTCTTTTAGTAGGTTGGTGTGTTCATTTTTCTTTGTTTGTTTGTTGTTCTTGATTTTGGATTTTATGCTTGCATTTTTGGTTTTATAGTGAGTTAGGGCACAGTCACTTTCATGTTTTTTATCGTGATCGCATCATGCTGATTTTTGTTTTAATTAGGGTTCGTCAGTAATGTAGATTAAATCATGTTTTGTAGTGAGTTAGGGTTGAGTAAAATGGTAGTTTTTACTTAGAATCTTTTGCACATTCGGTCTAGTTAAAGTAGAGGGGTTGGATCCGTGCCCTAATTTTATATTGTGTTTTTCTAGGTTAGGGTTTTTTAATGTGTTTTTGTGATCACGTCTAAAAATGATTAAATATGATGCCCTAAAATACAGTTGTCCCTATGGTCATATGGGAATGGTCATTTTATGCCATATTTTAAGCCTTATTTCATTTAATATGACCTTAGTTTTAATCATGGAGTTACACACTAAATGGATAAAATCATCGATGGCATCATGGCCAGCATAGCCAAAAGTGGGATCGGAATTGATTTAGAGTTTTCAATGTGTTTTAATATTTAGTGTCAATTCCATTTTCCATCCCATCTCCGACTCCGCTTGCAGTAAGAAGCTTTATTTCATGAAAATAATTAACCTTGGTGGAGGTGGAACTGAAATAGAATATGAAAACAAAAAATTTGAAGGAAACCAAATCAGTTTCCATTTCGGTTATGATTCCGATCACTATTTCACTTTCGACTCTGAGCCCGCTTCTTTTTAGTAGAATTACCATTTGAGTTTCGACTCCGAGCCCAACAGTGTTTTAAAGGAGGATTATTTAGGATGTTGTCTGCTTGGTTCCGCCTCTGATGTGTGTATAACAGGTATGGTTTTAAAACATATTTTGAGATATTTATCCAGAGGATCTAACTAGAGGTTTTGTTGCAGGAAAGCTAAGAGGATGTCAGGAACATTAAGAGAAGCCTTTCAAAGGAACCAGCCTATAGGAACATCAAAAGTAGTAGCCAAATCAAAGAAGATAAAGCCAGAACAATTACCTTATACCTTAAGGTATAATCATAAGAGTCTTGTTGTCACAGTGAGCAAAGTAGAATCAGATTGGTCTGACATCACTAATACAAATTTGGGCCAGTACAATTTTTGAGGACACTTATACTGATACATTCAATGAGGATGTTACCCCTAGAACTAAGAGAATTGTTGATTCTGGTTTTGCTCATATCACATTGTTTCCTCTATCAATACAGTGCCCAGAGTTAATCTTGACAATAGAAAATGCTTATAATCCTACTACCCAACAACGCATGGATTCCCAGGATAATGTAATCATTGATCTTACTCCTCATATGTTTCAAAGTATATTTAATGTCTTGGATCCCAAGAACTTGGTGCTTATGGATGAGGCAGAGGCCTTAGAGAAGTACAACCAATATAAGGAATCCAACAAGTCGCACTTGAACAAAAAATGGTTGAAGATAGAGAAGAAGTCTCTAACCAAGATTGCAGACCAACCAAAGAGGGCAGATTTCTATAAGGAGGTGTCAGATTTAATAATGATGTTGTCTAGGGATTTTGGGAAGAGAGATGCCTTTCATTTCAAGGAGTGGATGTTTCCCTTCATCCAGATAATTTTAAATGGCACCCATCATTTTGATTGGCCAAAGATTGTATCAGATGCTATTCATGATCAACTGACTAGTATTAGGGAGACTAAATTCTTATTTATGACTTCTTACATTGTGTATGTAGCAGCAAGGTTGGGTATCTTCCTAGGTTTGAATAGAGTGGGGATAATGGGAGTGTTAGATGGATAGAAGAAGGTATGGGAGCATTATAACCAATTGTCCCTACAAGTTGTTGAGACTCAATACATAAGGGTTAATGATGCATTCATATATGTGGTCATTAACCAACTCAATGGAGATCCAGGGTGTAGACTGAGTCAAGAAGCCATGGCATTCATTGTTGAATGGGGATGTTGGTATATTCAATACCCCAGGTTTACATATTTCAGGATAGCTAGTTTTGAAGGTCATCCACATCTACTGTCAAGGTGTTGCAATAACAGGATAGTATTGATGGAATTTGTATATCAGGCTCTTGGAGTTAATGCTCGGTTTGGATTAAAACATAAGACAGGATGTCACAAGTTCCCCATGAAGTTGGTTGAGTATAATTGTCAACATTTGGTAGGAGCAAAGGTGGTCTACAGTGAGCTTATACAGTTAAAGTTAGGTTTATACACAGCTCGAAAGCACTTTGACCCAAAGGGTAAGATGAATGCCTTGTTTCCTTCTGTGTTTGACAAGCATTTCAACTTATTAGAAGATTTTTGGAGTGACTGACAGGATGAATATGATTTGAGAAAAAAGAATCAGGAGATATTACCTGTCTCACTCATGTCAGAGTTTGGAGTAAAGAATGACATTCCTGACACCTTGGTGGATGATGGAATTGTATTGGATCCATCTTATGAAGCTTTGAACATTGGAACTAAAAGTCTGGATCCAATTGACTGGGATGGTGAGGAAACTATTGATATTAAGCAGATAGGAAGAGCAGTCTTGGATAGAAGTGTTCAATGGTTGGTTTTCAGAATCAAAGTTCCTCAAGGACCAGCTCCTAAAAAGGGGAAAGGGTATAAAAGGCTCAAAATAAAGACACCTCACGAAGAGCCTTTGGAGTTCCTTCCTCTAGACATTGAAGAAACAGAGCTTGAAGCAACAATTGATGAAGCAGAGACACAAGAAGGAGATGCTCAAATCATATTAGTTGTTTCAACACCTACATTAGGTGAATCTTCTACTCAAGTTCCGCTTGCAAAGAATAAAAGTTTGAAGATAGCTGGGTTGATGTGCCAGAATTAGATGTATTACAACAAGTCTTCACCAGTTATGACGAGTTTATTGCAGAACCAACTTCACATGCATAATTTGTTTGCATGCATAGCTTTCTTCCTCTTTGCATGTTACATGCAGCACTGACAATTTTGGAGCGCATGACTTTCTTATTTTCTATTCTCTTTTCTTGCAGATTAACTGAGTTTCCAAGGATAATTATAAAATCCTAAAAGGGTGGATGACTTAAAATAGAAGTGGATTTGGAATTTTGTATATCTATAAATACCCTATGGGTATTATATTGTAAGGGTCGACTGATAGAGATTAGAATTGGCCTACCTGATATTAGGAGATAGAATTTTGCATAGTTATTATAGAGATACATTGTTACTTGATTTTTATAGTTAAATAAAATTACAGGTTTTTGCAATATGGTGTTAGAATTGAGTTGTTTTACTTGATAAGGCTGATAAGTTATAATCTATATGTATGCTAGTGATTGTACTGAAGCATAGAGTTTCTTTTGTGATGAAAGTCCTTAGAAGGAACCAAATTTAAGGATTGTCCATTTAGATTATCATTGAATTAAATTTGTTGAAGTCTGTTGATCTATGATCTTGACAATGAATGAATATGTGTTCTTTTTGGAATCTTTCAAATAGTTGTGATAGGCGAAGTAAAATAAGCACCTTAGATGCATACAATGGTATAGATTATTCTGTAAATTGTATCATGCTTTGGTTTTTCTTGATCTGTTGGAAAATTTTAATTGTTGAAGATATATGTCTGGATGTTAGATGAGTTTTTTTCATGTTTACTAGTTTACCCTTTGATCTATCTTTTTCTTTTGTTTGAAACCCCCTCGATTTACTAAAACAATTCAGTAAAATGAGTCATTGCTTGCATTCTTTGTTACCAGCATAGGCCCCTTGAACATTACAGTTGCATGAATAGATTGAGTGACACCAAACAGTTGAGAGCCAACTACCAAGACCTTGGGAGTTAGGCTACTATATGTTATCTTTCTTTTCCAAGAGAAATAGAGTAGAAATATTATGTTTTAATGTTGTTTGTGTCATTTTCATGATCAACAAAAGTTGGCGCTAGAAGGAGGGCCTGAAAGAACAAGCCAACTCGCATTATGCCTTTCTCACCGAAGAAATATGGGAGGATTATAAGATCCTCTACTAATCCTAAACCATTTGAAGAACTTCAGACCCCGGTTAGACCTAGACCCCATGCTCGTAGGATATTGATACCTACCTTGCCACCACCGCTTACTCCACTTGGATTCCCACCAAATCCACCTATACCACCACCAGTTTCACCTACATCACTAGTGCCAAGTAGGCCTGAGTCTCCACCAATTCAGCCTATATCACCACCTGCTCAACCAATCACACCCATGGCTTACTTTGTGAATAACCCCTATCCATTATGGACTATTCCAGGAGGAATCCATGATTTACCAAAGAACCCATAAATTTTTTGTCCTAAGTACATACATGGTGAATCAAGAAGTGTTGAGGAGCACATACAAGCATTCAAAGATGCTTGCACAAGAGCTCAAGTTCCTCAACAAGATGTGGTATATAGACTGTTTCCTTACTGTTTAGGAGATATGGCATATAACTGGTATTTAAATTTGCCCCGAGGATCTATCCTAGGTTGGACAGATTTAGAAAATGCTTTTATTAATCAATTTTGGGTTTATATAGACCCTGCCATTTTGTATCACCAGTTTGCCACCATAAGAAAGGAAAATCATGGGCCACTATCTTTGTTCAATACTAGATTCCAAAGGATGTATCATAGGCTACAAGATCCTTACTTAGTGGCCGAAGATATAGCTATTCAGACATATTTAAGAGTTGTGAATCCTTTAATTGGCCTATTCTTGTAGAGAACTTATCAGCCTGGTGAGTTAGACTATTTGTCTAAAGTTTATCATCTGGCCATCAAGTTGCAACAATAGATAAGTCTACAACCAAGAGGTTTAGGTTTATCTCTTCCTCCCATGAATTATCTGATGCCTAATCCACCATTATATAGCATTGTCCTAGGGATGTCCTATTCCCAATATGGACCTGTGTCTGAGCTACAAGCTCCACCTACCATGCCCTTTTTCAGTAATGGCATGCAAGATTCTTCTCAACAACCTCAAAATACACAACAACAAGCAGGAGGATCAACCCATGTTCATTCCCTAGCCATAGTACAAACTGTGCAGAATGAGAAAATTGTCCAACTGACTAGTGAGTTAGAGACTCTTAAGAAGACTCTATCTCAAATGTCTAATAATATGGTGCAACTAAGGAAAAACTCTCCCCACAAACAAAATCAGAATTACAACAACCAGGGAGGTTACAACAATCAGGAAAATTATTCCAATCAAAATGTGAACAAGAACACCAATCGGAACTTTCAAAGTCAAAATTCCTCTAACTAGAATTACCAAAATCAGAACAGAAGATATAACCAGAGGTTCAACAACAACAACAAAAATAGATAGTGGAATACTGGACCTACCAATGGGGGAGTTCCCCATAACTATCAGTCTAGTGAGGAGAGACCACACACTGCTAATGTTGCTGACCTCAATTTTATGACTAATTGGTGCAGGCTAAATGATACTGCAGCACATTCTGAGGTTAACTGCCCTGAAATGGAGAAGATTGTCAAGTTTGCACAAGCTGATGCCCATCCTCTAGTAGGAAATTCCAATCAAGATAATGGGCCAGTCAGTACTGCTATGACTTATGAAACTATTGAAGAAAGATACAGTTTCCTATGCAAGGAGATAATGAGCCAGAGGAAGATGTTTATGATGCTCAAGCTTTTCAGTCCAAAGGAGGTCACTTTCTGAGAAATCAGAATAAGGGCCCATTTACTACATCTGCACCCCCAAACAACATGGTCCCACCAAACCAAGATGCAGATAATAATCCACCACCACCAAAGGGACCTTCTAATCTTTAGAATAGAGGCAATCTGCCTCCTTTTCCCAAGTATCATGTTAGGAATGATTCAGAATTTGACTTCATTGTAGAATTGCAGAGACAGAAGACTTCTTTGTCATTCTTTGACATCATGAAGTGGTGCCCATCTCAACGGGAGGTAGTATTGAAAGCCTTGGAAGAGGAAGATCGCTTAAAAGGAAAAGGTAAAGTGACTCTAGAAAAGGAGACAAATGCAACCATTTATAAAGGTAAGACTAGTACCCCACCTTTTCTGTTAAGTTTAAGAATATTTGGAAAGAATCTACACAATTATTTATTGGATTCTAGAGCATCAGGAAATTTCATGCCTTTTTCGATATGTAAGAAGTTAGGATTGAGACCTATCCCAACCAATAAGAAGGTGATTCAGTTGGATAAAACCGAAGTCAATGTTGTAGGTGAATTAAAGAACATGCATGTGCAGGTTGGAGTAGACCCAAAGATCCAGACCTATATAGATATCCAAGTAGTTGATATCCCAGAAACATATGGTATGCTCCTAAGTCGAGATCTAATGAAAAGAATAGGGAGATATCTATCCTTGGATTTCACTCACATGTGGTTACCATGGAAAGGAGTTGCAACACAAATAAGGATTGAAAGTGAACCAAGACTCAAGCACATGATCACAAAGTATGATGCTTCAAATGAAGTAGCATACTTTGAGACTGAGATAGGAGTTTACAAACAAGAAGAAGTCTTTACTTTATTTGTAGTCAATCCTAGGGATACATTTCCCTTAGAACATAGTGACCCAATGATCTACATCAACTAGCAGGTTCTGATAAGGAAATTACAACAAGATAGGTTGGTTTTAGGAGAAGAAACTGATTTGAGTAGTTTGTTGCTTCCTAATTAGTGTAGGATACATTATCATAATCATTCAGAATTAACATGTCAATCATGCTTAGATATTCTAAGTCATGTAGATTAGCCTCAACAAATATGTCAAGAGAAACAATCCCAGACCTCCATCAATGAGTTTTCTTTCCAAGTTAAGGATGCAACTATTCTTACACGGGCTAGTCTTTCTCAACAAGAAGGTCCTTCACCAGAAGAATAGACTTAGGTTGTATGTTCTGAAATCCAACAAGAATTTGAGGTGTCCCAGTTCCTATTTAATACACCTGCCCAACATACTTTTCCAATACCCAAGGCATTGATGAGAAATGAGTTGGATTGTAGTTTAGCCCAAGAGGGTGTTCAGGACAGGCTGAAAACATAGAAAAATCTTCAACTGAACTTTTTCCCAAGTCAAATTCTGATAAACAACAAAATTATGAGCCACCACACATCTCAAGTAAGTCATCCCCTATTATTCATAAAAAGAAAGAGCTCCCAACCAAAGATAAATTATGGACTCTTAAATTTGATGGTTCCAAATCTAAAGCAGGAAGTGGACCAGGGATTGAGCTAACTAACCCAAAAGGGAAGACTTACTTTGCTTCTTATAGATTGTAGTTCAGTTGCACAAACAATGTGGCTGAGTATGAAGCACTTACACGGGGTCTTATGTTTGCTCATAAGAAGAAGGTTACTGCTCTCATGGTTATGGGAGATTTTGAGGTGATTGTAAAGTAGGTACGTAGCCAATATACATGTCACAACAAAAGACTGGTTGCATACAGAAATAGGGTTTGGAATTTAATTGAATATTTTGATGCTTTTGGGATTAGTATGATCCCTAGGGAAGCTAATCAAATTGTAGATGCTCTTTTTGTTCCTACAAGCACATTGGAACCCATGCAAAATTTTCATCTAAAGAGGTTTTCAGTTGAGTTGATTTTAGTCCCATCTATTTCGTATAATGTTAGACACTTTCAGGTATTTGATGATGATCAACACATTTTAGCCTTTTTGGAAATTTTTGATGTTTTTCAAGGACAAATAATAGATGAATCTGAATGAGATCGGGGAGATTGGGACCTTGAGAAAGAGAGTCCAGAAGGGATATTGGATTTAAAGTGTAATAGCATTTTGAAGGGAATGGTTGCTTTAGAAAGGATATTTGGTTCAAATCCAAGGGCTCATCAAAGGATGCCTACAGAGAGTGAGGGAGGTAAGTATGAATCTATTAATTTGACTCACTCAGGTCCGGAAAGGAATGTTCTTATAGGAAAAAATTGTCCTCAAGAAATTAAGGACAAGATAATCAAGGTCTTGGAGCAGAACATTGAAGCTATAGCTTGGAGTTATAATGATTTAAAAACTTTTGAAACATTAGTGATTACTCATACCATCCCTCTCAAGCCAGATGCCAAGCCTTTTCGCCAAAAGCAGCACCCAGTCAATGCTTTAATTGAGCCCTTAATTTAGGAGGTGCAAAAACTTTTCTCTGGTAGAATAATCTTTCTGGTTAGACATTCTACCTGGGTGGCTAATTTAGTTCCTGACTGCAAGAAGAACGGTGAGATCAGGTTATGTGTGGATTTTAGGAATCTAAACAAGGCCTCTGAGAAAGATAATTATCCATTACCTTCTCTTGATGAAGTATTACAAAAGGTAAATGGATCCCAAATGATGTCATTTTTGGATGGTTATTCTGGATACAATCAGGTCTTGGTAAGTCATGAGGATAGAATGAAGACTACTTTCACCACTAAATGGGGAACATTTTCTTACAGGAGGATGCCATTTGGTCTCATCAATGCTAGAGCTACTTTTCAAAGGGCGATGGATGTAGCTTTCAAAGATCTAATAGGAAAATGTATAATCATTTATGTAGATGATTTAACCATCTTCTCTAGGAATAGAGAAGATCATGCTACAGACCTGGAAAAGGTTCTAAAGAAATGTATAAGTTATGGTGTCTCTCTTAACCCAAATAAATGTGTATTTAGAGTGTCTAAAGGAAATCTCTTAGGTCACATTATATCAGAGGAGGGGATTTCCATAGATCCTAACCGAGTGGAGGCCATCTTGAAATTGACAAAGCCAGGAAGCAAGAAGGAAATGAGGTCTTTCATTGGAAGGATCAATTTTGTTAGGAAATTTATAACAGGGTTTGTAGAGCTTGTCAAACCACTCAATGAAATGATGAAGAAGGATGCAAAAATTGAGTGGAGTGAAGAGGCTAAGTCTGCTTTTATGTAGATTAAACAATCCATATCTGAGGCACCTATTTTGACAAGCCTAGATTATATAAAACCCTTCTACATCTATTCTTTTGCTTCTAATCATTCATGTGCAACAATTTTAACATAGAGAAGAGAAGAGAGCGAGGAGAGACCGATTGCCTTTATGAGCTCTCCATTTAAGAATGTAGAAGTAAGGTATTCACCACTATAAAAACATGTCTTTTCATTGGTATGAGCAGTGAAGAATTTTAGGCATTACATAATTTGAAGTCAAGTGATGGCCACAGTTCTAGATCCAGTTGTGAAGTCTCTTCTGATGCAAAGTGAATTAGGGGAACAAAGAGGGAAATGGATGGAAATCTTGCAGGAGTTTGACTTAGAGATTCACCTGATGAAACTCGTTTGAGGACAAGGATTGTCAAAAGAAATGGCTAAAGTAGACAGAAATATCACTTGCCAATAGTACACTGTCCAATCATTCACAAAGGATCCCTGGTATACAAATTTAGTCTTCTTCCTCCTCAATAACAAATGTCCAGAAGGGATGAATGCTACTCAGACGAGAGCATTAAGGATGAAGAGTGCTCATTACATGCTCAAAGGGGGATCCATTTACAAAAATAATTTTCAAGGAATTTACCTATGTTGTTTGGATCAGCAAGAAGCTAAACATGTTATTTCTAACTTTCATGGGAGGCATTGAACATGGCATGGATCTACTGATTCTTTGGCTCATTAGATTTTAAGATTAGGCTATTATTGGCCTTATGTATTTAGAGATGCACATCAGTACTGCAAGACTTGTCATGTATGCCAAACTTCTACATCTAGAGAAAGAAATCCTGCAATGCCCTTGCAACCAGTATATGACGTAAGGCCATTTTCTCAATGGGAATTTTGTTCTGTAGGTGTAATTAATCCAAATTCTTCTGTAGGTCATAAATTCATCTTGACTGCAATTGACTATTGCACACGTTGGACTGAGGCCCAACCTTGCAATAATAGCACCACAAAGGTGGTCATCAAGTTTCTGACTGAGAACATCACAACCAGGTTTGGAGTTCCATTTGCTCTGGTATGTGATAATGGCCCTGCTTTTTCTTCTACTTATTTCATTTCATGGGCCTATGAACATAAAATTGTTTTGAAGTATTCTTCCAATTACTACCCTCGGGAAAATGGAGTGGCTGAGTCCACAAATAAAAAACTTGTTGGAAGTTATAAGAAAGTTGTTAAAGAATAATCCTAGGGACTGGCACACCCAGTTGAGATTTGCCTTATGGGCAGATCGAACTAGAATCAAAGCAGCTCTAGGAAACTCACCTTTTAAGTTAGTTTATGGCCAAGATCCAATTTTCATGATTCAATTACATATACCTGTCCTTAAATTCATGCAGGAATTTTATAACGAGGATGATAGGATTGAGGTTAGACTACTTAATTTATTAAACATGGAAGAGCAAAGAGATGCAGCTTTGCAGAAATTCTCTAAGCATTAGGCTGTTGTCAAATGCTGGTTTGACAAAAGAGCTAAAATAAAATCCTTTAGAATATCAAATTTTGTGTTATTATGGGATAAGGCTAGAGAGAAGAAAGGATATCATCAGAAGTTTGATAGACTTTGGTTAGGTCCTTAACAAGTGGCTGAAATATTAGGCAAGAATGCTTTTCATTTGAGTACCTTACCAGGAGTGCATGTTTCATTACCAGTTAATGGTCAGTTTCTCAAGCACTATTTTGGTGCATAAAAGGTTTGATGTTTTAAAAGGAAAATTTATTATACTGTATCATATGTAAATAAGTTTCTGATTTTTTATTTTTTTTTGTTTTTGTTTTGTTTGTTTTCTTTATTTATTTTTGTTTGTTTCTTTTGATTTATTTGGTCTTGTTTCGTTGGGGATCTTCATTTTGTTCATTTCAAATTAAGGGGTTGTTATTCAAAGTATGTTTCTGGTACTAGGAGAGAAGTTGGTTTAGGTATTTTCATTACACCATTGAAAAGGATTTTGTTCTAAAACTTATGTTTTATGACCATTCTAGTTTGGGTTGGAAAAGTTATTAAGGATAGAAGATATATTGTGAATATCTCATGAATTGTGATCAAAGATCTGTCACCAAATTAAAAAAAAATCTGCATGAGTAAGTACCTATTTGTTTTAGAATGGCTCTACCCTTTGATTCAAGTGAAAGATCTGATTCCAATACTATGATGAAATCCATAGTAGTTCTTAGCCCATGTTTCAGATTCATTATGTTTGAAGTATTGAGGAAGGTGCACAAAAAATTTCCACAAGCAAGTTTTAAAAAAAAAAATGATGAATGAAAGAAAGAAAGAAAGAAGAAGCAAACTCAATATCAAATGGGTAATCAAGTATCTCTATCGGGGCTATGGATGCCTGTCTAGTAGTAGAGCAATGTTTTGAGAGAACTAGAGGTATCTCTGTCGGGGCTATGGGTGCTTGTCTGGTAGCGGAGCAATTCCTAGGATTTTACTACATGATAGTTAAAGGACTCAGCCTATGTAGCTTGAATCTTAAGGTATAGTTGTTCACAAACAGAGAAAGTACCTACAAAGAATGATGCACAATATATTGCACACACTCAGATTTAGAAATAACTCATGAGCACATATATCTGAGATCTAGCTCACACTTATCCTACATATAGCTAATCTTATTCAATTTAGTATGCTTCATAAACCAAGTGGTTTTAGGATGACTGAAATTTTCTTTGGGTATCTTGAAAATGGGTAAAGCATTTTCCCAACCGAGTCACCATTTGTTATACCTTGCATAACCACCCCATCTTTTGCCTTGGTCAAAATGGGTCCCCCTTTTGTGTTTTTTATCTTTTGCTGTTTTCAAACAAATTTTGGAGTCTTTTGTTTCAAACACTTTGTTTTTCTTTGGTTTAGATGGTCGGCATTGGAGCCGAAACCAAATCAGGTTCTGAAACTTCTTTCAAAACTCGTTTCGATCCCCATCCCGATAGTCTATCTTTTCTGGCCTTTTTGTTTTATCTTTGTTGGAGTCAGAACCGGAGTGGACGTTAAGTTGGAGTTTATTGAAAATTTGCAAAATCAAAATCCATCGCGTCTCCGCTTCTACTTTTTCAACTTTGGTTTTAGACTAAGTCCGTGTGTTATGTTTTATTATGTCGATCTTTTTATTTTACTTTTTGTGTTTGATTTAGTTTTATGCTTGGTTGGTGGACCCGGATCTAGAACGGGAATGAAGTTGGGAAATTCCTTAAGTTACCGAATCAGTTTCCATTCCGATTCTGATCTCGCCATTTCTTGTTCATTGAATTTTTACTGAAGTCGCACTATAGTCAAGTTTTTATTCTTCTCCATTTCCGACTCCGCTTAACTACATTTAATGCGTTAATGACAGCTGCCATGCATAGGTAGAAACTCTGATTTTTACCTTCATTAGGGATTAAATGTGCTATTATTATCATTGTTAAAGAATCAAAAGCGAAATAGAGCAGCTGCAGAGTTCATCTGAGTGAATCAGTTGAAGGAGGAGGAGATAGTTGCTCACGAATCAATTCAGAAGGTTAGCCAGGTTTTTGTGTTCGAGGTAGGGTTCCTATTCTTGTTTTTCTCTTTATTTTTCTTTCATGTTCTTTGTTCTTCTTGTTTGATTTAGATCTTTGGGCAAGTTTGATGTTTCAGTAGGTTGGTGTGTTCATTTTTCTTTATTTGTT
This sequence comes from Sequoiadendron giganteum, assembly GCA_007115665.2. Lineage (NCBI taxonomy): Eukaryota > Viridiplantae > Streptophyta > Pinopsida > Cupressales > Cupressaceae > Sequoiadendron > Sequoiadendron giganteum. The sequence goes on from CM021103.1 coordinate 321,989,996, forward strand.
TGTTGTTCTTGATTTTGGATTTAATGCTTGCATTTATGGTTTTATAGTGAGTTAGGGCACAGTCGCTTTCACATTTTTTTATCATGATCGCATCATGCTAATTTTTGTTTTAATTAGGGTTCGGCAGTAATCTAGATTAAATCCTATTTTGCAGTGAGTGAGGGTTGAGTAAAATGGTAGTTTTTACTTAGAATCTTTTGTGCATTCGGTCTGGTTAAAGTAGAGGGGTTGGATTTGTGCCCTAGTTTTATATTGTGTTTTTTTGGGTTCGGGGATTTTTTATGTGTTTCTATGATTATGTCTAAAAATGATTAAATATGATGCCCTAAAATATAGTCGTCCCTACGGTCATATGGGCATGGTAATTTTATGCTATATTTTAAGCCTTATTTTGTTTAATATGACCTTAGTTTTAATCATGGAGTTACGCATTTAATGGATAAAACTGCTGATGACATCATGATCATCATAGTCGGAAGCGAGATCGGAATTGATTTAGAGTTTTGGATGTGTTTTAATGTTTAGTGTCAATTCCATTTTCCATCCCGTCTCCAACTCCGCTTGTAGTAAGAAGCTTTATTTCATGAAAATTATTAACCTTGGCGGAGGCGGAAGCGAAACCGAAACATAATATGAAAACAGAAAATCTGAAGGAAACCGAATCAATTTCCATTCTGGTTCTGATTCCGATCACTATTTCACTTCCAACTCCAAGCTCACTTCTTTTTAGTAGAATTACAATTCCAGTTCCAACTCCGAGCCTAACAGTGTTTTAAAGGAAGATTATTTAGGATGTTGTCTGCCTAGTTCCACCTTCGATGTGTGTACAAAAGGTATTTTTCTTTCGTGTTCTTTGTTCTTGTTGTTTGATTTAGATCTTTGGATGAGTTTGTTGTTTCAGTAGGTTGGTGTGTTCATTTTTCTTTGTTTGTTTTTTGTTCTTGATTTTGGATTTTAAGCTTGCATTTCTTGTTTTATAGTGCGTTAGGGCACGGTCACTTTCATGTTTTTTTATCGTGATCGCATCATGCTGATTTTTTTTTTAATTAGGGTTCGTCAGTAATGTAGATTAAATCATGTTTTGTAGTGAGTTAGGGTTGAGTAAAATGGTAGTTTTTACTTAGAATCTTTTGCGCATTCGGTCTAGTTAAAGTAGATGGGTTGGATCCATGCCCTAGTTTTATATCGTGTTTTTCTAGGTTAGGGTTTTTTAATGTGTTTCTGTGATCATGTCTAAAAATAATTAAATATGATGCCCTAAAATATAGTCATCCCTATGGTCATATGGGCATGGTCATTTTATGCTATATTTTAAGCCTTATTTCATTTAATATGACCTTAGTTTTAATCATGGAGTTACACACTAAATGGATAAAATCGTTGATGACATCATGGTCAGAATAGTCAAAAGCAGGATGGGAATTGATTTAGAGTTCTGGATGTGTTTAAATATTTAGTGTCAATTCCATTTTCCATCCCGTCTCTGACTCCACTTGTAGTAAGAAGCTTTATTTCATGAAAATGATTAACCTTGGTGGAGGCAGAACCAAAATAGAATATGGAAACAAAAAATCTGAAGGAAACCGAATCAGTTTCCATTCTGGCTCTGTTTCCGATCACTATTTCACTTCTGACTCCGAGCACGCTTCTTTTTAGTAGAATTACCATTCCAATTTCAACTCTAAGCCTGACAATGTTTTAAAGGAAGATTATTTAGGATTTTATCTACCTGGTTCCGTCTCCGATGTGTGTATAAAAGGTATGGTTTTAAAACATATTTTGAGATGTTTATCTAGAGGATCTAACTAGAGGTTTTGTTGCAAGAAAGCTAAGAGGATGTCAGGAACATTAGGAGAAGCCTCTCAAAGGAACCAACCTGCACGAACATCAAAATTAGTAGCCAAATCAAAGAAGATAAAGCCATAACAGTTACCTTATACCTTAAGGTATAATCATAGGAGTCTTGTTGTCACAGTGAGCAAAGTAGAATCAAATTGGTCTAACATCACTGATACAAATTTGGGCTAGTACAATTTTGAGGATGCTTATACTGATACATTCAATGAGGATGTTACCCCTAGAACTAAGAGAATTGTTGATTCCGGTTTTTCTCATATCACATTGTTTCCTCTATCAATCTAGTGCCCAGAGTTAATCTTGACAATAGAAAATGCTTATAATCCTGCTACCCGACAACGCATGGATTCCCAGGATAATGTAATCATTGATCTCACTCCTCATATGTTTCAAAGTATATTTAATGTCCCGGATCCCAAGAACTTGGTGCTTATGGATGAGGCAAAGGCCTTAGAGAAGTACAACCAATATAAGGAATCCAACAAGTCACACTTGAACAAAAAATGGTTGAAGATAGAGAAGAAGTCTCTAACCAAGCTTGCAGACCAACCAAAGAGGGAAGATTTCTATAAGGAGGTGTAAGATTTAATAATGATGTTGTCTAGGGATTTTGGGAAGAGAGATGCCTTTCATTTCAAGGAGTGGATGTTTCCCTTCATCCAAATAATTTTAAATGGCACCCATTAGTTTGATTGGACGATGATTGTATCAGATGCTATTCATGATCAACTGACCAATATTAGGGAGACTAAATTCTTATTTATGACTTCTTACATTGTGTATTCAGCAGCAAGGTTAGGTATCTTCCTAGGTTTGAATAGAGTGGGGATAATGGGAGTGTTAGATGGACATAAGAAGGTATGGGAGCATTATAACAATTGTCCCTACAAGTTGTTGAGACTCAATACAGAATGGTTAATGATGCATTCATATATGTGGTCATTAACCAACTCAATGGAGATGCAGGGTACAGACTGAGTCAAGAATCCATGGCATTCATTTTTGAATGGGGATGTTGGTATATTCAATACCCTAGGTTTACATATTTCAGGCTAGCTAGTTTTGAAGGCCATCCACATCTATTGCCAAAGGTGTTGCACTAACAGGATAGTATTGATGGAATTTGTATATTAGGCTCTTGGAGTTAATGCTCAGTTTGTATTAAAACATAAGATAGGATGTCACAAATTCCCCATGAAGTTGGGTGAGTATAGTTGTCAGCATTTGGTAGGAGCAAAGGTGGTCTGCAGTGAACTGATACAGTTAAAGTTAGGTTTATACACAGCTCGAAAGCACTTTGACCGAAAGGGTAAGATGAATGCCTTGTTTCCTTCTGTGTTTGACAAGCATTTCAAATTATTAGAAGATTTTTGGAGTGACCGATAGGATGAATATGATTTGAGAAAGAAGAATTATGAGAGATTACCTGTCTCACTCATGTCAGAGTTTGGAGTCAAGAATGACATTCCTGACACCTTGGTGGATGATGGAATTGTATTGGATCCATCTTATGAAGCTTTGAACATTGGAACTAAAAGTCTAGATCCAATTGACTGGGATGGTGAGGAAACTATTGATATTAAGCAGATAGGAAGAGCAGTCTTGGATAGAAGTGTTCAATGGTTGGTTTTCAGAATCAAAGTTCCTCAAGGACCAGCTCCTAAAAAGGGGAAAGGGTATAAAAGGCTCAAAATAAAGACACCTCCCAAAGAGCCTTTAGAGTTCCTTCCTCTAGACATTGAAGAAATAGAGCTCGAAGCAGCAATTGATGAAGCAGAGACACAAGAAGGAGATGTTCAAATCAGATCAGTTGTTTCAACACCTACATTAGGTGAATCTTCTACTCAAGTCCTGCTTGCAAAGAAGAAAAGTGGAGAGATGCTCAAGGAAACTCTTTATGACATAGCTGAAACCATGAATGGAAAAGGGGTAGAGATTCATGATGTTGGAACAGACTTGGATGAGACTATGTTAGAGAAGCATGTGCAAGAGAATATGCCTCTAGAGGAGGATAGTGAACAGCTAATGACACAAGAGGAGCAATGGGCATTGTTTGAAGAAGTTAAAAATGATGTTGATGCAAAAGCTTCTGCAAAAGCTTCTACAATAGAGAAACAAAAGGTAATGGATTCCAAGACACAAGCTGAGTCAAGAGCTGATGAAGTAGAGAGGTAGCAAAGGTAATAGGAGCATGAACTCAAGGTTAAGGAGGAAAATGATAAGTTGAAATTGATACAAAAGATTCATGACCTTGAGGAAGAGAAGGCAAGACACCAGAGGGAGAAAGAAGTCTTGGTTGCCAAGTTGAAACTTGCTGAGGAAGCTCACCAAAAGGAAGAAGAATTAGAATGATTGAGGAAGGAAAAGGACACCGAAGAGCTGGTTAGAAAGCAACAACAAGAAGAAGAAAAGGAAGAAAAACTTAAAGCTTTAGAGATAGAAAGACTAGAGAAAGAAAAACTACAGGCTTTAGAGAAAGAGAAACTGGAAAAGGAAGCTCTAGAGAAGGAAAGATTAGAGAAGGAGAGACTAGAAAAGGAAAGATTGGATAAAGAAAAACTGGAAAGAGAACGATTGGAGGAAGAAAGGTTGAAGAAAGAAGAAGAAGGTAAGAAGATGCAAGAACAAAAAGATAGGGAATAGGCTAAAAATCTTGTATAGATGCATGTGGTGCAAGAACAACAAGAGGAACCAAGGGGTGATTCTCAACCATAGGTAAATGTGCAACCACCCCCTAATACTACTATTGCTTCTTCTTCGACTATGATGACTACTGCTCCAAGTGCTCCCACTTGGTTAAAATTGGACCTACAGAAAAGAATAGTAACACCTTCACAACCTCTCAATTGGGAGGATATGATGTAGGAGATTGAACAAGAAAGGCCTAAAAAGAAGGAAAAGATGATACAATCCACCAGGCTCATGGACAAGGGAGAAATTGTTGTTGAGTGTACCATACTGATGATAGAAAAGGAGGTAGGAGAGATGCAGTTAACGGATTATCAATTAAGTACTATCAACTTGGGAAGGCCTACCAGGAATTAGTAGATGAATCTAATTGATGTGGTAGCTTCGGCAACCAAGTCAAGGATGTTAAAGGATAAGTAGAAGAAAGATGAGCTTAAGGCTCAATTGGATGAATTGCATTCCTTTTTAAAAAGTATCTCTTCTCCGAGATCACAATAGGTAGCTACTATTGAGACTCCAATTTTGCTAAGCAAAAAGGAGGTAGATTATTTATTACAAGTAAGGGTCAAAGCGAAGATGTTAGATAGGTCGGTTGACAAGTTAAATCAAGAAGTAGGTGAAGTTTTGGTCAAAGGCTTTGAGTTTTACAAAGGGACAAAATAATTGATAAGGAAAATGCATCAATATATTGAGGCATTGGAGAAGCAGGAAGAGGAATATAAAGAGTATATTCAGAAATTAGAGAAGGTTAGTACATTTCCTTTGACTACTCTTCTTGAACAGTCAATACTCGAGGAGGATAATAAATATTTTGTGGAAAATACCTCTTATATACTTTGATTCAAAACAAATTTCTTGTGCAAGCATAGAAATGAGGTCCAAGATGAGGTTAATAATCTAACTGAACAATTTGAAGAATTGGAGGTGGTCATCACTATCATAGTAGATGTTAATATACTAACAAAGGAAGGCCTGCCTTTGAGCCAGATAAAAGAGAAATGGGATGAGAGGTTTAAAGGACTCATGCAGAAAGGGGATGATGGTGAAGATATGATGATAGATCGACTGATGGATGTCAAGGAAGAGATAAAGGCTGCTAAAAGAGAGTTGACAAAGATGAAGGATATGAGAGAGTTTTCTACAGCAGAATTGGAGCAAATTAAGTTTAGAGACAGATGGGTTGATGGGCCAAAATTAGATGTATTACAACAAGTCTTCACCAGTTATGATGAGTTTATTACAGAACCAACTTCACATGCATAATTCTCTTGGATGCATGGATTTCTTCCTCTTTGCATGGTTCATGTAGAACTGACAGTTTTGGAGCGCATGACTTTCTTATTTTCTATTCTCTTTTCTTCCAGATTAACTGAGTTTCCAAGGATAATTGTAAAACCCTAAAAGGGTGGATGACTTAAAATAGAAGTTGAGTTCAAATTTTGTATATCTATAAATACCCTATGGGTATCATATTGTAAGAGTCAGCTGATAGAGATTAGAATTGGCCTACCTGATATTAGGAGATAAAATTTTGTATAGTTATTACAGAGATACATTGTTACTTGATTTTTATAGTTAAATTAAATTACAATTCACAATATGGTGTTAGAATTGAGTTGTTTTACTTGATAAGGCTGATAAGTTATAATCTATCTGTATGCCAGTGATTGTGTTGAAGCATAAGAGTTTCTATTGTGATGAAAGTCCTTAGAAGGAACTGGATTTAAGGATTATCTTCTTAGATTATCATTGAATTAAATTTGTTGAAGTCTTTTGATCTATGATCTTGGTAATGAATGAATATGTGTTCTTTTTGGAATCTTTGAAATAGTTGTGATAGGCGAATTAAAATAAGCACCTTAGATGCATACAATGGTATAGATTATTTTGTAAATTGTATCATGCTTTGGTTTTTCTTGATCTGTTGGAAAATATTCATTGTTGAAGATATATGTTCGGATGTTAGATGATTTTTGTTCATGTTTACTGGTTTTCCCTTTGATCTATCTTTTTATTTTGTTTGAAACCCCCTCGATTTACTAAAATAGTTCGGTAAAATGAGTCATTGCTTTCATTATTTATTACCAACAGAGGCCCCTTGAACATTATAGTTGCATGAACTAATTGAGTGACACCAAACAGTTGAGAACCAACTACCAGGACCTTGGGAGTTAGGCTACTATATGTTGTCTTTCTTTTTCAGGAGAAATGGAGTAGAAATATTATGTTTTAACATTGTTCGTGTCATTTTCACCATAAACACATGGTTCAATCATTATTTTAGGTTCAAATTTGGAAATTAATCATAAGTTTATTTGTTCTTCTATCATAGAAGCATGTCTTCTTGTCAATACACCTTTTATTTTGTCACCAATGATCTGATCTTCAGAATGATTCTTTTGCACATACTTAGGAGTCTTAGGGATCCTTTTCAAAACTTCTTCCTCTTCAATTTGTACTTTATTTTCCTTAAATTTATCCTATTCTTCTTCTTTGCAAGACTCATTTGATTCATATCCATCTATCATTATTGATATTTTATGTAGATCTTCATCCACTTTGACACTTTATTTTTCAGTAATCCTTCTTAGCCTCTTATTGTAGCACCGGTAAGCTTTCATTTTTGTAGAGTATCCAAGGAAGATACCTTCATCAGATCTTGCATCAAAATTTTCTAATCTTTCTTCATATATCCTAATATAGCATTTTCTTCCAAACACTCTAAAATAATTGACAATAGGATTCCTTCCATACCATAACTCATAGGGAGTCTTTGAAATATTTTCTTTTTCTTGTACTCTATTAAGTATGCAGACTGTGGTATGAATTGATTCTCTCCAGTAGACTTCTGATAGGTTAGCTTCTTTCATCATAGTTCTTGTTGCTTCCTAAATAGTCCTATTTTTCCTTTCAACCACTCCATTTTTTTGAGGAGTCCTAGGGGATGAAAAATGCCTCTTTATTCCTTGATCTTCACAAAAAAAATTAAAATCGTTGGAGGTGAACTCTCCACCTCTGTCAGATCTCAAACATTTGATCTTCATATCCATTTCATTCTCAGCCATATATTTGAATGCCTTAAACTTATCTAGAGCTTCTAATTTTTCTTTGTGAAAATTAACCTGTCATTTTAGAATAGTCATCAATTAGTAACATGAAATACCTATCACTTTGAAAAATTATTATTCTTGTAGGTCCACAAATTTTTGTATGCACCAACTCCAAAGTATTGGTCGAAGATTGGTTTTTGACTTTGAAACTCCTTCTAGCTTGCTTTCCAATCTAATATTCCTTGCAAACAACATTGATAGGCTTTGTGATCTTTGGTAGATATCTCATAGCTTGAATTGATCTTATCCTTACTAGAATAAAAAAATTGATGTGACACATTATTTTATGCCATATCCAACTTTCATTAATCTGTGTCATAAAACACATACCATTAGCAACTTTAAGCTGATAAAAATTTCCATCTATCCTTCTCTTTACAACAACCACAGTTCTGGGGCCATTTTTGACATCACAACCATTGTCTTGAAACACAAGATTATATCCTTTGTTATACATTTTTCCTACACACAAAAGGTTATGTCATAGACCCTTAAAATAAAGAAAATCATTTGTATTATTCATTCCATTAAAACTAATTGAACCTTTTACACATATAATAGTAGATGTATCATCACCAAACTTAACTAAACCACCTTCAAAAATTTCAATCTTAACAAACTTACTCTTATCACCTATCATGTGATTTGAGAATCAATTTTCAATGATCTAGTTCTTCTTCTCTTAACTAGCATGAAGATAAGTCACCATTTCTCTTGTTCTCAGAGTACTTTCCTTCATACGTATCCTAGATCTAGTAGAATTAATTCCAACATTTAAAAACATTAACAACCATTCATCATCTTCATCATCAAGGTAATTAGATTCATCATTAGATATACTGGTATCATCTCTAACATAGTAAATTTTCTTATATGGTTCACCTTTATTCTCCTTAGGTCTATCCTTTGAAGCTTTGATAGGACATATTGAAGCATAATGACCAATATTTCCATAGTTCAAACATTTGAAAGGTAACTTACCTATCTATTTCTCAATTCCCTTTTTCAATTTCCCAACAAATTTTTCTTCCAACTTATCAAATTCATCCAGATTAGATTCCTCATTCTTCTCTTATTTTCCAACTTTGAAAGCAATCTCTTTCTTTGAATCACTTGAACCAAATTATCTTAATTCAAAAGCAGTTAGAGTACCAAGTAGTTGATCTCTAGAATAATCATTTAAATTCTAAAATTCCTGAATAGAAGAAACCTTATGACTATAGGATTTAGATAGAGTTCTCAATACCTTCTTTACCACCTTATCATCTTTAAGAGTTCCACCAAGAGCTTTGGTGGAATTGACAACTTCATCCATTTTTTGCATGTAGCTAGCAATATCTTCATCCTTTGACATCCACAAGTTTTAAAAATTGATCTTTAGGTTCTCCATCTTATCTTGCTTCAATTTCTCATCTCCTTCATAAATAATTTCCAAATTTTTCCAGATCTCACTAGCATTTTTAAGATTCACAAGTTCAGTATTAGAAAGACCACTCAAAAGAGAATGCCTTGATTTACCATTATTTTCATAGGCCTTGATCTCATCATTAGTGCTCAAACCATTTGTAGGTGTGAACCCTTATTTTGTACCTGCACATAAGCAACAAACAAACACAATATTAGATCATATGAAAGGTAAAACAAGGATTCCCCATGAAATCCATTTACAAAAGCTTACACTAGGAAAATGAAGAACAAGATACGAAAATGAAAGTAAAATCCTAATTAATCCAAGAAAACTCATGATCCCATGGGGAAGTTGGTGCCAATTGATGTGTCGAAATCAACCCTTTCCCAACTCCTTTGTAAGCTTTGATGATTTAATCCACTTGATGGTTGAATTCCTGCATAACCTAGCTAAGAAATGTGAAAAATGGTGAATATGTGGAATGATGTGCACAAAATTAGCTCTAAATGCCTGGAGAGTAACTTTGCATGAGATTGTGGATGAAGAATGAGGAGAGAAGCCTTCAATTTATAGATTTGAATTTGGAAGAAAGTGCAAGATTTGGGAAATGTGGGACTAACTTTCACCCAATGGCCAAATGCCATTTGTCACCATGTGAATGGTGTATGGTTGTGCACATTTTGGCCAAAGTGCCAATAAATGCAATTAGGTGGAATTTGAATTTGAGGAAATGACATGTGAGAGGGAAAAGGGAATGAAATAAATGCCACTTGGCTCAATGCACAAGGACATGTAAGAAGAGTGAATGTTTTGTTGGAAGTACCCATCCACTTTGACTTTTTGAATTCAAGCTTGAGGGAATATTCTTTTTTGATGCCATGTGAGGGAAAATAGAGATTTAATAAATGAATTAAATCTATTTTCATGTGCAAGTTGCATTCTCTAGAAGATTTTAGTGATAGGGATTAAATTAATCAAGATTTTGATTAATTTAATGAGGGATTAGATGATTTGACAATTTTGACTTAAATTAATGAATTGATTTAAATCAGAATTGAGAGGAAATGATTAATTAAATAAATGATTTTGATTTATTTAACTAAGTGGTAAAATGTTAGATTAAATCAAAATAAAGTTTAATTTATTTAATTTAATAAGAGGACTTTAGATACTTTAATCAAATAAAATGATTTATTTAATTAAACAGAGACATAAGGTTAATTAAATTGAATTGATTAATTTAATCAATGGAGGAGAAAGACTTAATCAAATAAATAATGATTTATTTAATTAAGAGACAAAAGGTGATGAAAATTTGAGATTATTATTTAGGAGGAAATGTTGTTAGTAATCAGGATCAAGTGTGCCAAACCGAATCGTACATTTTCAATGTCTACATTTTTCCCCTCTTTGAAGCAATGTACTTGTTGCATTGATTCAAAGAATAAAATGTTGTGATCAAAGTTCAAAATTTCTCGATTTTTTCATATGCTCCACTGCTGCCCCAACAGAAGGATATTGTTGGTACATTGCCCCCTCGAGAGATCAGATGAAATTTTATTTATTTTTAGATGATCTAGCGAAAAAAGGATGACAAAGTTCCTGACAGGTTCAAAATGCCCAAGATTGCCAAAAAACATGTTCAAATGCTAGAAAAGATGCCAAAATGGCCTTCGATTGGACAAAAATGGGATCGAAGGACCAAAAGCCTAGCTGGAAGGTCAAATTAGGTCAAAAAACTCTAATTTTTAGGCTTAAATAGACCTTGAGGGATCACTTTCAACACATTTACATTCTTAGCCCTTAGAAATTTTCATACTTTGAGCTCTAAGTCTTGGTTGAAATGGTGCAACGACAGCTTCCTAGATATGTATCGAAGAGAGTACGAGTGCACCAGCAACTAGTCGACACAAAACCCGTGGTATGTACCCCTATCTGACTTTCAACTTTTTTGTTTTATGTGCATTAAATAGGGTAGAAGTGTCTTTTATGTTACGCGGTGCTATATAGCACCGTTGAAAATTCTTTATCGGTGTCGCACGGTCCTGCATTGGACTGCATATGCAAATAGCATCACACATCTCAGTTTGGGAATTAGGGTTTGTCGGTCAAACTCCTCCGCGTATGAAGATTTAACCGCACGACACAATTAGGTATTTTGGGTTTGCCACAAATTCAGTCGCATACGCGAATAGCATCACACGACCCATTTTGGAACTGAGAAAATTGCAAACTCAGTCATGGCAGTGCAGTTTGCAACTTTCCAAACTGTGCCACATTGTTGTTTTGGATGCGAAAAATTAGTGCGAGATACAATTTTTTTTATTTTTCTTGATGTGATGGCTTCCCTCGTGCAGGAGGAGCTTGATGTACTTCACTCACGGGAGCATAGATGGTGGGTGCTTCGCAAATTGCAAGATATGCATGAGTTGGTCCAAGAGTAGCTTGGTGCTCTTGGTCTTTGGTATATTGCATACGTCTATCATGTTCGGGTGCATTTAGGCATGATGATAGCCTTGGCCGAGCGGTGGCACAAGGAGACTTCTTCTTTCCACCTTCCTACTAACAAGGCTATTGTTACCCTCGAGGATGTCTAGCGTATCCTTCGATTACCTATCCATGGAGCCAAGGTCATCTATGATCTCGATGTTGGCAGGGATGCTTGCTATGATGTTATGGAGCTTGATGAGATTCAGTTCTTTGATGGGTAGATTGATTTAGAGAGATATTGTGGCCACGTACACATTTATAGGTTGATCATTGCGGCTATCATTTCAGGTCTTGTGGCACCCGATCAGTGGGGTCGATATTTTAGTCTAGGTTGCGGACTAGCATGGGAATAGATGGTTCATCGTAGGGAGTGCTTTGCTTGGGGACCAGTATTACTGGCGTCATTATACAGGGATCTTCATGAGTTTTCATACTTGGATAGTAGGTCCCTCAAGGTCAAAGTTACCTTATTACCAATCTGGGCATGAGAGAGGATCCTAGTGCTTCGCCCAGATGTCACACCAATTATTCTTGAGACAGATGATCCATTTGTTTGGAGGTACGACGGGGCATAGATCCACTTTACTCATACTGGCATAGGTGGTCTTGCACACTAGCGACAATTTCTCGATGAGATGACAGAGTTCATCTGGAGACCCTAGATGAGCATTGGCCCATGTAGGTTGATGTTCAGCAATTGTTCTATGCTAAACAGGATAGGTGGATGCAGGGTCAGGAGCATACCATGATAGAGAGGTATCTCCCAGATAGGGTGGCCAGATAGGTTGGAGAGGTACAAGAAAGGTCAGATGATCACTATGTGGCGATCCTCGTCTGTATGACTAGGGAGACAACATGGGGCCAACCCATTCCTTCAACTGATGCAATGTCCTCCTTTAGACAATTGATGGTCCGATCATGGCCATATGATCAGTGGACAACAGATGCAAGGGTTAATCCAACATACAGAGCTTGGTTCAGGCCTCTTTTGAGATTGACTGTTCCTAGTTCAGCGATTCCATGACGAAGACCAAGAGGTAGGACAGTGGGCAAAGGCTGAGGATAGGGCCAGGGAGGAGGTGGACCACCTCCTCATCAGAAAAATCCTAGGGATCTAGCACAATAGTCACCTCCTCGAGTAGGGGAGCAAGATGGTTAGCCAAGAGTAGTCCCTCAGTAGCAAAAAATCAACCATAGAGATGCACTGATCTAGCATTTGTAGGGTCAGATTCAGGTGTTGACAGCAGAGAGAGAGGAGGCCAGGCAAAAGGTTGTGGCAGTTACTTCTAAGAGGGACCAGGCATGATCTAAGAGGGATCAAGAGATTGGTCGGCAGTGACAGTTAGAGAGCACAACCTCCTCATCTCAAGGTCGGTCAGTTGATTTATGGGCATACAGAGAGGTGTTCAAGGAGGTCGAGTATTAATGACAACACTACAGGTAGTAAGTACCACCAACGGGAAGAGTGCTAGACTTCTCCTAACAGATAGGGATGCGGTCACCAAAGGATCACGGTGATAGGTAGGAGGGAGAGGGTGAGGGGCATAGCCAACAAGGCTAGCCCTTGATCATAGATAGTTTTCCATTTTTGATTCATGGGCTGCATTATTGCCCCTATTGTACCATGTATTTTGATGTAAACTTGATTTAATTATGTATTATAACAATTTATTATTTGATGATATATATGAGATGTTTCACCCTTTTATGAGATGTTTTGCAATGTATGATATGCATATCTTTCCTATATGCTATGAGATGTTCATATTTCCTATGCTCATGCGATATGATGTATTTTTCTAATGGATGCATTTCTTTTTGTATCTTTTTCATGCATTCTAATGATGATCCTATGAATGTAATGTATGGTAATGAGGGTGTATTGATGTGCAAATGGTAATGGATGCTAATGATTATGTATGATGTAATGCTTTCCTAAGATGCTTAGAATAACAAATTTGTATTATTCCTCATAACTTAAGATAATGATATGATACAACATGCTTTTTATGCTAATGATCTGGTGGATGCAAAGTGTATGCATTGGTGATGTTCCAATTACTATCATGATACCATGTTAGTATGAAGATAAGATATAATAACTTAGAAACAATGAGTTGGTTAGGATGATGATGACTTGCTTTTCCAGGAGTTGGGATTTTCAAAGTTTCAATTATGCTATTTTTGATAACACAATTAGGTACGATGCATCAAGGTATAAAAACCAAGATGGCGTTGTACCCAGTGTGATGGAATTTGACTTGACAATTAGATAGGAGTATTCTTGTTCACACTTAGCATGCATACTTCATTCAGGATGTAGTTCAAACATTCTAAACATCTCGGGTCAAAACATAGGAAAGAAAGCCTTCTTATGTGGTCAACAAGATATCTAAAACATCCTCTCCACAAAATAAAAAAAGAACATACAACTAAGTTATTTTACAAGTGTATCCCACAAGCATAGTAGATAAAAGAGACGACAATATTTTCCCCATTCCTTTCTCTCTAAACCTGTTTTGTTTAGGAATCATCGAGAGGTCCTTGGAATGAGCACAAAATAAGATAAGCCAATAAAAAACCAAATAATGCAAACCAAACAAGCTAATGTTCTTTATACCACTAGCCAAGTCTAAACTATTGAGAGGTACCTGATTCTTATGTTCATCATGGGAAGGATTCATCCTAGGAAATGTTGTGATCAGGGTTTTGATGGGACTCATTGGATGATAAGCTATTGATACTCTGAGTTGACCAACTTGTTTTCTTACTGATTTAGACTTTTGAGACTTTGACGATTAGGGTGTTCACTTTTGAATCTGCTAGACTTGCTTCTGACTAACTCACCAAAGGGTGATGGTGATTTTTGATTTATTAGGAATGATGACCGCAGGTGAAAGTGAGATGAGATGGATGCACCATTTTGGATTTTTTAGATATTTTGAGGTTGTTCTTTTTTTTGGTATTTTCAAGATGTTTTGCAATTTTTTTGGGGATTTTCAAGAATTACGACAAAGAGAATAACTAAAAGACCTATCCTAGGGGTCTCAAGAGTTGATCCATATATTAGTCTTGCCTACGTTATACACACAGAGACCGCATAGTTCAATCGATTGCAGACTTGACTCAATGATGAGATAGATGGGAAAACGGATTGCCATTTTATTGTGACACACACCTAAGGACTGACCTAATATATCTCAGGGGATGATAAAATATCAACCTTGCCTACATTCAAGCTTAGAGATGATGTATTTTGGACAAGGTGGAAGATTGACAAGACTCAATGATGAAATTTTTTGAAGATTTTCTGAGATTTTCGACATGTTTTTTGGATTTTTTGATGTCTTGGGAAGAGCACAAAAGATATACACAAATATGATCCACTGCCAGTTTCCAGGACATGCCCCCAACATTACGCGATAGACTACTTCAATAAAGGTAGGACAAACTGACTTGAGGAATATGCCAATACTATGGGGGAATATGATATGGGCACCAGCTCAAGCTATGGTATGGATGCAAGTGGATGGGTAGATGGAGGATTAATGAAATGTGATGGAATGAATGAGTGAGTTGTGCAGATCTTGGTGGATGGGGAGTGCTTTATTTATGCTTGGCAACCATTTTCCAAGTTTTCACCAAGGTAATTGTCCAAAGTGCCACCGAAGTGGTTTTCACTAGAGGATGAATTTTATTTTATTTTAAATTACTGTTTTTCGATCCTTTTTCTGATTTTTTGGGATTTTTTGTATTTTTTGATTTTTTTGTTGTCACCAAGATGCTTGTTTTCCAAGTTTTCATCAAGGTAACCATTTCTTCAAGATATTTTTTGATTTTTTTTTATGTTTTTTGGTTTTATACCTTGCAAGTTCTTAGGCATAAAACTTTTTGAGATGGGAGCTATTCAAGGGCTCCTACAGAGATTCGCCTTTTGGTGTTGCTAATTGATATGCTACTAATTTATAGCTAGTTGTGATGATGAAAGGTCCTAGCCAGTTGGGTTCAAATTTTCCTTTGCTCTCGGGATTTGGCACATTCTTTTGGTTCTCTTTTAGCACAAGGTCACCAACTTGGAAGGTGTGTTTCCTGATCTTCTTGTTGTAGCTACATTTCAGGTGATTCTAATAGAGTTGTAGATGGTTGAGGGCATCCATGCATTGTTCATCTAGTAACTCCATCTCATTCATTCATTCTTGTGACCCTGTATTCTTCATCTATAATGAGGTTTTGCAATGATATTCTTAGTGATGAGAGCTCGATCTCGATTGGGAGGATGGCTTCTAATCCATACACCAGGGAGAATGGGTGGCGCCTGTTGGCATGCAAATACTAGTGCGGTAGGCCCATAAGGCAGGATTTAAATATTAATTCCAGTCTTGACCAGAGTCATTGAATAGTTTCTTAAGGATTTTCAGAATGGTTTTGTTGGTAGCTTCTACTTGGTCATTGCCTTGTGGGTAATATGGAGTAGAAAAGCGATGTTGGATTTTGGATTTTCCACACAAGTCACAGACATCCTGATTTTTGAAAGATGTCTCATTATCAAAGATAATAGATTGGGGAACACCATATCAGCAAATGAGATAGTTCAAGATGAACTTGGATATTTGCTTTCTGGTGATGTAGGTCATGGGAATTGCTTCAACCCACTTTGTGAAATACTTTGTGGCGGTGATGATGAACTTGTGGCCATTGGATGAGGTGGGTGTGATTTTACTTATGAGATCAAGCCCCCATTATGAAAAAGGCCATGGTGTGATAATAAGATGTAATTCCTAAGTAGGAACATGAATAAGGTCTCCATGTTGTTGGCACTATAGACACCTTTTGACAAAGTCATGTGCCTCTCTTTTCATTGTCTGCTAGTAGTACCCTATTCTTAGTAACTTTTTGACCAAGGTCATACCACTCAAGTGTGAACCGTACGTGCCATTGTGTACCTCAGTCAAAGCAGTCAGGGCTTCCTCAAGTTTTAAGCAACATAATAGGGTTCCATCAATGCTTCTACGGAAGAGGGTTTCCCCTAGGATGAAAAAACGTAAGGACCTTTTGACAAAGGTTCGTTTGACATTCAGGGTAGTATCAATTGGGAGGACTCCTAGTCTCAGGTAGGTGTAAATTTTGTGATACCAAAGATCAACAGGACCAACGATTTTGCACACATATTCTGACTCTCATACCTCGAAAGTGGGTATGAGAAGCTGCTATCAAGAATTCATGTTTTGAGACATTGTGAGGGATATCTAGCAAGGATCCAATTGTTTCCATGGCATCAACTGCTCTATTGTTTTCCCTCGGTATCTGCTCAATGGTGATATCAATAAAAGATTATTTGAGGATTTCTAGTAGCTTCTTGTATGGTATGAGCTTATCATCCTTAGTTTGGTATTTTCCATTGACTTGGTTGATGATAAGATGTGAATCCCCATAGAATTTTAAGGCCATGATCTGCCACTGTGCCACAATTTTGAGACCTATGGTTAAAGCCTTGTACTCTACAATGTTGTTGGTACAGGGGGATGCCAATTTGTAAGATCTTGGTATGCAATCCCCTTGTGGGGTGATAAAGAATACACTAGCTCCTGATCCATGTTGTGTGTGGGAACCATCGAAGTAGAGTTTCTAGTGATCGGCTATGCTGATATTAAAGATGGACTCGTCTCAAAATTATGATATGAGTGGATTCTCTGCATAGATGGGAGCTTCTGCTAGTTGCTCCACAATGACCTATTCTTTGATTGCCTTTCACTCCACATATTCAATGTCATACTTTGATAATATCATGACCCACTTAGCCATCCTTCTTGTGAGCATAGCTTTTGATAGAAGATACTTTAAGGGATTTATCTCTGGCAATGAGTTTGATTTTGTGTGCCAGCATGTCATGTCAGAATTTTTGTGAAGCAAACACTACTGCTAGGTAGAATTTTCCAATAAATGAATAGTTTAACACATGGCCAACCATTTTTCTGTTGATATAATAGATGGCCCTTTTTGTCCCATTTTCATCGTGTTGAGCTAAAAGAACACCCATAGCTACTGTTATTGTTGAGATGTATAAGATCAATGGTTTTCTTGTAATGGGTGGCATCAATACTGGTGGTGTGAGCAAATATTCTCTGATTTTGCTAAATTCCTGATTGCATTTTTTATCCCACTTGTATTCTACTCCCTTGTGGAGTAGATGTTAATATGCAATTTTTTTGTCTGACAATTGTCTATGAACCTTCAAATGGACTGGAGTCTACCTTGCAATCCTCTGAGTTGTTTCAGTGTCCTCGGTGCTTCCATATCGAGGATTACCTTAACCTTTGTGGGATCCACCTCTATTCCCCTCATCAACACTATGTATCCCAAGATTTTACCTGATTGTACCCCAAAGACACATTTCTTGGGGTTGAGCCTGACCTTGTACTTCTCCAATCTGTCAAATATGTCGCTTAGGGTTGTTGTGGTTCTGTCTCTTCTTTGATTTTTCTAGTATGTCATCCACATAATATTTGATGGTTTTGTGTATCATGTCATGGAAGATTAGTGTCATGGCCCTTTGATATGTATCCCCTACATTTTTTAGCCCAAATGGCATCATATTCCAGCAGTAGCTACCCCATGGACATGTAAATGTTTTCTTATGTTGGTCTTTTTTTGCAATCATTATTTGGTTATACCCCAACAAGCCATCCATCAGTGATAGCATCTCATGTCTGACTGTCATGTCCACTATCATATCAATATTAGGTAGTGGAAAATCATCCTTAAGACATGCTTTGTTGAGGTCTTTGAAGTCTGTGCAGATGCGGATGCCCCCATTTGGTTTTGAAATTGGTATAAGATTGGATACCCATTCTGGATAGTCGATCGGGCATATGAAGCCAACATCTAAGAGCTTTTGTAATTCCACCTTGACTAGCAAGGCTATCTGGAGATGCATTTTTATTAATTTTTCTCTTACTGGCTTCGCTCCAGGGTAAATAGCCAAATGATGAACCACAACTTTTGGATCCAAACTTGGCATGTCAACATAGGTCCATGCAAAATTTACCTTCCTTTCTATTAGAAATGTTGCTAGTAGTTCTTGTTCTTCTGCCAGAAGTGGCTCAGCATAGAAAGTGATTTGTGGTGTTGTCTCTGTTCCCAAGTTAATAGGATTACACTGCTCTTCTAGGAATCCTGATTTTTCTTGATGTAGTGCAATAGGGGGGAGATTGAATTCTTCATCCTTTGGTGCCTCAAAGAGGTTTTCACCATTGGATGTGTCCTTTATTTCTATTGTTTTGTGGTTAGAGAGTACCACAGTGTGGTTTTCATTCAATAACCTTGAGCTTCTTCTCGTTATTTTTGTTTTGTGACTGAAGGAATCAATCATCTCCTCGTAATATTCTTGAATTTATAATGTGATGTCAAAACCCACCTTGTGATCCCTGCATGAAACTGCATCCCTTAGTCCCATGAATTTCGAGAGAACCTCATTGTTTTTGAATGAGTCTAGAATTTGCAGTCCTCGTTGGTCATGATCGATGAGTTGAGGGTATACTATGTTGATTTTGTGGGTTTTTTGGTTTGACTCAGTGGGTGAGGCACTAATCATTAGTAAGGAGGAATCCTCAAAGAGCATGGGAAGGCCTGCTATGGTATCATCATCATCACTACTGGCGTAGACATTAGTTATGTCAAAGGTGAAGTTTTCAAGCAAGATACCTGTGCATACAGGTGGTCTAAGGGTGGTTGTTGATATTTGAGGAAGGGACTTGATTGCCTTACTGGGAGTACCTCTTCCAATCACGTTTATACTCAGGGGAGTACATCTGAGGCCAAGGTTCTGCATTCTTCTTTTTGCAATGATGGGCTTCAGTCATCCATCACTATTCCTTCCAAGGCTTTCATTTCTATTATAGCCCCTGCCAAGCATTATTTGTAGCCATCTATTGGCTTCATCCATAGGTAATGTGGGTGTGGGCTCTACATCATGGTATATCACGTTTAAAATATCTTCCTCACTAACATTTTCCCGACTTAGGTCTCCCCAATGGCAGAATCCAGAGGGGTCTTCCCTAAGGGTGTGGATGGGTGTTTCAATTGATCGAGGTTGCCCATGTGACCTAGGAGATTATGGTAACTCTCCTACAACAAATTCACTCTTCTTCATTTTGTAGTCTCTACATCCATTGTCCTGGATCATGAGTTTGATGTCAGATATATCAAGGATTGTGGGTGTCTATGTTGCAGAAGTGGAGGTGAGGTTAGCTAGGTCGATGTACGTAGTGGATGGGAAAAAATGTGAACCCTTATTTTGTACCTGCACATAAGCAACAAACAAACACAATATTAGATCATATGCAAGGTAAAACAAGGATTCCCCATGAAATCCATTTACAAAAGATTAAACTAGGAAAATGAAGAACAAAATACAAAAATGAAAGTAAAATCCTAATTAATCCAAGAAAACTCATGATCCCATGGGGAAGTTGGTTCCAATTGATGTGTTGAAATCAACCCTTTCCCAACTCCTTTGTAAGCTTTGATGATTTGATCCACTTGATGGTTGAATTCTTGCATAACCTAGCTAAGAAATGTGAAAATGGTGAATATGTGGAATGATGTGCACAAAATTAGCTCTCAATGTCAAGAGAGTAACTTTGCATGAGATTGTGGATGAAGAATGAGGAGAGAAACCTCCAATTTATAGATTTTAATTTGGAAGAAAGGCAAGATTTGGGCAATGTGGGACTAACTTTCACCCAATGGCCAAATGTCATTTGTCACCATGTGAATGGTTGATGGTTGTGCACATTTTGGCCAAAGTCCCAATAAATGCAATTAGGTGGAATTTGAATTTGAGGAAATGACATGTGAGAGGGAAAAATAAATGAAATAAATTCCAATTGGCTCAATGCACAAGGACGTGTAAGAGGAGTGAATGCTTTTTTGGAAGTACCCATCCACTTGGACTTTTTGAATTCAAACTTGAGAGACTATTCCCTTTTGATGCCATGTGAGGGGAAATAGAGATTTAATAAATGAATTAAACCTATTTTCATGTGCAAGTTGCATTATCTAGAAGATTTTAGTTATAGGGATTAACTTAATCAAGATTTTGATTAATTTAATGAGGGATTAGATGATTTGACAATTTTGACTTAAATTGATGAATTGATTTAAATCAGAATTGAGAGGAAATGATTAATTAAATAAATGATTTTGATTTATTTAACTAAGTGGTAAAATGTTAGATTAAATCAAAATAAGGTTAATTTATTTTATTTAATAAGAGGACTGTAACACCCCTCTGTTTTGCTTTATGCATTGGACAGTGTGTCCTTGTTTTGAGCTGATTTATACTTCTGGATATTCAGATACTTTATCTTGTGTGTGTATTTGATCGCTATTTATTGAGTGATAGACTATTTTATGTGATGTGATTTGGTTTATCTGATGATTTGGTTTACATGCTTTAATGGTGTAATGATGTTAGCCGATATAACATGTTAGTACATATGAGAATATTTGATGTATGATGGAAGTGTTAGTTTTGTGGAATGTATTGGTGAAGGGGATGGATTCGCATCACTCGCTTGCGAGCGCCCTACGATTCTATGGTTTCCTCTTCATGGTGTGTAGTTTATACTGTTTATATTATATGATGTTGGTTACTATGTTTTCAGGTTTGCAGGTACATGACATCGACTCCACCTGGTTTCACAGGTCTAAGCGTGTCAATCCAATGGTTAAGTTGAAGGGAGATAGTAGCTAGGTAACATGTGTCAAGTCTACACCCTAGCCATAGTTTGTCATCAGTCATTTTTGTCGAGTCGTTGTTTGCCTTACTTTAATGTTATTTAATTCTGAAAGATTCTTGTTTTGGGAAATAGATGTTTAGAATAATTGCATTATATCATGTTGATGATTATTTAATTTAAATTATGCAATGTGGATAAAATTTTATATTTAAATTAATTAACTATATTTAATTTATTTAATTGATTAAATTTAATCCAAGGGGTTGAATCTAATTATTAAATAATTAAATTAATTAATTAAATGTGATGCAAGAAAATTAAAAGAAATAAAAGAATTAAAATTAATTTGGAATTTAATTATTTTGGAATTTCATTTCAATTAAGTTGAAATTAAATTAGAAATTGAAGTTGGTTTTTAAAAGCAAAGTTGGTTTTCAATTTTTGGAGATAATTGATATTTAGATGTTTTAAAGTTTCAGATTTGCATGCAAAATCAAATTTGGTTGTGCAAGATATTTTCAATTAGACATGCATGTGTGAGTTGAATTTAGGGATTAAGGATTGATTGCAAAAATTCATGGATGGAGAGAGAATTTTGAAAGGGAGAACACTTCTTCTGGTGTGAGAGGATAATTTTGGAAAAATTGCACAAAGGAGGGTTTGAAGAAATTATTTGGCTGTAGATTTATTTGGAATTATTCTAGAAATCTTTGTGGTGTTTGTGGATTGTTTTCTTGGTTGGAATCATTGGATTGTTGGATAGAAGCTTTGGAGGAAGCTCAGCATCAAATTTTCATTACCTGTAGCTTCTGGAATCAGGTTTTCTTCTATGTTTATGTTTTGTTCTTTGAATGCTTTCAAAATTGTAGTGATTAATCAATTTGTTGTTAAATCTATT
Organism: Sequoiadendron giganteum; assembly: GCA_007115665.2. Classification (NCBI taxonomy): domain Eukaryota; kingdom Viridiplantae; phylum Streptophyta; class Pinopsida; order Cupressales; family Cupressaceae; genus Sequoiadendron; species Sequoiadendron giganteum. Next base: position 322,012,187 of record CM021103.1, read on the forward strand.
AAGAAAATGAATTGGTGAAGAGAGGAAAGAAAGTAATTAATTAAATTTAAACTTTTTGTTATCTTGTAGAAAACTTCTTCTAGAAAATTGTGTAATTCTCTGTAGAAGTTAATTTAATTGAGAAAATGGATTGTTTTGTTGTTTAAATCGAATCTTGAGGTTAAACAATACATTTATATTATTTTTAGAAAATTTAAACCTCTGTGGAAAAATAAATCTATTTTGGAAAACTTCTAATTTGCAATTTAGATCCATTTGATTTTATTATTCTTCTAATTGTTCATGATTTCGAGAAAATTGTTTAAAAGAATTAGTTTTAAAACTTCTCTGAAATTTGGTTTTTCTGAAAGTTTTACAATTTCTCTTTCTGGTGAATTAAATTCCTTAATTTACTTGTTGTTGAAATTCGTTATATATATATATATATATATATATATATATATATATATATATATATATATATATATATATATATATATATATATATATATATATATATATATATATATATATATATATATATGTTTATATATATATATATATAAACATATATATGTTTATATATATATATATAAACATATATATATATATATAATATATATATACATTATACATATATTAAAATACTGGATTAAATAATTTTCGCCATCCGTACGGTGCCCTCTATGAAGGGTTTGTAGTTTTCAAAATAACCAGTTATTAAAATCGTGGAATTTTTATACAGTAGGGTTTTGGGTAATGGAGTTGGGGAGGCATGGGAGGCGCTGCCTCCACCGCTGCCCCCAAGAGGGGACGAATGTGGAGGAAGGGCCTCCACAGCCCCCTCCACACCCCCTTTCATAGCATGCGGAGCCCAAGGTTTAGGGTTCAGTTGTGCTATGCACAGCCACCCCCCAAACATTGGGGCTTCCTGAATGGAGCGCCAAAGAATGGTGGAAATGGTTGGTTTGTCTGCCATATCTCCATACTTCTTAGCTTCGGTGCCTAGTAATTTTAAATGGAAAATTTGCGTGGTTCGGTTTTGGCTGCCTTTTCTATAAGGATATTTAGGGATTTTCTAGTATAGTTTTTAGTTTAATAAAATTTAGATGTTTGTTATTTAATATCAATGCATATTAAATAATATTTAATATTAAATATATATAGTTAATAAAATGAATAATAAGGTATATTGTGTAAATAATATGATACATTTATATATCATTTGTTTAATTGGATTAAAGAAATAATTAATATGAGTATTGTGTAAATTTGTATAGTATGAACTAATATTATAAAAACATTTTGGTTTTATTCAAATGTTTAAAAGTATAGGCTTTTGGAAATTATTTGTTCAAATTTAATATGTTTTATTAAATAATGTATTATTTAATAAAATATATTAATATATACATATGATGTATATTTACATGTTGTTTTCAATCAGGAGTATAATTAGTTTTTTATTTGTTTTATTTAAGTGCATGTATTTGAGTTTGCATGGAGATTTTTAAAACGATAAGGTTAAATGCATGATTAAACTGTTAAGGAAAATGATATTTTAAGATATTTTATATTGCATGTTTTTAAAATGGATAGTTGAAGAGACAGATTTTTTACTGGATGGGAAATTGAAAATATTATTTGTAATACTTTTTATGTTGTTTTAAAAGTAAATTTAGGAAATGACTATATTAAAAAGGCAGTTAATTATTTTAACTTATTTATTTCTGTTAGTGCAATTTAATTATTGTGAATGAAATTATGAATGAGATATGGATTTAGAACATCCAAAAGTAGTGATTCTCTCGTGATTGCCTTTTATATTTAATTTCCTCGTACTTCGTAAAGGGATGTGAGTTTTTAAATTGTTTAGGATTCGCTATTATGAAAATGGAAAATGGGTATATGGTTATTTGAGTAAACCTTGTTATTGTGCATTTTCCTTTGTAAACATTAGCTATTGCTTGAGTATGGATTTAGGAAATCCAAAAATATAAGATTTGATTAATGACTTGATTGCTTTTGTAGCTATGTCATCATGTTATATTTTGAGATATGGGATTATGTGTTAGTCCAATTTATAAGTCTTCCAAAGAACCTTAGAGGATCTAAGAGGGTTGTCATTTTCCTTATGCCAACCAGTTGCTTGTCCCTTGGGTAGTGCATGGTGTCTTTTCAATAGTTACCTGGTTTCCATGAACGGGGTTGTTTTGTACCTCCTGTGAAAGGAGTGGACTATGTGTTGTTGCCTCCAAGATGTTTGGAGTTTGTTCTATTATTTGTTCCTCCTTGTGATGGAGTGGTCTTGATACCTTGGTTGTATGCACTTGTGAGTCCCTTGGTGGATAGTTTTTTTATGTGTTGTCAAATAAAAGAGTGGCTTCCATTAGGGGCCAGAGCTCGGAAGAGGTAGGATTTGGGTAACCTATGGAAGTGAGTTTAATCAAGTGATAACTAAATTTGAAATGAATATTTGGGGACTACTACACACTAAAAAGATAAGTTCTAGCTTCATTCATAGTCAAGTGCTAGTTAAGGCTTGGAATGAGTGGAAAGGCCTGGAATGACATAGTCATCTATCTTGTCTGTACGAGAGGTATTTGATTCCACACTAGTAAGTATGAGGGCCGAGGGTCGGTAGAGGCCACCAGGATCACCGGAGCCTATGAAGATCCATCGAGGGTAACTTATTATGAGTTGTGCGATGACACTCTGTCTAGGACAACTATCTATTTGATAGTATTTATGTTATGTGTTTGGTTCTCTAAACATACTTGATCTATTTTATGTCTGGAAGCAATGTGACCTATGGCAGTGATGTGAGAGTTGTTCTTGTGTTGTACTTATGTTTTACTTTTGTTTGGTTGAGTCAGTATGAGTCTGCCTTTGGTTAGAGGTTGTAGATCTTTGTCCATGTTACTTTGTTACTATCTCCTAGCATGGGGGGTGGTCTTTCGAGTACCACTTGGTTGGGTGGAACATGCACCAAAACTGTTGGGTTGCCATTCTTCTTCAGTACTTGGTGGCGAGACATCCAGTGGGACAGCTCGCGGTTCTTGTTGTAATTTCTTGCTTTGTGCTATATCAGATTGTATAAGTTATTTTATCCCTCTTATGTTATGAGGTGGAATTCTGTAATTGTAACTCTTATGTACTATTGCCTCATTCTGGGAATGAGTGATGTAACTTTTGGAATATGTAAATGAATATGAGATGGTATCTTGGATGTTTATCTTATATGTTATGTGGTATCCTTGTTGTATGATGTTTATTTCATAAAGTATTAAATGCTATGGTTATATGTATAATGTTTGTGTGGGTTAAGTAATCCCAACCTTGTAGCCTTAGAGGTTGTTGTTAATTAGTAAGTGAATGTGTATGTTAATTGCACTTTAAAAAAAAATTGGTTCGCTTAAGTCATTAATTACAACTTCCTTTAAGGTTACTTGGTGGGGCACTACAAGGACTTTAGATACTTTAATCAAATAAAATGATTTATTTAATTAAATAGAGACATAAGGTTAATTAAATTGAATTGATTAATTTAATCAATGGAGGAGAAATACTTAATCAAATAAATAATGATTTATTTAATTAAGAGGCAAAAGGTGATGAAAAGCTGAGAGTATGATTTAGGAGAAAATTTTGTTAGTAATCAGGATCAAGTGTGCCGAACCAACTTGTACATTTTCCATGTCTATAGTAGGAACAATATACTTAGATTTAGTAGACTTCCAAACTTCAAATCCTAGTGAAACAAGGAAACCTTCCATCCTAGTATTTCAAAATGCATAATTTGATCCGTCAAATAGAGGAGTGTCCTTCTTGTGTGCCATCCCAAATCTAGCTAAAGTGGTTAATATTTATTCCAAGGAACTTTGATTTGAAACCAATTGTTGAATTTGCAAGAAAATTGAGAGCTTGGGTGAATAAGTTTTACATTAAAACATTAAATAACTCTTTAACATTCAAAATCTGCATTAGTCCTTAAACCATTAACAACCACTTAAATCATTATCATGTATTAGAAGAATCAAAAAATGAGGAACAATAATATAAACATATCCAAACACATGAGAACACTAGATTTATGTGGGAAACCTAAGAAGGAAACAATTATGATGAGGATTAGCTCACAATATAAAGTAATCGCAACATTGAATATAATATGCTCACTATCAGAGGGCTCACTACCCAAAATAAAATAAGGTTTCATTTCCAATGGATCACTACTAGTTTATAGAAGAGAAGAAAGAAGAATATTACAATTAGAAATATGTCTCAAAGCAATAGAAAGATCCACCACATCACTACTACATTCTTAGTTTGAAGAATGTAGATGCCTTCTGCTCATTGCTTCCAATAGTCTAACACATCAAATCTCACACTACATTCCACACTTCACACTTCACAACTTTTCACTTCACATTATGCACACCATCACCCAATTCTCCATCAACTCAACACTTATTTATACCATCCTCAGCCTTGAAAATAATTGACAAGGTCGACTATGCACCTCAACCATGAAAATTCAAATTAGGTCAACACTAAGAATTCCCACAATGGAAAGGAATGAAAGTGGACCACACCACACTTAACTTAGACACAAATAATATATATACACTATGCCATGCTTCCTCAAACACCGAAGCATTTCCACAATTAGTGTAAACACCCAAGGTCGATCGAACCTATGTAAACACCATTAAAAATTTAGGCATATGCTTCCTTTGATTCAAATATGAATCATAGATAACTTACATCACTTAAACACAATCTAGAATATTCCATAAACACCCTAAAATCCTACAAATTCCTTTGCAACAACTTTCACTTGAATAACGTATGCATCCTACACACCTAGTTAACTTTCCTCATACTATAACACATGAATCCAACCTTACAGAGCTTCAAACTTCAAATAACTCATATTGAAGATAGATATAAGAAATATAAGCACACTTCTAGATGTAAAAGAATAGAAATCATACTGTGGAGAAATTTAGAGAAAGACTATTTCTCCTAGACACCACTGGAATACACTATTCACATACTGGTGAAGACAACTTTCTCTGCATAATAATCCAAAACCTGGAACTCTATATATAACACCTATGAAGAAAAGTGGAGTAGAACCAAATCACTACTTTGCTACACTAAACACCTCTCAACCACACTATTTTCTCTTTTCTTGAAATTTTCTCAAAAGCACTTGGAAACCAAGCACTACAAACACATTCTCGCCATTTGGAACACCTTAAACTCAACAACACACATGCTTATCAAATCAACACTAGTGATTGACATCACTGACTACCAATAACAACATAATGCAACTAATCAAAGCATTGCCAAGTTTTACATCAACACAACAACATAGATATGATGAAATCAATGACAACACAAACTACACATATTTGCAACACATCTATAATAATCTATCTTAGTTTCTATCAACTCTAAATAATTTTACCATGTCAAAAATGAAAATATTATTGTAAATGACTCATTTACATTCAATGTAAGGGTCCCAATAATAATATTTTATATTTTACACCTCATGGGACTAAACTAGCTACACCTAAACATCTAGGTGAGTGGTTGAGTTCTAATAGCGACTTTGTTTCATTCCCTAATTGTCCTAATCCTTTCAAGCTACATCATTTTAGTAAAGTCTCATACGAGAATTGAGAGAAAAATAGTATCAAAATTTTATACAATGATTATCATAATTAGTGACACTTAGGAAATTTTTGTTTTCACATATAGATGGATGTTAGGTATATCTATAATAACCTATCTTGGTTTTTGTCAACTATTTTTTTTGTGTGTCGATAATTAATGTATTTTGTAAAATTCAATTTACTTTCAATGTAAGGGTGCTAATAGTCATTTTTTTTTTCACCTCATGGGACTAAATTTTTGGTTCTAACATGTTAATATGGGTGAGTGAATGGCAATAGAGGACTCATTTAATTTTCTATGTGTCCTAATCCTTCTAGGCTACATATTTTTTATAAAGTCTCTTAAGATCTTTAAGAACAAAAAAGTGACAAAATTTACAATATCAATTCTATGTACATTCACACTTGAATATAAATTATATATACAATAACCAATCTCATTTTTTGTCAATTCCAAATTTTTTTACCATATTGAGAATAAATGCACTTGCAAAATGTTTCATTTTTGTTTAGTGTAAGGGGGTCGATAGTCATATTTTTCATTCTAAACTTCTTGGGTTTGAATTGGTGATTCCAACACATTCAAATGGGTGATTGAATGTTGTTATAGGCTTCATTTAATTCCCAAGGGTTCTTGATACTTCTAAGATAGAAATTTTTGATAAAGTCTCTCAAGGGACCTAAGAGAAAAAAGGTGTCAAAATTTGACATAGTGGTTCTCAAAATATTTGGAACCTAGGAATGTTTCATTTACATGTGCAATTGGATGTCAAGTTTGTCTAAATTCTTTTATATTTTTTTAATGACTCCAAATATTTGAATATGTCAATGATGAATGTATTCATGTAAAATGTTTCATTTGCACTTAGTGTAGGGGTGCCAATAGCCATGGTTTTTGTTATCCACCTCATGGGACTAAATCAAAATTAGTAAAACATTAGGGTATGGGGGAAATTCTATTGGATGCCTCACCTCATTTCATTCTCAAAGTGTCTCTATCCTTCTAGGTTATATGGTTTTCATAAATTTTCTTAAGAGCTCTAAGAGAAAATAAGTGTCAAACTTTGAAATATTGATTCTCAAAATCCATAACACCTAGGCATATTTTATTTACACATAAGTATAAATTTTAATTCTTTATACAAAATCCAATATTAATTTGAATAAAATTTAAATTATTTGATCATAAAATTTCCTAATCGGGTTAATCTTGAATGAACATCCCCATGGGTCTTTAGCTTGGAATAATATTTGCAAGATGAAGAAGCTACCGCACTTTGGGCTGAGATGGAAACTTGGAAATGGTAGCAGCATTTGTTTCTAGGAAGACTCTTGGTTGTTTGAATCACCCCTATCCTTATCTAATTTCAAGGATATGATGGATCTTGCACATCTTTTCTTTGGAAAGAATTTTTGTGATTACCTCCATGTTCCAGAGTAAAAAAAAATGGAAAGATTTAGGATTATGTTGCCCCCTTTCCTCAAATTTGAAAATTTTGGCTAAATCCTTACATGACATCCTCTCCCTAACCAGAATTCCCATATCCAATATTGAGGACGAGTTCTTCTGGACTAAGGAACGCAAGGATGATCTTTATGTCAGGTCATCTTATGGTTTGTTGTCAAACAAGGGTATTTAGAGAAAACTTTGGAAACCAGTTTGGAATAGACACTTGACACCAAAAATAAATTTATTCTAGTGGATGACATGTCACAATAGAATTATAACATAGGATGATTTAAGGAAAAGGGGATTCCAGATCCCGAATAGATGCATGTTATCCAAAATTAATGAAGAGTCACTTGATCACCTATTATTGCATTGTTTGTTTGTTGCTGAAGTTTAGAATATAGCTTTTAGAAAATTGGAGACTCTTTGAACCTTGAATGGGGACTTAAAATCCTTTATTGAAGGATGGTATAGCCCCTTCCAAAACCCTCTCCCATGGAGATCTGGATTCAAACCCCTCCCATCATTTTTTGGTGCTTATGGAAAGAGAGGAACAATTAGATATTTAGAGATACTGATAAAAGTACCAAGGAATTTTTTGGCATTGGGTTCAAACTTATTTCTAGGAGTGTATCTCTATACACTTGGAAAATCTTGAAAAAATCCCATACTAAATGGGTGATCAATATGGAAAAGTCTTTGAAAATAAACCTAGAGATCAACTCCTTTGATAACTCTAAGTCTTTGGCTAGAAGGAACACAAACTAGAACCCCTAGGGCATTCGTTGGTCCAAACTCAATTTTGACTGAGTGGTTTAAGGTAACCTAGGAATGACTAGCATTGTGGGCACAATCGAGGACTGCAAGGGAATTTTTTTTGTTGTGTTTGTTAGAGGTATTGGCATACAATCTTCTATGACATCAAAGGCATATGAACTACTTAAGGGCATTGAGATTGTTGTCACTCTAGGCATAAAAAAGATACACATAAAATGGGACTCTTTGACGGTGATTGACTCTATTAATCATTGTTGTTTTCGAGAATGGAGCATTACGGATATCCTTTATACATAATTTTTTAATTTCAAAAGTGGAAAGGAAGTTATTGACTCACACCTTTCGTGAGGGCAATCAAGTGGCAGATTCCCTCGCCAACTTTGGGTTCTCATTGAGTCTCTATAAATGTTGGAGAATACTTGGGGCTCTACCAACAAATATACAAGGATTGATCCTTGATGAGAAAAAAAATATAATTTTTTAGACGGTGGCCAACTATGTTGTTCTTTGTAGGTACATGTGGCTCTACACATTAGGGCCTTTGATGATGTGGAATAAACCGGATGATGTGATGAGGATAAAGTGGGATGTCAAGGGGTTTCTAGGAATTATGAATATGTATGGATGGGCTCTCCATAGCTTTCATGGGATGTCTTATCATAAGTACCACATATCACATCAAATTTTCAAGAACGTGTGGTTAGCGATGTTTATCTCCAAGTTGCTAGTTATTTATATTCTAATCAAGCTTATGATGACCCTAATATTTATTATGATGTACTTAAGGAATTCAAAGTTTGGCCCCATGGCTAAAATCTATAGGAAAATGTGTAAGCTCAAAGTGACTTCTTGCACGTCGATTATTAATTACTTGATAAATTTCATCATGGCTTTATATCTAAGCTTACTATACTTAAGGAAATATTATGGCCCCACAAAGATGATTTCCTTGGCAATGGACACTGGAGAATGTAAAATTCTTGAAGTATTAATTATTCTTTCTTGTCCTTGGTGGTTTGCAAATGGTGTTATAAGTTTGGGTAAAATCACCGGTGACCAGGTCAATTCTTGACTTTTTTTTGGGCTAGTTTCTATGAGTTTTGTGTTGAGATGGGTGGTGATAGGGTTAGGATTGAGCCTAAAAACTAAATGATTTTCATAGGGACCCCATTTTGTGTCAAATATTCATGGAGGGGGGTTGGCACCTCTGTTAGAAATTCTGGTGGATCATGACAAAAAGATGTTGACACAATTTTTTGGCTCCTAGAGGGACAAGAGAGTTACTATGGGAGGAATTTGATTTGAAGTTAATGAGGAGGTGATAGCCAAGGCAACAGGCCTTTCCTACAATGTAAATAAGTACAAGAATCACACCAAAACTAAGGACCTTGAGAGTCTCAATTCTTTTTTCAGGTACAATGAGAAGTTGATTAAGAAGCAGTCAACCTTTGACAAAGAGGCACTTCCTAGATCATGGGACATGAAATATATAACTTTAGAGGGGCGATTTAAGGTTTCTTACTTTTATCATTTTTCATTGCTCAATCACCTTAGGCAAAAAACTCTCCTAAGATTTTTTTTTTGTTGACCTCACAATAAAGGAATCCCTTGATGTTGTTGCTCAAAACCATGACCAACTGCCTCCCTTGCCTCTTCACTAGGGCCTCATTTTTCAGCTTTATCATTTCTATTTGGCTCTATGCCCCCTAAACCCATCTCTATTGTTTGTGTGGAAGAATTGGAACCACCTAATATATGCCCTGAGAAACTATCCCCCACTACTTCTATTGTTCCCAAGAGAAAAACCCCTCCATTGGATAGTGAACCCCATGTAGCGCCTAGACCAAAACCCCCAATAAAAAAAGAGGGAAGGGGGGTTGGATTGGCAGCTACTAGACTATGTGAGCTTAAGAAAACCCCCACCAAGTTGGACAGTAGACCAATGGAAAAGAAGAAGGATAAAAAAGACACTATGTGTCAGGTGGAGTTGTTGGTCATGGATAGTGAGGAAAAGAGTGTTGTGGAAATGTAATGCCCCGCCACGCAACCCTAGAGCAAGTTTCAATTCACAATAAAAGTGTACCATGTTTTTTTTATTAAAGTGAATTAAACATACATTTTCATCTATAATAGAAAACATCCCCTAAGGCTACGTAACCAAGATTACTTAAATCCCCATTAACATACATCATTATATTTCATTGCATTAAACAACTCAAGTAATAAACATTCATTCTACATAATTAAATAACAAGATAAGAAGATAAAATCCATAACATATATCCATTACATGAACAATAGATTACAACACTCATCTCCAGAATGAGTCATAAATACTTAAGTGTTACAATTACATAAATCCACCTCATAACTACAAGAGGGGTAAAACCAATTAATTACATTTTGAAATACAACACTACAAGAAATAGATATAAGAACCGCGAGCTATCCAATTGGATGTCTCGCCACCAAGTACTGAAGATCAAGGGGGACACAACGGTGTATGGTGCATGTTCCACCCAACCAAGTGGTACCCGAAGGCCCACCCCCCAAGCTAGGAGATAGTAACAAAGTAACATGGACAAAGAACTACAACCACTATCCAAAGGCAGACTCATACTGACACATACTAACTCAACCAAACACATGCACAATACAAGTACAAATCTCACATCACTAACATAGGTCACATTGCTTCCAGACATAAAATAGATCAAGTATGTTTAGAGAACCATACACTTAAGACAATAAACAACTGTTGTCCTAGACAGAGTGTCATTGCATAGTAGTCATGAGATCTCCTCTGGGAATTCTTCATAGGCTCTATTAATCCTGGTGACCTCAACTGAATCATAGCCCTCATGCTCACTCATGCGGCATCAAATACCTCTTGTACTGACAAGATAGATGACTATGCCATTTCATGCCTTCTCACTCATCCCAAGTCTAAACAAGCCCTTGTGTCTACGAGTGAGGTAAAATTATCTTGATTAGTGAGTAGTTAGTCCTAATCTTCTAAGTACATTACTTTAATTATCACTTGTTTAAATAACTTCTGAAGGTTACTCAGTTTACCTCTTTGGGCTCCAACGCCTAACAAAAGCCACTCTTCTAATGGACAACACACCATAAAAACCATACTCCAAGGGAAACACAAGTGCATACAACCTAGGCATCATAACCACTCCAACACAAGGAGGAAACAAATAATACAATTCACTCCAAACATCTTGGAAGCAACAAACACACATAGTCCACTCGTTTCATAGGAGGCACAAAAACATCCCCGTTCGTGGAAACCGGGTAAAAAATGAAAAGACGCCATGCACTACCCAAGGGAAAAATAACTAGTTGACGTAAAAATTTGACAACCCTCATCCTCTAAGTTCTTCTGGAAGACTTACAATTTTGGACTAACACTAAATCCCAAATGCCACAATGCAACTTGATGACATAGCTACAACAAGCATCCAAGTCATAATTCAAATCTAATATTTGGATTTCTTAAACCCATACTCATTCAATAGGTAACATTTACAAAATCAAAGGCACGATAACAGAGTTAGCTCAAATACTCTTAAAACAATAAATCCCTTTATTAAAATAAATACTTTCCACAACCTTATATAACTATGCACATTAATCGTATCAGTATAAATTGTTGTCAGTGAACCTTGCATGCAATTACATGTCAAAACAAAATATTAAAATATGAATACTTAAATATATAAGTAGCACACTTTATATATTTAAATACATATATTTTATATCTAAACAATCAAGAATATATTTAAAAATTGAATCTACATTAATCATTGAATATAAAACTTCAAATTTACTAAAAATTACCAGACTGTATTATTAACTAAATTTGTAAAAAGTTCATAGTCAAACATTAACTTTCCCAATATATGCATAAAATTACTTTTATATTAAATATTATACTCTAATATTTAATATACAAAATTTATACATCATATTTAAACAAAATACACTATAAAATAAAAAAAATTATAAATAAAAACAAGGATAATGAAAAAGTGAAATCTTAAATAGTATAAATTAGTGACAGGGACCGGACGGGTAACGTCGAACGGCGGTACCGTCGACACCTAAGGTACAACCGTCAACTTTCATACGTCGGTACACCTGCATGGTCGCCGACTGTACATTGTACAGCGGCCAACACAAATCTTGGGGAGGCCACACTCCCCATGGACAGTGCGTCCCCCCAAGTGGTGGGCGCACTAACCATGGCCAGAGTGTCCTTCCCAAGCGAAGGTATGGTGGGTGATGGGGTACATCCGTCCCCACCAACCACAGACAACCAACAAATTTTTAATGAATAAAAAAAAAATCCATTTGCTTAAAAATAATCTGATGTAAAATGAAAATATTTTCTTAAGACTTTTCAATGAATTTCTTCGAAATTCGTTTCACGACACGTCATACAAACGACATTTTTTTCTTATAAGGAAAAATAACATAGATCTATAACAATAAAATAAATATACATATTTATATATTATGTATATATATTTATCAGATATTTATATATATATATATATATATATATATATTATATACAAATATATATATATATTTATACACACATTTATTTACTGGTAAAATTGAGAAAATAATTAAAAAACTAGTAATAGGAAATTAATAAATTTTTCCAAAATACCTTCCTAAATTCAAGAGGTTTAAAAATTAATTTCTTTTAAACCATTCCTCCAAATTTCAAATAATTATAAATAGGAAAATAAACAGATCTTGATTTTTTCATTGAAGGTTTTCTAAGAGAATTTGTTTTGAAGAACATATCTGCATGTTTTCAAAAAGGTAAAATCTTCATACAACAACCTAAATGTTTGAAGCACAATATAAGGTTTAAATTAAAACAATGTTTCAACAATTTCCCCATTTACTGAATTAAATCCTACAGTAAATTTAAACAATCTTCCTCAAATTTCAGATTAATTTAAATCTAGATTCAATTAACAAATCCTAATTCACAATGATTTCAACAACAGAATCATAAACAATTTATATTGTTTTAAACAAAACAAGAACTAGAAAAACACATATCAAAACCTGGAATTCGAAGCTACAGTAAAAGATGAATTTCTGATGCAAGCCTCCTCCAAAGATCTCCTAAATTTTCTTCAATCATGCAATAAACCCAAGCAATCAATTGATCCAAAAAATCAAACAATGTAACAAATTTTCCTCAAATCAATTCTCTGTGCAATTTCTTTTCCCAAAAATTCTTCACTGCCTTCAAGAAGTTTTTCCCTTCCAAGATCTTCTTCCAGAATGAATTTTCAACCAAAAACCCCTCTTCTTAATTCAACATGCAATCCCCTTTAATCAAAATATTTTAGACAACCAAATCTAATCCTTTGCATGCAATATTGACAATTACAATATTAACCTAATTCCATTTTCGAAAACACACTTTGAATTTAAAATGCAATTTCAAATATCTTTCAATTTTTGCTTTTATTTAATTTAATCCAAAATTAAACTTAATTAATTAATTTAATTATTTAATAACTAAATCCAACCCTTTTGAGATTAAATTTAATTAATTAAATAATTTTAATTTACTTAAATTAAATTCTATTAATGACTTTAAATATAACTTCTAAGCATAATTTTAATTTAATATAAAATAATCATCACTTTAACCCAATGCAATTATTCTAAAAATTCATTTAATAAACAAGCACCTTTCAAAATCAAATAACATTAAAATAAGGTACACCATAACTCAACAAACAAGATTGACGACACACTAAGGCTAGGGCATAGACTTGACACATGTTACCTAGCTACTATCTCCCGTTCAACTTAACCGTTGGATCAGCATGCTCAAACCTGTGAAACCAGGTGGAGTCGATGCCATGTACCTACAACCTAAAACCAAGTCAACAAAATCATACAGTATATCCAACATGTATTACACACCGTGAAGAAGAAATCACGGATTCGTAGGGCACTCGCAAGTGAGTGATACGAAACCGTCCTCTTCACCAATACACTTATCAAAGATTGACATTAACATCATAATCAATAATCTCATAATAACATCTCATGCTAACTCTACAACATCATTAATCCATAATGCATGTGAAACAGTAATCAGATAACCACATCACACAATAATAATTGTCACTCAATAGTAGCGATCAAAACATCATAGCAAAATGTATCCAGTATCAAAGTAGCTGCAACCAAACATAGCATAAAGCAAACCGAACAAGAAGCAAAATGAAGGGGTATTACAAGAAAAGGATTCCAAAGGTGACACTGTTGTGGCTACAATTATTGACATGGAGATAGAGAAAAATAGTGTTAGGAGGTCTCATAGATTGGAAATGAACAAGAAAGAGATACCAATGGATGAAATTTCTAACAACTTAGAGTAGATTGGTGGTAGAGATGAGTGTAAGGACACGGTTGAGGAGGAAGAGAGGTTCGTGGAAGATCCAAGCCACATCTCAAACCTGAACAAAATTCTCAAAGTGGACTCCATCCACTCTTCATATCCCAAGGCCATAGAGGAAGAGCAAAAAGGAGGAGGACATCAACATGTTGTGGGAGCAAATGGAGAAACTTGAACGGAAGCTCAATAGGTTGACTCGTTTCACCATTAAGATCATCCACAGATCTATCGTCACTCTCCTTGATGTCATCAAGAAGGAGGTGGATAGGAATACCATTGGTGAAGGTCCTAATTGGGTCAGGGATGATGTTTTAAATCTCCTCATTCAAAAATGTGAAGGTGTTGCCAATTAGTGGGTTGGTCTATGTGTCTTTGTTGGGTCTTTGTTGTCTGTGTGTTGTGTCTATTATCTTTTTGGTGTTTGTTGTTTTTGGTCTATACTCTATAATTTTTTGTTGATCTTGGTCTCTTTTTGTCTCTTTGGGCTTGTCGTGTAATGGATACTACACCCAGTAAATGTACCTTATCTAATCAAAAACAATAAATTCATTCTTGTAAAATACTTCTTTTACATTCAGTGTAAGGGTGCCAACAGTCATTATTTTTTTCTTACATTTGGTTTGACTAAATTTATGGTGCCAACATGTTAGGGTAGGTAGGTGAATAGTATTGGAACACTTGGTTCATTCTCCAAGTCTACCATCCCTTCTAGACTACACATTTTTGGTAAATTTTCTTGAGAGCTCTAAGAGAAAAAAGTGTCGATGATTCTTTGAATTTGTGGCAGCTAGAAATATATTTTTTGTACCTATAGGTAGATTTTGGGTCTATATAAAATAAAAATATTAGTTTTTTTTAATTCCAAATTGCTTGAATGTGTTGATAATGAATGCATTCTCGCAAAATATTTCATTTATATTTAGTGTAGGGATGTCAGTAGTCATATTTATTGTTTTACACATTGTGAGACCAAAATAACAATTCCAAAACATTGAGGTGGTAGGTGAATTATAGCAGAGGCCTCATTTTATTCCTTAGGTGTCTCAATATTTTAGGCTATATGGTTTTGATAAATCCTCTTAAGGGCCTTAAGATAAAAAGTGTAAAACTTTGATGTACTGATTCTTGGAATCTATGACACCTAGGAATGTTTTGTTGCACATATAGGTGGATATTAGTTCCAAATATGATAAAATATCTCAATTTACATCAAATCCAAACTATTTGACCATGTTAACAAATAATGCATTCATAAAAAGTGTCTCATTTGCATTCATTATAAGTGTGTTAATATTTATATTTTTTATTGTGTACCTCATAAGATTGAACTAATGGTGCCAACACATCTAAGTGGGTGTTTAACTGTATTGGAAACCTTATTTAATTAACTAAGTGTATTGATCCTACTAGGATATAGGGTTCTAACAAAGTCTCTTAAGAGACCTAATAGAAAAGAGGTTCTAAACTTTGGCATAACAATTATTGGAATATGTGGCACCTAAGAATGTTCCATTGAAGATTACTATGTATAGTAAATTTACATCTGAACATGGATGGATTTGAAGTTTTTCCCAAAGCTATGAAATGTCCAAATAAATGTGTTGGTAAATTTTTGACCCAAGGTCATGTTTGGATTTCAATATATTATTTTTTAATTTTGAAAAAATTTAAGTCATTTTTGAGGCACATAGAGGCCTTTCTAGGCCCAAAATTGGTTGTAATCATCAAAGTTAGTTATAGTTTGATAGAGCGCTTCATTATATTTTCAACATTCCAAATAATTTGTAAATCAAACTCCCCAATCAAAATTTATTACCTCCAAAATTTAGGTCTCTTGAATTGAGAAATGTGAAAACTTGTTGAAATAAAAAAAGAGCTATATATTAGATGCTTAAGATGGAGGTTGAGTGTGAGAGTCTTATATATATTGATTTTCCT
This sequence comes from Sequoiadendron giganteum, assembly GCA_007115665.2. NCBI lineage: Eukaryota > Viridiplantae > Streptophyta > Pinopsida > Cupressales > Cupressaceae > Sequoiadendron > Sequoiadendron giganteum. The sequence continues at coordinate 322,028,472 of CM021103.1, forward strand.
TGAGATCTTTGGCTAGTGATATTGTTGAGAGATATTTCTCTACAAGTATATTGTAATAATGCTTTTTAATAATATTTTTGGTGGTTTTTGGAATGTGGGATTTTTCTTCCAAAAGGGTTTTCCCCACGTAAATAACTATGTTGTGGCATGAATGATATTCATGTTCATTTATATTTGGTTTCTATAACTATTGTAAAGATTTTTTTAAAAATTTCATAGCCCTCATCTTAATATTAGTATATGAATCTTCTCCATTACCTTACTTGCAAGTGGTATCATTGCTTAATCACCTTTGGTTTTAGTTATGGGTTGTTGGGATTTTTTGAACTAATCCAGTTTTGAGTGGGAGCTTGTGTAGAAGATACTTTATGATCTTTTTACAAAATTTCTTAGATGGAAAGAACATAAAGGAATATAGGTAGAGAAATTTATGGATAAAAAAATTGAAATTTGGAAGCTAAAGATGGAGGATTTGTTAATTAATTGAGATCAATGGGATGTTGTTGATTATAATATTTCAAGGCCTACAGATACTACTTTGACTAGTCAATATGATGTTATGGACCATAAAGCCAAGGGTCTAATCAGATTATGCCTATTAGACTTTATTTTAATAAATTTCCATGAAGAGTCATCTACATAGAAGCAATGGTAAAAAATTAATCAAATATATTAAGCCAAATATTTAATGAAAAATATTTTATTGAAGAAGAAATTGCATTCTTTGAGAATGGAGGAGAGTGGAAAAATTGCAAACCACCTAGAAGTGTTCAATATGTTGGTAGTTAAATTGGAATTAGTTGGTGTAAAAATTTATGAGGATGAGCGATGCTACATATTTCTTTTTCCTTTGTTTGATTTGTGGGATTCACTTGTTATGGCTATTGGGAGTACTTTTGATGCCTTGAAAATTGAAGATGTTGTGGATTCTTTTATTTTCAAAGAGATAAGGAGGAAGGTATTTATCAATTCCAAGGAGGCCCTAAATATTCATGGAAGACCTGGATAAAAATGAAAGAAAAATGAAAAGAGTAATAAATCCAAGTCCAAAGGGAGATCTTAATCTACTAGAAATTCCAAATCTATATGTTGGAATTGCGATAATCTTGGACACTTCCATAAGGAGTGCAAAGAAGAAAAGTAGAAGAAAGGAAGAAACTTGAATCTTATTCTAAGTTCAAGAAGGAAGATGGTGATGCATTCATTGCAACTTTTTCCACTCATGTAGGTAATGATGCATGGTTAATTAACCTAGGTGCATCTTTCCATATGACCTCTAATAGAGATTGGCTTTCTAAATATGAAGAATTTGATGGAGGTAAGGTGTACTTGCGTGATGATTCTTTTTTGGATGTTATTGGCCATTTCAAATTTATAATCATGTTTCCTAATGGAAGAATAAAAGGAATTAATGGTGTGTTGTATATCCCTAGATTAACATGAAATTTATTACATGTGATCAAACTAATAGATGTAAATATGTAGATAGTATTTTCTAATGCATTATGAAAAATGGTTAGAGGTGTTATGGTGATCACTAGGGGTGTAATATTTGGCACATTATATAAAATCGATTCATATAATTTTCAATTAAATAATACTTTGTGAAAAACAAGTTTGTGGCTACTTTGTTGAAAAAGATGAGGTTTTTATCTTTAGCAGATCGCCATGGCTTCTGGGTACCCAAGGGTGCTATTTATTTTGAATAAAAAATACCCACATATAAGACTATGTTGGGGCAATAGAGACTTTCCCATACTAGATAAAAGGTTCTAATGACCTTGAAAAGTAAAACCTTGTTGAAAGGTTGACTAATTATAATCTTGATTTTGATTTTTGTGAGTATTACATTTATAGTAAACAAAACCACATCTTGTTTTAATTGAGTTCTCATAAATGTTGTGGTGTATTGGATCTTATTCATTCTAATGTGTTTGGTCTTGCAAATAATCCTTCGATTGTAAAATCCACATATTATATTTTATTTATTGATGATTACAATAGAAGGATGTGGGTATGTTTTTTAAAGAGTAAATTTGAATTTTTTAGTCAATTTAAATAATTTAAAATGATGATTGAGTTGCAGATTGGAAATAAAATATATTTTTTAAGGATAGACAATAAAGGTGATTTTTCTCTAATTATTTTGATAGATTCTATAAATATTGTGGTATTCATAAACAAAAGATAACTTTGTATTCTCTATAATAAAATAATGTAGCAAAAAGAATGAATAGGAGGATTATGGAGAAGGCTAGGAATATGCTTAGTGGTGTTGGTCTAAAATAAAAGTTTTGGGCTAAAGTTGTTGCCACTAATTGCTACATGATTAATAGGTCTCCTACACTATCTCTTGTTGATAAAATGCCTATGGAGGTATGGTCAAGTCATAAGACTGTACTAAGACATCTTAGATTTTTTAGTTGCAAGGCATATGCACATGTGCCAAAGGATAGAATCGAACAAAGTTGGAGAATAAGGTTGTGAAATTTATCTTTATTGGGTATAGTTATGGTGTGAAGGAATACAATCTTTTGGATCCTATTGCATAAAAGGTAATATATAGTAGAAGTGTGATCTTTGGAGAAACTAAGTTTTGATTTGTTACATTTCAATCAAAATAAAGTGAACATAAAGATGTGATTAAACTTTCTTCTATGCTTGAGAAAGTTGAATAGAATCCCCTAGATAGACAAGAAGTTGGGGAGAATTCATCTAGCTCTAAATCTTTAGAAGAGGAGGAAGTACCTCCAACTTAGCTTGTTCAATTAATGACTAGAGATGTATTTTTACTTTGAATACTAACATGGATGTACCTAGATCTATAGAAGAGATATTAGGTATGAATGGTGTATAATCTTGGAAGATTGTTATGGATGAAGAAATGATAGCTTTAAAAAAATGATACATGGGATCTAGTACCATTTCCTGAAGGAAAAAAACCTATTTGTTTCAAATGGATGTTTAAGAAATTTTTTTGTTCAAATGGAGGTATTAAAAGTACAAATCATAGTTGGTTGCAAAAGATTATTCTCAAGTTGAGGTTGTTTAATACTATGATATATTTGTTGGCCTTGTCGTTGCACCAAAATATCGACCTGTTAATGCCCGATACAAACTTCAGTTAAGATCCACAGGAGGCGGTTAAACCATGTCACAAACCCGAAGGGAGATGTTGGAGGTTAGTCCAACAATCCCCCCCTCGGCGTCACTTGAGGGGTTCAAACCCGTGACCTAATCTAATACCAATTGTTGGCCTTACTGTTGCACCAAAAGATCGACCTGTTAATGCCTGATACAAGCTTCATTTAAGATCCATGGGAGGCGGTTAAACCATGTCGTGAACTCAAAGGGAGATGCTGGTTGTTAGTCCAACAATATTTTCTCCTATTGCAAAAATTACATCCATTGGATTCTTGTTTTTTTTTGTGGTTGTTTATGATCTAGAGGTTGAGAAAATAGATGTGAAAATAAATTTCCTTCATGGCGATTTGAAGGAGGATATTACATTCGTAGCACTACATGGTGAAAGGTAAAAGTAATTTGGTTTCTAAATTGAATAGACCTTTGTATGGCCTACGATGAATTATTAATATGTGGTACCATAAATTTGATACATATGTGTTGAGTTTGGGATATGAGTGTTCTAAATAAGATCATTATGTTTACTACAAAGTTGATACTGATTGTTTTCTATTTATTGTGTTATATGTTGATGATATGTTATTAATTGGTAAAGGGAAAGGAATTATTTTAGAACTAAAGTATCAACTTGCAGCTAAATTTAAAATGAAATATCTTGGTGTAGCTAAACACATTCTTGGGATGGAAATAAGAAGAGATAGAGTGAAAAAAAAACTATGCTTGGCCAAAGTAAATATATCAATTCAGTTTTATAGAGGTTTAACATGCAAGATTGTAGACCATTATATGTTCCTTTTATATTTGGAATGAATTTATCTACTTCACATTGTCTGACATCCCCATTGGAGATAGAAAACATGAGAATATTTCCTTACTAGAGTGCATTTAAAATTTTAATGTATGTTATGATCTACACTAAACTAGAGATTTCCCAAGCAATGGGAGTTCTTTCCAGATATATGTCTAATCCTTGTAGAATTAATTGGGATGCATTTAAAAATTTCTTTAGATATTTGTGGGGTATCTCAAAGTATTCCTAGTGTTATCATGGCAATTTTATAGGAGACAAACATTCCCTTGATATTCATGGTTATGTGGATTTAGATTGGGAAGTTTATGTTGATCTAGTAAATAGTCTATCAATGCTTATGCATTTAGGTTTTTTGTGGTGTAATCAATTGGATGAGTAATTGAAATACTATGGTTGTTATTTCCACTACTAAATTTGAGTATATGACAACTACTCATGCTTGTAAGGAAGCCATCTGGCTTAAAAGACTAGGTTAAGATATCAGAATAAAACAAGGTGCAATGACAGTTTATTATGAGAATCAAAATGTGATCTTCTTGGTTAAGAACCCAATATTTCATACCAAGACCAAGTAGATTGATTTACACTATCATTTTTTAAAATATATTCTTGAGGATGGCAGGGTGAAACTAGTTAAGGTAGAGAATTTGATGAATGTTGTAGAATATTTAACTAAGTTGGTGAGAACAAATAATTTCAGATGGTGTTAAAATTGTATGGGCCTCTCAGCCCATAGAAATTAAATCATGGTGTTGATACTCCTTTTTCTCTTGCAATGTGATTGTAAAATGGGAGAATGTTAGGAAAAATGTGTCTCAACCTTGCAATTATAAAAGGTTACTATTTATAGGAATTTAATATTTGAGCATTGATGGTTTCAAAATTTTCTCCCAAACTACGAAATGGACAAATAAACATGATGGTAAATTTTTGACCCAAGGTCATGTTTGGATTTCAAGATATTATTTTTTTTGTTTTTGATAGTTTTAAAGTTAATTTTGAGGCGCTTGGAGGTCATTTTTGGGCCTGAAAATGATAGTAATCGACAAAATTGGACTTACTAATGGTTCAAAATTTTCATCAATCAAACTCCTAGATCAAAATTTATGGCCTTATTAGATTAAATAGGAAAATCACTTGATAATTAATTAATTATTTTTCTCCTTTTACTTTATGCACTTCAAGGATTCATTATTCGTCGTAATCATTCATTTAAGTTATTGCATCAATATAATTCCTCGAGATGTTGAGAAAATAAATTAATTTAATCTCTTTCTATGATAGGTTATTTTATTGTAGATGATTTTTCGAGCTGTGGGGCTCACCATCAACTCCAACATGGTATTAGACCACTAGACTTGCAACTTCTTATTTAAATTTTGAGAGATATGGCCTTGAGAAAAAAATGCTGCATCTTGGAGGAAAATGGACATCGTCATTGCATTAAAAACAATTAAAAACATAATTATCAATTGTTATTTCATCAAAATTGGATTTCATACATAAAAAATTTCATGAAATTTTTTAAGCACAAATTTCAGAAAAAAAAATTGTATAGTGTACGAAATCTGTATAGTTTATGAAATTTGTACAATGTACAAAATTTCCAAAGTGTTCAAAATTTGTACATTTTTATAGATCCATAAATTATAAAATTTTACATTGTACCTACATAATCATTGTACCTTATCTATGCAAAAATCTAGTGAAAAAATATGTGCAGTGGTGAATTTTTTATGTTTTTCGACTAGTTTTTCAAGATTATGGTGACTTCTAGCTTTTTTGGCAAGGTTGCATAATTTTTTGATGACTAAAATCATTTTTTAGTGGCTAACTAGTCCCTAACTCTACAATCTATGTCACGTTTCCTCCACCAAGCTGCCACCCATTAGCCTCAAGAATTTTTTTGGGTCTTTTTGACCTATTTTAATAAATTGTCCATTAATTGGACATACATTGTTAAAATCAAGGAAATGAAATATTATCAAAAATTTAGCTCTAAGCACTATCCATTGGTACATTTTTCATCATCATATTTATTTTCGATATAGCTTATCACCTATTGAAGTTAGACCATCAATTTTGGCTTTCGAGCTTGTATTTTTTGGTTATATCTATGATTTTTGTGATTCTTGTAATGTTGGAAAGGTATTTCAAAGCTCTTTAGATATATTCATGCAATCTTTCTATAATATACCTTAAGTACTAAAATATTGGGAAAGGGGAGAGACCCTTAATGAATAAGGGGGTATTTTCTCTATTTAATCCTATCCCTAAGGAATTTCATTAGGAAAGATATCACAAGGTGTAAATATTGACCTTTAACCTCAATGTTGAGTCAATCAAACCTAGATCTCAATACTTAAGATACTAGGATAGATCTGAAACCAAATTGAAATGACATGCAATACTTAAACTAAATGAACAATAAGACCTATAACATGAAATGTGAATTCCCTGAAAGTATATAAACTAAAATTGCAATTTACAGGAAGATCTGAGAAGGGTAAGGACACATGTACCAATCATCAAAAGTAGGTTTTGAGATCTTCTGAAGGACAGGTTTTCTCGAGGGAGAATGGGTATTAGTTAGGTCTTTCAAAAATTGATTTGGCAATCCTTTGAGGTAGGATCTTAGCTTCTACTTTACATAGGTTCCACTTTCAAAAAATCAGAAATAAATTTTTTAATTGAGTTTTTGTGGCTTGACAACAATGATGACAACTTATGCAACAATCCAAAATTGCTCTTCAATATCTCAATCCTTCTTCAACCTATAATTTTCACATACAAAGAGTGGGAAACATTATTTTGTTTGAATGGGGGTTTTCCTTATTCAAACCCCATGTTTGGTAATTAAAACTTGATAGAAAGACAATGACAATGGAGAAGGAAATGATGAATGAACACTTGCTTGCTAAAAATCACCAAACCTTCAATGGCTTCCCTTAGAGGATTGAAGACAAACACATCACTCCAAGGAACTTGATCTTTCTTTGTTTGATGAATTTTAACACTTGAAAATGCATGGATGCTTTAGGATCAATAATTCATATCAACCTTCACAAGATGAAATGAACACACATAAGCTTGAACATGATGATAGGATCTTGAATGCTACAAAAAATTATTGATAAATCTTCTCTTGAATGCTCTTGAAAAATAAGATTTTCTCTTATGATTGATAGATCATGCAACTTACATTATATTAGATTTGAATTTATAAAAAGACTATGTATTTATAGGTGTTTATCTAATTTCCTAAAAATTATATTCCAAAAATAAATAATTGCATATTGAATTTGAATCATTAAATACCACCAAAATCATATTTAAAAATGGGTCCTAGTACTTGAAGGGGACCCATTTTCCCTTGGGTGAATGTGTCCTAGCCTAGAATTCTAGGACATTCACATTCCAAGGTGATTAAAATATTAATTTCATTAATTAAATGTCAGTTTCCCTTTCAAAAAATGGGAATAATAAGTCTTTGGAATGCATAATCTGGAAAATTAGAAGCTTAATTAAGTCCAATAAATTAAGGGACCTAAACAAAGTGTGAAATTGGAAAGGGTATACAATTTCATACACTACATTTAGCTACCACTTTAGTAAAAATATAAACTTACACTCAGACTCACACTGAAGTAGAAAAATATGTGTCAAGAGAGGTCCATGTGTACAAATGTTAGAGAGATAGGATGACAAAGATTGAGGAGGATGATCAAGCCCCCAAGATCAAAGATCCCATGGAAAACCAACATAAGGAAATAGGGACACAGAAGATGTGTACAATACATGTAGCAAGATAAGATACACAAACATACAATGTCAAAGCTAATGCAAAAAGGGATGGACTAGCAAGTTATGTTATGCCACATCCATAAAATATGCTCACAAGGGCTAGTACAATCCAATATACACTAGGTGGTCCCCAAAGCAAAAATGAGAAACACACACTAGGTCTAAAAGGTGTGTACTCATAACAAAGGGGTAGAAAATGGTAAAGTCACACCAAGTCTACAAGTCTCTCATCATCAGGCATACCAAAAGTTATACTCCCTGATAACTTTGATAAAGTGCTACAAAATGATCAATGTTATGCCAGCACTATACTAATTCCAACCTATATGAACAAAAGTGAAGCCAAAATGAGAATGCCAATGTCCATGTCAAAATAATGCTAATGTATTCCCCCACTTTAAAGTAATTTCTAAACACCATACTATAAGCAATTACTTTAAAGTAGAAATGATAAATTCCAATTGATAAGAGGTCCATAAGATCTTATTTGGAAATCCCTATGCTAATCATATGTTTCTAAATAAAGTTGTGCCATGAAAAATGAGGTTTCCCCCACATGCAATCCAAAAAGATAACATAGAAAGGATCCATGGATTTGGGGTCAATGCATGTTTTTTCTACAGTGATATAATAGAGCTTGGAGTCATCATCATTCACCAAATACTTCATGGAACAATAAACACAAAGGAGGAATGGCACATCAAGAGATAGAAGAAAAACAATCCTTTTGGGTCAACATGGAAGAGACCTTGGATGTCTCAATTCTTTGCACCTTCCCTAAAAGGAAAACACAAGACAATGGAAAATACAATGATTATGATAGAGAAGAATGAATATACAAATAGAAGAATGTCACAACAGATTCACTTTATTTGTATCCTTGCACAAACAAAGTAACAAGGATCTGTTGAACAGTCCAAATAACTGAGAGGGGGGGTGAATCAGTTATCACAAAACACTTTTCCTTTCTTTACTTAATCTAGAGCAATCTTAAATCAATCATATATTAATTAAAATAGATATGAACATGAAAGCACATAACAACACCATGCACAATGAACACCAAAATTTACGTGGAAACCCAAGATGGGAAAAATCATAGAGAATACTAATTCTCAATTATAAAGCACCAATTAAGGTGATTTTTACAATGAATCACTACAAAAATGCTCATTGCAAGTAAGGCTCACTTCTAGTGGGCTCACTGCCCAATTAATACAAAAAGATCTAATTACAAAATAGATAAAACATGAATTGATGAAGTTGCATCTACATATGCATGAATTCAATTATAGTTAAGAGCACAATATCTGATTGCAACAGATTTGGTGAAGAATCTTCTACACACCTTTCCTTCCACAAAATCTACAATACAAATTATGTCTTACTGACACTTGACTTCACTTCCTTCTCTATTTTTTGTCACACAATCCTTCACACCCTTATCACTTCCTGCACACACCACACATCATGATCTATATCAAAAGGATGTTCTACATATATATATACCTGGAGAACAAGATGAGTCGGTCTAGGAAAACATGTCAGCTTGAAGAACAACCTCAAAATATTCAATAAGGCTTGGCATGCTAGCACCGCAACCAAAGGATATGTCACACATAAATATCTTCTTACTATGTTACACTGGGACCCATAAATAGGCCATACATAAGATAAGTTCATCATGTAGCATAATTACCAAAATATAGTATACTTTGAATTACATGAGAATATTCTAGAGCCGATAGGAATGCCACAACCAAGACCAAATCTTGATCAACATAAATTTCAATACCAACCAGAGGAATACAATTAGACATACCAATGAATAGCAAGGATACCCAGAATAAGCTTTAGGCACAACAACCAATATCAAAAATATTATTCTTCATTATTCTTCATTTACTATCTTCCTTAAATGTCCCAAAAAGAAGTATTTTCATATCTAGATCAAGGATAACATCCACACTACAAAAAATTATAGCATGTGATAGGATAGATCATTTATGTATACCATCCAAAACACAATCTTTCAGATCCCAAGTTTTAAAATCAATGACAACAATGCCAAGTCAACAACTTCTCAACAATCTCCCCCTTTGGCATTGATGGCAAAACAACAAAAAACTCAAAACCATAAAACCTACAAACAAAATACTCCAACCGCTTCCCCTGTGTCAAGGAATTCAATTCCTCTTCAATTCCTCTTCTTCTTTTTTTCTCTTCATTTTCTCCCCCTTTTTTCCATCAAAGGAAAAGTACCAAATAAGAACATTCAAAAAATCAAGTAAAAATAACACTTTTCACATAAAATATTTTCTTGCACTTTTCTCTCACAATTAGAAGAATCCTCTTAAAATCGTGCACTGTAGAAACCATTCTGGAACACACACTATCTTGTAGAACCAACATCCCAAATGAATATGACCAATCCAAAGACAGGCACTGTTGTTCACAATCCTCTATATCAGAAAGTATCTTAGAGAGATGATCCAACCAGACCTCAACAATTTCTTTGACCAACCAGAAAGTTTTAACCAAGTATTCCCTCTGTCTCTCAATATAAAATAACTCAACTTGCAAATCACCAAATCTTATTCTCTATTTTTCATCTTTATCTTTGAATAAGTCAAAAAACTTCCCAATATTATTCAATTCGGATTCAATAGCTTCAATTCTACTTCTAAAATTATCAACAGCAGCAGGCCACCGAAGACAGTATTTGTAGATGCCAGACATCTCCTTAATGCATTCTCTTTTCTCACCAATGTGTTTGGATAAATTTTGTTTGGATGTGACACACCTTCTTTCAATCATAGCTTGGAATTTATATCCTTTAGATCCTTCCTAAAACAACCTTTCCTCAACAACTTCAACTAGATCATTCGATAACGAGTTAGAAACAACAAAAATAGTAATACCCTTTTTGAGAAGATAATCAACCAAGGCATCTTCAATTCTAGGCCTTCTGACCGAAGAGTATGAATTCCACATTTCACCAATCTTTTTCATGTCACCCTCATCCAACATAGAACAAACTTCATCTATATCAGGCAGAGACTCTTCTTCCTTCTCCTTCTCTTCTAAGATAGTGATGACATATTTTTTATTAATTTTCCTCCTTTTAGGTTTCAGAGGGGAACCACCAATGATAACCTCTAACTCCCTCTTTCCAGAGGAGGAACCCTCCTCAAAATGACTAATAGGCATAGCACTAGATACTATCGCACTGAAGCACAGATCCATTTGCAAGGATGATAAATAAACTTTGCATGCATTTACTTTATCTTCCATACATTCCAAATACATGTAAACTTGCTTTCCAATAGGGATGTTGGACTTCCACTTAACACTCTCCTTTGACGGTAACAAATTCAAAAATTAGAACACTAAACACATGAGTAGATACCCAAATCAGAAGGGATAACTCTCAACCCAAGACATTCTGGCATTCTCAATTAGGTTTTCCATTACCACGATACATAGGTCAAACTGTTGATTTTCCTTCACCATCTTATGTGCACGATATATAGAAATAGCGGATGTAGAACCTTCATGATTTTAGAAATAGATTTTGTATGAGATATCGTAAGCAAAATACCTTACTGCAAGATCAACAATGGTATTTATCAATAGAGCTCAAGGGTCTTTTTCGATACCAGTACGTTCCTCCACATATTTTTATTTTGTTGTTTCCTTCCCTGGGAGGTCACCAACTCTACACAATCTAGTACTAGCTTCAATAGCTTCCTTAGTGATCGGATAGGGTTTGTCCAAAATTATGTTGCCATCCTTGAATTGACTCAATAGGAACAACATAGATTCTTTATCAGTAAACAAGGGGAATTCTCACCATAGATCCATACCTAGGGCACATGAATTTTGAAATTCATCCGTCTTCAACCCTAGTTCCATTTCCTTCATCTTTTAATGATCAAATTCATCCAAATCCAATCCATTTAGCTTCAACAGAATACTACCACTAGATTCACTATCAACCACACAGATTCCATCATCGCGCTTAGCTTCTTCAATCTTTTCTCTCTCAATGAAAATGTCTTCTTCTTCTTTGAAAACTGTGAGAAATGATTTGAAAAACTCTATCTTTTATCCTTAATTTCTCATGATGATTTCATAGTCAGAGCATGCATCGATGATTCCAGCAATTGTACTTCACTTTTCAATCAACCGGATTATGCTTCATCATGCATCATCAACCTGATCAAACTTAGTCATGCCAGAAACACATCAATATTACTTCAGAGAGAGGGAATCGACAGGATATGCATTGCAAATCTCTCCTTGAGCCAAGGAAGCTGGCTCATATTCTAGAAGAGCTTGTACTGAGATCTGGTACCATAGAAGGGCTCCCCATTTGTGTTTCCTTTTTCTTCCAAATAGTGATAGTCTTCTTCTTAGATTCATCTAATTTTGCAACCTTCTTTTTGCTTTCAAAAATTTTCAGAGCAACATATCTGCATGTGTTAGCATAATGTTTGGATTGATTGCACTTGTAACATCTTTTTCCTAACTTAACTAAGTGAACCCTAGATCTACACTGATTAGCTTTGTGACCATAACCATGGCATAAGTAGCAATAACCATGAAATAGATTATTCATTTCATTCCTTCTATCTGGATTAGATAATTGACTTTTGTAATGAATTTCTTTGTGAGAAAACTTGTGACAATTAAGTCATTGAATACTTGGTTCCTTATTTCTTCTACACTCTACAACATTATGTCCAAAAATTTTGCATAGAAAACAATGACCATTAAATGATAAGTACCTTTGAACATTTGGTTTCCTAACCAGAGGTCTTTTTGTAGGTGTTCTAGATTTCTAAAGCTTTCTTGTTACACTAGATCTTGCTTCAACTTCAACTTATTTGTCTTTACCCTTAGTATTCTAATTTGAGCTTTCCCCTGAGAAGACAAGTCCTTCCATATCCTTGTGACATTTTTGTAGGGACAAAATTTGATCTAGAATCATGTTGCTTTCACATACTCTTGCTTCTAATTTTAGCCCTCTTAACTCTTGATCTAACTTCTCATTTTCTTCTAATTTCCATTTGATGGTATCTTTGAGATTTTCTTTAGTCTTCTTCCATTATTTCATTTTCTTTTTGATGGTATATTTTAAATTTTCTTCAGTCTTCTTCCATTCTTCCATTTTTTGTTTGATGGTATCTTTGATATTTTCTTCAGTCTTCTTCCATTCATCTAATCATATCTTTAGAATCACAACACTTTACTTTGACTCCTTGAATTTTTTGCTGACCTCTTTGTGTCTTGCTTTGAATTTCCAGATTTTCTCTTAGCTTTGAGATGCAAGCATTTTCCTCCTTTATATTTTCTTTAAATTCATAATTTTCAAATTCCATACTCTCCATATCATCTAACATTATCTTCAATTCTTCATCAAAGTAATAATCTCATGTCATCTTGTTCAAACTACCAAGATCTCCCTCAAGCGGTTAAGCTCTAACTACAAGGGACTAGGCTCTGATACCAATTGTTGAATAGTCCAGACAACTAAGAGGGGGGTGAATCAGTTATCACAAAAATATTTTTCCTTTCTTTACTTAATCTAGAGAAATCTTAAATAAATCATATATTAATTAAAATAGATATGAACATGAAAGCACATAACAACACCATGCACAATGAACAACATAATTTACATAGAAACCCAAGATGGGAAAAACTATGAAGAATGTTAATTCTCAATTATAAAGCATTGGTTAAGGTGACACCGGTTAAGGTGATTTTTACAAGGGCTCATTGCCAAAATTCTCACTACAAGTAAGGCTCACTGTCAGTGGGCTCATTTCCCGATTAATAAAAAAACATTTGATTACAAAATATACAAAACATGAACTGATGAAGTTGCATCTGCATATGCATGAATTTAGTTCAAATTAAGAGCACAATATCTTACTACAGTAGATTTGGTTAAGAATCTTTTTCACACCTTTCCTTCAACAACCTCTACAATACAAATTGCATCTTTCTAGCACTTGTCTTCACTTCCTTCTCTATTTCTTGTCACACAATACTTTTCACCCTTATGACTGCTTGTACACACCACACTTCATGTTCTATATCTAAATAATGTTCTACACACACACACACACACACACACACACACACACATATATATATATATATACCTAGAGAAGAAGATGATTTGGTATAGAAAAACATGTCAACTTGAAGAACCACCTTGAAATATTCAATAAGCCTTGGAATGCTAGCCCCAAAGCCAAAGGATAGGTCACACATAAAGATCTCCTTACCACATTACACGAGGACCCATAAATAGGTCATACATAAGATAAATTCATTACCCAGCATGATTACCAAAATATAGTGTACTTTGAATTACATGAGATATATTCTGGAGCTGATAGAAACGCCACAACCAAGACCAAATCCTGATCAACATCAATTTCAATACCGACTAGAGGAATACAATTAGAAATACCAAAACATGAATGTCTAGATAGAAAGGATACCCGAAATAAGCTTTAGGCACAATAGCCAATACCAAAAAGATAAGTATTCATTATTCTACATTTACTGTCTTCCACAAATATCCCAAAAAGAAGTACTACCATATCTAAATCGAGGATAACATCCACACTACAAATATTATAAAATATGATAGGATAGATCATTTATGTATATCATCTAGAGCACAACCTTCAGGATCCCAAGTTTTGACATCAATGACAACAATGCCAAGTCAAAAATTTCTCAACAGGGTCATCTAAGAAAATTCACAAACATAAAGGCACACTAAGCAACACAATACGAGGGATCATAGTACATACATGCAATAACAAATAACATAGAGAAAAAAGAAAATTATTATGTCACATGCGAGCCAACCTATATCGGGTTATTTGCATCCCAATATTGTTCATCATATATGGAAGGTGAATAAATAGCTAAAGGAGCAATAACAAGTTCCATACTAGGGCAAGGTTACCTAATCCCTTGCCCCCCAAATGTAGGAAAAGTATGATCTAAGACAAGTCATGATATGGTGCTCCTTGTAATATGGAAAAATGATTTACATAAAGTGCAATACATGTAATAGTGAGTATGCTATGATTCTACAACTATCACATGGAAAGGAGAATAGTGTGTATGCCATCCACTTATATCAATAATATCATTTTCATGTATCACCTTCTTTAAAGTGAGGCACTCATCACGAAGATTCCCAAGAGTTCTATGATATCCACAATGACATGTTTGTACTTTATTCCTTTTTTGCTCTCTTGAATAGGTGGTAATGTAATCGATCCTAGACGGAGAAGCTTATCCATTTTTGTTCAATTTTAGTTATGGTATGTAAAAATGGTATCTTCTTAAGCTTATAGGGCTTGGATTTCTTACTTATTGGGAAATTGGTTGATATGGAAGGGAAGGATCTTGATAACCCAATCTATTGGTATCTTCTTATAGTTTTTGTTCTAACAATTTATGGATCTCATGCTCATTTCTTATGTCACATCCTTGTTTACTTAAGATTCTAAAGACTTGACCACAACTCTCTTCTAAGTTGATGGGTGTATTAGTAATTTTATGGTCATAATATAGAAGATTATAAATGTTTTCATTTTGAATGAGGTTGTTCATGTTTGATGGTTGAGGCTTGCTTTGTGATTCAATTTCAAGATGCAAAAGGTTGAACATGTCAAGTGGTGGGATGATAAGAGGTGTTGGTTGTTGCATGGAGAGATAGAAGGATGCATTGTTCTCAAGGTTATGCAAGTAATTTTGAATGAATTCTTGCATGTTATCTTCATCTTTTCCTAAGATGTCTATCTCATGAGTACATTCATTAGGAGGTGAAGGTTCATGAATGTTTTCAATTGCATTAGGATCACCAAATACACAACTTGAAACATCAACCAAATATATTAAAGATATCCATATTTTACCAAGACGTATGTCAATGATGAAACTTTTCTTTAAATATGAAATGAATGGATATTTAATGCAACTTTTTGATCTAAAATATGATAATTGATTGATTCTAGATGAAAAAACCTAAAAAATGATTACTTTTCAATGTCAATTTTGCTTTCAAACAATGCACTATCTTTCACCAATTGAAATAGATGCAAATAACTACCGAACTATGGAATTTTTTAATTGAAATAATGATTTTTAGGCTGGAATAAACTAATAATACAGAGGAAAAATAGTGTGCAGAAATTTGAAAAAGCACCTATACTAGGATAGGTTCAGCCTAGGATGAATGAGTCTTAGGACAGAGGTCTGAAAATTTTAAATATGATTATTTAACTTGATAGTTAAGCTCATTGTTCCTAATAGAAAACAAATTATTTACTGACATTTTTTCCATAAATATGATGAAAATGCAAATCCAATTTAAATGATAATGTATGAACAAAATGATAACTTTTTTTAATGTAATTTTGAATGAAATGTTGATCTAAATGACTTAAACACACTTTAATGCAAGCTATTATGCAGAATGTATGCAATATTTTTTAGATTTTTATGAGTGTAAATGATGCAAACATGTAATATGTAATCCTAAATGAAATTCAAAAAGAAGATGATGAAAAACCTAGATCTAGGGTTTCAAGGATCTCCAAATCAGAAAAGGTATGATTGTAAGAAAGTTAGGTTCACCAAAATGAAATGTGGAGAAAGGGGAGAGATCCTTAATAAATAAGGGGATATTTTCTCTATTTATTCCTTTCCCTAAGGAATTTCATTAGGAAAGATATCACAAGGTGAAAATATTGACCTTCAACCTCAATGGTGAGTCAATCAGGCCTAGATCTCAGTCCTTAAGACAATAAGATAGATCTAAAACCAAATTGAAATGGTATGTAATGCTTAAACTTTTAGTGTATAAAAATGTATCCCTTTACATTTTAAGACTTGTTTGGGCCCTCCTAATTAAAATGGACTTAATAATGCCTTAATTTAGTGTTAAAAAGGGTATCTATTTACATTCTCACACTTGTTTGGGCCCTCCTAATTAAATTGAACTTAACTATGCCTTAATAAGTCCTAATTTGAATTTACAAGCCTAATAAATTACATTTCCAAATGGGAAACCCGACAATAATTAATTCCAATACATAACACTTTACCTTGAGTAATGTGTTCTAAGAATAGGGACCCGGGACCCATTCACCCATGGGCGAATGGGCCCTCCCTAGGCCTTTGAACCTAAATTTAAAATATTTTATTGGTTTTATTTTAATGTTCTTGAATCCATATTTCAATGTTGGCTTGTAATAATTGAATTCCAATAAATTAAGGATACACACCTATAAATACAAGGTTATTTCACTAAGTTTCACCTAGATTTTCAAGATATCTCAAGGGAAATTTTGCAAGAGTAAATTTGATGATCAGGAGCATTCAAGAGAAAATATATCAGAGATTTATTGTACCATTCAAGATCTATTCATCATGTCAAATTCTTCTTGAATCATGCATATTTTTGGAGCTAACATTGTGATGTAGGTTTCAAGATCAAGTTCAAGAATTCAAAACATTATATCAAGCATCAAGATTCACATCCATTGAAGCCAATTCATGCAAGTTGTAGATCTACATTCAAAGATTCATCCAAGGGTTTTTGAGTGGTAACAAAGCATTATTCATTTATCATTCCTTCCTTTCATGATTTATTTCATTCCAAGGTTTGATTATCAAAATGGGGTTTGACCAAGGAAAATCCCCATTCACCAAAAATAAACAATTTGTCCCCTCTTATGTGTGATTGAAGATTTAGGTTGAAGAAGGATTGAAGACCTCTTGAAGTGAAATATTGGAAAATTTGTCAATTTTTTTTATCAAAATCATAGAATCTAACCTACAAATCTAATTTCTAACTTTTTGAAATTGAAACCTAGACCAATCAGAAGCTAAAAATTAGCGTCAGAGGCTCTCGAAAGATTTATGAAAACCCTAACAAAAGACTCATTCACCCATGGGTGAATGGGTCCTAGACAATCTTCATAAACTAACTTTTGGTGATTGGTAAACACCTTTCTACACCTCTCAGACCTGTAATAAGTTTTTTGTTTATGATAATATTGAGTTCCATATTTCTATTTCAAGTTTGAATTGGAATGATTAGGTTGCTTTTCTATTTTTATTTTGTCTCCCAAAAGTGTTGTTTGAACTTGACCCCATCCTCAAAGCATAAGGAAATTTGAATATTCTCACATTGAGTTGATTCACCTAAGGGTTGTTAGTCAATTATTTTTTGGGATCTCATTTACTAATTAAATAGTGATAAATAGGTGCATCATAACATATTTTAGTTCAAAAAAACCTATTTTTCTTTATTTCAAAACTAAATGAACAATAAGACCTAGAACATGAATTGCAAATTCTCAAAAGTACAGAAACTAAAATCACATTATGCAAGAAATCTAAGAAGGGTAAGGACACATGTACCAATCACCAAAAGTATGTTTTGAGATCTACTAAAGGACAAGTTCAGCCTAGGTTGAATGGGTCCTAGTTAGGGCTTCTAAAAATTCCTTTTGCAGCCCTCTGAGACAGGATCTTAGATTCTATTTTGTACAGTTTCCACTATCGGAAATTCAAAAATAAAATTTGCAATTGTGTTTTTGTGTCTTGACAAAAATGATGACAACTTATGAAACGATGCAAAATTTCTCTTTAAGATCTTCAAACCTTCTTCAACCTATAATCTGCACTTACAAAGAGAGGGATAGATTTTTTTGTTTGAGTTGGGGTTTTCCTTAGTCAAACCCCATGTTTGGTAATTAAACCTTGATAGAAAGATAATTCCAATAGATAAGGAAATGATTAACAAACACTTGTTTGCTACAACTCACCAAACCTTCAATGGATTCCCTTAGAGGACTAGAGAGAAACACATCACTCCAAGGAACTTGATCTTGCTTTGCTTGATGGATTTGAACACTTGAAAATGCGTGGATGCTTTAGGATCAACAATGCATATTATCCTTCACAAGATGACATGAACACACATAAGCTTGAACATGATGATAGGATCTTGAATGCTACAAAAATGACTAATAAATATGCTCTTGAATAATCTTGACAATGATTTTTTCTCATATGATTGATAGATCATACAACTTAGATTTTCTTAGATTTGAATTGATAAAAAGATTGTATTTATAGGTGTTTATAGGAGTTTATCTAATTTCCCAAAAATTAGATTCCAAAAGCCAAAAATTATATATTTAATTTGAATCATTAAAATACCACCAAAATCATATTTTAAAATGGGTCCTAGAACTTAAATGGGACCCAATCACCCTTGGGTGAATGTGTCCTAGCCTAAAATTCTAGGACATTCACATTCCAAGGTGATTAAATATTAATTATATTAATTAAATGTTGGTTTCCCTTTCGGAAAATGGGAATAATAAGGCTTTGGAATGCATAATTTGGAAAATTAGAAGCTTAATTAAGCCCAATAAATTAAGGTATCCAAATAAAATGTGAAATTGTAAAGGGTATACAATTTCCTACACTATAGGTATATTTTATTCATTTTTTTGATATTTCACATTTTTGTCAATTACTTGGATCTCTTGGCACTTGGAAAGGACCTATTTGCATGAGATGAATTCATTTGATCTACTTTACATTAATTAAGGTTATCAGACCCTATTTTTTTCATTTTTGGAGGTATCATGATTTTTTTATTCATCCTTATGTAGTCATTCTAAAAGGATAATTATGGGTCTTAACAAAATAACATATTGACACATGTTAGGTGGCTTAATATTTTTCCATATTTTAATGGACTCATACCTAAACTAGACACACCAAGGAGTATATTAGTTTGGGATAACATCATTTACCATGTTGTAGGAGTGATTTGTTGTAGTTTTGATCATGAAACTATGTGTGATATATTAGACATAAATTGTCTCCACACACTTTAAAATAGGATTTCAAAGATACATGGAGACCCTCATATCTCTCCATTTCTAGAGGATATTTTTGTATATTATCTCATACCCCTTGATGTTGTATACTTCATACCTTTTGATGATGATACTTTATATGAGATTTAGTATATCAGAGGTCTTGCATTGTTTTGATGGTTCAGAGGCTTGCCTCCTTGTTCGTACTCCTCATATTGAGACCCAATCTCCAACTTATGTTGTTCCTTAGAAACTTGGTATTGCTACATTCATAGCCCTTATTGATCCAATGTAGTAGGGAATTAATCATCTTCTAGACATAACTACTTTGGATTCATATCTTACAAATGTATCATCCTTGTTTTTGGAGTCTCAAATTGCATATGTGAAGGTTTTTTGAGGATATTCATCTTCTATCTCATGAAAACCACATTCTTGCTGTTATCCTACCATCATCACAGTATTTGGATTTTATTATACATCAATATTCATAGTATTTTAGATTAACATCATCTCATTTCAAAAAAAATGTTGCAAACCTATCCAAAACATGAATATTGCATGAAAACTAGGCTCTTTTCCTTTGCAAGGTCATAGTGTGGATATTTTAATTTTTTTTAGAGGAACACATCATTTGGATTTGGATTCCATGTTCATCATTATGGGAATATATTCTCCAATCACCAATGGATATATTTCTTCCTAAGGGGAGAAATTTTGTTTGTAGGTAGTGGATCATGTTTTGTTTCTCAATTTCATCATCGACACATTTCTTTATGGGGAATTCATATTCTCATTTTCTCTCTTATTGGGGGGAAATTTATTGTACATATGTGACATAAGTTGTTCTTAGGGCTCGTATTGATTCCTCCTTCTTTCCTTCTTTCACCAGTGCATTTATTTCTTTCTCTCTTTTGAAGAGGGTTTTTTTTTCATGTGGTTTTCTCCTTTTCTCTAGTTATGGGAGATTCATATGTTTATACATGGGTACATCATCAAGCCTTGTAGTTAGGACCCATCCATACACTCATCATTGCATTCATCATTAGGTTTTTAGCTTCTCCCTTAGTTGAACTTAAGGGGGGGTGTTAGATTAAATATGAACATCAACTAATAATTAATTAATTATTATGATCCTTTTAATTTAAGCACTATAGATAAACTTAGCAAATGTTTTTTATTATTAGATTGAGCTATTTTTAGGTCATATTGTCTCATAGCATAGGATTAGGACACTTGTAATTATCTAACTTAATCCTCACCTAGGGTTTAATCTAAGGGTGGTATTTTTCCTTTTCATAAGGATTCATCATTCATTGTAATCATTCATTCAAGTTATTGCATCAATGCAATTTATTCAAGTTGTTGAGAAAGTCAATTGTTTTGATCTCTCTTTGTGATAGATTATTTTTTTGTAGGTAATTTTTGGGAGTTGTGGGGTTCACCATCAACTCCAACACCTAGGTAAAAAATTATGGTCTTTGGAAATTGGATCTTCCGAATTGAAAAAGTGAAAACATATTTGACACAAAAAAGAGTTGTAAGGGGGACTTACACATATTGGTGTGTGCTTTGACACATCATAAGGAATCTTTGATTGGAGATAAGTTGGGAACCACTTTTTGGATGGTTTTAGCTCATGGTTTTGTAAGTATCATTTGACGGTTTCATGTATTATATCTCATATATAATAGGTTTTTGAGGTGGAGGTTGAGTGTTAGAGCCTTATAAATGTTGAGTTGCCTCCAAATCTCTAGTTGGTGACACTCCTAAGAGAGCTTTATCTAAAATTATATTACAATATTTTTTATTTTTGAATAATATATTGGATGAATTTTGGAGTGTGGGGTTTTACTTTTGAAAGATTTTTCTCCATGTAAAACACTGTTGTGGTATGAATGATATTCATGTTTATTTATTTTTGGTTTTCTTGTAATTTTTGTAAAGATCTAAAAAAAATTGCATAACCCTCCTCTCAAGATTAGTGTAGGAAGTTTTTCTACTACCTTAGCTTCCTTAAACCCTTAAACCATAATGATACATAAAACATAAAATATATAATAAAAAAAGTTAATCTAAAAACCCTAATAAAATAAGGATAAGCCTATGCTCAATGACTATCTTTTCTTTTATTCTTTGTTTGGCTAGATATTGTTCTAAAGACCTTGTTTTGTGTATGTTTTTAATGTTTTTCTTAATTCTTCCTATCAAAATCCTTGTACAAGATTATGGGGCCCTTTCAAAACCTTTATTTTTACCCTAATAAAATAAGAATAAACCTTAGGCTATGTAGGAATGTTGGATTGACCAATAAATATGAAGAAAAAAATAAATATCACTATAATTTACCTAGGACAAATATTCAAACAATATCAAAATAATATAATATAGATTTTAGATTAAAATAATAAATTTAGAATTAAATTTACATAAATTAAAAATATTAAATACAATACTAAAATTTCTATTAGAGTAATGTACTATTGAAGATGTCAGGAAGTGATTCACTAACATGCTAAGTAATAGGGCCTTGTCTAAATGAACTCCTAATAATCTACAATAAAGAGCTTCGAGAAAAGTAAATTAATGCACGTTTTCCATGAAGGTAATATATATATGAATTTTATAGAAAACTTAGGGTCCTTTTCCCAAACTATCAATGTTTGGAATGATATAAATCTACTTTTGAAGCATGTGAGGTTTGCAAAATCAATTTTCAACACAAAGCACAAAAAATATAATTGGTTTTTGGGTACATTGTACCCTCAGCCTGTAGTCTATAGGTCTTGTTGATTTTCCCTTTTTAGTGCCCCACACTACCTTGACGATGCCTTTGTTTTCGGTCGATGAATCTCCACAACCTGAGAGTCACACACATACCCAGCTACAACACCCAAAACTTCCAATGACATAGCTCAAATTCTAGCGCACACACAAAAATACACCATAGATTTTGTGGAATATTCTTCCCACAAAGACCTCTAATTGGGAAAAGAATATTACTTTGAATATTCAATAAAATCTCAGAGGAATGTTCCATCAATCTTTCTTATATTGACAACCAAATTTTTTCCAATGAAGAGGAATATTCTCAACATATTTGTTGACATCAGCATGATGTCATGTTGATGTCAATCGTATGGATGACCCTCGACCCCCCTCTTAGCCCCCATTTTCCCTAAAGGAGCTATTTTTTCTTTTTGGCATAATTTTAACATACGATGTCAAAATTGGATAAATGAGATATGGTCGAAAAGCTAGTTCTATGTACGTTCTAGTGGTGTAGATCTCATCGTCATTTTTTTTCTACTTATTTTCATTATCATTCAAAGTTAGATCATCATTTTTTTCCTTCCAAGCTCATATATTTTTTCCTATATGTCCAATTTTTGTGATCTAGTGACATTAGAAAGGTATTTTAGAGCTCTTTAGAGCCATTCATGCACATTTTATAGAATCCACCCTAGGTACATTTTTTTGTGATTCAACATTTATGTCAATTACTTAGATGTCTTAGCACCTAGAAAGGATTTGTTTGTGTGAGATGACTTATTTGATCTACTTTATATGCGTTGAGGGTTTTAGTCTCTAATCTTTTATTTAAGGAAGTATCATGGTTTTTTATTTTCATCCTTTGTGGTCATCATGGAAAAGGATAACTACGATTCTTGGAAAATGATATTTTGACACATCTCAGGTGGCTCAATATTTTTCCTTATCTTTATGGATTCATACCTACACTAGACACACTAGGGATTTTGTTAGCATAGGGTACTATCAGTGATCATGTTGTAGTAGTGATTTTTATAGTATTGATCATGATACTATGTGTTGTATCAAACATTTATTATCCACACACACTTTGGAATCAACTTTGGGAGATCCATGGAGACCCTCATATCTCTCCATACCCAAAGGATACTTATGTAGATTGTCTCATTCCTCTTCTAGATGCAAATTGCACATCCTTTGATGATGATGCTTTAGAGGAGATTGAGTATATAATAGGTCTTGCATGTTTTGATGGTTCAAATACTAGTCTTCATGTTCCCACTCTTTAGATCAAGACTTCATCTTCATATTTTGGTGTTACTAATTAGATTGGCGTCGCCACATCCTTGGCCCCTATTGGTTCAATGCAACAAGACATCCATCATCTTCTAGACACAACTACATGGGATTCATATCTTGGAGACATATCATCCTTGTTTGTGGAGTCTTATATTACAAATTTGGAGGATTATTTTGAGGACATTCATCTCCTCTTTGTTGGCATCCACATCATAATTATTGTCCCATCATTTTCATCACTTTTGTAATTTGTTCTACACCACCCTTCACTAGTTTCTAGATTGACATCATCTCATTCAGACATGTGGACACGTGAGAACATTTCAGAGGCACACATAATTTAGATTTGGATTCTTGATTCTTCCATATTTTGTGAATGGATTCTATAATCACAAATGGATATGTTTCTTCCTAAGGGGAGAAATGTTGTTTGCAAGCAATGGATTATGTTTTGTCTTTAGGCATTCATCATTAGCACAAGAGCTCTTTCTTTATGGGGGGGTTCATATTCTCATTTTATCTCTCCTACTGGGGGGAATATATTGTACTTGTGTGATAGAAGCAAACCTTGGGGGGTCACATTGAGTCCTCCTTATATCCTTCTTTCACTAGTGCACTCATTTCATTTTATTTTTTGGAGAGGAGTTTTTTCCCATGTTTTTTTCTCCTTTTCTCTAGTTATGAGATATTTAATTTTTCTATACATGGATACCTCATCAAGCCTTGTAGTCAGGACCCATCCATAATTTCATTCTTCATCAGCATTTCTAGCTTCTCCCTAAGTTAATCTTAAGGGGGGGAATTGGATTAATTAGGAACATCACTTGATAATTAATTAATCACTAATTAATTATTAGGTCCCTTATTACTTTAATTAACTTAAGCTAAACTTAGGAGTGTCTTTTTATTTTTAAATTGGGTTATTTATAGGTTAAGTTGTCTCATTGCATGAGATTATGACACTTGTCACAATCTAACCAAATCCTCCTCTTGGGTTCATACTTTTTCTTTAATAAGAATTAATTATTGTACTTTGTATTAATTCAAATGTATTCACATTTAAGATACAATTACAACTTAATCTCAATATCAGATGCATGTGTGGACTCAATCCTTTATCTCTTAGTTTCATAGAAAACCAGTTGTTTTGATCTCTCATTTATGATAGGAATTTTGGTTGCAATTGATTTGTGGGAGCTATGTGGTTCACTATCAACTCCAACAAGATCCTTGGTCATTAATGAAGTGTAATTTCTCACCTCCTATGTTAGAGTCACATATGGATATATCCCATGTATGTAAGGATCACACATACCCCCCAATTTCTTCAAGAGTTATGTGTTCTTCCTACTCTCAGTTACTTATGGTAAGATCATTTATCACCTTGCATATCCATTGTGTGATAGAAGCTTTTGGAACCTCCTTTATCTGGTTTCTCTTTGCTATTTTATTGCTACTTCTACTGCTATTTTCTCTTGGCCACTGATGGAACTCCAATTTTTTCTCTTTGTGTTTCATTTTATCTTGCCTTTGTTCCTAGTCATACTTGATTTTTAGACTAAGGTTAGGGTTTTATCTTTGTTTTCATGTAAAACCTTAAGTGTTCTATTTTATGCCTTGGGTGGAATCTATTTGGCTGTTACTTTTTGAGGAGGGTTTTAAAACAAATTAAGCCCCATCACTTCATCTAGGTTGGGTCCCTTTTGATCTATCGTTTTATTTCCTTCGCCTAACTTTATTATTTCCTAAGTCTAGGATGGTCTCGTGCTCCCTTGTTTAAACATAACTTATGTCATTGTTTATCATCAGCCTAGTGATGTCCCCTCATTCTTTTAATAAATGTTTTATTTTTGCAGAGGGACAAGTTTGCATGACTGTAGATCAATTATCGTTTGATCTCAGTCATTCCCCACAATCTCATGATGACCCCACCACACTATTTTTATTGATCGCAATATCATGGGTGAGCACCACGTGTCTCATCTAGTGAATCCGAAGAGAAGATAAAAACACTCTAATTCATTTATCTAGTTTTAATACATTATGTAACAAGTTACTGAAGTAATTATGAGATGCACGTGATTCAAATCAATGGAGATTTTATAATCTTGGCAAGAAAGGTGCTCAATGGTTAATGACAAAGCTGCTGACTGTGTTGAATGAGCAGGATTGTCGATGGTTGTGATCAAGCGTTGCCCGCCATTGCGTGATTGAAAGTTGCGAGGTTTTAACTGATTGTGAAATCACGGGCAAGCACCATATGGATTTCCTTGGCAACGCAGAATATGATGGGCCCTTATCACCATGGTGAAGATCATGTTAGTTTGTTTTGAAGGAATTTGTTTGATGATATGACCAAAGTGAAGGATTGATGGCTAATATTTGAATTTGCATCAAATGCGATTGGAGCCATTGGCATGGCATGCGAGTAAGCTTTAATGGTGGATGAGATGTCTAGTGGCATGATTTGATCAAAATAAAGCGACCATTCTCCTGTCCTATTATGTCACAAAGAATTAAAATATCTTTGCGGAGAAGTCACAAGGCCAAGGATGAAGTTACGAGTTGTTACAGTAAAGATTTGGGTTTTTGCAAACACAAAGCCGTGAGTTAATTTTTGTATCTCTTGGTTAAATTGAATTTGAATTTGGGGGAAATTTGTTGTGTGCTTGTCGGAGGGCTTTTTGATAATTGTTTTGGGGTTGTTGGTTAATTGAATGGTGGGAAATTTCAAAATTCTATTATGTAATTTCATATTTTTTTTAGCCCTAGTTTGTTTGAAGTTTGAAATAGCAAGGAAGTCCTAGTTTATTTAGGATGGAACCATCAAAGTAGAATTCTGCCCAGGTTGATTATCTAAAAAGAAACCTATATGATGATTTCATTGATCAATTTCCCTTGTTAATGAATGATAGGAAGAAGGGGTTGGTCTTGATGTGAGGAAAAACCCTAGGAGAATGATTAGTGTATAATTGTTCCAACATTGTCGATGTTGGGGTTCCTCTTAAAGGTTTAGAGATGTTTAGATTGTGGTTTGGACAGAGGAATTTTCCCCACCCCTTTTTGAATGGTTGGATGTATGATATGGGGAAGATGGTGGTACTGAATGTGTTCACTGATGTAGACTTGCTTAGGGTAGTGGTTGCATGATATGACCCTATTACATGGGTGATCAGAGATAATGATGGAAGGGCTATGTTGAAAATTAACAAAGAAGAGTTTCAACAGGTTTTTGATCTGGGTGAGCCCAATATGTTCTTTGGTTCCTATTGATCTTAAGGAGATGAAACTGAAGTATGGGAGTTTGAAATCACTTTTCTGAGTTAAGATTCTTGGTCATTAGGGCAAGAGGTTCAAAATTCTATATTAGCCCTAATGACCAAGAATCTTTCAGACTAAACTATTTTGCAAATCATTTCTTGGCCACCTTTTACTCATTGTGTCATATTTTGGGTTTTATCCCCAACAAAGTGATTCTTATTGCTTACATGTTCATGGGGGTGCAAATACAACACCCTAACATCTTAGTAATATATGATTTTTCTTCTTTTTTGGTTGAAAAGATACATGAAGGGCTATTGAAGTTGCAAAAAACTGATGTAGGCACTCCATTCTTCTAGTATTCCATGTTGATGTATATGTTTTTGTATAAGAATTTTGAATTCTTCTCTGAGAAGATGGAGTTAAGGTAGTTGGTTAATGGAGAAAGATTGTCAGTGCAGGTATGAACTACAGATTTATCATATAATAGGGAGAATGCTAGTTATGTGCAGTTTGACAATTGTTTTGCTTCCAGATTAAGAGCTACGCTGATGGTGAATGTGCCTATAATTCTTGAGGAGTTGCATGATTTCCTCATACCAAAGGGAAGGAAGCCAGAGTTGAAGGTTTTCCACAACTGCGGTGATATTATTCCATACCTAGTCAACATTGTATTGAGTTTGTATGGTTTTCAAGGGACCCCTCATATATTGCCATAAAATGTGCCACCAAGAGTGGCATTTGCAGAAGTTATGTGGCATATTGGTTGTATCCATGAGGACAACCTTACTGGAAAAGGTAAAGGAACATTTTTTCTGGATTATACTATGGCGTCAGATTTTATATTTTCTAAAGGAGGCTGGGTACATTTTGGAATTCTTTTTGAGGAGTAACAGTTGAGGTGTGGTCCCAAGCTATAGCATGATCCTGAGGGCTTCTTCACCCTTTTCAAACAAAGGATAAAAGGTGATAATTTTATGAATGAGTTCAACTTCCCTGAGGACCTGATTAGAAATGAGTTTGATCTAAGTAGGCAGGAATTGAACAAGGAAAAATGGATAGCTTATGATAAGCTATTGGCCATTGTGCACAAAATGGATCCAAAGTATGATCCATTGGTGGAGTTCGGTCCATATCATAAGAAAATTGACTTTTTGATGGATAATTTCAAAGAAATTATGGACATCCTGATGACCAAGAAGATAAACCTGGAATTGGATCAAGGCATACAGGAGAAAGATGCCAGACCAATTGAGATAAGACCAACATACCAACCTAGAGAGAAATGGCCTATTTATAAAAGGAAAACAAATGATAGTAGTGATGAGGAAGAAGAGGATAGAAAAGGAAAAAAAATAATGAAATTGCCTGCACAACTAGGTCCAAAGCTCAAAACACCTGGGGAAAATAAGATTATTGATTTGGAATCATTAGCCAAGAATAGCCCCTCACCACCACCATTAGAGCCAAGCCCTAAGAGACAAAAGATTGAGAAATCACAGGAGGATTTTATGGATGAAATTGTTGTCATTCACCAGGACATGCAGATGGGTATGCCTTCTCCTCCCAGGCTAGTTGAATTGGTTCTCTCTGATCTGGATATGAAAAGAAAATGTGTGCAAGATGCAAGAATGGAAGCATGTAAGGAGTTTCTAGATGATAATGCATTTGTAAAAACTCTAGTCTTCTTGAAACTAGTATGGAGAATTAAATTGGAAGAATATTAGGATAAATGCAAGAGGAGAAGAGAATTGAGACCTAACAGGTCAGACCAAGAGAATGATGATGAAGTGAAAGCTGAATTAATGGATGAATTCAAGAGCATCACTCTTGAGGAGGGAAGAAAATTGCTAAATCAAGCCGGTGTCTGATTTTTCCTAAGTGGTACATTAAAGATGCAGTAGTTTTTAATGCTATTTTGAAGTCCAAGCATCCCCTGTAGGATTCTGAAGAAGAGGTCAAGGCTACATTGCAATATTTTGCCTTCAGTGAAGAATATGAGACTTTGGCAATTTGGACTTTAGCTCCCCAAGGGAGAAAGCCCAATGCTACTAATATTAACCCAAATTTAAGAGGAGGGTTGATAATAAAGAGAGCTTCAGAGACCTAAACCATAGAGGCTACTAGTTTGACTGTGAATGTGGCCAAATTGGCCCAAAAGACTACTAAAAGAGAAGAGGCTGAAATGAAAAGTCTAATAAAGTATAATTTCATAATTGGAGAATATAGCAAGGTGCAGCAAAGGAATGTTGAGTTGTAGACTAAGCTAGATAGGTTGAAGTACAAGTAAATTAGGGAGACATCAAGTGCTCCAGGGATCAAAAAATTGCCTTCCACATCAGGGTCAATGCCTCCTGCTTCTCCCATTGTTTCTACACTAGGGTCTCCCAACCAAACTCCTTCCCTCAGCCCTAATTTAGAGCCAATTGATGAAGAAATAGAATGCTCTATTGATCCTACAAAGAAGCAACTAATGCACAAAATTGTAGAGTTACACTCATCCTTGAAGGTAAGTGAGGAGGGAGTACTTTTAAAGCAAAGGGAGGTTGTTAATGTTGTTTTGAGGCATTTAAATGAGAAAGTTGATGACAAATTTTCATTTGTGTATTCTATCTATTCTTTATTATTAGGTGCAATAAAGAACATTGATAGGGATCAGGAGGTAGTAGTACCATCCGTTGAAAGATGGATCCCTAGGGCCAATGACTTAGAAATAATGTATAAAGCCTCAAGGTTTGATATAAATAATAGGCCCCAATCATTAAGGCCTACTCAACTGTTACTTAAGTCATTGCAATTTTTTCAAGCTTTGTTAGATGACTTGAGTAGGAATATCATAGAGTTGGTGAAGAACTTTGATGATTGGAGCAATACATTGTTACCTGACATAATTGATGAGCAGGGAAGTATCAAGTCACTCCAAAAATGGAAGGATTGGGAAAATTAGGTCATCAATGCTCAAATTAGATTAATTTTTGATGACTCATATTATGATTTATTGGTGAGCTATATGGACAAAATTATCAACACCAACTCATTTTTGAAATCTTTTAAAAGAGACACGAATGAAGTGGCAGTTAAGTATATGCCTTACAATGCCAAGTTAAATGAGGTAATCAATTTTAATTGGGCAACTGATGAAGAGTACCAATAGTGGGTATATGTTTATTTAACTGAGGAAGAGTGAAACAGAGTAGGCTTCTAATGACTGAAAAATAAGCTATTGCAATTACAATAGATTTTGTTTTTTTTTGGTGATAGTCTAGGCATGAAATTCTTGAATTTTTGTTGCTTCATCAACCATTCTCAGCACGAAAGATGAACAAGAAGATTCTCCTGGGGGATTACTATTGTAACAATTTTTTGAAATTTCACAAGGCTATCCAGGTGGTTGGTGACATGTGTGCTTTCTGGATTGATGCTTGTTTTCTCCTTCATTTTCTATAAGAAGGATTTCAAGGCCAGAAGTACGGGTTAGCAAGTTAGACATTTTGGGTTGAGTCTAGGTGAATTTGTAGAGAAAATTGTAAATTCTGGTAGTTTTAGAGAAAATACAATTTAGGTGTTGAGTCATTTTGTTGTAGGTCTTGAACTCATGGAGATTTGATATTTTATGGTAGTACTAGAATTTGAATTGAAATGATTAATTCGAGCTCATGTCTCTCCTTTGTACAAGCATATCTAAATTTTGAATAAAATGATCAAGTTTTGTTTCATTCATCTCACTGTTGTGGCATGTACAATTCTTGTTTTAGCTTTAATTCAAGGAATTAATTAAAATGCTTAAATGGGATCGTAGGTTGATATGCTTTGTATAAGGATTTGATAATAAGTATTGGGTTATAATATAGATTGATGAGATTGTAAGGTAATGTTATTGAGGATCTTATATGTTATCTGCTAAATCTATCATGAACCCTTATATGCTTATGAATTTGACTCCTCCAATGGATATATGGCACTGATCTAAGTTGTACTTATTCATGAGGTTCAATATTTATTTGTCTTTACCTAGAGCTTGCTACAAATTAAAAATCAATGACTATCTTTTACTATGAATTTTTGTTGTCGTTATCTCATGCTCCAAATAATTGATAATATTGATGAACAACCAATTCTATTTAGTGTTATCCTATTATTTTGAGCTATTAAATGAGATTATATGTTGTTGTTAATGTTGTTTATGATAATGGTGCAAAGGTTGTAAACACATTAAGGGATTACCCTCCTGGGTCTTGCAGAGCCCAAAGTGTAGGAGGTCTTTAAAGTCCTCATCAGTTGGTTCAGGTCCTTTGAGCTGCCCTTGATTGGAATTGGCAATTCCACAGGTAGATTATAAGATCAACCTAGTTACTGTAAAAACAACCAACAAAATGGTGACTCTACTAGGGATGTGAATTTCAATATGTCTTGTCACTGTGTCGGTTATCCATTTTGCATAGAGTTATCATTGTATTTATGTGATTTGAAGTTCGATCATGTGGTTCTATGTTAGGTTTGTCCATATCTTTTGTTATTCAAAGTTTTTTGAATTCATTGGTAAAGTACATCGTACATTGTCAATACAAAAGTCCAAAGGTATTTTGAAATTCACTGAGTATCTCTAGATATTTGGTTTTCCCAAGATAAATGGGTGGCGACTTTGAAGTCTCTACACCAGTTTGCATCGTATTTTGAATATTTAATATAATGTTGAAGGATCTTTTGGAAAATTACGCAAAATGAAGAACACCGGGTCATTCATGAAGAATCACCCAAAAAAAAAGTTAGAGGGTGAACTTCCTAAAACAAAGAAGAAGGACTGGATAAAGAAAAGAGTAGAATCTAGCAATGTTTCTCTCACGTCATAGAACCCTGTACACCAAGGTACAAGTAAGCCTTTACACCCTATACCTAAAACACTTGAAGAAGTGTCTAAAACTTCAGAATTGGATAGCTGTGGATTTTTTGATGCACTAATTAATACACCAATTCAAGAGGATGTCAAAATGTCAAAATAAAGGGCATGTTAGTGTCTAATATGTTGAAAAGAGAGGAGGTAGGATTAGAAGTCGAAGCCATCATAGAGAAATCACCAGTGATGTCCCTCCTCCTCCTATTGAAGATGATGAAACTCCTTTACTATCTGGACATGTACTTGAAGAGGTCAATTTAATTGATCTAAGTGATACATCGAGTTCTTATATGACTTTGTCTGATCCTAATGATGTTTTTGGAGACATTGACTCCTTAAGGTGGGAGATCCAAAAGCAAGCTGAGCTCGGCATGAAAAAGGAAAAGGATAGGGAAACATAATTGGTGCATGTTGTGATTGAAAGGGATAGGTTGATTAGATAGTTAGCAACAATGAAGCTCCTGAACCAAGAAAAAATTGAGCTAGATGTTGAGGGCCCTGTTATACATGAAATTGTTGATAAGGGGATAAAGCCTGTATCTAAGGTAGGTCTTGTAGGTCAAGTTGGTGCCCAATCTAAACCTATAGACCCAAAACCCTTGAGCCCTTCTAAGTCTCAACTGAGTAATCCAAACCCTAAACCTGTCTTAGAAAAGGGAAAACAAAAGGCTGAGGGGATTAAAATAAGTGAAAAGATGACTTCCCACCCTCCTAAATGAGATTCCCCACCACATGTATCATTACAAGCTGAAACTGCCTCAGAAAAGGTTAGAAGGGTGGGTGAGGCTCTTGCAGAAGAGTTAGAGAGGACAAAGATTGAGGCTGCAAATGCAGAAATGAAGAGGAGAATAAGTTTCCTAGAGATATCAAACATGGATGAGGCTACACAAGATGAAAATTCATCAAGTCACCAAGATGCCTTGAAACATGGTCCTAAAACCAATCTGGATTCCACCATAAATAATTATGGATCAAATTTTCATGCAACTAAGTTTGTAAATCAAAATCAAGATGGCCCTAGGTTACAAATTTTAGGATTTAGTGTTGATTCTCAGAAGACTGAAGGAATATTCCAATGAACACCTATATAGTTGGAAAGGTATAGGCAATTATTCTTTGATGGCATTCCTGGTTATCCAATCCCCATCCTTGATGATTTGAGAGAAAAGATGAGTAAGTTTACTGGCAACAATGTTGTGACAACAGAGGAACACTTAAAAGCTTATATGGATGTGCTAAATGATTATGAGGTAGAGCATGAAGATGTAATAATTTTTTTTGTACAATCTCTGGTAGAAGATGCAAGGGATTGGTACAGAGGTCTACCTAATGCTAGTATTTGTTCATGGGAGGAAATTGAAAAATATTTTAAGGAACAATACAATGATAAAACCAATGCTATTTTCATGTTGAATGAGTTTAATAACATCAAGAAGTCATTAAATGAACCTGTGATAGAGTTTAACTTAAGATTCCAAAAAGAAATGTATAAGTTGTTCCAGGTTTTGAGGCTTGACGAAAATGTCTATCTAACTACATATTTCAATGCTTTTGATGCTAAAATGGCATATCTTCTCAAAGATAAAGATCCTCAGACTATGAGGGATGCATTCAGGGTGGCTATAAATATTGAGAGTAATAGAAGAGCTTCTGGGAAATATGGTAGGAGAGAAGAACCCACACTTTTAAAAAATCCTAAGGATAATACTAAGAAGGTTTTTGCTACAAAGCCTAAGGATGATGAAAAATGTGATAAGGTCTTTAGCACTTTGAAAGACATAAAGTATACTATTTCCAAACAAGAAAATGGTATAGGAAATGAAAAGAAACAGTATAATAAGAATGACAGACTGCCTAGGTTGGAAAATTATCCTTATAACACAAATTAGAAAGATGGGAAGCCAATTTTGTCAAGCCAAAAGCCTAAAAATGATAAGCATACACCAGACCCCTTACAAAAGAATTCAATAAATAAGGTACAAGATAGACCATGGTGTGAGGTGTGTGAACATCCACATGATCAAAATTACTATGGTATTGCTCAGCTGCTTATTGTTGAGCGAACAAAGCAGGACACTCATGAGCAAAATCTTGAAAGTGAGCAGGGTGATGTAAATGTTTGTATGGTCAGATCATACATTGATGAGGCAGAGTGTTCTTCTAATGATAAATCACAGGGAGTTGATGTAGATAATTAGAGTCAAAGAAGTTATATGTACCATCAACAGGTCTTCTCTAATGAAGAAGATGATTTTGACCATAATGCTTGCAATATGGAGCAGGCTGATGACTCAGTGTCCTTAAGGAGACCATCAGAAGATGAGATTGCAAGGTTGACTGAGGAAATGGCTGCCCAAATGAGAAGTCCACTTTTCAGTTGAGAAATAGAATTGTGGGTGGTGAATAGGGTAAACCTTATGGCTTGTTTATTAAGGAACAAAAGGACAAAGATAAGGGTGTTAACGTTGATACCAAAAAGGATACTATGAAAATTAGAGAGGTTAAAAGTGATAAGATTTGGACAAAAAGGAATGAAACCCCAAAGCCTGAAGAAGATGCAGCTTCATCACTGGTAAAGACTAAATTGATTATAAATTTTGTCAAACCCGCTTTAGAGGATAGGAAGCAAAATAAAATTGAGGGGAGCAAGCAACAAGAGAAGAAAGAAAATGATGAAGGTATGGTATCTGATTTTCCTAAATATACACTTGTAGATATGTTTCAAGTGATTTCTCAAGTTAAAGTTATTGTAACTTTGCTAGAAATGATGAGAATAAATGAGCATAAGGAAAATATAATAGCCTTGATCACAGGCGTTGCTGGTAATAAGATTGAACAAGGTAGTTGTAAAGAAGCAAAGGATGAAGGAGAAGGAAAAGAGAAAGAAGTGGAGGGAATTGTGTCACAAATTTCCCCTATATATTTAGGGAATTCTATTAATATGTGCCTTGAAAATATAAACCCCTTTTTCTTAAGTGTTGATATAAATGGGAAGACATTAAGGAATTGTATGATAGATTCAGGGGTATCAAATAATATTATGCTAGTCAAAATAATGGAAGCAATGGGCTTGACAGTGGAAACTACTCAAGGTAGATGCTATGATTTGGATTCAAGGGAAGTTCCAGTTGTTGGAACCATCAGAGCATTACCTTATAAACTGACTCAGTATCCTGAGAAAGACTTAGCCATGACTGTATTGGTTGCAGAGATGCCACCACATTTTGGGATGCTTTTGTTAAGAAAATGGAGTGCATTAATGGGGGGTAACATGCAATTTGACCTATCATTTGCTACTTTTTCCATTGATGGTAAGGATATCAAGATCGAAATAGATTCAAAAGTGTCCCATATGATTGAGCATGACCCGACTGAGAATATGACATGTTTCATTGAAAGTAGCATAAATGAATTCAAGGCTGAGGAATTCCCTAGCAATTGTGATAAGCCTACTGCACCGATTGATACAAAAGTAAAACAATTGTAAGAGTTTGATGACTTATGGACTATGTACTTTAATGGTGCAAGTTCAAAAGAAGTATCTGGTGCAGGTGTTTTGTTATGATCACCAAGTGCAAATAAATTCAGGTTCTCTTTCACTTTGTCATTTGAATGCACCAATAATGTGGTGGAATATGAGGCCCTGTTATTAGGGTTAAGACTGGTTGGAAAACATGAGATCAAGAAGCTCAAGGTAATTGGAGATTTCGAGCTTATGGTTTCCCAAGTTAGATCCAGGTATGCATCAAAAAACAAGAGGTTGAAATAGTATAGGAATGTTGTTTGGGATGAATTGGAGAACTTTGATGCATTTGGCATAGGTTGGATGGAGAGAGGCCACAACAAAGTGGCAGATTTATTAGCAAATATTGCATTAAAACCAGATGATGTGACTTATGCTGGAATTTCAAAGGTTGAGGTACAAACCAGGCCATCCGTTCCTGACAATATAAAAAACTGGCAAGTTTTTTATAATGATGATGACATACTAAGGTTTATGAATTGTATGGATGAATATGAAAGTCAAGAAATTGACTTTGGAGATTTTGTGGAAACAATTGGTGGTAAAGATACTGTGTTTGGAAATGAGGTCATTCAGTTAAAGACAAATAAAATTCCTAAGGGTTTAGTTGTGTTAGAGAGAGAGTTTGATAATCAGGATAGGACAACGGCTAATCATACCGCTTCCCATCTTGATGATTTGGAAGAAATAAACCTTGGAACAGAGGCATCACCAAAAAAGGTGTATATTGGAAATAAATTGTCACCAAGGGTGAGAAGGATGCTAATTGACTTATTAAGCAAGTTTAGGCATGTGTTTGCATGGTCCTATGATGACCTTAAGGCATATAGGGAGGATCTATTCCAACATGAGATTCCCTTGAGTGATGGTGCCAAGCCATTTAGGCAAAAAAAAGGCCTATTAATCCCACCTTGGCCCCCAAAATGCAAGAAGAATTAATGAAGCTAAGGGATGCAGGGATCATCAATCCCATCATAAATTCATCCTGGGTGTCAAAATTGGTACCAGTGAGAAAAAAAATGGAGACATTAGGTTATGTGTAGACTTCAAAAATTTGAATGTGTCCTCATTAAAAGATAATTATCCATTACCTAATATGGAAGCCATGTTGCAAAAGGTGATAGGTTGTGAATTAATGTCTATGATGGATGGGCTCTCTGGTTACAATTGACTCATGTTCAAGGAGTCTAAGCAATATAAGACAAAATTCACTACACCCTGGGGAACATATGTCTATGTGAGAATGCCTTTTGGTCTAACAAATGCAGGGGCCACTTTTCAAAGAGCCATGGATGTGGCATTTTCAGATTTCATTAACTTATTTTTGGTGATTTACCAAGATGACTTGACAACATATTCCAAGAAAGAAGTGGACCATTGTGAACATTTGGAGAAGACATTTACTAGAGCATTGGAATATGGAATCTCTTTGAATTCAAAGAAATGTGCATTTGGGGTAAGAGAGGGAAAATTGTTGGGACATATTGTTTCCAAGGGTGGAGAAAATAATGATCTAGAGAGGGTAATGGCAATAGATAAAATCTCACAACCCGCAATGTCAAGGGTATACAATATTTCTTTGGACAAATAAACTTCCTAAGGAGGTTTGTGATAAATTTTGCTGAGATAGTTCGCCCAATTTCCAAGATGCTTAAGAAGGGAGCTAAAGTTGAATGTGGAGAGGAGTATGTGTAGGCCTTCCAGGCCATCAAGCAAGCAATAAAGGAGGCTCCTGTTTTGAAAACCCTTAATTTTTCTAAACCCTTACAAATATTTTCATTTGCTTCTTTCCACACAATTGCAGCTATGTTGTTGCAAAAGAATGCAGAAGGTTTTGAACAACCTATAGCCTTTTTCAACAAATATTTACAAGCTACAAAACTTAAGTATGACATAAATGAAAAACAGGCATATGTATTGGTAAAGGTAGTAAAATCTTTTAGGCCTTATCTGATGGGAGCTACTATAGTTGCATATGTACCTAGTGTTGTTGTCAAGGATATTTTCACACAACAAGAAGTATCAGGAAGGAGGTGTAGATGGATCAATAGGATCCAGGAATTCAATATTGAGGTCCAGATTACTAAGCTGGTGAGAGAACAAGGATTGGCCAAGATTATGGCCCAAAGTAATTTGGAAGAAAATCAAATATATTTGTAAGAGGAGGAAAATAGATCATACATATGTGATATGGAACATTCTGAATGGTATAAAGGTGTGATCTATTACTTGCAAAAGATGAAATGTCCTGATAATTTAAGTGAAAATGAAAAAAAGGACATTGAAATTACATGCTATCAAATATTTCATCATGGCTAGTAAGCTCTGGTGGAGAAATGGGGAATGTGTCATGTTAAAGTGTGTAGATCAAGATCAAGCACAATAACTTCTGAGTGAGATGCATAGTGGAGTTTGTGGAGGGCATTATATATCCAAAAACAACTGCACATAAGGTAATGAGGGATGTATTTTGGTGGCCTACTATTTTTAAAGATGCACACTAGTTAGTGAAGACATGTGATGCTTGCCAACATTTCTCTGGTAAGTTGAAATTTTCTGGTAACTTGCCTCTAAAACCAGTTGCAGTGCAATCTCCATTTTAGCAATGGGGAATTGATTTTGTGGGAGAGATAGCATGTAAATCTAGTGGAAGCCACTCATGGATACTCGTGGCCACTAATTATTTCACCAAGTGGGTGGAATAAATTCCAATAAAAGAGCAACTAGTAAAGTGGTAATTGACTTCCTGATGAGCAACATATTGACTATATTTGGATGTCAAGAAAGGATTGTGTCGGACAATGCAATGTGTTTCAGATCTGAGGAATACACAAATTGTTTTTGAAAAGCATAGGATCCAGATTTCCTACTCGTCACCATACCACCCACAGGGAAATGGACAGGAAAAGTCAAGCAATAAAAGCTTGATGAAAATCATTAAGACAATCCTTGATCAAAATAAGAAGGCATGGGATTCTAAGTTGAGATTAGCAGTTTGGGCATATAGGGTAAATGTGAAGAAAGCGATTGGTTTTGCCCCATTTGACTTGGTCTATGGGATAAGTGCAAGGTTGCCCCAGAATAATCTTATGGAAATGTATAAGTTTTTCCATATGTATGACAATGAAATTGTTTATGAAATGCAATTGAGAGTGGAAGCTCTCATAGAATTGGATGAAACCAGGAGGGAAGCTCAAATGAAAAATGAAAAATTGCAGTTGCAAGTAAAGAATTTGTATGACAAAAGGGAAACTACAAGGAGCTTCCAAGATGGATATTTGGTCTTAATGTGGAATGCTGGGTTAGAAGATAAATGAAAACATGGAAAGTTTGATGCAATCCGATAGGGTCCATTTCTAATAAATAGTAAGTGGGGTGAAGATTCCTACTTCCTCTAAGATGTGATAGGGGATATTTTTGAACTACAATTTTATGGATAGTTCTTGAAGTTGTACTTCACTTGAAGTATGTTTTTCCATGAAAAGTAGTTTAGGTTTGTATATAGGTTAGTTGTAGGTTCCTTTCCTACTAGGTTGTTTATTCCGAACAATCCCTTTTTGGGTCGTCTCTACAATTGGTTTGCTCAACCTGAGATTCTGAAATCTCTCTTTATTCTAGTGGAATGAACATCCCCAACTGGAGCCACTGATGGAA
Organism: Sequoiadendron giganteum; assembly: GCA_007115665.2. Lineage (NCBI taxonomy): Eukaryota > Viridiplantae > Streptophyta > Pinopsida > Cupressales > Cupressaceae > Sequoiadendron > Sequoiadendron giganteum. Next base: position 322,067,576 of record CM021103.1, read on the forward strand.
CTCCAAATTTTTCTCTTTGTGTTTCATTTTATCTTGCCTTTGTTCGTGGTCATACTTTATTTTTAGACTAAGGTTAGGGTTTTATCTTTGTTTTCATGTAAAACCTTAAGTGTTCTATTTTATGCCTTGGGTGGAATCTATTTGGCTGTTACTTTTTGAGGAGGGTTTTAAAACAAATTAAGCCCCATCACTTCATCTAGGTTGGGTCCCTTTTGATCTATCATTTTATTTCCTTCGCCTGACTTTATTATTTCCTAAGTCTAGGATGGTCCTGTGCTCCCTCGTTTTAAAACAACTTATGTCATTGTTTATCATCGGCCTAGTGATGCCCCCTCATTCTTTAATAAATGTTTTATTTTTGCAAAGGGACAAGTTTGTGTGATTGTAGATAAATTACCATTTGATCTCAGTTGTTCCCCGTCATCTCATGATGAACCCACCACACTATTTTGGTTGATCGTTATATCATGAGTGAGCGCCATGTGTCTCATCTAGTGAATCCGAAGAGATGATAAAAATACTCTAATTCATTTATCTAGTTTTAATACATTATGTAGCGGGTTACTGAAGCAGTTATGATATGCACATGCTTCAAATCAATGGAGATGTTATAATCTCGGCAGGAAAGGTGCTTGATGGTTAATGACAAAGCCGACGACTGTGTTGAACGAGCAGGATTGTCGATGGTTGAGATCAACAGTTTCCCCACCATCGCGTGATCAGAAGTTGCGAGGTTTTTACTGATTGTGAAATCACGAGCAAGTGCCAAGTGGATTTCCATGGCAACATAGAATATGGTGGCCCCTTATCACCATGGTGGAGATCGTTTCAGTTTTTTTTGAAGGTAGTCATTCGATGATATGACTAAAGTGAAGGATCGACGACTGATATTTGGATCTGCATCAAATGCGATTGGATTGGTTGGCGCGACGTGCGAGTAAGCTTTAATGGCAGATGAGATGTCTACTAGCATGATTTGATTGAAATATAAGCGACAATTCTCCTACCCTATTGTGTCACAAAGCATTCAAATATTTTTGTGGAGCAGTCACAAGGCCAAGGACGAAGTTACGAGTTGTTACAGTAAAGATTTGGGTTTCTGAAAACACAAAGCCATGAGTTGATTTTTGTATCTCTTGGTTAATTTGAATTTAAATTTGGGGGAAATTTGATGTGTTCTTTTTGGAGGGCTTGTTGATAATTGTTTTGGGGATTTTGGTTAATTGAATTGTGGGAAATTGCAAGGTTTTGTTTTACAATTTCATATTTATGTTTAGCCCTAGTTTGTTTGAAGTTTGAAATAGCAAGGAAGCCCTAGTTTATTTAGGATGGCACCATCAAAGCAGTATTCTAACCAGATTGATTATCTAAAAAGAAACCTATATGATGATTTCTTGGATCAATTTCCCTTGTCAACAAAAGATAGGAAGAAGCGGTTGGTCTTGATGCAAGGAAAAACCCTAGGAGAAGGATTAGTGTATAATTGTTCCAACATTGCCGATGCTAGGGTTCCTCTTACAAGTTTAGAGATGTTCAAATTGTGGTTTGGATAGAGGAATTTTCCCCACCCCTTTTCGAATAGTTGGATGTATGCTATTGGGAAGCTAGTGGTATCGAATGTGTTCCCTGATGTGGACTTGCTTAGGGCAGTGGCTGCACGATATGACCTTGTTACACGGGTGATCAGAGATAATGATGGAAGGGTTATGTTGAAAATTAACAAAGAGGAGTTTCGACAGGTTTTTGATCTGAGTGAGCCCAACATGTTCTTGGTTCCTATTGATCTTGAGGAGATGAAACTGCAGTATGGGAGTTTGAAAGAACTTTTTTGAGTTAAGTTACTCCCACCTCATTTGGCTAGAGCAGGAGGTTCAAAATTTAGATATTAGCCCTAATGACCAACAACCTTTCAGACTGAACTATTTTGCAAATCATTTCTTGGCCACCTTTTACTCATTGTGCTAGATTTTGGGTTTTAGCCCCAACACAGTGATGCATATTGCTTACATATTCATGGGGGTGCAAATACAACACCCTAACATCTCAGTGATATATTATTTTTCTTCCTTTTTGGCCAAAGAGATACATGAAGGGCTATTGAAGTTGTAGAAAAATGATGTAGGCACTCCATTCTTCTAGTATTTCATGTTGATGTATATGTTTTTGTATAAGAGTGTTGAATTCTTCTCTGAGAAGATGGAGTTAAGGTAGTTGGTTAATGGAGAAAGATTGTCAATGCAGGTATGAACTGTAGATTTATCATATAAAAGGGAGAATGCCAGTTATGTGTAGTTCAACAATTGTTTTGCTTCCGGATTGAGAGCTAGGCTGATGGTGAATGTGCCTATAATTCTTGAGGAGTTGCATGATTTCCTCAAACCAAAGGGGAGGAAGCCAGAGTTGAAGGTTTGCCACAACTGGGGTGATATTATTCCATACCCAGTTAGCACTGTATTGAGGGTGTATGGTTTTCAAGGGACCCCTCATATATTTCCATACAATGTGCCACCAAGAGTGGGATTTGGTTGTATCCATGAGGACAACCTTACTGGAAAAGGTAAAGGAACATTTTTTTCTGGATTATACTGTGGTGTCAGATTTTGTATTTTCTAAAGGAGGCTTGGTACATTTTGGAAATATTTTTGAGGAGTACCAGTTAAGGTGTGGCCCAAGCGACAACATGATCCTGAGGGCTTCTTCACCCTTTTCAGACAAAGGATAAAAGGTGGTAAGTTTATGAATGAGTTCAACTTCCCTGAGGACCCGATTAGAAATGAGTTTGATCTAAGTAGGTAGGAATTAGACAAGAAAAATGGATAGCTTATGATAAGCTATTGGCCATTGTGCACAAAATGGATCCAAAGTATGATCCATTGGTGGAGTTCAGTCCATATCATAAGAAAAATGACTTTTTGATGGATAATTTCAAAGAAATTATGGGCATCTTGATGACCAAGAAGATAAACCTGGAATTGGATCAAGGCATATTGGAGCAAGATGCCAGGCCAATTGAGATAAGACCAACCTACCAACCTACAAAGAAATGGCCTATTTACAGAAGGAAAATAAATGATAGCAGTTATGAGGAAGAAGAGGATAGAAGAGGAAAACAAATAATGAAATTGCCTTGACAACCAGGTCCAAAGCTCAAAACACATGTGGCAATTAAGATTATTGATTTGGAATCATCACCCGAGAATAGTCCCTCACCACCACCATCAGAGCCAAGCCCTAAGAGGAAAAACATTGAGAAATCACAGGAGGATTTGGTGGATGAAATTGTTGTCACCGACCAGGACGTGTAGATGGGTATGCCTTCTCCTCCTAGGCCAGCTGAATTGATTCTTTCTGATCTGGATATGAAAGGAAAATGTGTGCAAGATGCAAGAATGGAAGCATGTAAGGACTTTCTAGATGATAATGCATTTGTACAAACTCCAATCTTCTTGTAACTAGTATAGAGAATAAAATTGGAAGAATATCAGGATAAATGCAAGAGGAGAAGAGAATTGAGACCTGACAGGTCATACTAGGAGAATGATGATGAAGTGAAAGCTGAATTAATGGATGAATTCAAGAGAATCAATCCTGCGGAGGGAAGAAAATTGGTAAATCAAGCTGGTGTCTTGATTTTTCTTGAGTGGGACATTGTAGATGCAGTAGATTTCAATGCTATTCTGAAGTCCAAGCATCCCCTGCAGGATTCTGAAGAAGAGGTCAAAGCAACATTGCAAGATTCTGCCTTCAGTGAAGAATATGAGACTTATGGCAATTTGGGCTTTAACCCCCCAAGGGAGAAAGCCCAATGTTATTGATATTAACCCAAATTTAAGAGGAGGGTTGATAATAAAGAGAGCTTCAGAGACCTCAACCACAGAGGCTACTAGTTTGACTGTGAATGTGGCCAAATTGGCCCAAAAGACTGCTGAAAGAGAAGAGGCTGAAAGGAAAATCCTAATGGAGAAGTATAATTTCATAATTGGAGAATATAGCAAGGTGCAACAAAGGAATGCTGAGCTGCAGATTGAGGTGGATAGGTTGAAGTACAGGAAAATTGGGGAGGCATCAAGTGCTCCAGGGATCAGAACATTGTCTTCCACATCAGGGTCAGTGGCTCCTACTTCTCCTATTGTATCTACACCAGGGTCTCCCAGCCAAAGTCCTTCCCTCAACCCTACTTTAGAGCCAATTGATGAAGAAGTAAAATTCTTTGTTGATCCTACAAAGAAGCAACTAATGCACAAAATTTTAGAGTTATAGGAATCCTTGAAGGTAAGTGAGGAGAGAGTAATTTTAAAGCAAAGGGAGGTTGTTAATGTTGTTTTGAGGCATTTAAATGAGAAAGTTGATGACAAATTGTCATCTGTGTATTCTTGTGTATTCTTTATATCCTTTATTATTAGGTGCAATAAAGAACATTGATAGGGATCAAGAGGTAGTAGTACCATTAGTTGAAAGATGGATCCCTAGGGCCAATGACTTAGACATAATGTATAAAGCCTCAAGGTTTGATATAAATAATAGGCCCCAATCATTAAGGCATACTCAAGTGTTAGTTAATTCATTGCAAGGTTTTCAAGCTTTGTTAGATGACTTGAGTACGAAGATCAGAGAGTTGGTGAAGAACTTTGATGATTGGAGCAATACATTGTTACCTGACATAATTGATGAGTAGGGAAGTATTAGGTCACTCCAACAGTGGCAAGATCGGGAAAATAAGGTCATCAATGCTCAAATTAGATTAATTTGTGATGACTCATATTATGATTTATTGGTGAGCTGTATGGACAAAATTATCATCACCAACTCATTTTTGGAATCTTTTGAAAGAGAAGCGAATCAGGTGGCAGTTAAGTACATGCCTTAAAATGCCAAGGTAAATGAAGTAATCAGTTTTAATTGGCCAACTGATGAAGAGTACCAACAGTGGGTAAATGTATATTTAACTGAGGAAGAGTGAAACAGAGTAGGCTACTAATGGTTGACAAATCAATTGTTGCAGTTACAACAGATTTTGGTTTTGTTTTGGTGACAGTCTAGGCATGAAATTCTTGATTTTTTGTTGCTTCATCAACCATTCTCAGTGGGCAAGATAAACAAGAAGATTCTCTAGGGGGATTACTGTTGTAACAAATTTTTGAAATGTCATAAGGCGGTCTAGGTGGTTGGTGACATGTGTGCTTTCTAGCCCAATGCGTGTTTGCTCCTTCATTTTCTATAAGAAGGATTTCAAGGCCAGAAGTATGGGTTAGCAAGTTAGACATTTTGGGTCGAGTCTAGGTGAAGTTGTAGAGAAAATTGTAAAATCTGGTAGTTTTAGAGAAAATACAATTTAGGTGTTGGGTTTTTTTGTTGTAGGTTTTGAACTCGTGGAGATTTGATTTTTTATGACAATACTAGCATTTGAATTGAAATGATTAATTCGAGCTCATGTCTCTCCATTGTACAAACATATCTGAATTTTGAATAAAACGATCAAGGTTTGTTTCGTTCATCTCACTGTTGTGGTGTGTACAATTCTTGTTTTAGCTTTAATTCAAGGAATTAATTAAAATGCTTAAATGGGATCGTAGTTTGATATACTCTGTATAAGGATTTGATAAGTAGTATTGGGTTAGAATATAAATTGATGAGATTGTAAGGTAATGTTATTGAGGATCTTATATGTTATGTGTTAAATCTGTCATGAACCCTTAGATGCTTATGGATTTGACTCCTCCAATGGATACATGACATTGATCTAAGTTGTACTTATTCGTGAGGTTCAATATTTGTTTGTCTTTACCTAGAGCTTGCTACAAATTACAAATCAATGACTATCTTTTACTGTGAAGTGTTGTTGTCGTTATCTCATGCTCCAAATAGTTGATAATATTGATGAACAACCAATTCTATTCAGTGTCATCCTGTTATGTTGAGCTATTAAATGAGATTATTTGTTGTTGTTTATGATAATGGTGCAGAGGTTGTAAATGCATTAAGGGGTTACCCTCCTGGGTCTTGCAGAGCCCAAAGTGTAGGAGGTCTTTAAAGTCCTCGTCAGTTGGTCCAAGTCCTTCGAGTTGCCCTTGATTGGAATTGGCAATTCCATAGGTAGATTAGAAGATCAACATGGTTACAGTAAAAACAACTAACACATACAATGATGCCTAAGGTGATGCATGTGATGATAATGCTACTATAGCTTTGTTTAGATGCTTTATGCCAATGGTCTTTAATTATTCTTCAATGATGTGCAAATATATTAGGGCATGTCCTAACATACAACACCATAGTGTACACATCAACAAAAACTTGTGTTAGGTTGACTTACAATGATTAATAAAAATACATCAAGCAAGATTTAATTAAATTTGTTATTTTAAAATTTTAAAATTTTAAAATTTAAATCACCACACATAAAAGTGACTTGGATCAATTTCACACTTTACAATAATAATTGAAAAAAAGATATATCAAAACTTAAAAATAAATGGTGGTCAAAATGTATTAAAATAATATCATAAACCAATTTTCATGCAAAATTATGCTACTTATAAATTTGTTCTTAGATTAAAAAACACTAATCAAAATAACTCCAAAACATAAAATAACAAGAAATGAATATGACTTAAATTTGATGATCATACAATCATATTTAATGATTTTTATTTTTTAATATGATAGCTAACATTTTGAATAAATTATCAAAAATTATATAAAATCATAAAAAAAAAAAACATCTAATCTATAATTAGATTTTAAAATAAAATATTTTTACATTTTAAAATAACTTCAAATGATAGCAAATGAAGTTGACCATCCAATTTAGGCCTTGGACATGGGTTTGGGCATTACCATTTCCACCATTGCAAAACCCAACAAACAATTAACTGCTTTGCGAGCTTCAAATTGATAAAAGTTTGTTGAGAAGCACAGTTTCCTGGAAGCTTCTGGGCGAGGACTTGATAAACAACAAAATGTTCTACACAGTTTAGTATAATTATCAAACCTTTTATCAGTGACCAAAGAAGAAACCTTCAGTCAACCATTTAGAAAACGACGATAGCTTTTGCCCTTTTATGGGTGTTTTCACAACAAAAAGTCCAAAGCAAACATTGGGAAAAGGCACAAACTTCTCCTTCCCTGAAACAACTTGTTTAGGATTTCGTAAATAATTATCGTTGGATGAAAAAAAGGGGAAAAAGCCCATGAACCATGTTTCAGGCATGTGCTCCGCTCCTTCTTTAAAAGTTATGGGGAGAAATTAACTGGAAATCACCAGGTTGGCACGTATTCAATTTGAAGTTTACAAGGAGCCCAGTATTTTTTAATTTGACCGCTAACAGCCATAGCCTATACCACACGCACTCTCTTTTTACTGCATTACTTTCATGGGCCCAACAAAGATGGATCTGCCATACAGGAACAAGGTTTTCCTTCTTTTTTAGCAGCCTTAAAGTTCTGACTTATCCATAGATATCAGGCAAAGTGAGAGGAAACAAACAGCAGTAAGAGATGCAGGATCAGTCAAGGAACATCCCCTTTATAGGAAGGCTGGAGCCCAGGCCAACTCCCGCCACCTTCGATTTACGTGGAAGGCATCGCAGGATTGCAGAGCTGAACCGCTTAGAACAAGAGATCAAGCTTTTGACGGTAAGTACCCCTCCCTCATTTAATCTTGCCTGATAATTTTTCCCCTCTAACTTGTTAGCCCAATTCACTTCTCTTAGATTAGACCATTCTTCTAAGTCATTTAAGACCCATTCCCTACTGCCCAGTTCTATGCTTTAATTTAGCAGCAGAATTAGTCTCTGGTTTCATGGCAGAGACCATATTGGATACATGTTTCTTTTGAATTTTACTTCAAACCTAATAAGCCCAACAGCCGGGGCTATATGGCCAGCTGTTAGCTTCAAATTGAGGCTTGGATTCATATCATGGGCAGGAGAAAGTAGGACATGGCTGTGTAATCCCTGATCTCCATCTTCTGGCTGCAATGCCCATTCTTGGTACTTCTAAATTCAAACCAATGAATAAGAGTTGACTCAGCACTCAAGCAATAAAAATGCAAATTAACTTGGTAAGGAGTTGAAATTTCGTTATTGGCTTTGATGTAAAGTCGATAAGGTGTTTGAAAATCGGCAACAGCTAGTTAAAGAGATAATTTTGTTCGGAAGCCAAGTAATCCTCCCCTGAGCATCTGGCTTTATGGGAGGCCTTGCCTAGCGATCTCACAGAGAGGGTTTCCAGTAGTTTTATGGGACATGAAATTTTCAGCTCCCCTACAGGCTGATAGCGGTTTCCACCTAAGATTACCAAAAACAAATATCTACGAAACGTGCGTTCCCAACTTTCAGAGCACCCCTGCGGCAGCCGTCGTAAGTTTCCCTTCTAAACAGTAGTCACCGATTTTTTTAGGGTAAGATTCCAATTTTTTTCATTTTATGAAGTAACTACTTTCATGGGATCAAGTCAACTGCAGTATAAAAATTGGAGTGATGGTGCCCTCCATGAGATCTCATTCTTATCCCAAAAATGACACACCTCCTTCCTGGTATTGGTTGGGCATTGATTTGATTTTTGTAATATCACTGAGATCATGGAGGTCATTCAGATAGTATTAGAGTTTGAAGTCCATTGATTTCTATCAAGGTCCTGTGATGTAGGTTTATTTTATTTTTATAAAAAAGACAATGAAAAATGATTTGGCAATTATTGAAACATTTGAGAGTGCCTGCAGCAAGCCTCAACAATAGTGTTCAAATTATGGTGGCAGTCAGGGAATGCACTAGGCAAATTAGAATTTTACCAGGAACGGCACCCCAGACTAAAAGGTGTATCTTGTCCATCGAAAATCTTCCAGAGACCGCACCTGGCTAAGCCTTGCCTTTGACCCCATTATAATTTCTGGACTTCTGCAATGCAGGGTACAGCATGGCAGGGTTCATGTTGGAACCAGCATTGTGGTAGTTGCTCTGCCTTTAGGCTACACCTGCCAGACTTATGTCATAAGGTCCTTGTTTGCACTTTCCCTAATTTATTTAGTTTATTTATCTTTACTAGTTGTTGAATGCTATTATATTTTTTTTAGCAAGCATAAACACTAGTGCTCAACTTATGGAGGGAGTAAAGGACTGCACCAGTCAAACATGGATTGTATCCAGGAACAGTACCCTAGACCAAGGGGCATCTTGTTTGTCAAAATTCACCCGGTGATTGCACCTGGCCCTGCCTTGTTGTTGACCCCATTATAATTTCTGGGCTGCAGTAATGCAGGGAAGGGGGTAAGCATGGCAGGTTCCAGCTCCAAACCAGCACTGTGGTAATTGCCATATCTTTAGTCTATGCCCATGAGGCCTATGCCATACGGTCCTTGCTAGCAATTTCCCCAATTCATTTATTTTCTTTATTTTGAGTAGTTGTTCAATGTATGTTATATTTTTAGCACAGACATGGCCTTTCACAAGCATATGTTGAAATAAAATGTTAAGCTTGAGTTCTATGCCAAGCCATCTAGTACTTGAGGCTTGTGAATTACATATGAATAAGGATATCAAGCCATTGAAAAATATAGGTTCGAACTGGTTGATAGTGATTGAGATATGAAGGTTGTGAGTTTATCTTCCAGTAATTATACTTCTATGCGTAATCTCCAACAAATACCAAGTCGAGTTTGGTCTGAGTTCTGTCATAAATATGATAAAATTACATATGTGAAAATGCTCAAATAGGATGCTGTAGTAATATTTGGAAATAACAATCATGCAAGACATGAAGAAAGTCACCACAATAACATCCTTGTAGTATAGAATGGGTAGGTCATGCAAACGAATACGGTATTAAAGATAAGCAACAGACAATTTTGAGTTTTCTGCCTGCAACAACAGATCCTACAGATTTCAGGTGCTCAGCAATACACAGGTTCTTTTCAGTAACTATTAACGACCGAGAAGACTGGAAAATTAGGAAGGTTAAAAATAGATTCAAGAACATAGAACCAGATGGCTACACACTGAAAACATATGCTTTACTTATGTCCAATCGATCATCTTTCTCTGAGTGAATTTTTTCTTTATGTTCTTCTAATTCTAAAGACATTTAAGAATTTTAATTTTCCCCTAAATCAGATGATTGTAAATTATAATAGTGAGAATCAACACAAAATCAGTTGTTCTTTCAATGCCAATGGAAGGTTAAATAGTTAGATTATATTGTCTTTTTTGCCGGTGAGAGCAGAGGAAGGAGCATTGGCTCGAGTTGTCACTATGAGCTAGTGAAGGACATGATACGAGTTCTCTTACAATCCAATATATTCTGTTATGTAAATTTCTGAAAGTGGAGTGCTGGAATACTACTGAACTATGTACAACTGATTCTGAGATGAGAGACTTGGTAATTCAATGTGAAGAGGACTTCCAACTTCCAACATATTTACTTCATATCCTCTGAACATATGTGGACAAGAAAGAATAGGAATTTCTCTCTCAACTGGACAGAACTAAAGTTATAAGCATAGCCGCAAGGCAGCAAATGCAAAAAAAAAGTTAATAAAATGTTGGCCAATTCCTTCTTTTTAATGCTTGAGCAAAAGCTAGCTGATTTTAAAGCCTTTTTATTTATGTTTCATTGTAGCCACCTGACAGACAATAGGAGTTGATGGAATCTCAATCTCAAAATATAAATTGGGAATACCTGCAGAGAACTAAATTTCCTTTTAGGGCTGCAATCATATTGTAAACCAATGAACTAGTTTTTGTTTCAAGACTCAAAATAGCTTATTGTTGAGGATGATGGTGTGTTACACCATCCACCAAGGTTCAAATCCCTTGAGCTGCAATTGGACCAGGTTCAAGTTACGGATGATTTGGACAGAATGAGTCATCCTTCTTGTAGCAGCTTAACAAAAGGAGGCATCTGGTATAGGTGAATGCTTACTCAACATGTTTTGATTGACTTAAGGGCACAGGTGCCAATATCTTTGTAATCCAAAAAAAAAATAGCTTAATTGGAAATTCTTCATGTCACATTAATTTTTCCAATCAAGTTTCATTAATTCTACTCCTATTTCTGTGTCACTTGGAAATCTTCAATGGTTATTGCTACATGGTCCCAACTTCTGAGCTTAAGCACCATTAACAGGCAATCATTACCTTTTCCTTGGTTGAATCGTTTGGCATTTGTATGCAGGAAGAATTGGAGCAACTGGAACGTGCACCGGAAGCATCAACAGTTTGCGAGGAGTATGCCATTCATTTTCTTTAAGGCTACTATTAATTACTTTATTAGATAATTTGGACCAAATAATAGTTTTGTTACTGTCAGTCAGATTCTGATATGGACCTCTTCCACAGGGTACTACTTACCATTGAGAGCATACACGATCCCCTTCTTCCTCAGTAAGGAATACATTGGCAGAAAGCTCATGCCCTCATCAAAATCAAAGTTTGAAGAATGATGAATTTCATTCTGCTAATCTTTATTTTTTTTATCTGCAGCACCGTTGGTCCAGAAAACCCTCAATGGAATCGCTGGTTCGAGGGAGATACAGTCTCTCAAAGTTGCTGTTGTGGTCTATGATGATTTTCAATACTCTGTCTGCCTAGAGAAATCAAATTCTCTAGCTGAGTGTTTTGTATAATTCAGAAAGCGAAGAAGGATGTTTTTTTTCTGTATTCCTACAAATGATTTCGAGTGTTTCTTTTCTTATTCTACCATAAAATAAACTTTTTTCAGCTCTGCGTACTTAATTTTTGCTCCAAAATTATATATATCTTCCTTTTTGTACTCTATTTATGTACCAAGGACTGGAAAAATCAAAAAATGAAGGGAAGGTTTAAATAACCTGTCATGGTATCAGTGGGCTTCTAAAGTGTTGTACTTTGTGTATATGATGCCCACCAAAAAATAATTTCTACAATGAGAACCAATTCTTGGGTATTTTTTCAAATGGATACAACTTTGTTACATAGATATTTGCATCTCTGCCCTTAAGTAGCTGGTTACAACAGAGTAAGTGTTCACCTATATCAGAAGTCCTTAGGCTAAAGGGTTGAACCTGGCCCTCTCTATATCTAGTGTCTCTAGGAGGTTTCTCATAATTTTCTTCTTATGTGCTTAACAGTTATGCATCTTTCATGGAACTTGTTAGGTCAAAAAAATGTGATTAATTGTATTGCTTTATCATCTGAGTTCTATACAAAGCAAAAAGGTGGTGTTTAATAATTGACCATCAATTGTTCACTGACTTATAACAAGATGTGATAATACCTAACGTTCCTCCTCATTACTACATCATGTTTCTTACTAGGGTAAGGGTACACCCATAACTAGACTGAGACTAACACAATAATCCAAACAACCACTTGTTGAACTATGAGACATTTAATAGTTCACCAAGTACTTAAAAGTTCATGAACCAGGACATAGTATAATCTATTTCTTACATTATTAGGGACACAACCAATTGTTCACATTAGTGGAATGGCCTTACAAAACATTGAAACAAGGATAGGAACACAAGCTATCCATCATTGAAGTTGTTTAATAGGGACACATTGCCAACAACAATGATCTTTTAACAAATGTGGATAGGGACACACAACCTATCCACAAGTACCACGTGTTGACCTTTGCCATTGATGTCAAAGGGGGAGAAAGTGAACTCAAAATGCTATATCTTCCAAGGGGGAGATATGGGTTCAATATGTGTTCGTGTGTGATCGGTTGGTTTTATGGGTGGCCCAACATTTTGCTATTTGTCATCAATGACAAAGGGGGAGATTGTTGAACAAAGGTTGTCATTGATGTAGTAAGATGACTGATGTCAAAGTAGTTCATTGTGTCAAGGGTGTAAGGCTAAGTAGTACTTGAATTATTATTTTATTCCCTTGTCATATATGCAGGCTAATTAGTGTGGTTGCATATCTATTTGTGTTGGTACTTTTACTGCTACATCAATCATATCACTAAATCAAGAAACATAGATTTTGAGTTCCGAAAGGTGGTGTGACTATTGTATGCTTGCAATATCATGCATGTATCTATTCATGGTTCAAAAGGTTGTACTGAAATGTTCCAGTTCAATATTTATCAGGTTCAGTGTTTCTCAGGTCTCCCTTCCGGAGACATTGTAGGCTTTGCAATTTGAAATGAGAGTATGCCTGCACATGCTCTATCATATTCTAGAGTTTTTGGAGCGTATTTTCAGCATGCAAAAAGTTTGAAGTGACAAAAGGTTCTTTGTGCCTGTCTATCAACCAATTGGTGTTTGAGACATGTGTGGTGATGGCTAGTAGTGTGCAAAATTCAAATCTTGCGTGTGGAGCCAAGATAGGACCTTGTTAAGGTTCTTGTGGTAGCACACAACATCATGTTCCTTTGGCAACAACAAAATTTGATTTTGGACCAACTTGTTACACGTTTCATTAATTTGAATTTAGGTCCACCTTATGTCATCATGGCTTTTTATGGATCCTTGGCTGACATAGAAGAGTGTTAATGCAATGTTATGTATATATTTCTTTGTTGCATGGAAGCACAATGTGTAAGATGTGAAGAAAAAATAATGACACATCTAGTTGTTTAGGTCCTACCTTTAATGAAAGAGTGATCGAACCTATAGTAGGGCAAGCAAAACCATTATGCATTTTAATCCATGCTTTTGATTGTTCATAAGAATCTTGGTAAAGTTCATGCGCAAACAATAATTCATCGATGATCACATTCTTTGCACATGTGGGATCAATACGTATTCCTTGTGCAGGTATTGTATAAGGGGAAAATTGGGATCATGCGATATGATCAAATTAAGTAAATAGAAACTAATCTAAACAACAAAATGCAAATGATTCATTCCCATTACTCACGAAATGCAACTACAAATTAACAAATTCAAGAATGGAATTTAAAGAACATAACAGTTGAATTGAAAACCAAGTAGTTTTACCATCCCGTGTAAGAGTGTGTTCACGCAGATGTTGAGTTGTCTGTATCAATGCAAAGTCTCCATTGTTGCGTGCGAAAGATTTGAAGAATGTGTGTGTGTTGTTGATCGAAGATGTGTGTTGAAGCTTTGTCAAATGTTGATTAAGATCTTGACATTACTTCATTGTGTAAAATAGGTTGATTCTTCGATCCTTTTTTGAGAGGAAAGAGGTTTGTTATATAGAATTTGTGATTTGAAATGAACGCTCTGGATCGTGTAGTAGAATATCTTAATCGATGGCTGAAAGATGTTGAGAGGAAATAGACAGGAATAATCAATGCAAATTGATTACGTAATTAGTGTGATTGAAGAAATCATTTTGAATGTTCAGAGGGATTGAAGAAATATATTGAATAATCTGTGGGATTGAAGAAATCATGTGGAGCAATCTGTGAAATTGATGAAATCAATTTGAGCCTTTAGTGGGATTGAAGAATAGATTGATCTATTAGAAAATTGATTGAGCAATCGGTAGTTCATAATTTGCTCAATCATTAAAGTGGGTGAGGATAATTAATTAGTTGATTTAATTAATTAATCTTTTTGAGTTGAACATGCAAATCAAGATTGACTTTTGTAAACAAAGTGATATTTGTTTGATTTGACCTTTTTGATGATGTTTTGAATAGTTTATTTAATTATTCAAGTTTGGGGGAAAGTGATTTAATTAAAATATTATGTTTTAATACTTTAATTAATTTAGGGAAATGAAGTTAATTAACGACATAATTAAATAATTGATGTTATTTAATTAATTAGGAGGAATAAAGTTAGATTAGGACTATTAAATAAATAAAATTTATTTAATTGGTCAAATTTGATGAAAAAATGAATAAATTAAATAATGTAATATTATTCAATTAATAAAAGAAATTAGGGTTTTTTAGGACTTTATTAAATAAATGAAATTTATTTAATTCGTAAAAAATGGTGAAATAGTGAATTAATTAAATAATATTACATTATTCAATTAATAGAAGAAATTAGGGTTTTTGATGCAATTGATGCAGAATGTAGTGATATTCGATGATAATGATGTCGATGATGAGCAAATGTCATTTAGGATGTGCGATAAATGTTGGGTTAATTTTACATGTCTACAATTTTTCCCCTCTTTGAGACAAAGTTGTGATTGTTTTGTTTCAAAGATTTCAACCCTATTAAGGCTTTGCATGAAGCTACACCTGGTACATCTATGGACACATGATGTTGTGTGCTACCACATAGCCAAAATATGAACTGATGAAGTTACACCTCACAAGTGCAAATTCAATTCCTTTGATGCTTAAAAAATTTGTATGTCAGTAGACTAATATTCACTTTGATTCACATTCTAATTCAATCCACTAACTCACACACTTTTCAATCTCCAAACTATCCTGTATATGTATCTGAATTGTCCACAAGCATCAATTAGGTTGGCCTAATTAGATGCAACACATATTCACCAAAAAAATAACTATCAACTTCAAGCACATACAAAATATTTCCAAAAATAATTCAAGCGTGTGGCATGAAATATCATGCCATCTTGGACCTAGGCTAGGTTATCCATACATCTGCAACACATAATTAATCCACTATACCACCAACTATTTATTAGGTCAACCAAAGATAGACCTAATAAAAAAATACAACAATAGAACAATGCCAACTTTCCATATGAGCACTTGAACACATGAAAAGTCGAACTTGCATGCTTTCAACAACCAAAAATCATTTCCCAAAACTATGAGAAAAAATGATTACCAAAAAATAATTGTGGACCAAAATACCGAAGGACACTTCTGCATATTGGTTCAGAGTACCAAATCACCTATGAGTTTGAGCTTGCAGTTGCAACTCATATATCATGGTGACATCAATGACAACACAAAAACAACATTAAGAGATATGTTCTTCTTCATTCTTCCAACATATGCCTCGACAATCAATGAAATGATGGTAGGACTTTGGGTTGCCCCCTTGAGAGGTCGACCGAAAATTTCAATTTTGAGGTCAAGTTCGTGACACTATTTCATTTTAGTTTTGATGTGTAGAGGAAGAAAAATTAAGTGTATAAGTCTCTTGCTAAAGGTTCGGATGTTCTCGAGAAGTCCTAATTTCAATCTAGAAGTGCTTCCTAGGGAAACAAATTAGGGTTTTGAGGGTTAAAATTGGTGATTAGGGCTTAATTATCCTCATTTGCACTTTGAGCCTATAGAAAATTCTTGTCTCTAGATTTTGTGGTTTGTCGATTGTCACAGAGCTATTGTGAGGATTTAGGGAGCCCCACATCATACAAATGCAGTTCATGAGTTTGGACAGCCTATGGGCGTCGATGCCCCGATATGTACCCTTTCATTTCTCAATTTTGTCTTTTCATGTTTATGTAATTAATGCACGAAGATAAAGTAGTTGAATGCATGAATTTTGTGTTTTTCTCACTTTTGCATCATTTTTCTTGCTTTTGTTGTTTGTAAATAGGGTGCATTTGGTGTTTCTACTTGCACTTGCTCAAAGCTTGCGCACTTGACATTTTCACTCTTGATTTTTTCCCTTGCCCTAATTTTGCGCTTTTGACTTTTCTGCTTCATTTTTTGTGCACTTGTAAATTTGTGCTTTTGATATAAATTTGCGCTTTTGAAATTTGCGCATTTGCATTTATTTTTCACTTTTGAAGAAAAAGTGTTTGCGTTTGCCTATTTCGCTCGATTTTGAAAAAAATCATCGCTTTTGACTAAAATATTTCTCGTTTTTGCCATTTTTGGAATATTAAGTCAATTTGTTCCTCGTTTTATGTTCATTTTGCATCTTCGTAGTAAATACTTAACATCGTGGGTTGAATGGTTGCAAGAGGTTCTTAATTCGCTCCAGTCAAGAGAGCGACGACCTCAAGAGTTATTCGTTTTGATCACTGGTTTTCAAGAGCTAGAGCGAGACGTTCTACATGCAGTTGGGTTGCGACATATCTACTACATGGCTACCATCAGATGTCATAGAGCGATGATGACCACTCTTGCAGAGAGATGGCACTCAAAGACCTCATCCTTTCACTTACCTACTAGGGATGCCACCATCACCCTTGAGGATGTGTGGAGGGTCCTCCGTATACCCATTCATGAAGAGCTTGTTAGATATTCTATTCGTCAGGGTACCCATGCTATGCGATGCATACTTGGTGTGAGATGTCTGGAGATTCCCTATTCAGAGGTAGATATATCGGATTTTGTTGGCAATGTTGATCTTGTTTCACATGTTCTTTGTGGTTTAGTCATGGGGCTCGTTGTTCATAATAGGTGGGGCTGTTAGTTTCTTGTGGGATGGGGTATATGCATCGAGCAGATGTTCGAGCATGAGACTAGATATGCATGCGGTCCATGTCTCCTTTCCCACTTGTATAGAGATATGCACGAGGTTGTGTATCGTGGTGGGAGATTTATTTTTGCTAGTGTCTCTCTTCTACATGTATGGGTCTAGGAGCACATCTCGGTTACTCGACTTGATGGTATACTAGATCATACAACTGGGGATCCATATTCTTATCATTATGGAAATTTCCTTCATTATACTTTACCTAGACAACTTCCCTACTGGCGTCACATTTTCAATGATATACCCGGTTTTATATGGAGATCTTATATTGATTGTGAGGCATGGCCTGATGATCAAGAGAATTTGATATATTGTAGATAGAATAGATGGTTGATTGGTCACATGCACTCTCTACTAGAGAGATATCTACCCAACAGGGTTTGCAAGCAATTTGGAGAGAGATAGGGTCGATTTCTAGATGTTTATGAGGCTCGGTTTGGTCAGACCACTAGAGAGGTCTGCTTCTGGGGTCTATAGGCTGATCGAAATGTCGTTGATGTTGCGTTTAGAGCTCTTACCCCATTCAAATGGGGTTGGCCAGTGGGTTTAGCCGATCCTAGTACTAATCCTAATTATGATTAGTGGTGGGCACGACGCATTCCTTTGAGATTCATAGATCTTGTCGATGTTCCCGTAGTGGGCAGAGTAGGTATTACAGGTCATCATAGGGAGAGGTAGCATGTGGAGATTGTTGTGGAGCAGATTTATAAGGCTAGGTAGGATGATGCATAAGATAGATTAGGGTGATCTGATGCAACAAGGTTAGGGATAGGTTCCAGGTCCTCCTCCACTACCTGGAGATGGAGGTGTACAGTTGGATGCAGAGATAGGGCAATGATAGGTCACAGAGGCACAAATTGTTACACTCACTCCAGAATGAGATACATATCGACATGAGAGAGATGGCCTTAGGGTGGAGAGAGATACTGAGATTGGGTGTCGTCTCGTTGCCGAGACATAGGTGCAGGCTATTACCACTGAGACGGATAGTCTAAGGATAGCATGATAGCCTCTGTGTTGAGTGATAAATTTATCTAAAGGGCTACATATTACCAGACTATGTAGGATGTATTTGTTCCTCAAGCGCAACAATGACAACAGTTTGGGGAGTCTAGTATTTCCACAACTGTTGGGTCAAGTGATCATTCTGTTAGATAGCCTGATTTGGAGGCTTCACCTCACCCTAACCAGGATCCTTAGAGTTCTCCTTTAGCTGGGCATTGGCATATTTGTATCAAATATTTATGATGTTTACTGTTTAGAGACTTATGTTGCAGACATGATTTTGTATATATATTCATCAGCCCAGCTAAGGCTTCATATATATGTATAATTTTGTATTATCCTTTCACACATGTTTCCTTCATGAAATTCTCATATTTGTTGATGATATATATGAGATATACATGTTTTGATTCGACTTTATTATGTGTTTATCTGATGATCATGGATGATGATATATACATGCTTTTGTACTTTTCTAATATATGCATATGATGTGGATGGATGGATTGATCATATTTTACTTCATATGATGTTTTATTATGTTGACATATTATGGATGTATTCCTTATACATGATTCATAATGTTTTCATTTCTTTATTATCATCATGATATGTATTGATGACATTGTGGATGTAGGATGGATATGGTACTAATGATATTGTGATGCAGGATGGAGGTTAGTTAGAAGAAATATTTGATGATGGATAGAAATGTGATGTTGTTAGTTTGATGATTTTACTTTTTCTTTGCTTGGAGACGACGTTTTTAAAAATCCTTTTTGATGTAGCAAATGAATACGATGCACCAGGGTATTAATAACCAAGGTGACTTTGTATCTAATGTGTGGAATTTGACTCGACATACAAAGAATAGTATTTCTTATACTAGACATACAAAAACTTTGTTTAACATAAAATGAATACTACAATTTAAAACTTTTCAGACCAGTTACAAAGAGAGGTATACAATACCTAACATGCAACCACTGCACAAACTGTCTCAAAACAACTTCCATACACTCAATAAAGCAAGTATTCATCGTGGTAGTATCACAAAAATATTTTACAAACAACAAACCAAAATGATATTGCCCCCATTCCTTCTTCTCTAAATCCTTGTGGACATCCTCAAGAGATCCTGGGAATGAGTCAATAAAATAAATCATAAAAATAACACTATAAAAAGATAAAAACAAAGTTTTCATATCACTTGTCATATTTGTTTGGGTTGGGGCTATTATCCAATGTTGATCATGTCTATCATAGGAATGGATCCGTTAAGGCATATCTCAAGATGTTGTTAGTGAATTGTCAAAAGATAGGTAGTTAATGCTTTGGCATTGTTTTTTTTGTTTGTAATAAAAGCTTGTTGATTTTTTGCTTGAAAGTTATAGCTTTTGATTTTTGTGTTCTTTTTTGTCAAAGAGTGAGAATGACGATTTGTTTGTTATGGATGAAAAAATTATTGCAAACTGTGATAATGGAGTTAGGATCTTTTTGATTTTTTTGAGTTTTTTATGATGTTTTTTTTGTGATGCTATTTTTAGGGGACTAACCTAGGGGCTTAGGAGCTCATTAAAGATAAGTCTTTCCTACATTGTACATGCAGACGCTTGTAGTTCGTTTGGTTTGGTGGTTTATGTATTTTGAATATTTTTGGATTTTGTATTTTTTGAATGTTTTTGGATTTTGTCATTTTTGATTAAGTTGAAAGAAAGCATGATAAACACCTAAGGGTACTGACCTAAGGCCTTAGGGGCTGATAAGCCTTACCTATGCTATACATGTGGAGACCATGTAGTTCGATTGGTTTTAACTCAAAGCATAACATGTTTTTGGGATTTAAACAACGTTGCTAACTTGGATTGATATTCCACTTCTGTCTCTAGAGGATATGTTGTGGGAAATCTACTTGAACTAGCCGCGAGGTTCAAGAAAATGTTGATATCTTAGAATTTTGTGTGAAGGAATAATCCACGTTGTTGGTATCCTTAAATGTTACCTTGGTAGTACGTTGGTGGTACACCTTGTTGTTGAGATGAATTATTTTGAAGGTTACCCTGGTAGTGCATTGGTGAGATACCTTGTTATTGGGGCGAACTATACTAAAGGTTACCCTGGTGGTGTGTTGGTGAGATACCTTGTTGATGAGATGAATTGGGAAGGGTACCATGTGACACACCCTATTGTTTGGGCAATTCCTAGATCACAATGTGAGCTAGAAGACATAGATCATGATTTATTTTGAAGCAATATGTAAGTACTTTCTCCCCCAATGTCTAGCAATGTAGGTGATGGATTATCTTATGATAGGATAACATGTTTGGATAGAGTGTGCCTTTGGACAATGCCTCATGGCTCAAATAATGCTGGATAGGATAGGATCAATGATAGTGACCCATGTCAAGATATTTTCCATTATAAAGTGTAAAGTGTACACCAAACATTTGTCAAGATTAAGGTAAGTTGGATTTGGATAAAAATGGATTGGATTTATTATGGATCAACTGAGATGCTTCCACCTGAAATGGTGCATGCAGATGCTTGATTGTACACATGACACATGTTTTCTAGGTTTTCATCATGGTACTTTTTCAAAGCATCACCATAGTGATTTTCACTAGAGGACAATTTTTTTCTTGACTATTTTCTTATTTTCTTGATTTTTTTGATGTCACACAAGATGCTTGTTTACCAAGTTTTCATTATGGTGACAATTGTTCGCTCATGTTGAACCACCTAATGGTGCTAATGTAGATATTGTTGGTGCTAGTATGGGTGTTGTTTTTGTCATGACGTGCCAATGATATCCTCCTTGGAGGAGTTTTTTTGCTAAGATACGGGTGCTTGAATGTAACCCATGATAATTCTTATCTTCTTTGTTGATATCAAAGTTAACCTTACCTTGATGTGCACATCACAATAGGGTGACCTTAGAGTCCTTATGATAAAGAGTCACTACTAATACATGGTCAATATGAGATTTAGATGGATTGGTCAAAAGTTTGGAATCTTTGACTCTCCAAACTTGGGATGATGAGAAATGACGGGTGGATATGGAGATTCAATTGGGACCAACAACTTGATAATCCAAGCAGGTTGCTCTTGAAGATTTATTTTGCATTGTTGGAGTTTTTTGATGGATGAACTTCCCTTTTTTATTTTTCCCCATAGTTTCTTTGACTAATGGAATTCAATAGGGATGATTTTCTTTATTTTTCTTTTGTACCCATTCAAATTTTTCTTGTCCATTTTGTTTTGCTGATTATTTTTCTTCAATGACTTGTTTCATTATTGGATATAGCTTTTCCTCTTGTTGTTGGTCCCAATTAGAGGGTTGAAATATGCATGGAGGGAAATTCATGACATGGCTAGTTGTAGTGTTGGTAGTGGTTTCATCATAAGGATTCTTCATGCTTTCTATGTTGATGTTTGTGTTAGATAAAGTTGCCTCCAGTATTATAGAAGTATCACTGATATGTTTAGATTTCTTAATTGTTGAATAATCAAGACCTTGATTCTTAGGATTTTCAATAATCTGCATTGGTTCCATGATGCATTGTTCATGTTTTCCTAATCCTTTTCCTTGATAATGCATCCGCTGAAATTTTTTATTCACAATAGGATATGATTTACCTTGGAAACAAGGTGCTAATCCTTCTCTCATCTATTGTGAATCTTCAAAGGTGATAACTTTTTCAGTGGTAGGATCCTTCATATGTGATATAACTTCTTGATTGATATCTTTAACTTGATCCTATGAAATATTGGATTTTGATGGCCCTTCAAAATATATCAGTGTTTCTTTGACTGTTGTATACCCAATGCTCTGTTGCTCAGTATTGTCAGTTATCTTTGCTGATTTTAAGATATTGTGCTCAATATTTTCATACTTGATGTCTTCAATCTACCTAGAGGATGTTTCTAAATTCAATGCTTATTCTTGGTCAATTTTTGATAGGTCTATAGATTCTTTTATACTTTGATCATTTGTAAAGATATTAAGAGTAGGTGACTCTTGTTCCTTTTTTATGATATCAAGAGTATGAGACTCTTATTTTGGATGAAGATCATCTATATGTCCATTAGGAGTAAGCATCTCATGGGTAGATGTTTGTATGCTTGGTGTATGGATTTATTTTTCTTTTGGAAAACCTTGGATGTCTTGGAAGATATCTACAAAGTCATTGTAGTATTTTGATGATAGGGATTCTTGATCTTGAATTTGTATGGTATTATCTTTGATATGCTTTGGTTCACATTGTTGAAATGTATTAATTTCAAAGAAAGGATTGCTTGTAAAGGATTCTTGGGTTTCCTCAAAATGTGGACATATGGGTGATAACTCTTGGCTTATAATTTTTGCATTGGATATAAGTGTTGGATTAAGATTCTCTTGATTATGAATACATGTTGCCATGATTTTGGATGATGTCAATATGTCTTGTGTTGGATCATTGCTAGATTTGGGTGATTGATTTTGATCATGCTTTGGATATAATTCTTGATGTATTTACTCTTTCTCATTGGATGATGTTGAGACATTGCCAATGTGATAAGTGATAGATAGCTCTTGATCATTGCTTTCAAATTTTGAGGTTGAGATATTGTAAATGTTGTCATTGGTAGATGGCCCTTGGATGTTGTCTTCAATAGCTATTTCTCGTTGATCGATAAGTTCTTGGATGGGATTTTTGAGTGTAACACATTCTGATGCATCATGACCTTTTACTCCATGGTATTTATAATAAACCTTGTCATCATACCATGGGAATTTGATGATAGGTTCACCACTTCATGGTGGTTTTGGAAGTGTGATAAATTTGACATCGACTAATTGGTTTAACACACCCTCAATTGGCTCCACTAAAGGAGTGTATTTATGTTTGGTAACTTGTGGTCTGATTGTAAGGCTTGTTGTGGTGGAAATGGATTTTGAGATGGTATTTATTTTTGGTTTTGAGATTGATGATCTTGATGATGTTATAGTTGATTATTTTGATGCAGATATTGCTGATTTGTGGGTTGATATTGTTGATGGATTTGATTTGGATTTTGTGACCATTGATGTTGTTGATTCACTTGACATTGTGAAAATAGACTTTGATGTTGATATTCATCAATGTTTTGATGATATTGGAAGTGTTGTTGATATCGTGACTTAATTTCAAGAAGGTATCCAAAGCGTTGTTGATAAAGTGTCAAATTTTTTCTCAAGTGCATTTAAGTCAATTTTTTGTTGTAGACTTATTTGCCCAACTTGATGGTGTGACCCTAAGAGTGATTTGGGTAATAGATTGATGTTGAAATTTTGTTGGGGATGTTATGGTTGCATGATTATGATGTGTTGATGCTCAATACCCTACCATAAGGTCCCTTGTTTTATATCTCTATGGGTCACTTCCATCATTTATGGTGTTTTTTGGGGGCATACTAGTGTTTCTCTTGTTTGCTTCCATGTTTTTTCTATGTTGTGAACACATGGTCGTCATAAATAAATACCAAGATTTTTGTGAACGTTTTGTGACTCCTAACTATGGAAAGGAATGCCTTTTTTTTGGATTTTATGTTTTAAGGAAAATGAGATTGTGTTTGTTTTTGGGATTTTCTATTGAGTATGCAAGTCTGGTTCACTTATTAAAAAGAGTGTATAAAAAATTATTAGCAAGAGGTCTTAGTTGCTATAAGATTTCAAGATGTGTTCCTTGAAAAAAATTGGACTATGATGCTTCTTTTTTGAAAGGTGAAATATGGACTTTTGTTTAGGTACTTTGGTCTTTCCTAAGATCATGAAGACAAGCACCCGTGTGGGGCTCAATAGTGTTTTTTTTTTTTTTTGGATTTTCTATTTTTTGAAAAGAGAATACCTATTGCCACATAGGAGGTGGTAATACGAGCCTTTCGACTACAAGATCTTCTCTTTGCTCTTGATTGTCTAGGACTTTTGTTGCACTTCTCCACTGGTTTGGTGTTTCCTTTGTCTCGAATATGAAGCTCCTCAAACTACTGATAGTATCTATTTATTCTCCTTCAATTAGCTCAAAGTTTGGTTTTATGATAGCTAGTGTAAGGTTCGGATGTTGAACTAGAGAAATCAAATGCCAAATGGTCATAAGGTGAAAGTGCTGGTGTTTTGATATGGTTGTTGTGATTCTCAAGACCCTAAGGTTTGAGCGATGTTTTGGGATGACACTATTCTTGGAACTTAAAATGCTGAAAGGCTTGGATCAATATTTCACTTCTTCTTCTAGGGGATATGTTGCGAAAAAAATTACTTGAAATAGCCTTGAGTTTCAAGCAACTGTTGATATCTTAGAAGTGTGAGTGAAGGAATGATCCAAGTTTGTTTATTTGATTTCCAAAATTAGGATGGAGTGTTTTAAAAAATGGATGAAAGACTACATGAAATATCTTGGGTTTCCAATTGTTTTATTTTAAAAAGGATCTTGTAACCAAAATTTGAATCATTTTTTTGATTTTTAGTTGAAAACAAAGCAAAAGCAATAGTTTTGAAGCAAAAGCAGTTGAAAAAGTCAACTATGGCTAGATTATGGTCAAGTGCGCTTAGTTTAGAAAATAAAATGTGGTGAGGTTTTCCAAGTGCAGCCTCTATGTCAAGTTTTCAAATTGGTGAATTTGCATATGAAAAAGTGAGCTGTTTTGGCAAAAGTGACTAGTTTTTAGTCAATTTCAACTAAAAAAATTGTAAATTGTAGTACAAAAAAGTCAAGTGTGACCATTTTTGTAGCAAGTGCATGCAATTTTTCAAAAGCAATAGATTTTCATCAGTAGCTATTATAAGACAGAGAGAAAAAGTGAGGTATTTTTGGTAAGTGCAACTAGTTTTTAGTCAAGTGTGGTAGAAAAATAGCAAAAGTGGCCTCTATTCAGTTTTGATTTCCAGTTTCAATGTTTGGCAACAACTTGGATGTTTTTTGTAGTTTTGGATGATTTTGTTTGATTGGTTTCAAGTTTTAGCAAGCGATATAATGCAACACAACAATCAAAATTTATTTGATCTAAATGTCTATACCTTAAGCATGTTTCCCTCCATGAAAGCTCAAAAATCATGGAGGTAGAAATGCTAAAGCTATAGTTTCCAATGCTTACTTTTTCCTCAATGCCACTTAAAATGTGAGCCTAAATATTTGGAAACCTTCAAAGATATTATTTTAAGATATATTTTAGGAGTGAACATATATGGTTCTTTTCAAAGGATTCACACTAAGTAAAAAATGTTTGATGTTTGAGAACCATGTTGAATGCTTGTTTTGATGTGTTCATTTTAATTCAAGCACAATGTTTGATGTTTAAGAGTAATTGAATAGATCTGTCAATTTTTTGTGAAGACAAAGTACACCCTAAGGATAGACACTTCCTCCTAGATGGGCTTACCTTACACCCCAAAGGGATGATTTTACATAAAATGAATGAAGAGTTTTCTATGCTCAACCATAAGTCGAGCTTGGTAAGTAACTTCTTAGAATCAAAGTACTAATGCACCACTTCAGAGAATGTTTTGGTTTAAAGGGGTACATTCTACAAAAAATGGTTCTTAGTCATATTTTAGGATAGTTGGTGTCTATACATGTGGTGATTCACTCAATTAAGATGCCTCCCAGCCCTTGCGGGTTTTTACGTATCACATAGATACTAAGGGAGGTATTCGTCAATATAGAGCATCCACACTAGGTGGGTGATGAACTTTCCTCACACCCACAATAATTGATATAGCATATAAAAACAAAAGTACCACTTGGGCTGCCTTTGAGTTCTCCAGTGCGAGATGTGTCTCAAAAGGTGGGCCCTCTAAAGGTAGTGCTTTGAAATGAAAACAATGTGCGAAAATCAATATATTTTTGTCACCAAAGATCGTCGAAAGGTGCAAGGGGAGAGGATAGACACCTAGATTTTCAAACACAAAATACACAGTTTGCACTCCATTGCAATGTTCATTTTAAGCCCCTCGAGTGGTGCTATCAAAAATAAATAAATAAAGTGTGTATAATATAGTAGTTTGTTCTTTTTACGTGCACCAAAATGAAATATTCTAGATTTCAGACAAATATATTGCAATGTGCAAGACAAGAATTTTATTTGTTCATTTTTAAGCACCAACCAAAGTGTATTTTCTCTAAAACCTTGTATTAATGGTAAAAAAAAGGAAGTGTGCGTTCGTCAACAAAAATGAAAGCATTGGTCAACAAAAACCAAATATTTTTTAGAGCACAAAAAAGGAATTGTTTGTTCTACAAAGCTTTGAAAAAAATCATTTTTTAGAGCACCAATTGAAAGTGATTTTTTGTGGGGTTCTTTTTATGCACCAAATGAAAGAATTTGCTAAGGTAGAAAACTTTGAAAGATTCTTTTTAGATACACCAATTGAAAGCATTTGTTTGTGGGGTTCTTTTTATGCACCAAATTAAGGTTTTCTATCTATGAAAGCTTTGAAAACTTTAAATTCTTTGATTGTTCTTCTTCTCTACAATAAACATGTTAATTGTTATTGGATACACACATGTCATACATCCTCAAATCTTGTATAAAAAAAATTATCACTTGTCAAAAATTCAAATCAAGTACCCATTAGCATTACAAGTTGAAATTTAACATTCAACTTTCAAAAAAAACTTGATAGAGAAAAAGCGAAATAAAAAAGTCAAAAAGACCTCTGTCAATAAGAAAAAAAACATGAAAAATTCAAAAGTGGCCTCTATTTTTAAGCAAAAGCAACTTAAAAAGTCAAGTGTGCCTCTATATTTTTGTAAAAGTGCAACAAAAAGTCAGAAGCACCCAAAAAAATGTCAAGTGCGCAAAAAAACGTGAAATCAAGTGCAAGAAATTCATGTAGCTTTTGCGCAAAAATTTTCCAGCCCTCTTTCAGAACTTGCAACTTCAAAATTAGCTCATGAAATGATTAGTGCTAAGGATCAAGGTTCCATCGGGTGTGCCAGAATGTGTAAGGGGGAAATCAAGATGATGAGATGGGATTAAATTAAGTGAATAGAAACTAATCTAAACAAAATACTAATGATTCATGCCCATTAATCACAAAATGTAACTACAAATTAATGAATTCAAGAATGAAATTTAAAGAACAATAATAGTTGAATTCAAAAACCAAGTAGTTTTACCATCCTTTGTGGGAGTGTGTTCATGAATATGTTAGATTGTTCATACCAATGTGAAGCCTCCATTGTTGCATGTGAAATCTTTGAAGAATGTGAGTGTGTTGTTAATCGAAGATGTGTGTTGAATCTTTTTCCAATTTCGATTAAGTTCTTGGCATTACTTCGTTGTGTAAAATAAGTTGATTGTTCGATCTTTTTTTGAGAGGAAAGAGGTTTGTTATATAGAATTTGTGATTTGAAATAAACGCTCTGGATCATGTAGTAGAATATCTTGATCGACAGTTGAAAGATGTTGAGAGGAAATAAACAGGAATAATCAGTGCAAATTGATTACGTAATTATTGTGATTGAAGAAATCATTTCGAGTGTTCAGTTGGATTGAAGAAATAGATTGAATAATCTATGGGATTGAAGAAATCATGTGGAGCAATATGTGAAATTTATGAAATCAATTTGAGCCTTTAGTGGGATTGAAGAATAGATTGATCTATTAGGAAATAGATTGAACAATTGGTGGTTTGCAATTTTATTAATCATGAAAATGGGTGACGATAATTAATTAATTGATTTAATTAATTATTATTTTTGAGTTGAACCTGTAAATCAAGTTTGACTTTTGCAAACAAAGTGGTATTTGTTTGATTTGACCTTTTTGATGATGTTTTGAATAGTTTATTTAATTATTCAAGTTTAGGGGAAAGTGATTTAATTAAACTATTATGTTTTAATACTTTAATTAACTTAGGGAAATAAAGTGAATTAGCAACATAATTAAATAATTGATGTTATTTAATTAATCGCAAGCAATAAATTTAGATTAGGACTTATTAAATAAATGAAATTTATTTAATTGGTCAAATTTGATGATAAAGTGAACTAATTAAATAATGTAATATTATTCAATTAATAGAGGAAATTGGCGTTTTTAGGACTTCATTAAATAAATGAAATTTATTTAATTCGTCAAAAATGGTGAAAGAATTAATTAATTAAATAATGCAATATTATTCAATTAATAGAGGAAATCAAGGTGTTTGATGCAATTGATGTGGAATGCAATGATATTCAATGAAAATGATGTCGATGATGAGAAAATTCCATTTAGGATGTGTGATAAGTGTTAGGTAAATTTTACATGTCTACAGGTATGTTATTGATATGACTAGCAATGTACAGAGGACCATCAGGTACATGTTAATTACATCATAATTAGTGAAAGCAATGTTAGGTAACAAAGTGGTTTGGCCCTTTCGAGGTTGAATGTCTATGAGACTGGCCATGTCATGTAGGTCATCCTCATTATCACTCTTATTATTATCATCACAACTTATTTCCTCAAACTTATCAACATTCATCACATCATTCTTGACTTCACTAGCTTTCACAAAGTTAGTTGAATGATTTGGCATTGGATTGTTAAAGATTTACAAATTTTGGTTAGGTGAGGCTACATATTTATTCTCTTGATAATTAACACCACCCAAATAGTTATGATTGGAATCAATGAGGTCTTGAAATTTATGTTTAAGATGCTTGCATTGTTCTGTATCATGTACACTTGTGTGATGATAGTGACAAAAGGCATTTAGATTGAAGTGTGGTGGTGGAGGTTTGGTGGTATCCACTAGTCTAACAAGAGGAAATCAAATAAGGTTCTTGTTCAAAATTTGCAACAAAATTGAATGGAGTGAATCAAGCAAAGGGGTAAATTGTCTATCTCTTGCTCAGAACTGGTACGGTGTTGGAATTATTGTAGCAACTTGAGGCTCAACATGATTTGTTTGGGATGGATTTATCTTTAGAAAGACCTTGTTTGGTTTCTTGAATGTTTGGTAATTTTTTTGATGTACAAGATTGGATTTCTCAGTACAGGTTGATGAAGATGCTTCTTTATACTTACTAATCGAATTCTAATAGTCACAAAGTGTCGTACACAAGATTATAAAGGAGTGGACTTTCTAAAAGAGGAATTTTTCTCTTAGTTCCTTTTGTAGGTTATCAGTGAACATTATTTGGATTTCCGCATCAAGGAGAAATAGATTAACTTGTGATAATATCAACTGATAGCGGGTTATGAAATATGTAACCTTTTCACCTTGTTTTTGTTTCCATCTTGTTAAATCAGTTATATTGATCTTAGGACCAATGTTAACTTGGAAATGATTAAGGAAAGTATCAAAAATCTCTTTGAATGAGTGAATTGAATTATTGGGTAATGAGAAAAACCATTCTAAGGCCATTTCTTTCAATGACCTAAGAAAATGTTTAGGTAATCACTTATCCTTGAAAATAAAGTCACTATACATGGTAGTATATGTTTCTATATGGTATCTAGGATTGCCTTTACCATTGTATTTATTAAAATGGGGTATATCTATGTTTTGTGGAATTTGTTCTTTCAATATCTCTAATGATAATGGTCTCTTTACTAAAGGGAAGAAAGGGGACTAAACAGTGCGAAACACCTTCCCTTAACACTAATACAACATAGGAGAAAAAAAAAAACCGAGCTCTAATAGATTTCTCAAAACTACTGAGATGAATACATACAAAACATAAGAGATAAAAAAAATTAAGCATTCATAGATTGACACAAGTATTTATGTGGGAAAACCTTTTCAAGTAAAAAACCCGCCACACCAAGCAAAGACAATTTGTATTATAGTAATAAAAAGATTACATACAATTTTTTCAGTCTTCACTCTCTGATAAGCTCACAACAATACTAGAGTTCACTCACTATTACAATCCTATTCAACATACAATGAATTCCTTACAACTCTCTAATTTTTGAATTATCTTACAACTCAACTTGACTTCCTTCCTAGCAACTCTTGCTTTTGATTTACATATATAAAATGTACTTGAATACACAAGTCATACATCTCATTCAATATTTCAACCAATCGCAAACTTCAGGTTCATGCATTGATCACCCAATCACGTAATCGATCTGCTCATATTGCATTGGGCCGCCCAAACATTTAATTCCTTGCCTTTATCGGGTTTTGTCCATCAACCAAGCTTGACCTTCAATAACTGCATTTTCCTTTTCGATCTTTTCCCAACTAGATTTTTGGAACATGCCACATGTCCTCTTTTTATTTGCTTGCTTCTCTGACTCCGAGTCAAAATTGGTCAAGCTTGATCTGAGCTCATCTGAGCTCACACTATCTCCACCATGCCACCACCGAGTTCATTCTTGCCTATTATGGTATGGCGGTGAGCCCGCTTGACCTATCCTCGGTCTTCCTCACGCTATCGTCGAGCTCTCCAAGCCACCTCGCGATGTGGCGGTAACCGCTGGGTAGACCGCTAGTGGTCTTAGCTTGCTACCACTGGGCATGGTTTTTCCCATCGGGCAAACTACCAGTGGTCTCACCACAGCCACCATGGTGAGCATTCTCAACACCCACGATGGGTGGTAATTTCCAGGGCGATTGCAGGTGGCTTACCATGGCCACCGTGGTGAGCCAGTCCACTGCCCACGGTGTGGGGGTAACCGACGCAACAGACCACTAATTGTCACCACCAACCCTTCACCACAGTACCGCCAAGGCACAAAATGACCTCCGTGGTAAAGCGGTAAAGGATGAATGAAAGAATTTTTTGCCAAGTCCTTTTAGATAGAGGCAAAAGACTGGAAATTGAGACATGATTTCCCAACAAGCTCCCACTTGGCGAAGGCTTCCATCTTCCTCTAGACTTCAAAAATTTATTTACGGTCATAGGCCCCAAGGTCCATCGATTATGTGCACAATCTGAACTTGTCTATGCTCACTAGCTTCGTTAATGCATCTAAAAAATTCTTCAAAGTGTCGACCTTTTCAAAATAGACTTTTTGGTCTTCCACCATGTCCCTCATGAAGTGATACTGCACATTAATGTGCTTAGTCCTGGCATGGAAAGTTGAGTTCTTTGCCAAACAAATGGCACTCTGACTGTCATAGCAAATAGTAATCTTCCCTACATTAAAACCAATGTCCTAAGACAAATGACTCAGCCAAACTGCTTCCTTGCAAGTGTGAGTTGCTGTCATGTACTTTTCCTTTGTCATGGATAAAGCAACTAAATCATGTCCCTTGCTCATCCAACTGACTGCTCCACCATTTAACATGAACGTGTATCCACTAGTGTATCTCTTGCTGTCAATGTCCCCTGCCCAATCAAAATCAACATATCCATAAATGTTGAGTGTCCTCTGTGATGCAACCAAACTGCCATGGTAACATAGAGCATAATCTGAAGTCCCCTTCAAATATCTGAACACTCTCTTCACAGCATCCCAATATGATTTTTCTGGATTTTCCATAAATCGGCTGAGAACTCCCACTACTTGGGCAATGTCTGGCTTTATACAGACCATCTCATATATTAAATTTCCAACAACACTTTCATACAACACCTTGGTCATGTCCTCCATCTCAGTAGTAGATTTTGGACAATCTTCAACAGAAAGTTTCATTCCCTGCATAACTAGAACAACTAGCTGCTTGCAGTCATCCATACCAAATCTCTCAAGAACTGTATTGACATAATTACTGACTTACCTAAAGATTTTTGCTAATTTTATCCCTGGTTATTTCCATTCCCAGAATGTACCTTGTTGCACCTAGATCTTTCATTTCAAACTTTGCATACAATTGAGATTTAAGATCAAAAATCATAGACTTGTTATTCCCAATGAACAACATATCATCCACGTATAGGGTGATAACAAACACACGATCATTTTCAGATTTATAATAAACACAATGATTAGATTTTGATCTCATAAATCCCATAGATAACACATATGTGTCAAATTTATAGTACCACATTCTAGGAGACTGTTTCAAACCATACAAAGATTTCTTTAACTTACAGACCAAATTTTGTTTACCTTTCTCAACAAAGTGTTTAGGTTGGGACATACAAATTTCTTCTTCTAGCTCACCATGAAGAACCTCTATTTTCACATCCATCTATTCAATTTATAGGTCATACACTACTGCTAATGACAAAAAAAATTGATTGATGTCATCTTTGCTATAGGGGAAAAAATCTCTCCATAATCAATTCCCTCAATCAGGGAAAATCCCTTTGCAACCAATCTTGTCTTATACTTTTCAACACTACCATCAAGACCCGTCTTCTTTTTGAATACCCACTTACAACCAACAAGGTTTTTCCCTTTAGGAAAAGGTACCAAATCCCAGGTTTCATTCTTCTTTAATGAATCCATTTCTTCATTCATGGCTTCCAGCCAAAAATTCGAATGAGACATACTGATTTCTTCTTTTATAGTCCTAGGCTCATAAGTGCTAGTAATTAAGCATAGGCACAGTTCGAATCTAACATTGAGAAAACCATACCTTTTAGGTTGTCGTTTTTCTCATGTAGACCTTTTTACTAGCTGAGGTTGTGATTCTTCATCTTCAAAATTCTCAAAGCTGCTTGAACTCTCCTTAGTTTTAGGTACACCATGCAGTTCTTCCTTTTCTAGAGTTTGAGGAATCTTGACTGCATCCTTCTTTTTGTCTCTCTAATCTGTCTCAGGCCGTTGATCACTTACTGAAGGTTTCAACTCATGAAATATCACGCTTCTTTTGTACAAAACCTTCTTAGTAATAGGGTTCCAAAGCTTGTATCCCTTCACACCAATGCCATAGCCGATGAGAATACATTTAACAACCTCATTATCCAATTTTGATCTTTCCTCATTTGGCACATAAGCATATGCCTCACAACCAAACGAACATGCCTCAAAGAGGGCTTCTTACCAAACCATGCTTCCAAAGGTGTCTTATCAACAAGAGAAGAGCAAGGAGAAAAATTTACCAGATAATATGTTGTAGCCACAACCTTAGCCTAGAACTTCTGCTCCAGGCTAACACCACTCAGCATACTCCTTTCCTTTTCCATCAACGTCCTATTCAACCTTTGAAAAAATCCATTATGCTATGGAGTATAAGGTGTAGGCTTATATCTTTTAATTCCATGATTTTTTCAGTACCTTTCGAAATATGCAGAACAAAACTCACCACCATTGTTCATCCTCAAGCATTTAATTTTCCTTCCAGTCTGATTCTCTACCAAAGTTTTAAATTCTTTAAACCAACTAAACACTTCTAATTTACTTATAAGAAAGTATACAAATTCCCTTCTCGAATAGTCATCAATAAAAGAAACATAATATCTAGACTTCAATAACAAAGGAACATTAACTGGACGAAACACATCAAAATGAACATAATCTAGTACACTAGAAGATTTATGAGGACTTGAATAAAATGAAACACGGTGTTGTTTTCCATAGATACAATGCTCGCAAAAATCAAACTCAAGGTTACAATCATTAAACCCTTCTACAAGATTTTATTCTTCAAGGTCTTTAAACCTCTCACCTATGTGACCTAGTCTATGATGCCACAAAATAGTCTTCTTTACTGGTATTTTTACCTCCAAAACATTTGTAGACATAGAAGTGTCTTCATCTTCCTCTACAGGAACAACTTTGTTTGACTTTGTAGAGGAATTGTTACATTGAACACAATGTATATCTAGCTTGTATAGAGTGCCAGTATGAACACCCTTAGCCAACACCATTGCACCTTGTAGACGCCCAAAATTGTCCATATCATAACATTACCTAATTGATACATGACCTTGTAAAAAATCTTGTATATTTTATCCTAGGTCATTACATTATCCCACTTATCCCATTTATTCCACTTAATCACCTTCCCAATTAATTAAATAAATCTCATTTATTTAATTAATTCCCCCTTCACATGTCTCAAAATAATTCAAGTTAAATATTTGAATTAATCCCTCACTTATTGTCACATTGCAATATATGTCACATGACTACAACTCTTCACATGCATAAACAATTTAAATAATTTTATTATTTAAATAATGAAATTCCCACTCACATCCTATTTTTACCCCCATCCATTGTGCGTCATAGGCATCTTTTCTCTTGAAATAAATAAAAGAATCCCACTTATTTCCTCACATCTTAATTTTAGCCTCATGTCATAATCCACTTAATGTGCGTCATAGACACTAAAATAAACTTTTAATCCTAGCCATACATATCAAAAATTTGACTTTTAATCTTGGCCATTGAATCAAATCATCCTTCTCCTATAAATCAATCCTTTCACAGGTCATTTGGGGAATCTTCTTCTAGCATCCCCACTTTGCTAAAATTTCTTTCAATCTTCTTATCTATCTATCTATTTTTCTTCTATTATTTTCATCTTATCGTTATGCTGTGAAAATTAAAAATCAACATATCAACAATCAAACCTTCAAAATCTTGCATTCTCATGGAGTTGGAGAAGAGAAATGGAGATAAATCAAATCTAGCTTGGAGATCAGTTTGCTTTGCTTTTTTGTTTTGATTTTCATGCTAGTGTGTGCTCTATTGTGCTTATTAGGGTTTTCATATCTTGTTGTTTTAGTTTTATATCTGATTTTACCTATACATTTGGTGAACCTGATGTGAATCCTTTGATCTAGCTTTCTTTTTTGCAAGTTTCATTAACTTTTTGTTGTAGGTCTACTAGTTTTTGGACAAAACACCAAATTTTACAAATTTTGTTGTATCTTCCAAACGGCTATACATTTTTCCACAATATTTTCACAAAATCCTATACATCATCTCAAGAGACCACGAAAAAAAAAAAGAGAGTTTATCACCATTTTTGTAGGATTTATCACTATTTTATGTTTTTTCATAAAATTTACTTTGTGACCGCAAATTTGCGAATTTTTTATATTTTTGAAAAATTCTTAAAATTTTAATAGGGGTCTCTCATTTACAAATTTAATTTATAGGTCAAATACAATGCAAAATAATCCAATCTTTTTTTTCTATTTGTTTTTCACAAATCCGCATTTTCTGGCGCAAAATAGAGAATTTTTCTAATTTCTTTACGTTTCTAGAAAGCT
This sequence comes from Sequoiadendron giganteum, assembly GCA_007115665.2. Lineage (NCBI taxonomy): Eukaryota > Viridiplantae > Streptophyta > Pinopsida > Cupressales > Cupressaceae > Sequoiadendron > Sequoiadendron giganteum. The sequence continues at coordinate 322,102,973 of CM021103.1, forward strand.
CTCAAAAAATTAGCAGGGGTCTCTTCTTTGGTTTTTTATTTTTCAGATCAATAACGTCTTCAAATAATCAAATCTAATTCATCTATGTTAAAAACATATATCTGAGATTGCAATTTTCTGATGAACTTTTTTTGTTTATGGTTGCATTATAATTTTATTTTTTTGATTTTGTAGGTGATCATAAGGAGCTGTAGTAGCAGCAATATCATTTATACACATCAAATTGGAAATCAAAATCTTTCGGGTGCACTCATTATATTATCTTTATCTCTCATTTAATCAATCAATCTTGTTTGTAAAACACTTCAATTTGGGGCTTTAAAATAAACATTTTGTTTGCAATCACACTTTGAAATTGGGCTTAAAAAAAAAACCATTGTCTTCCATCATACACTTTGACTTTGGGTTAAAAATAGCAAGTGTTTGAATTGTTTTACACACATTTTAATTTTCTAAAGGGAAATTAACAATTGTGAGTGTGAATCAAGTGCGTGTGATTAAAAACACTTCACTTGGTTCACTTTTGTCATGCCCTTCGTAGGAGGCCTGCTAGGGGATTTCATCACCCCTAGGGATGACCTCAATCAAAGTGTAAATCGAAAGACACATGCTTCTTTGAGAGTTAAAATCTTGTCACTCTTGGCTAAGCCTCAAAGAATTTTATACCTTTGGGAAGTGAAGGTGAAGGGTGGGTTACCCCTTTCTCCTGGTTGTGTGGCAAGATTTTTCTTTCAAATTATCCCTACTCAACCTCATGCATACTAGCTTAAAACCTAATTGGCCATACTCACTTGACTATTTCTAGGACTTTTTGATGTGTCTTTTTCAAGTGTGTGCTTAATCATCACATTCATAATTTCAAATTCAAACTTGCTTATGTGTCTTGTGTGTGTGATTCATGTGTGTACATGTATAATCATTTATTTTCAAATTTTCATATCAAGCTATAAAAACCAACACATAAACATATCATTCTAATCATCCTAATCATTCTTTTTCTAATCACATTCAAATCAATTTCATCCTAATCAATCCAAGTCATACAATCTAATCATTCAACATCATCATCATCACCCTCATCCTAGTCAAACACTTGCTAAAATGGTCCTAATCCTTAACAATTCTAGTCACAAGCCCAATGTCATACTTCAAGGAGCCCCTTTACCTAATCATGAAGATAATACAAAACGATATATCCTCCAAGGTGGGTCAAACTTTGCTCCTAGTGATGATGAGAACTTTGTAGATCTTAGTGATGATGAAAACTTTGTTGAAATCTTAAGTAACCTTAATGATACCATTGACAAGGGAAATACCACCCTAAGTTTGGAATCATACACCATTCCATTTACTAGTCCTCCATCCCCATCTAATAAAATACCTATCTCAAAGCACACTAGTCCTACACCAACACCACCATCCAACTTCTCAAGCTCTAATCTATCAACCAAAGAATCCTTTAACGATTTTATCCAAAGACTACTAGCATGAAATAGACCATCCCCATGTCAAGCACCCATTAATGAGCTTACCAATGAATCTTTGAATGTCATGTCTATTCTTCTAACTCCATCATGTGGTCCACAACCTATTGATATTATATGTCTAAGTCAAATACCATTATGCCCTCATGTTGTTGATCATAAAGATCATACCAAGGCTCTTCTAGAGCCTTCCACTTTCATTTCCACTCAAATCCAAGAGCTATGTCAAGAGAATTATCCTAAGCATGAGGAAACATTAACCTCTCATTATAATCAAGATCTAGGCACTTCTAATGATCCCACTCATAACATACTTGGTCATATTCATGATGAAGCTTCCCTCTATGATCTAAATCCTACCTATGATCAAGAAGGCCATGATGATCCTCTTATCCAACTTTATGCATTCCATTGTCAAGATCCTATCACTTCACCTATCCATGAACAAGAAACCTCCATTTCTCCTATACACACCCTACCTAGTCCTATCCATGATCCCACATTATCCACTTGTCATGTTGAGACACATGCCTCCCAAGTAAATGTAGAAGATCAAACCATTAGTGTGGATCTAAATGAACATACTAAAGATCCTTTAAATCCTCCATCATCCACTATCAACACCATTTCAAATCCACCAACATGTCCTATTGGTCTATCCATATTTATTCATGAATGTTCCTTAGGACAACACCAACCTTTATCCACTTCACCTTCTTCATCTAATAATGAACTCAAGTCTAGTGTCCAAAACACACCTAGTCCCATTGTCCATCACATGATTTAGAACATGAACTATCAAGGTAAAGGTTTAGGCCTTCATGAACAAGGTGTTTTGGAGCCCATCCATGTCAAGGTCCCTACACGCTCTTATGGACTTGGATATACACCCCAAGGACACCAATCTAAATATGTTGGTAATTCCTCCATCCATCATAAGTCCTCTTTCCACCATAAGTCCTATCATATGCCTAAAACATATGTTTCCATCCCTCCTCCATCACCTTATAAATGTCAAAAGCATGTGACTGTGCACCTTCCCATCAATTTTTCCACCATTGCTTCCAACTCCTAATATCTCTCCATTTAATCTACCTACACTATTTCCAACACCTAATATCCCCATTATCCAATCCCCTTATCCACCTATCCATAAATACTCTAAAAATGAATCTTCCACTCATTCCACCATACCCATGGGATTCAAAAGAAATATTTTTGATGCCTCTATCTATAAAGAAAAAAGTATAAAGGGTCCTCATGCCCTAGGAAACAAAAGCAAAGAAGCAAAGAAAAATCCATCCAAAAGCAATATAAGCCCATACCTTAAAAAAAAAATTCTAAAAGAAAAATGGTTTGGGTACCTAATAAAAAGGAAAACAAGTCAAACGAGGCATCTACATCTCAAAAATATCAACCATACACTTCCACTTCACATTCCCACTCTATTGAAGAATCTTATATTCCATCCCACAAGAAAAATAAAAGTCATAAAAATATTAAGTCTATGTGGGTACCTAAAGCACTTCATCACCCATCTCCTAAGTAACCATCTCCATCGCTTCCTACACCCCCTCCATATCAAAAACTTTAGCATTTATCACAGTGTGTGCAACCATTGGTCATGGTTCCCTTCTATTTCACAAAAAATCCACATACCTCCATCTCCTCACCCTTCCATAATTATCCTACATATCTCCTCCATCAAATTCCAATGGTCCATGATTTTGGCTAAGCCTCCCATCCATCTTCCCTACATAATCCACCAATCCCTCCATAATCCACATCATAATCCATCATCTACCTACTCCATCTCACTTTCATGCCATCCCTTACCAACATTTATGAGCATAATGACATTTTACATGGTCCATGTGATGACATCCATCTCTAGTGGGACTATCACCTTTCATGGAACTAGACACTTGAGTCCCTCCTATCCACATTCCCCTTCTCCTATCTAAAAATAAAAAAAGTCGAAAAAATAAATAAAAAGTCGAAAAAAAGGAAAAAAAAGAAAAAGAAAAAAAGAAAAAGAAAAGAGAAATCCCTTCATCCAATGGTGAAAACCTAGTAAACAGGTACCCTAGATAAGTACCATGATGAAAACCTAGCAAACAGGTGTCATGTGTAGGCTAATCTTCTATGTCACTTACACTTGGGGGCATGTTGTCTTGTCCTACCATATCATTTTTTATCCTATCATATTGTATCTTACCATCTCCTATTTTATCATCCTTGGCCATCATACCCATACACTTATCATATTGAGTCCATTCATCCTCTCTTCCTCCTTTTGATCTTGATAAAAATATGGGGCAAAATGTTGAAACACGCTTTGGATATTTTTTGATATACCTCATCCTTCCAAACAAGCCTATCATTATACTAGTTTCATAAGCTTTGTCATGAAAGAATCCTAAGTATTGTACCTAGAATGGGGCATGTTATTCCTATGCGACATAGTCTTTGGAGATCACATCCTTGCCCTCTTATGATAAATACATCCATTTAATTCACTATGACCAATCTTTTTTTATCCATCCATATATCATGAGCCTTTTATCCCATATCCTATCACCCACCCTTTCATCCATCAATCACATCTATCTCCTTGCACCTAAACTAAGTTTTCCCTTATCATTGGTATCTAGCAAAAAGGCTACCCAAATTTTCATCCATTGACATCTCAAAACATTTCAAAAAAGTCTTGAAATTTTTTTTTGAAAAAGGTCCTGAAAAAAATCCAAAAAAAATCAAAATATTTCAAAAATTCAAAATATTCCAAAATCCAAAAATAAAACATTTCAAAATTAAAAACAAATCAAAATATTCCAAAAATCCAAAAAATCCAAACATTTCAAAAATCCAAAAGAATCAAAACATTTCAAAAATCTAAAAAATCGAATCAATAAAATCAAACCAAATCACTTCTTCCAATCAATTCAAAACATCAATTCAACTTCTTCAAATCAATCCTTTAAATCAATTTCTTCATCAAATTATCTAATCACATCACTTCTTCTAATCAAATCCATTCTTCTAATCAGTCACATCACTTCTTCTAATCAATCCAATCATTATCATCAAATCAAACCATTTCTCCATCAATCTAATCAATCAAAATCATGCCAAGTAAATCATTTCTCAATTTAATTCATCAATCATCATCCAAATCCTCAAATCAAGAATCTTCAATCCTTCCAAGCAATAATCTAAATGCAAGTCAATCCTTAATCCATACCAACCAAGCTAATCAATCTAGTCAAATTACCCAATCACATTTCGGTCTTGATCCTAATCTCATTGTAAACTCAATCAATTAATCAATCAATCATCTTTGTGTTGATCTAGGGATATATCATTACCCTCAATGACAACACTATCATCATCATCAATCAATCATCCTTCTATTGATCTAGGGATATATCGTTCCCCACAATGACAACACTATCATCATCAATCAATCAATTAATCAGCGGTTTGTAGCTTTACAGGGGCAATACCTTGTTTTTTTTTTGTATCATTTGTGCATGCTTTCTTGTGTGCGTTATCATTTCAATTTGCATTTGCATCAAATCCAAATCACTCCCAGCTAATATTCATATCTTGTATCTAGACAAGGTTGTATTACGCTAGGGCATGAGACACATCGTCACCTTGGTCCTTTATACCTTGGTGCATAATGTTTAGTGCTATATCAAACATATGATTGCTCACTTTATTGCAGCATAGTGTGTCATTTTTATTTTTCATCTACTTCTTATCTTGTATCATTCATCTTATCCCTCATTTATCATCTCATTCATTTTTAGAGAATATTTGTGTTTGTCCAACCCACCTATCCTCTCAAGGGGGCATCATCATCATTATCATATCCTATATCATCATCCCATTTCTTCATATCTTTTCTATCATTATATTCTTGTATCATCCCTTTTCTTCATTCATCTTATTCCTCACTTCCTTAAGTGGTTGGGGCATCATCTTGTTTTTCTCTATCCTACGTTAAATTCTTTGAAATGATGTTACTCGACATAAATTTCACCATCTCGAACATCATCTCAAAGAGGGGAAAAATGTAGACACCCAAAATTGTCCATGTCATAACATTACCTAGTCAATACATGACCTTGTAAAACATATTGTAATATTTTATCCTAGGTCATTACATTATCCCACTTATCTCATTTATTCAACTTAATCACCTTCTCAATTAATTTAATAAATCTCATTTATTTAATTAATTCCCCCTTCACATGTCTCAAAATAATTCAAGTTAAATATTTGAATTAATCCCTCACTTATTGTCATATTGCAACATGTGTCACATGACTAAAACTCTTCACATGCATAAATAATTTAAATAATTTAATTATTTAAATAATGAGATTCCCGCTCACATCCTTTTTTTATCACCATTCATTCTGCATCATAGGCATCCTTTCTCTCGAAATAAATAAAAGAATCCCACCTATTTCCTCACATCTTAATTTTAGCCTCATGTCATAACCCACTTAATGTGTGTCATAAGCACTAAAATAAACTTTTAATCCTAGCCATACATATCACAAATTTGACTTTTAATCTTGGCCATTGAATCAAATCAGCCTTCTCCTATAAATCAATCCTTTCACAGGTCATTTGGGGAATCTTCTTCTAGAATCCTCACTCTGCCAAAATTTCTTTCAATCTTCTTATCTATCTATCTATCTATTTTTCTTCTATTATCTTCATCTTATTGTTATGCTACGAAAATGAGCAATCAACATATCAACAACAAACCTTTAAAATCTTGCATTCTCATGTAGGTGGTGAAGAGAAATGGAGATAAATCAAATCTAGCTTGGATATCGGTTTGCTTTGATTTCTTATTTTTATTTTCATGCTAGTGTGTGCTCTATTGTGCTTGTTAGGGTTTTCATATCTTGTTGTTTTAGTTTTATATCTGATTTTGCCTATACACACCTCTAGCCATTTTACATCCTTTACTTGAGAAAGAAACTTCTACACCAACATCATTTAACTTACTAACATAAAGAAGATTATGAGCCAAACCTAGTATGTGCAATACACCATCAATCCCTTTGACTCTATTGCCAGGAAACTAAATTCTGACTCTTCCTCTTCCAACAATCTTTAGTGTTGAATCACTTGCCAGGTACACCTTTCCACCATTATACTTATCGTACTTAGAGAACCATTCTCTATGGGATGTCATGTGAAAGGACACACCTGAGTCTACCAACTAGACATCATCTGATGCCTGGGTTGCCAAGGATGCAATAAAGGCATCTGCATCACTTTGAGAAGAGTCATTGTCTGAAGTGTTCTTCTTCTCCTCCTTACAATCCTTTCAGATATGACTAGGTTGCCCATAGTTCCAACATTTCACCTTGAAATTTTTACTAGGAGACTTTGATCTCTCTACATATTTGGATTTGGACTTCTTGTCTTTATTCTTGCCTTTCTCCTTTGGTCTACCTCGAACAACAAGGGCCTCTTTGGACATCTCTAAAGACTTCCTCCGCATCTCTTCAAAAAATAGTGAGGCAACAACATCTTCCATTTTGAAATTAGTGGTCGTACTTCCAATAACCATTACAAGATGATCTCAACTATCAGGTAATGAACACAACAAGAGCATGCAATGATACTCCTCCTCAGTCTTTACACCTATAAATGCCAATTGAGTGACACTCATGTTAAAAAAAATTTAGATGGTGTGTAACAGATGCACCTTCTTCCATATTCAAGAAGTACAACTTCTTCCTCAGGAATAACTTATTTACTAGAGAATTTCCCTGATAAATATCACCAAGCTTCTTCCATAATGAAGCTGCAAAATTCTCCTCATGAACATTCAAGAGTACAAAATCAGCTAGACTTAGTCTTATCAGACCTCTTTCTTTTCTATTAACAAGGTCCTAATCCTCTTGCTTCATACCTTGTGGCATAGTTCCAGACACTGCTAATCAGAGGTCTCTAACCACAAGTAAGTCTTCCATTTTGAGTTTCCATAACTCAAAATTGTTGCCATTGAATTTTTCAATCTCTACTCTGCCAGATGTACTCGACATCTCAAATACAAACAAGTTTTAACAATGCAAAACTCTGACTGAAATAGTATTAGCACAAAAAATTAACTTTTCTATCAAGGATAACACAACTAGCTAGAATTTGATACCACTTGAAGGGAAGAAAGGGGACTAAACAGTGTGAAATACCTTCCCTTAACACTAATACAATAGAGGAGAAAAGTAAAAAAATGAGCTCTAATAGATTTCTCAAAAATATTGAGATGAATACATACAACACATAAGAGATAAAAAAAATTAAGCATTCACAGATTGACACAAGTATTTACGCGGGAAAATCTTTTCAGGTAAAAAACCCACCACACCAAACAAAGACAATTTGTATTACAGTAATAAAAAGATTACATACAAAGTCTTCAGTCTTCACTCTCTGGTCAACTCACAATATCACTAGAGTTCACTCACTATTACAATTCTATTCAGCATACAATGAATGCCTTACAAATCTCTAAGTTTGAATTATCTTACAACTCAACTTCACTTCCTTCCTAGAAACTATTGCTTTTGATTTGCATATATAAAATGTACTCGACCGCACAAGTCATACATCTCATTCAATGTATCAACCAATCACAGAATTTAGGTTCATGCATCAATCACCCAATCACGCAATCAATCTACTTAGATTGCATCGGGCTGCCTAGGCATTTAATTCCTTGCCTTAATCGAATTTTGTCCATCAGCCAAGCTCGACCTACAATAATTGCATTTTCCTTTTCGGTCTTTGGCCAACCAGATGTTTGGAACATGCTACGTCTTCTCTTTTTATTCACTCACTGCTCTGATTTCGAGTCAAACTCAGTCAAGCTCAGTCTGAGCCCATCTGAGCTCACACTATCTCCATCATGCCATCGCTGAGCTCATTCTTTCTTGTTGTGGTATGTCGGTGAGCCTGCTTGACCCATACTCGGTCTTTCCTACGCTATCGCCGAGCTCTCCAAGCCACCTTGCGGTGTGGCGATAACCACTGGGTAGACCGCTAGTGGTCTTACCTTGCTACCGCTGGGTATGGTTTTTCCCACCATGGTATGGCAGTAATTGCCAAGTTGACTACTAGTAGTCTTACTGCGCTACCGCGGAGGCCACCAGGCCACCCCGCAGTAGGGTGGTGACCACCTTGGCAGACCACCAGTGGTATCAACACGGCCATCGCGGTGAGAGTTCTCACAGCACGTGGTGGGGCGGTAACCTCTAGGTTGACCGTAGGCGGCTTATTGTGGCCACCGCAATGAGCTAGTCCACCACCCGAAGTGGGGTGGTAACTGGCGTGAAAGATCACCGACTATCACTACCAACCCTTCACCGCGGTACCACCAAGGCACAAAATGACCACCATGGTAAAGCGGTAAAGGATGAATGAAGGAATTTTTCACCAAGTCTTTTTTAGACAGTTGTATAATATTGGAAGTTGAGACATGATTTCCCAACATTTGCAAGATATATTGTGATGGTTTTCCATTTTGAGCTTGGTTCAATGTTGATATTTTTTATTGAAGGGATGTAACATTTTGTAAGAGTTGGTTTATGATGGAATAATTTCTTGTTGTGTTTTGGGAATGAGGGGAATATGGTGAAAGTGTGTATGTGTTAGGTGGAGAACTATATTGCATGTTTGTGAGGGGTGATGTGTTTGGAGATATGATGTTTGAGTTCATAAAACTATAAGGAGTCCTTGTGGATATACCCAAAGTTGGAGCTATGTTGTTGCTTGGTTGCATTGTTGTTGTAGAAGTTGAATTTGTGTATTTGGAAATAGAGGCTATAGTTGTAGGGAGAGAAATTTGACTTCCTCCTTGGCTTTGAGTATATCCCAAAGCTTGAGCGCAGCTAGACATTGTAGGTACATGATTTTCTATGATGTGGGATATGCTACACACTACCTCTAATCCTTGATCACTGTCAAGCATTTTACTCATGTTATCTATGACAAGAACTGTTGTGCCAGCGATATACTCCATACTCACATAATATTGAAGTTTTTCTAAGGCTTTATCCAATTGTTTCAATTTCTCTTGAGGGACATGGTGGAGCCTTTAAATTTTAAAAAAACCAATAGATTGGCGACTCCGCTAGGGAGATTATTTTTGATAAAATATTTTTTCTCCAGTGTGCCTTGTCTAGGATCACTATGATTTATAGTGATGTTTATCCTTAGAGTCAATCTATTTGAGTTTTTATTAACCATTTCTCAGGTTTGTTCCATATTTCTTGCCTTTTCTGTGTTTAAAATTCATTGTCCAAAGCTCAACCCAAATTTCCTCATATTTGCAAAAGCTTGCTTGAGTCTGTAAAGGTCAATATTAAGTCTCCTATGTAAATATGAAGGGTCTCATAAAAGTTCACATAAAATTGTGGCAAGATTGCTATAAATTCATCCGAATCAATTTGGGTGCTGACTTTGAAGTCTTTGCACCAGTACGTGCCAATACCTGAAGTTATCAAAGAGATTAAGCTAAAAAATAGAAAAAAATTGAAAAGGTTGATAAGAGCAAAGAAGATACAAACACAAATGCGTGGAACCTGGGTAAATATGAAGAAACATCTAGAGCAAATATTGGAGGGAGAATCGCAGAAGTCCCTCATGAAAAAAGGAAAGCAAGGATACAGGAGCAAGTAAGTCTACTCGTCATCCAAGTCCTAAGCATGAAGTTCATTCTAGTTCTAGTTTTGAACATGAAATAAATTTGTTAGATTTAAGTGATAATTCTTCTATTGAAAGAGGGAAAGTTACAATGAAAACTGTTGTGAGTGAGAAACATTCAAATCAAGGCTTAGCAACTAAAAAAAGAAGAGAGAGGGAAATGATACAACAAGATAATGTAAATTATAGTTGTGCTAGGGTTGCGGGGCATTTGGCCACAACTTCTAACAAAAATGCCCCTCTTCCTCAAGATTTTTTGATTGGGTTTGATGAATATGCCTGTAACTATGGTGGAATTGTAGAGACATTAGATTTTGATACCACCTTACCATGAGAGGATGAAATATTCAATGATGTTAAACAACTTAGAAGAGAATCATTCAGATTAAATGAGTTCAAGAGCAGGAGGGATAAGGAGAAAGAAAAAAGAATAAAGAAAGCTATGGTTGAGAGAGACATTCTATGAAGAAGAGTTGAGAAAATGACAAAACTAGAATAGTTAGCAACTCAATCTACCCATACAACTGGTCCTACGATTAAAGAGGTTTTAGGTAATAAGCCTATAACTGTCTTAGCCAACAATTCTTGTGTGAATACATGGACCAATCATGTTGTAACGACTTCTATTGCAGTTAATCCTATCCCTAGTAATACAAATGAAGTTTCTCAAGCTGTTGATAAGGGAAAGAAACCTGTCGGAGTTGTGAAGATAAATGAGGGAGGTTCCTCTCATAGGGACACAACATATAATAATACTAATTCATTGGTTGATAGGTTAGGAAAGGAAAATTAGGAGTTACAAAAAATATTGAAGGAGATGGAACTGTTAGCTACAAACACAGAGATGAAGAAGAAAATGTTGAAAATGAAGGTAAGTTTGTAGCTTAAAACTTGTAAAACTATGTGACTGTAGATTTAATTAAGTATTTATGGATATTTAATGTAAACCATGCTCCCTTCGAGTTGTTTTTTATGTTTTTCTTGACTCCCGACCACGCCTAATGATTTTAAAATCCTCCATGCTATTTTTTCAACGGCTCGACTCATTGCCACCATGTGCCACCTAATCGCTCACCAAAGGGGAGATTCCCTTACCTTCTCTTCCAAGGCTTGAAATATTACCACGTGTCAATAAATCGGGTGTGTTAAGTGTCCTTTCATATAACTCTCTTTCGGGCCTTGATCACATGAGACGTAGCCTTCGCCTGTGCAAAATTTGGTGGCCCTCAAGCAGTGCCGATAGTTAGAATTTTGCCACATGTCTTCTCATTGTAAGATCTTATCAAATGATGAGGAGGATGAACCATGGGTTGTGAAATGCCACCAAATTTCCTTTCGGTGCATTTTAATTAGAAGGAGTGGTGCGAAAACCAAGCTACCATATACTACCACATGTTCTATCTGCCGTCGCTGGGAGGTGACACTTGTTTGCATAGAGTAATCTAGGACTACTTTGATCATTTGCAGAGAATGCATCTAGCTCATGAATGACTGGTTTCATGCTTCAGAATATTTTTTGTTACAATGGCCATGGTGAATCATTGCTATGAGCATCATCATTCATGATGGGGAATCTTTTCTATTACAGTCCTTCAAGCAATGGAAGACCCTGGCTATATACTACTTCTTCTTTCAAATAAGCAGTTTGAAATATCTACAAAAGAATTAGGAAGACACCAGACCTTTTGTTTTGTTAGATAATTGTAAAGATTCATAGACTATGCCCTTGTAATTTGGCCTTTTTTTTTCTTAACTATTGGATAAAATTATACTATGCTATTACTGAATAGTTCATTTGCAAATTCAATGATTTGAATAGAATACTGATTTAGAACCATATCTTCTACTCTTTCTATTCAATAAATATTTATGCAAATTATTTTATGTCATGAAATGAATTATCCAAGTCTTTCTTTTTGATGTTTGTTATTTTGGGATATAATAGATTGTTGAATGGGCCCTTAGACCACATCTACAAGATAGGTCTATTGCGCCTTACATCTAAATCTTAGCGCATCTCCCTAGTTAGATCTTTTATTTTTATATATGCTTCCTTTTCCCATTCAAAACCCTAGTTATAGAAGAAGCCAATTTTGTTAAAATCTAGAGGTTACTCAATTTAGTGTAATAGGTCCCCCCTTTAATTGAGTTTCCCACAAAGGGTTGTTACCTTGCCAATTTTTGGCATCAATAGTTTTTATTTTTCCTGGCACGCCCAGTGGGACCATGAAATGTGCTTAAGCATTAAGCAAGTATATGAGCCATCGACCTATCACAAGATCTCAAACAACAAATAACCCTAGTTTGTTGGTACCACCGCTAGGAATAGTACCAACTAGAACCCGTCACGCAAGTGTCCTGACCCCTCCACCAACCATGTTACCAATCACTAACCAAAACTATGTGGCATGGGACATCGAAAGTCCTCATAGAACACTAGTAGTGCATGTTGTTTGGGCTCCCATCCTGGTCTCTACTCTCAAATCTATTCCTAAGTTCAATGGAGATGACTCAAGAACACCATCCAAATATCAACAAGATATGGCAGACCTATGGTTGGTACACAAAGTTACATACCAAAACATAACATTGAGGTTGCTCGCAAATTCTTTCAAAGGGAAAGAATCAAATTGGTATTGCACTCTGCCAACTAACTCTATGTACACTTGGGATCAACTTGGGGATCCTTTTTATGAAAGATTATTGAATGACGAAGATAGGTATTCCCAATATCACCAGCTAGAGATCATCAAGCGGGCTCCATATGATGCCCTGACCAACTTCAATGCTTGATTTCACATAACTTGGCAAAGTATTCAGGTTACAATCCGCCCTCCACCTGATTTGGCATTCATGTTTTACCTAAAGTCCATCGATGCTGATATCTCAATGATGGTCCAGTCACTCGGTGGAACCACTCTACCAAATGCATATAAAATTGCAATTAAAGTAGATAACAATCTGATTGAAGCTAGAAAGTTGGCACCTCATCCCATCATGCCTATATTCCTTGAGCTATCGGTTTCTGCCTAGGTGACAACACCTACCATTGTAGTTTCTCTTCCTCAATCCATGTACACATACACAAAAATCACACCCAGTTCATCGAAGGATGAGATGAACGACATAAAGGAAATATTGCGAGCTATGGACAATGAGATAACTATCATCAAGCACAACCGAGCCACTCCTCCAAAGTTGACCTATCAGAATTATTAGGGTGGAAGATCCTCTTACCAAAAAAACCAATTCCAAGGACGTGCTCGCACAAATCTTAGGCGCAAACAACAAACCAAATAGTACCTGTACCCACTCTACTACAGAATGCCAATCTAAGCTCTAACAAAGAGCTAATAGCGGGGGACAAAAATTTAGTCGCCGATGACAACCCCTAGTGTTTCTCTTGTAGCGATTCACATATGCTTTGAAACTACCCACACGACAATCTACAATAGAAGGTGGCAGAGAAACACAACCAAGGCATGACATTGGACAATGGGGTTATGCATATACCTCTTCGCAAATTGAAAATACGGTACTCACCACTCAAATGCAAGGGATGTCTCTAGAACAAGAGAATGATATAACTCTTGACCACACCCTCTTCTCATGGATGAAAGGAGAGGAAGCAGTGTTCACATTCAAAGCATCCACTTTAGAGACCCCACAAGTGTAGTTTGATTACAACACTCACTCCAAAGGGATATTCATGGGAGAAATAGTTGTCCCGAAATTAGTCAATCTGCAACATAAAAGTGCCCCCAACCACAAACCTACTACCTCTGTAGCGGTACCATAATGTTCACCACAAAGGGAGATCATAACAACAAGAACTAAAGAGAAAAATCATCCAAGCCTGCCACCATTCGAAGTAGTGGAACAATTGAAAAAATCATCTACTAATGTGTCCTTTTGGGTGATCTTAGCCATTCCAGAGTAGAAGACATTGCTACAAAGGGCCCTCTAAGAAGACTTGATCACATAACCAAAGGAGCAATCACTTCAAGGGGAGGCTATTGATCAATCACCTCTGAGCAAAGTTCTTGCGAATATTGCAGAAGAGGTCTCTATTAAGGAAATCACCGAAGATTATACTAATCAAGAGAAATAATCCACAATCAAAGTCGGCGAAGGTAAACCTAAGATGAGGCCATTTTTCATAACCCTTATTGTGGTTAAGAAATACTGCATAACTCCATGATTGACTCCGATGCTAGCACCACAGTCATTCCTAGGAAAATAGTTGAGGCCCTAGGACTAAGCTACAAACCTTTGAATAAGGGAGTCATGCAATTAGATAGGAATATGGTTAATACTATGGGGATCATTAAGGACCTTCCATTAACTCTATTTTCCTGCCCCAATATCATGATCAAGCAGGATACCGTGATCATTGATATTCCTCCAATATTTAGTATGTGCTTAACTGAGAAATTCACTTCTAATCTAGGTGGATATCTTTCCTTAGATTGGTCACACTTGATTATAAGGACCAAACATTGATCCAAAATGAAGCTGGTGTCCGGATCTTTGCTTTTAGAACATGTTGCAGATGAAGCTAAGATAGTCTTTGAGCACGCTCACATCTCCATCACCAAGGAGGAGATGTACTGCACTGAGCTTCTAGAAGATGAAGAAATCACTAGAGATTAGACCGATCAAGAGGAGGTTCTCCTAAGTGAGTTCATTGATAAATACCCTTTCAACAATTATCATGCCACTCGACTAGGGACTTATGTCATTTATGATGTAGACCAAGCCATCCCAAAGGTGACACAAGAGCCTGAAGGCATTTTGACCACAAAGTTATGGTCACTACAATTTGTTGGTGCTAAACACATGATTGATGCAAGACCTGAAATACACCTAAATTACCCAAGTGGTGAGAAGATAGTCAAATCTCTCTAATCCTAGTTTTCCTATTCCAACAACAAGGCTGAATATGAAGGCCTTGTACTAGGTTTAGGACTAGCGGAGAAAATGAGCATCAAGAAAATAAAGGTGTTCGAGGCTTCCAAGCTAACCATCAATCAAGTTCAAAATATCAATACTACAAAGGATGCATGTATAAGGTCCTATGAAGACAAAGTCTAGGACCTAATTGGGAGCTTTGAAACTTTCAATATTCAAGCTATTCCTCAAGAAAAAAATGTTGATATGAATCGCATGGCTGAAATTAGATCCCAATTCAAACTAGGTTTCGACCCAATGCATAACCGATACTCTGTGCGAATGATATTTTGACTAGAAACTCCAGATGGTGGTCAGAGCTAGCAAGTATTTGATAACATTAAACATATCAAATTTTTTAGTTCAGAGTTGGGAGAATTTACTAATCAATTCCAATCAAGGGTCGCCAAAACCTACAGTGGACAAGAAATTAAACAAGGATTCCATAAGCTTCCAAAGAGTTTGGTCACTCCTGAAAGCCCCTTTTCTAGCAAGACTAGAAATAATAAGAGGAAGCTCATAGAAAATGAAGGCGATTATATGGATTTTCAGATCAGAGATGCAAGTAATCTTAAAGTCAGAAAGAACATCCTACATGAAGGTTAAGAAAGAGTCGTTCACTTTTCAAGAGAGAATGATGAGGGGATGGTGGCCTAGTCATATGATAAAATTAGAGGATATGATTTTGACATCATCCAACCTATGATAGAATCGAAAGGAGAGGCTAAATCGGCTTGCCAAAAATAGAGGCCAACAAGTCCCAAGATTGAAGCATTGATGGCACAAAGGTTAGCTAAGCTAGTTTAGTCATGAATTATCTTCTCAATTAAGCCTAGCATTTGGGTGTTTAGCCTCCTCCTGATCCAAAAAAGAATGAAGATATCTGCCTATGTATCGATTTTCGTAACCTGAACTGAGCATAACCAAGGAATCAAGACCCACTACCCTCCATGGGATCAATTGTACGCAATGTAGTAGGTTCGAGTGTGTTTTCTCTATTGGATGGCTATTTGGGCCAAAGACTGGATGGTAAGGGCCTAATGTTAAAATTAAATGAGCAAACAACAAGACTCGGTCAACACTAGAAATCTGATAGTTCGTAGGAGGACCCATTCATAATAATTTAGTACAGGCAATATGAATCATTTAAATAAGAAAGCATAGAGAGAAAAGTGATAGGGGTTCTTGTTAAGGGAATTCCCCTTAAAATTTCTATAGAACTTGATTAGACAGTTCTACCATGTAAATATGTAATTATTGTGGTTATTTCCCTCTTTGTTCTTTTGTTTGTTTGACTGGTCTTCCTAATCCATGATGCATCAAAAATTCACATTATGATATAAGGAATAACGCATATGCCAAAAGGGACAAGAAATATTTAGCAAGGTAGAAATTTTAAACATAAGCCATATATTCATTATATTTATATACTTCGATAAGTATAGTAGAAAAATGGCCCCGAGGTCATGCTTTTAAAAATTATATACTTATATATATTTCTATATTATGATTCCTTTTCTAGGCTATATACAAAAAGACTAACGAGTTTCAGTATTAAAAGCATGAAAAGGAGAAAATATTCAGTCATGGGAAGAAGCAACAACAAAAACAACATTCAGAACCATATCATCCTCGACAGTAGCAACTAGGCCAGCAACACCATCTAGAGAATCAATGACATGTGGTGGAGGGAACACTAGGTTCCTAAAACTGGTGTACCAGTCAATACCATAGAACGCCACCACATTGTAGATTCAAAGGAGAAAGTGATAGGCACTAGTGACCTTATGAAAATGCACCTCCTACGATTGGAGGTGGAAACCAGTCAGGAACAACAACCACAAGGTGATCGCATATTATTCAATAAACTTACGAAGATTGCTCATAGTCAGAATTCCTCCACCAAATGCAACATTTTCCACCACCTCCTCGAGGCCGTTTAGATACTTCTTTAGAAAGATTTCCTTCACCAGACGGATGATAAGTGGCTTGGGGAGTTAGACGTCAAGCATTGATACCATAAAGTGGGAACACACATCAGTGTTCACTCTATACTCGTCCTCATATTTGAGGTAGTCACATCCTAAAACCCATTTTATGGCTATGATTGCCAAATAATTCCTATTCTTTTTCATCCTCTTCAAGAGTCTAGTTGAAATCTCACCTAAAAATGTTGTTTGAGATTTGTGGGAGGTTAGCCTAATTGGGGTATTCATAATTTCAAAACATATACGACTGTCAGGCAACGAACCTATGCAAGATGCCTAAATTGGAACTCTATACTAATACTATGCAGACTGCAAATACCAAATGCTAAGCCAATCACCTAGTGCTAATTCTGCTTAAAAATTGATAAGTTTGATTTCCCTATTGCCTAGGTGCCTATTTATAGAAGCAACAAGGATAAGAATGGAAATTTGCATACCATAAGCATGAGGTTAACTAGGTACCACCTCAAACACTGCACTAAGGCTCGCTCAAGAATCTCACCTAGTTTCGGTTGTAGGTACAAGTTGTTGCATACAAAATTAAGGCAAACTATTTAATTAGCACAAGCTAGTGGCAATATCCAATGATAGTAAATTCAGTCGAGCGTTGAGGTGTCATCCTATAGGTGTTCCTCAAACTCTAAGAAAGGATACATATCTCTTTGATTATTATCACATAATTTGGCGTAATCATTCCATTTAGGGTATTAATTACCATGACATATGATGCCTAGTCTGCCTTCAAATCACCAGAACAATTTCCAAGGAAAATTGTGCTATGAGTGGTAGGTGCCTAGGGTCATTATGAATCCTTGTCATTTCAAAATGGCAAGTAGTTCACTTTGCAAAACCAAAAGGCTGGTAGTACATGCCAAATTTAATGCAGAAAAAGAAACCATCATCTACCACTCGAAGGAGGATGGAAAAGGCTAAGTATTGCATGTGGTTATTTTAACAAAGAAAAGAAGGCTTTTTGAATACATTGTTGGTGCAAAGAATTTTCAAAGTGAAGAATTGCTAAGAGATGCATAGAAAATTTCAAAAGTTTGAGGAAAATGGAATCCACTACCCCTGAAGTAGGTCAGAATCCATAGATGAATGAGCTAGGTGAAACATCTCAAATTTTGGCTGATGCAATGCTCACAACACCCATGTTCAATATTTTTCAAGAGGATGAGTCCTACACCATGCTTGGAGTCCCAGATAAGCCAGAGTGATTTCGCATGTAGACAGCCAAGAGAGGTACTCTCAGGAATAAAATTTTGGTAAAGGAAGAGTGGGATAACATTTTTTCCAGAATGAAGAAAGCCTTCGACAATCAACTATCATACAAGCAATGGATCTACGGACTCCCACAATATATGGTTCCTTATGTGCACCATTGCCTAGAAAAAATTCATGAAAGTATTTGGTGTTTCAATCCAACGAATGACACCATTGATAGAAGAAGGTTGAGAGTAGTGATAACTGCGGAGGCTCTTAGGGACATGTTGTGTGTTCCCGGGATGAGCACCAAAGCACTACTGATGGAGCCATTCAACTAGAAAAAGGGTTCAAAATTCTAGAAGGGTAGAAGGAATTCCCTTGAATTTTATAATGCAGAGACTAGAAGGCCCTAGGATTTCCAGTAGCCATTAAAAAAATTGAATCGTTGTGTTGACTTCATCCATGTGGACTTGCAAGATGCCTTTTCCATGATGGCTTTTATGTTCGGCTTGGACGATGACATGATCATGTCCTTATCTCAGTTGGGCTTGGGTTTTCAACTAAGGAGTCAAAAAGACCTTTTTTGGTATGATTTCATAGAAATGATTATCAAAGATATGTAGAAGCAGATTGTTGAGTTCAAAACTGCTAGTAAGTTTAGATATCCTTCTCTTCTTGCCTATATGTTTCTACATAAAAATCCTGATTTCTTCAGGGAAAAAATGGAGTTGTCAATATTTGATAAGAAGAAGCATCGGAAGCCAATTTCGGTATGGAATCAAATCCTCTAAAATACCTATGATTATTATGCATTTTCGGACAAATTCTTGATTTTGATTTTGTACAATTTGGGCGAGGATGATGACTACTATCGCCTGTCGGGCAATCAACCCAACTAGATGTGATCCCTATTCCCCAAGTGTGACTGGTTCCTCAGAGAGGAATTCACATGCATCCGAGTGCATGGTTTTTGTGAAGATCCAATCTGACTCCCTGCATCCATCACCGATCGGGTATTGGCCCTTGAAGTGTTTACAACTGGCTATTATGGACTCGACCTTTTGCTCCGTTCCAATGAAGAAGAAGAGGGGGATTTTTGAATGCCTTATAAGCTAAAAAATAGTGGTCATGGTAAAGAAGAAATCGGTGGAGCTATTGAAGCCAAAGATAGAGCACCTTGGGCTGGTTTTCATTTGCAATAAGTGGGAATATAAGCTTGAGGATGATTTGGGTGACATTTAGTAAGGTAAAACATAGCCCTCGGCCTTACTGGGAAGCACAGTGAAATCCTCTAGATGACATTAACATATTTTGGGTAGACTTAGTGCTCATGTCGAAGGATCATCGAAAGCCATCATGGCTCAGGATCTATCTCCCTAAGGGGAAGGTAGACGAAAATAACCAAATGGGTGCTACTCTCCACAATAGTTTGATAAGGGAATAGGGCTGGAAGACAAAAATGATCAATGATTTCTGGGTTTATCGCTAGGAGATCAAGAATCCCATCACCCCATTCCAACACTGATGATCAGTTTGATACTCTCTTGAAGAGAGAACATACAGACTCCGACGCAAGTGATGAGGAAGAGGCCGACCCTAAAGATGTCGTACCATGCTCTGATAAGGGGAAGAAAAAATATAAAACAACGACACAACCTAACATAGCTGTTAGGAGTGTGCAGAGGAATATTTCATGATTAGGTTCCTCACAATCTCAACCATGGGCCGTAGGAAATCTTGGAGGAGTACAACAATCAATAAAAGTAGTAGATGTGGGGAACCCTCCACCAAGAAAAATACAACACACTGATACTACTTCAGGAGGTGGTTCACAAGAGGTTGCGGTAGTCTAAGGGTCATAGAAAAAATCCACTACTTAGGTATCTTTCTCTCCCTCTCTTCTCATCTCACACTCTCTTGTTTCTCCCATGATCCCTATGACACCCATTGCTCCAACTATGGGCCTATGTTTCTATGTCCCCTCTATGATGGCTACAAGAGGTTTCTCCCAGTTTTCTCATATTAGATAGATGGATTTCACTTCCCCTCAATCTACCCCATTTTTGGTTAGAGCCCCAACTGCCTCCTCATCTGCCTCCTCATCTATATCCATGGCTACCATCCCCTTGGTGTTTGAAGTTATCATCCCTCTTGCCTCCTTTGAGTCAGTTCTGACTGAACCTTTGCAACAGTTAGAGCCTGTCGTATCTCCATTGCCACCATCATTCCCCATGAGTCTCCCCACACCTTCATCATCTAGAATTTAGAATATTCCTCCCTTATCTCCACTCATAGTTTCCCTTCCAAAGAAGAAAAAATTTGAGGTCACCTGACTCTCATTCCCTTTTGTTATCCCTCTCGATGCACCCTTTGCAAGTGAACACATAAGATCACAGACTGAAATCATGTCATAGAGTGATACAACGAAGAAAGCTCGAAATCTCCAACTATAGAAGCAAAAGGAAAAGGATGCCAGGAAACTAGCGGAGCCCAAAGTCCAAAAATTCTATAACGAGGATAAAAAATCATTGCATTTCACAACCATGCATCCCAATGTTACCAAAATATAGGTAGAAATGAAACCCGATGACTCTGACATCCATGCCATCAGACTAGACTTTTGTGTTGCCTAACCATAGGATAAAGTCAAGCTAATGAAGGAGACACAACAGGTGGTTCCATTGACTTTCTTAAGTTTAGTCACAAGCTGAAGAAGGTGGAAGACCAAATCAAGGCCATTAAAGGAAAGATAGAAGTCTTGTTGGCCAAAGACAAAGCATGAGAGATAGAAAAAGTGTGCCTCATACAAAATATGTAGGTAGAGCAAGATATATTGCAAAGGGAGCTTTAGAGGTTCCAATCCTAGGAGTTAGATCAAGTAGATGAGCTACGACAAAGGAACTAGGAACTATTAGATAGGTTGGCCCAATCAGAAGGAGAATTTCAGAAAAATAAATAAGAATTGCAATGACTGTGCACTCAGTTGGAGCAAGTCGTACAACAAAAAGAGATAAATCAAGCGAGCACATAGGCTCAATTTCAAGAAGACCTCTAGAAGATTAGGCTTTCCCTAGAGGAAGAGTCTGCAACTCAAAGTTAGGCTGAAGAAAGGTGGTTGGATGCATAAAGAGACTTGTAGGAGAAAATCTCCTCTACCTAGAAAAACTATAGGGCTAACGCAAGAGATTGGGATGAGGGATGCAAAGATTACTCTCTTGAAGAAGATCATTTAAACTCCTACTCCATAGTCAAACCTTTTCTTAGTAGCCCAACAAATGTATGCTTCCTACTAAGAGAGAGTCAAGGATTTATGTCCGACTCTCTATCCCACACTTTAGTTCATGGCAAAGGAAAAAATTTTATGCAAGGAGGTTCGCGACACAATGGAATAGTTCCCACGATTCATAGGGGAAAAGGGTTCCCGAAGAAAAAAAGATGGTAGGCAAGCTATACACTGTGCCAAGTGAGGATCTGGCACGAGTGAGGGTTAAAAATTGAAGGTCAACCACTATGATCATGAAAGATTTCATCCACTACCATGAGGCCACTCTTCATGCTCAATGATGCTCAATCATATGGGGGAAAACTTTGGATAGTGTATGGGCAAGGTTTTCCCAACTGACCCAAATTGGATTTCCCTCTCCATTTTTTTTTGATGAATCAGTGGCTACCGCAGAGAAAATTGCAGCCAAAATTGAGGAGAGGAAGCAAGATTTATCCATTTTCCAAAGATTTAGCTAACCTCCTACCACCGAGGACATCGAAGGTGTAACTCATGAGATTTCACAACTACTTTTTCAGCTCGAAGATGGGTCCAAAGTATTTGTGATGCTGAATTTTAAAGAAGTAATCAATCTGCACGAGGTGCACAAAAATCTATGTGTCATATCAATGCCTTCCAAGGCCAACTAGCTGTCCTTATAGATCGCCCTTTCTAAGCTCTAAATCCAATGCCCAATGAATAAGGCCATGACCATAAAACGAGAGATTTTTGGATTCGTCATTCCACAGGCGAAATTCCCCTGATAGTCGCCAAAAGCTGTGGATATTTAATATACCCCATGCTCCCTTTGGGTTGTTTTTGATATTTTTCTCGACTCTCGACCATGCCCAATGATGTTAAAAGCCTCCATGCTAGTTTTTTGGCAGTTTCGACTCACTGCCTCCATGTGTCACCTAATTTCTCACTGAAGGGGAGCTTCCCTTCCCTTCTCTTCCAAGACCCAAAATTTTGCCATGTGTCAATAAATCAAGCGCGTTAATATTTCTTTCATCTAACTCTCTTTCGAGCCCCGACTGCATGCCACGTAGCCTCCGCCCGTGCAAAATTTGGTGGGCCCCTCAAGCAGTGTCAATAGTAATAATGTTTCCACATGTCTTCTCATCGATATCTCTTATCAAAGGATGGGGAGGATGAACCACATGCTATGAAATGCCACCATGTGTCATTTTTGTGCATATTCATTAGAAGGAGTGGTGCAAATGCCAAGCTGCCATATATTGCCATGTGTTCTAACTGCCTTCATTGGGAGGTGACACTTGTTTGCACAAAGTAAGACATGACCACTGCAATCATTTGCAGAGAATACATCTAGCTCACAAATGACTAGGTTCATGCTCGGGAATATTTTCTATTACAATGACCATGGTGAATCATTGCTGCGATCATCATCATTCATGCTGGGAAATATTTTTTGTTAAAGTCCTTCAAGCAGTGGAAGCCCCTGGTTGTATATACTACTTCTTTAGAAGAAGCAGTTTGAAATATCTACAAAAGAATTAGGAAGACAATAGGCCTTTTGGTTTGTTAGATAATTGTAAAGACTTAGAGATAATCCCCTTACAATTTGGCCTTTGTGTTTTTTAGCTATTGGATAACATTATACTGTGTTGTTATTGAATAGTTCATTTTCAACTTCAATGATTTGAATAGAATGCTGATTTAGAACCATGTCTTCGACTCTTTTTGTTCAGTAAATCTCTATGCAAATTATTTTATGTCATGAAATGAATTATCTAGGTCTTTCTCTTTGATGTTTATTATTTAAGGACATAACAGATTATTGAACGAGCCCTTAGACCACATCTACAAGATAGGTCTATCATGTCTTACATCTAAATCTTGGTGGATTGCCCTAGTTAGATCTTTTATTTTTATATCTACTTCCTTTTCCCATTCAAAACCATAGATATAAAAGAATTCAACTTCTTTAAAATATAGAGGTTACTTAGTTTAGTGCAATAGGTCCCCCCTTTAACTGAGTTTCCCACAAATGGATGTTAGCTTGCCAATTTTTGGCATCAACAGTATTCTTTGTCACAATTATTTGTGTATGATTTATTTGTTTAGATCAATTTTACCAATTGTAGAAAGATAAAAAAGATTATAAAAGAATGAGATAAGAAGATAGAAGTGACACAACACATATATGGATAAACCCTTTCAGGAAAAACTCCACTAGAATCAATAGTGCTTGTATTATTTAACCTTAGAACAAGATTATAATAACACTGTATCAACCCTTGATTGATATGCTTCTTTTTTCTTAAAAAATGCTTCTTAACAACCAGTAATAAAATCTCATGAAACTCTTATGCACTTTCTATAATAAATAGACAATTATGAGAATGTAAAACTCATAAGATTTATCAATTACAAGAGCATAAAGCTCCTCTCAAAAACCTATGCCTAGATTTGGCAAGTACAGTTCCACCATATAAACATAAGTCAAACCAAAGTCTTCCTCAAAGTTGGTGCCCCAAAATGAACACTTAACTGAAATTTGGTCAAGAAGATATCTTGTAAAATCCACCTCGAAGCTGACACCTAAGAATGGGCCCACTTTTATAGTCCTTGTAAATATCTTCTCATGCAAAATGTGTTAACTGAAAGATGCCAACTTGGGCACCCAAGGTAGACCCAAGTCAATCTTAGTTAATTGAAACATATCTCTCCATCAATTAATGCAAATAATATGCATGATTGATCATCCCCACTAATCTGAAAGTATCCACCTACTATCTATCATGCAAATGAAGTCATTAGTCAAGTCAACTAATACAACTCAAAATAACTACATGCAACTAAAGATAACTGAACCATAATTGAACTAAATTGAACTAAGCTGAACTAAATTGAACTAAGCTGAACTAAATTGAACTGAACTAAACTGAACTGAACGAAACTAAACTGAATGAAACTGAACTGAATGAAACTGAACTTAACTAAAATGAACCGAACTGATAGTGACAATTCACTCTTGTAAATATCAATCCCTATTTTTTAGGAACTAGACATGCATTACCGAAGTAATATCAATCCTACAAAAATTTAATTGAAACAAGGTGAGTTCCACCTTCCATGTGGGCATCCCATGTGCTCCTATTATTTGGGAACCCTTATTGGACACCCCCACGTGTTCCTATTATCTAGGAATAATTAAAAGTGTCAATTTACATGTTCATTTCATTCGAATTTGATCTCTTTCTAATCCTAGTGTTGGGGAACACTTTCCAAGGACTTAGGAGATATATGAAATATGATTAGGATTGCAATTAAATGGCATCCTATTCCCAAAATTCTCCCACTTGATATTATACATTGCAATTATTCTAAATAAGGAATCATTATTATAAATCAAGTATAGGACTCAAGGCCAATGGCCTTCCTGCACCAAGATAGCTTATTTGTTGAATTTTTTTTCATAAGATAATCTTTAGCATTGATAAAAGTGTCCACTTTCTCAATCAATACCTTTCCACTCTCTACCATTTCTCACTCAAAGTGATACTAAACATCAACATTCTTAGTATGAGTATGATAAATAGGATTTTTGGCTAAACAAATAACACTCCGACTATCACATTCAAGTCTAATTTGCTTGCAATTAAAACCAATACCTTTCCCAAGTCTCTATAATAAAAATTCCTCTTTAGAGGCATATGTAGTAGCCATGTAATATGGTTCTATGGTAGAAAAAGAAACCATGAGCTGACTCTTACTCATCCAACTAACTGCAGCCCAAAACAAAGTAAACACATAGCTACTTGTTGACCTTCGACTATCGAGGTCTCTTGCCCAATCTGAATCAATAAAAACCTATATGTCCAATGATCTATGCATAATATCAATATCATTAGTACCATGATAAACCAAACAGTAATAAGAAGTACGTCATAAATATCTAAACACCCTCTTAACATAAGTCCAATGTTCTTTATTGTGGTTAGACATAAAACTACTTAGAAATCCTACTGCTTGGGCTATATCTGGTCTTGTACAGACCATTGCATACATCAAACTACTAACTACACTAGCATAAGGAATTTCAAATATTTCCTCATGATCAAAATAAGATTTAGGACCCATGTCTAAAATCAACTTCGTGCCAAATGGTAAAGGAATATTAATTGGTTTACTATCCTACATGTTAAACCATTTCAAAATAGTATCAACATAGCTTCTTTGAATTAAGAAAAGATTTATGTTACATCTATCTTTGTTGATCTCCATACCAAGGATATATTTTTCAGTCCCTAGATCTTCCACCTCAAATGTGCTAGGGAGTTGTGCTTTCAATTATTTGTCCATTACCTTGCTATTACCAATAAACAACATGTCATCAAAATACAAGATAATAATTAAAAGTTGATCATCAATACATTTTATGTAAACATAATGATCTTCCTCACTCCTAGCATAACCAATTTTCAATGCAAAAGCATGAAACTTTTGGTTCCACATTTTAGGTGACTGTTTCAATCCATATAAAGATCTCTTTAACCTGTAAACCAATAATTCTTTTCCTTTTACAACAAAACCATTAGGTTTCCTCATATATATACCATCATCAAGATCTGCATAAAAGAAAGAAGTTTTCACATCCATTTTCTCTATCTCAAAATCATAAGCAACAACAATAGATAAAAGTAATCTAATAGAAGTCAATTTAGCAACAAAATAATATTTCATTAAACTCAACTCCCTCTCTCTGGGATTAGCCCTTGGCTACTAATCTATCCTTGTACCTTTCGAGATTACCATCTACTCCAATTTTCTTTATAAAGATCCATTTACAGCTAATGGCCTTTTTTACTTTGGGAAAACTCTCAAGATCCCATGTTTCACAAGCATCCAAGGAAACAATTTCCTCATGCATATCTTGTGACCAAATCTTGTTCTCATCTAAAGAAAAAGTTTCCCTATAAGATCTAGGTTCATCATTAGTACTCATCAAAGCAAATATACAACAAAAATCAGGTGGAATATACCTATCAACAAGATTCTGTTGTCTTGTGGATCTTCTCAAAGAAGGTTCTTCTTGTTCCTCAATATGCTCATCATGAGCATCTATCTCAGAACTCTATGAAATATCCTCATCCAATTCATCCAATTGTTCTTCAACATGTGCATCTTCATTCTTTTTAGTTTTTATCTCAAAAATGAACTATTTGAGAAGCATCCTTCTCCTTTGGTTGTTCTTCTCCTGAATAAGCTCTAAATTCCCTGAAAATCACCTCTAGATAAAGTATTTTTTTGGGTTAGAAGATTAAAGCTTGTAACCTTTTACATTTTCACCATAAGCTATGAATATGCATTTATTTTCTTTTGGATCAAACTTAGACTGCTTTTCTTTAGGCACATGAACAAAACCGTCACAGCCAAATATCCTTAAATGTGCAACACTAGGTTTCCTACCTAACCACATTTCATTAGGAGTTTTATCTTCAATAGATGAGCTAGGAGATCTATTGATTAAATAACAAGAAGTACTTACAACATTAGCCCAAAGGCATTGATCTAGCTTAGCACTACTTAACATACTCCTAGCTCTTTCCATTAAGGTTCGATTCATCCTTTCTGCTACTCCATTTTGTTGAGGTGTATATGGAGTAGTTTTCTATCTCACAATTCCTACATGCTTACAATAATCATCAAATTCCTTAGAACAATATTCACCACCATTATCTGATCTCAACACTTTTATCTTATGATTTGATTGTTTCTCAACTAAAGACTTAAATTCTTTAAACTTATTGAGCACATTAGATTTTTTATGCATAAAATAGATCCAAGCGTATCTTGAGACATCATCAATAAATGTGATATAATATCTAGATTTTTCAAGACTCAATATCCACAAGACCCATAACATTTGAATGAATAATCTTTAATAATCTTTTAGCTTTATTAGTTCCATTAGGAAATGAAGATCTAGATTTCTTTCCAAACACACAATTCTCAAAAAAACCATTTTTTCCAATTTTATAATCAGGAATACCGTCAACCAATATCTTATTAAGAATGGTCCTAAGACCTTTTTCACCAATGTGGCCCAATCTATGGTGCCACAACATACATGTATTTTCAGCTTTAGTTACATTGGCCGATTTATTCAAATTGGAGGTATTAAGCTTAAATAAAGTCTCAATCCGAGATCCTTTAGGAACCACCATATTCCCTTCCACCAATCTACAACCAACTTTGTAAAATGTCACATGCATTCCATAATCATTGAACTTAGATACAAAAAGTATATTTCTAGCAAGTCCTAGAATATGTAAAACATCATTAAGGGTCTTAACCATACAATCACTGAAACACAACTTTACCTCTCCTTTGCGCACAATCCTTGGTGTGCTATTATCTCCCAAGAAGACATTCCCTCAATCATATTCAGTATACTTAGTGAACCACTCCTTGGTAGGCATCATATAATAGGAGTAACCTGAATCAATAAGCCAAGAGTCATCACTAACAGTTTTACATGAAATCGGTAATGCATCATTACCATCATCCGAGGATTTCTCTGTAGAAGCATCATTACTCTTTTTCTTGTTCTTACAATCCTTCTTTAAAGGTCCTAGTTTCCCACAATTCTGACACTTTACCTTACTCTTACCAGGGGTTTTAGACTATCCTTTGGACTTACCCTTTCCTTTCTTGTCTGCCTTAGGTTCCTTTTCCTTAGGCCTACCTCTTACAAACAAGGCATCTTGGGATCCCGTTTTAGTCTTCCTCCTCATCTCTTGTTAGAGGAGAGTAGGAATTATATTGTCCATCTTAGGATCTAGACTACTACCAATGATAGCAACAATTGGATTTTACCAAGACTCTAGTAAAGAACAAAGTAACAAAATGCATTTATCTTTATCTTCTAGATTTAAATCTATAGATGCTAAATGACTTAGAATCAAATTGAAAGAATTTAAATGATGTGCAACAAAATCACCATATTTCATCTTTAAAGAATACAACTATCTTTTCAAATACAACTTATTAGTAAGAATTTTGGTTTGATAGATATCACCTATCCTCTTCCACAATTTATATGAAGTAGCTTCATCTAAAACATTCAAGAGAACAATATGAAAAAGACATAACCTTATGGTCCCTCTTTCCTTTTTATCAAACTTAGCCCAATCCTCATCTAACATCATTGTAGGTGACTTTGTCTCATTACAAACAACTAACCACTAATCTCTCTCTTCTAGGAGATCCTCCATTTTAGTTTCCACATCTCATATCTAGATACATTGAATCTTTTAATATCTAAATGAGAATTAGAACTCATTGTAACACACTTCTTTTAGAAATTTGCAATAAGACAATAATAAAAGCTCCCACTATAGCTAAAAAACCTTCAAACTTTGAAGAGAAAGGCATCCCAAACCCTAACCAAACATTAGCTTTGATACCAAATGTTGAAAATGAAGGTAAATTTGTAGCTTAAAACATGTAAAACAATGTGTCTATAGATCTAACTAAATATTCTTTTCCATAATTATTTGTTTATGATTAATCTATTTAGATCAATTTTACCAATTGTAGAAAGAGATAGAAGATTGTAGAAGAATGAGACAAGAAGATAGAAGTGACACAACATATACGTGGAGAAACCCTTTCGAAAAAAAAATCCACTAGAATCAATAGTGCTTGTATTATTTAACCTTAGAACAAGATTACAATAACACTGTATTAATCCTTGATTAATATGCTTCCTTTTTCTTCAACAATGCTTCTTCACAACCTGCAATAAAATCTCATGAAAATCTTATGCACTTGTTGTAATAAATAGACAATTATGAGCATGTAAAACTCATAAGATTTGTCAATTACAAGAGCATAAAGATCCTCTCAAAAACCTATGCCTAGATTAGGCAATTAGAGTTCTACCATGTAAACAAAAGTCAAACCAAAGTCTTCCTCAAATTTGGCACCCCAAACTAAAAACTTAAATGAACTTTGGTCAAGAAGATATCTTGTAAACTCCACCTCAAAGTTGGAACCCAAGAATGGGCCCACTTGACTGAGCCTTGTAAAAAATATTCTCATGCAAAAGGTGTTAACTGAAAAATCCCAACTTGGGCATCTAAGGTGGACCCAAGTCAATCTTAGTTAACTAAAACATACCTCTCCATCAATCTATGAAAACAATATGCATGATTGATCATCCCCACTTAACTAAAAGTATCCACCTATTATCTATCATGCAACTGAAGTCATTAGTCAAGTCAACTAGTATACAACTCAAAATAACTACACACAACTGAAGATAAATGAATCATAAATTAACTAAATTGAACTAAACTAAAATAAACTAAACTGATACTGAACTAAATTGAACTGATACTAAACTAATACTGAAGTGATAGTGACACTGCACTCTTGTAAATATAAATCCCTATTTTTTAGGAACTAGACATGCATTACTGAAGTAATATAAATCCTCCAAATAGTTAACTCAAACAAGGTGGGTTCCACCTTCCATGCGAATGCCCCATGTGCTCCTATTATTTAGGAACCCTTCTTGGAATCCCTCACATGTTCCTATTATTTATGAATAATTATAAATGTCAATTTACATATTTATTTCATTCAAATTTAATCTCTTTCAAATCCTAGTGTTGGGGAACACTTTCCAAGGACTTAGGAGATAATGAAATATGTTTAGGATTACAATTAAATGGTATCCTATTCCCAACAAAAACTAGGTTTCTTAGAATCTACCATGAAGAATTTCGTTCTTGAAACCCAAATCCCTCATCCCCACACATCATCTTCAAATCCCCATTTGAATGATAAGCGTTTGTCCAATAGAAACCATTCCACTTCATCTTCACAACCAAAAAATAGGGCTAGGACTATTCAACAACATGATCAAGATGATTCCCAACCGAGAGTAGTTGACATTGGAAGGCCTGTAAATAATTATGATAGGAGAAGGAATCATGACAACCAAAATGAACAAGTGGGACCCTTTGTAAGAAGAAAAATCCTTGTTGATAGAAATAGGCAATTATTCTTTGATAGAACCCCATGGTATTCAAATCCTGTTCCTGATAATGCAAGAAAACATTTACCTAATTTCATCGGTAATAATGCATTCAATGGTGAAGATCATTTGAAATATTTTCAAAGTTTTGTTGAAGATTTTGAGCTTTGAGATGATGATGTTGTAATGAATTATTTCATGCAATCATTGATTGATGATGCTAGAGATTAGTACAAAAGATTTCCAAATGCAAAAATTGATTCAAAAGATTCTTTCTACAAAGTTTTTAGAGAGCAATATGGAAACAAGTCTGATCCTAGATTTATGCTAAATGAATTCAACAATATCACAAAAGGATAGAGTGAAATGGTGATTGAATTTAATGCAAGGTTCCAGAAGGCCATGAATAGAGTTCTAACTTATTTGGGGCTGAATGAGAGTGTATAATTAGTGGTGTATTGTAATGCATTTGATTCAAATATGTGTTACTTTAGAGACAAAGATCCACAGAATCTGAGAGATGCTTATAAAATGGTAGTCCACATAGAAAACAATAAAAGAGCATCAGGCAAGGTAGGGACAAGATATCACCCCAAAACTTTGAAGAATGCTAAAATTTAGAATGAAATAGCTGGAAAAGTTGTAGCTCTTAATGAAAAAAAGGACCAAATTGTCACTTTGTTGCAGAAGGTGGAAAAGAATGAGAATTATCAGTTCCAAATAAATGATAGGCCACCAAGGTTTCAAGATTATCCCTATCACACTAATTGGAACAATGGAAAGCCAATTCACAATAATCAAAAAAATACCCAAGCTCAAGACACACCTGACCCACTGCAAAATCATTCTATGAATGTCATTGAAGATTTTCCATGGTGTGTAGTATGTCAATTATCTCATTCATTATAGCAATGTGCTATTGCAAGATCTATATAGGAGTCACAAGATGATCAAGGAGGTTTTGATTCCCCTCATTATCAAGATGAAATAATAAATGTGCTCATGACTAAACTAGAATATTCTTGGAATGATTATTTCTTTGATGGTGAGCCTTGTAGAGGTGATGTGGATGTGAAATGGCAGGAAGTGACTATATACCATTAGCAAGTGTTCTCATATGAAGAGAGAGAAAGTGATTACAACATTTACAATCTTGAATCAGATGACATTTATCTAAGAATACCATCAAATGAAGAAATCCAAAATATGACAATTACATTGGCTACTCAAGAAAGGAATAATTATGATATGAGAAATAGAGTTTTGAATGGTGATCAAGGTAAGCTTGGAAATATGTTAATCAAAGAAAAGAATGTAGGTGATAAAGGTACCAAGACAAAAACCAAGAAAGAGGAGGCAAAACCCAAAGAAATTAAAGGAGCTAGAATTTGGGCTAATAAGGATGATAATGTCAAGATAGATGGGGAAGTTTTTTCCCCACCTATAAAGGCTAAAGATCAGAAGCATAGTGTTGAAAAAGGTGAAACAAAATGAAAATATAATGGAGAAGGATATAATACCTTCTGAATTACCAAAGTATTCTATTGTAGATATGTTTCAAATGTTGTCTTAGGTTAAGGTTATAGTCCCATTCTTGAAGATTATGATGATTGATGAACATAAAAATAAGGTAGATGCCCTCATTAATGGTACATCTATGGTTGATAATGACAAGATGGTGATTGATCCACCCAAAGTGAGAAAAATTCAAGAATAGAGTGATGAAGTGGAAGGAGTAACTAGTGAAAACCTTCAAATATACTTAGGAACTACAATCACTACATGCACAAGTCAGGTCAACCCATTTTTTTTGAGTTTGATTATTGATGGAAAGTTTCTCAAGAATTGCATGATTGATTTTGGAGCCTCTTCTAATGTTATGCCAATGGAAATTATGAAAAAAATGGGTCTGAAAGTTGATAGTAATTATGGAAAGTGTTATGCTATGGATTCAAGAGAAGTACCTATCATAGGAGTAATTAATAGGGTCCCATACAATATTGCAGCATTCCTTGAGAAGGAATTATACATGAGTGTCATAGTAGTGGATATCCCACCAAACTATGTAATTTCGTTGTCAAGAAAGTGGAGTGCAGCCATGGGTGGGAGCATGCAATGTGATTTATTGTATGCTACCTTTTTCATTGATGAAAAGGACAAGATTAATAGAGAATCAAAAGCTCACCATATGATTGAGTATGTAGAGGAACTAGAGAGGATTCACTTTGTGGATACTATTTTGGATACTTTTAGAGTTGAAGAATTACAATAAGAAGTAGAAGCTCAACCTGCACCACTTGATAGAGAATTCATAGATGCATCACAAGGAGATGATCTCTAGAACATGTATTTTGATGGAGTTTTTTCCAAGGAGGGCTCAGGTGTAGGAGTTATCCCAATCTCCCCAAAAGGTAGAACATTAAAATACTCTTTCTTATTGAAATTCACCTGCACAAACAATGTGGTAGATTATGAAGCTTTGATACTTGGTTTAAAGTTAGCTTCAAAGCATGACATTAAAATGCTAAAAGTATTGTGGGATTCTGAATTAGTGGTATCCCAAGTTAGTTCCAAGTTTATTTCCAAAAATAAAATACTTAAGTAGTATAGGAATGTAGTTTGGGATACCATTGAAGCTTTTGATGCTTTTAACATTGACTGGCTAGAGAGAGGAAGGAATGTGATGGAATATTTGTTAGCAAACACTGCTATTAGACCAGATGATATCACTTTTACTGGTATTTCAAAAGTAGAGGTGCAAACTCGACCTACAGTACCCAAAAATATTTGCAATTGGAAATTATTTGATGATGATAAATATATTTTGAAATTTTTACAATGTATTGATCAATATGAAAGTCAAGAAATAGACTTCGGGACATTGGTGGTGGAGGTTGATGGTAAAGAAACATTGTTTGGAAATGAAGTCATCCAATTAAAAACAAACAAGAATCCCAAGGGGTTGGTTGCATTGGAAAGGGTTTTTGATGGACTTGATAAAACAGATGCTAAATAGACATCTACTCACAAGGAAGATTTGGAAGAGATTAATATTAGAATTGAGAACATCCCTAAGAAGATATATATAGGGGAGAAAATGAAACCACATATCAAAACCATGCGGATTTCTCAGCTAAGAAAATATAGACATGTGTTTTCTTGGCAATATGATGACTTGAAAGCTTATAGGGAAGATCTTTTTCACCATGAGATAACTTTGAAACTAGATGCAAAACCTTTTAGGAAAAATATGTTGCAAGTATGGATATGTTTGGTGTTTTTTTCATTAATATTTTCATTGATTTCAACACTGTATAGGTGGAGTAAGTTGAGTTTGTGCCAAGTTCTTTTAATAAATTTTGAGAAATAATGAAAGTTGTGTTGAAGAGTGTTTTGAGTGTGATCTGGTATTGTGGTTTGCATTTATTCTATGTTGATATTATGCCTATGCATATTTGTAGGTGTGTTCATAAGCTTCAATGGATCGTGTATTTTGAGTTTCAACTTCTAGTTCGATGTAAAGTAAAAGTTATGTTCACTAGTGTGTGAACTCGTTTGTTAGAGTTATCTGGTTGTGGACTGGGAGAATTGTTTGGCTCTACAGTCTTTTGGTATTTAATTTCAGATCTTGTGGATCTAGGAGATTAATCTTTGTAGTGGTTTCTATTTTCTAGAAAAGTTGTTTGTGGTTTGGCACTTCGGAAGACTTGCTCCAGAGCTTTGGTGTTTTTGCTAGTTGTCCTAGTTGGACTAGTGAAGTGTTCTCTGAATAAAGTTTGTTTAAGTTGTTGCAGATTTATTTGAGGTACTCCCAGAGATGGTGAAATGATTGGTGAAGCATGTTGTTCTATCTGTGTGAGATTATCTTGTTGGTGATGAATGTACTTCAAAGATTGTTGGTGTTTTCATTAGTTTTGGCCGATCTTGTGTTTACACATTACGTTATGCTTTTACATCGATTTGAGAAAGCGTGTGCATGATCCAAGATGTTGTTTGGGTCCCAAATTAAATATGTAATTGGTCCTCTCACATTCTTATCCACCACAGGAATGTTGAGTAGCTCACCTTGTTTGAATTTATAATTTGAAATTGTATAGCTGAACTTGATGAATGTTTCTAAGGTTAATGATGGTATAAAATAAAAAAAAATTGTAGTGAATTGATCATACATCCATCATTCGATTAGAGAAAGAGAAGAGTTTGCAAATAAGTGCGAAAAATAGAGTGTGGAAGAGCAATTATGGAAATAGTACTTTATTGTATCTACATCTTTTGATCAAGTTGCGAAGTGTGTGGAACTTTTAGTGGTGGATCTTTATCTTTTCTTTGTATTTTTCTATAGGCAGTGAGCCTCTCTTTCTGGACAGTGAGTCCTAAGGAAATGAGCCCTTAATCTGAGTAGTGAGCCTATATATCTGGGTAGTGAGCCCTCTAGTAGTGAGCCTTTGTATCTAGTATTGCATTACTTCTATATTGTGAGTTAATCGTCACCGTGCTTTTTCCCTCATTGGGTTTTCCACGTAAATTTGGCATCTCTGGTGTTGTGTTTATGTTATTTTCATTTCATGTTTATACTTAATAACAGATTAAAGATAAAGTGGAATTGATTAAGTTTATAAGTAAAGTTTTGATACAACTGATTCATCCCCCCTCTCATTTGTCTTGTGCATTTCAAAAAAAGAAGAGACCAATAAATCCAACATTTCAGCCTAAAATGCAAGAAGAACTCATGAAATTAAGGGATGCCTATATTATCAAGCCTATAAGACATTCTTCATGGGTTTCTAATTTGGTTCCAATTAGGAATAAGAATGGTGACCTAAGACTCTAAGTAGATTTCATAAATTTTGAATGTATCATCCTTGAAAGACAACTACCCATTGCCTAATATGGAGGCTATTTTGCAAAAGGTGATAGGATGTGAATTGTTATCAATGATGGATGAATTCTCAAGCTATAACCAAGTTATGGTAAAAGAATCTAAAAAATATAAGACTGTATTCACTACACCATGGGGAGCCTATGTGTATGTAAGAATGCCATTTGGTTTAATCAATGTTGGTGCTACATTTCAAAGAGAAATGGATGTGGCATTTGCTAATTTTATTGATTTATTCTTGGCCATATACCAAGATGACCTTACTACACATAGAAAAAAGGAAGAGGATCATTGTACACATTTGGAGAAGATATTTGTTAGAGCATTGGAATATGGAATTTCCTTGAATCCTAAGAAATGCATATTTTGGGTTAAGGAAGGTAAGATTTTAGGGCATATTGTCTCTAAAGATGGGGCCAAGATTGATCCTGAGTGTGTGGTAGCAATAGATAAAATTACTCAGCCTAAAAATGTAAAGGGCATTCAATCCTTTTTTGGGAAAATCAATTTTGTGGGGAGATTTATCACTAAATTTGCTGAGATTGTTAGACACATCTCCAAAATGTTGAAGAAGGGTGAAAATATAGCATGGAAAAAAGAGCCCACCAAATATTTTAAAGACATGAAATGTGCCATCAAGGATTTTTTTGTTCTCAAGTCTCCATATTACTAAAATCCATTTCAATTATTTACTTTTGCTTCATTTCATACTGTGGAAAGAGTACTACTATAGAAAAGCAATGAAGGCTTTGAGCAACCTATTTATTTCTATAGCAAGTATTTGTAGCTTGTCGAGCTTAAGTATGATGCCACATAAAAAAAACCCTATGCATTAGTTAAATCCATAAAACATTTCAAAACATATCTAATGGGAGCAACTGTGGTGGCATATGTTCCAAGTGTTGTAGTCAAGGATATTTTAACCCAACAAGAAACCATAGGCCAAAGATGTAGATGGATCAATAGGATCCATGAGTTTAATATTGATATTCAAATTGTAAAATTGGTAAGAGGTCGAGGTTTAGTTAAGTTGTTGGCAAAAACCAACTTAGAATTAAACCAAATAAATCAAGTGAAACATGAAAATTTTGCACCTATGTGTGGCATGTAGACCTGTGGGTGGTATAGGATAATTTTGGACTACTTTTAGACTATGCAATATTATGAAGGCATGCCTAATAATGAAAAAATAACCTTAAAACTGTAGGCTATTAAATACATAATTATTGATAATGAAATATGGTGGAGAAGCCTAGGGGGTTTATTGTTTAGGTGTGTGGATGGAGATTAGGCATAAGACCTCCTGAATGAAATGCACAATGGAGCTTGTGGAGCTCATTACATGGTGAAGAAAATTACTCATAAAATACTAAGAGCAAGATTTTGGTGGCCAATTGTGTTTAAAGATGCTCATAGATTCATCAAGAAATGTGATGCATGCCAAAGATTCACTAGAAAGTTGAGGTTCTCTTGTAATTTTCCACTCAAAATGATTTTAGTTCAAGATCCTTTTCAACAATGGGGCATTGAATTTATTGGTAAAATGTTAGAGAAGTCTAGTGGGGGGCACTCTTGGATACTTTTTGCAACAAACTATTTTACAAAGTGGGTGCAGGAAGAAATACCCACAAGGAAGGAAACAAGTTAGTGATTGACTTTTTGATGAATAACATATTGATCAGGTTTGGAGTCCCATAAAAAATGTTTCTGAGAATGCCACGTGTTTTAGATCATAGGAGTTCAATGATTTTTACAGTAAGCATGGAATATGTATCTCTTAATAATCCCCCTATCAACCTCAAGGAAATGGATAAGAAAAATCCAACAATAAGAGTTTGATGAAGATCATCAAACAAGTGATTGAGAAGAATAAAAAGGCAAGGGATTCAAAGTTGCAACTTGCATTATGGGCTGATAGGACTACTATCAAGAAGGTCATTGGAAAATCTCAATTCAACCTACTATATGGTGTAGAAGTGAGGATACCCCACAAAAAATTGTTGAAAATGTACAAGTTTGTTCAGGAATATGACACAAATATCTATGATGAGATGCAACACATAATGGAGGAGTTAGCCGAGCTTGATGTAACTAGAAGAGAAGGTCATAAAATAAATTAAAAGCTATAGCTTCAAGTTAAGAATCTGTATGATAAGAAAGCCACTAAGAGAAATTTTGAAGTGGGAAGCATTGTCCTGATGTGGAATGCAAGGTCAGAAGATAGAGGAAAACATGGAAAATTTTACCCTTTGTGGCTAGGCCCATATCTAATCACAAATACACATGGAGAGGATTCATACTTCTTGCAATCATTAACAGGTGAACTTCTTGAGCTTTCAGTACATGGATAGTTCTTGAAGCACTATTTCTCTTGAAATAGGTTATTTTCCATGTACACTGTACAATTTTGTAATTATTGTATATAGGTTTGGTGTGTTTTCTTCTGGTTGTATTTGCTTGGCTTGTCCTAGCAAGCTCCTTAGTTTTTGTTTCTTTGTGTTGGTCTTCTTCAATTAGGAGATCTGAATTCTCACCATACTTGCCAGGGGTATGCTTCCCCAAGCAAGATCCACTGGTAAATCCTTTAAATTTTGAAAATTTTGCATTGTTTCCTTGCCTTGTCACTGTCCTTTGCATTCTGTGCCCTAGGGTCAGGTTTAGGCTTTTTGGGTCAAAATCCCTCATCTCAAATTTCATGGTATTTTTCCCTAGGCATTTTATTCCTTCATTGACTTGCTATACCTGATTATAGGTCATTTGAGTCATGACTTAAGCCATTAGATGCATGTTGTCACCAGCCCCATGGTCTAGGTTTTTCGATCATCACATGTTATTGCATCGCTTTAATATTTCCTAAGTTGGGAAAAAAATTCTTGTTAAAATGGCTTTAGTCTTAGGTCCTTAATCCCATCAACCTCGTTGGTCCCCTTTTTATGACTAAAATTTTCTACATGCACAAATTTGCCAACGGTTGGATCTAAATATTTGATTCTAGTCGTTCCCTATTGCCTCCACAAGATTAAAATAATGTTTTATGAAAAGAAATAGGGTTAATAGGATGAATAAACATGTACTATTGTAGGTGTGGGTCCCAGTCTCCACTTACATAACTGACACCATAGGTTTTGAACAAATAGTTGACATGCATTGTTGAGTTTAAATCTCAATTGTTCCTCACCAACCTTGCATGAATAAAATATTTTTTTATGAAAAGCAATAGGGATAGCAGGTGATCGACACGTGGATTATCCTACCACTTGGAAAGAAGGTGGAGCCTATAGAATAACTGAGTCAACACTCCAGGTGGAAAAATATTATTGGCATGAGATAGGTGAGCAAAGGCGATAGGAATTCAAACTTTTTTGACTCAATCTGAGTCATCCAACGAGCCAAATCACAAGGCGATCAATAGATGACTTTCAAAATTGAAGATGTGGCTATGGGAGCCATTTTGTTTTGTGCGAGTGAGCAGTAATAGTGGAAATGACATGCAAAGCTACCCAAATTTGATCTAAAGGCACATAAAAGATTGATTTTTCACATAATTGAAGATTGCAAACAAATTTTAAAGCAGCCAAGAGATCAAAGTGAGCGTTCCAAATTTTAAGGCAATCAAAATTAGGGTTTTGTTCAAATGTAAAATCTATAAGCGAAAGAAAATGAATTTCTCTATTTTTTCTTTAAATTTCCTTAGATTAGGGTAGATGTTCGCTATATCTTGATTTCAAATTGATTTTGTATGCCATTGAGTTATTTTGTCTTGATCTTCTTATAGGGTTTAATTTTTTGTTGAACCTATTGAAATTTTTACTTTCGAGCCATGCCCTAGGTTTTAAACAAAAAGGTTAGGTCTTGAACCTCTCCCATCTTGAAACCCTAGATTAATTAGAGCCTATCAGTTACCAATGGCTCCCAAGGTTCAAGTTTCTAGTTTTGAAATTGCACTAAGACCCGTTTCCCAAGATATCCTTGATCAATTGAAACCCTCAACCAACAAAAGGGCCAAGGGAACAACTATATTTTATGGACCTAAAATTAATGAGGGTTTAATTAACAAACAATGCTATATCAAAGATATTGATGTTCCATACACAGGTTGAAAATTGTTCCAAAACTGGTTTGGAAACATAAATTGTGGAGTTCCCATCCGCAACACCTAGAGATTGGATATGGGGAAGTTATTGGTGCCTAACATATACATGGATGTGGATTTATTGAAGGATATGGCTATGAGGTATGACCCTATCTATAGAGTGTTCAAGGCATATGATGGTGTTGAAATGGTAAAGATGACTAGAGAATAGATTATAGAAATCTTCAAGCTACATGAATGGAGTCAAGATATGATTCCCATTTACCTCAAGGATTTTAGAGCAGAGTATGAGAAAACAAGGGCTATGTTTAGATTAAAAATGTTGCCCATGCATACTTCAAGTACAAGTGATGGGAAAGAAAAGAAACAAATTAAAATTGGAAAGGATGAAAAGGAACCCTTTCTCATGAAGTAATTTTCAAATTACTTCAAGAAAATAGTTTTATCCTTGTCCAAAATTCTTGGTTTTGATCCACCATTCACCATGCCAACAAGTTTCTTGTATATGACTACACACCTTCAACACCCAACCTATAATGTAATGTATGATTATGCCACATATCTGGTAGAGAACATTCTTCAAGGTCTGTCTTCACTTAAGGTAGGAAAGGATTGGGTAAACTTCTGGTGGTATTCTCTCTTGATGCACATGTTCTTATTCAAAGGAGAGAAGCACTTTGGTGAAGAAATGACACTAAAGAAAGTATAGGAGGATATTGAATTTCCAGTCCAATGTTGGACTCAAATTCTATATAAGGATGATTTGAAGTATGACTATGTTGTCTTTCAAAAAATAATTGCCTCCATGTTGAGAAGGTTTTTTATTTACAATCCACCAAGGATTCCAAAGGAGATACATGATTTTTTGAGGCCCTTAGAAATGAGGCTTGATTTGAAATTAACGCATAATTGGGAAGACATAATTCCATACCCCAATACAACAATCTTAAAGATATATGGAACAAATGTGAATACACATGCATTACCAAGAGATGTGCCATTAATAATTGGATTTATTATAGTTTTGAGGCAATTGGGAGCGACACAAATGCTACAGCTACCTGAACAATAGAAGAAGGGATCATTCTTCCCTGAGTGGATTGTATTTTCTGATTTTTTGATTGCCAAGGGAGGATGGAAAGTCTTGGAGCAGATTCTTGCACCTTACAGGATGAAAACTGTGCACCCAAGGAACCATGACCTAGAGAGTTTCATTACTACTTTGAAAGAAAGAGTCAGAGGTGGTCCTTTTGTCCATAATTTTTACTATCCTAAAGATATGATCAGGAAAAATTTTTATTTTCAAATCCAGGATGAAAGGAAGGCAATGTATCTTTCCTTCAATAAAATGGTGGATAAAGTTACAAGGTCAGATCCAAATTATGACCCTCTACCCAATATTAAAGGTGAATTGAATAGGATCATGTATGTACTTGATAATTTTGATAACATAGTTGGTGTATTGAGGGAGGAATGCACAATAACATATAAGGGAAAGATAATGACTATTGAAGAAGAACCAATAAGAGCATTGGAAGAGAGACCCTATTATCAACCACCACACAAAGCTAGAGTGTACTCCAGGAAGAAGGAAGTTATAAATAAGCAACAAAAACTTCCAACCCCTACTGCATTAGAGGGGTCAAGAGTATGTTCTCGTATGAGTTCAATTCCATCTCCTCCCAGAAAAGATTCTCCTCTCACAATTGACATTGATTCACCTCCTAGAGGTCCATCTCCATCTGAGCAACCACCACCCAAAAGGTAAAGGATTGAGAAAGGCAGGGTAGTTGATTACCCCGAGTTAGAAGAAGATGACATCCTTGTCACACCAGAATAGATGCAACAAGGAATACCTTCTCACCCAAGGGAGGTTTCATCAAGCACAAGAGAGAGTAGCCTCAGACTAGGAAATGTTGATGTTAGTGGCCTAAGCAATGCTAATGATCTAAGAAATGAGGCTTGCAATACATTTTTGGAGGATAATTTTTTTGTGCAGACTAAAGTTTTTAAGGATTTTGTATAGAGATATAAAGCTCAAGAATATGGAAAAAATGTTGCTAAGGTTGAGGAGCCTACACCTAGAACTTCCTAAGGAGGTTGTTTAGGAAAATGTGAGGAAGATGATGAGAAATGAGTTACAAAACATCACACTTGAAGAAGGTAGAGAATTAGTGCAAAAAAATGGTGTGTTATTGCTGCTTGAGTGGGATATTGCAGATGCAATTGTGCTAAACACAATAAGAAGGCATGAAAAACCCTTATTTAAAACAAAGGAAGAGGCCAAATTGGCATTACAAGGGTCAACCTTCAGTGAAGAATGGGATGCCTTAGCCCTTTGGTCATTATATTTGGGGTCTAGGAAACCAAAATTTGCAGAGCCAACCAACTTTAGTGGGAAATTAATTATTAAAAGAGTCTTTGGCACTCCAACATTAGAAGCAGTAGAGATGACAATCAGTGTTGCTAAATTGACTAAGGAGATAGTGAAGAATGTCACTACAGAAAGAGACTCATATAGAGGCAAGTATAATGATATTATTGATGAATACAATAAGAGTCAACAAAAGGTGGCTAAGTTGGAAACAAAGTTGTGCTTGTTCAAGCAATAGGTAGAAACATTGAAGACATAGGGCCCATCAACTTTAAGTTATGTTGCACCTACCTCCCCGATTGCACATCCCCAATATCCTCCTCCACCTGATCAATCATTAGCAATAATTCCACATAATTTGGGTCAAGAACCGATTACAATTGAGGAGCCAAGCACATCAGGTGCAACTCAATCAAATGAGCCCACAAAGGAACAATTTTTTCTACAAATTGAAGTATATAAGAAATTGTTGTCATAGGTTCTGGACATAATGTATGAAAATAATTCAAATATTGTTTATATAGTTTTGGAGCATATGAATAAGAAGATTCAAGGTAAGTTGAACATTATTCATTCAAATTATTCTTTAATGTTGTAAACAATTAAGTTGTCTTAGAGAGACAAGGATTTAGCTACTCCAATCATGGATAGATGGATCCCTAGGGTGGAAAATTTGAAGCTCATAGAATTTGGCTCTACAAACCAGAAGGACAAATGTCCAAAGATTGGCCCAACATATAGATTTTTTAATGAAATTAAGGAAAAAAGGTTTCAGGGGCATGTCATTCCTTTGGAAGTAAAAATAAGAGAGTTAAAGTCAAGATTTGATGAAGCATAATTGGTGTTGTTGCCTGATATTCAACATACATATGATGAGGTAAAACCTCTATAGGTATAGAAAGATCAAGTGGATATGACTATTTCTTCCCAAGAATCCCTCATATGCGAGAGTGTTCATAATGATTTATTGAAAATAACTCTTGAGAATTTATCTTTCACCATTGGCTTCTTGGAAGACTTTGACAAAGAAGCCAATTCATTAATGGCTCCTTATAGAAAGAGGATGGATGAACTCTTGGGTTTTAATTGGCCTATTGATATAGAGTATGAATTATAGAAGAAGATATTCATTGATGAGTTGGAGTTGTAGGCACATTTTTGGAGAAAATATATACATGGTCAAGTATAATATAGGTATGGCCTTAGAAATTATAATGTATAAATGATATGTTTCTCCCTAATTCAAGATGTGATAGGTAAAAGATGACTATTAGTGACTTGGACCAGTTCTGGATGTTGATCTAGATATCGATCCACGTTGTTATTTCTTTTTTGCATGCCTTTTTGTCTTTTGGTGAAAGGAATAATTATGCTTCAATAGTTTGAAGACCACTCTCTTCAACAAACTTCCTTTTGGAAGGCACGTGAATCTCCACCAACTAAAAAGTGACCTTTGTCTCAATGGAGAATATTCTTTCAGTTTTTTGTAACCATTCCTCATGGAATGATCCTTATAGGTTGTCAAATGAAAAGGTGAAAAGTGTACCTTTGGATTGAAGCTTGTTTTTCTCCCTTGTTTTTGATAAAAGGGAATTTTGGGCCATTGGTACAAGTCTCTTTTTGAATTCTAGATCTGAAAATATAAGTGTATAATAGAGAGAAAATATGTTTTGAGTCTATATGTTAGGTTTTGAGTCAAGCGAATAAGTTTTGTAAATTGTATGGTTTTCAAGCATTTCTGAATGAACAATGCAAACCTTTGAGTTTATTTTCTC
The DNA here is from genome assembly GCA_007115665.2 of Sequoiadendron giganteum. Lineage (NCBI taxonomy): Eukaryota > Viridiplantae > Streptophyta > Pinopsida > Cupressales > Cupressaceae > Sequoiadendron > Sequoiadendron giganteum. The sequence goes on from CM021103.1 coordinate 322,146,736, forward strand.
TCCATCTATAATATTTTATATGAATTATTAATGGAAACTCGATCAATGATCTTTCATTAATCTTCATTGTGCTTTGCAGTGAAATATGTTTTAATTTTGGCTCTAATTTAATGAATTAGTTAAAATACCTTGATTAAAGCATGAGTTCATATGCATGTTTAGTGGATTTGATAATTAGTCGTAGAATCTAAGTATTTGATATGTGTATTGTAATGCAAATACATACAAATCATGGTTTTTTGAAATTAAACTTGCCTTATAGTTCAATTTATTGTGTTTTGACTCCTTTCCCTAAGATAAGACATTGTTTTTGGAAGTGTTAAAGCATTTCCTATGGTTCTGATATTTTAATTTGAGAAAAATTTCATAAAAAAATCTTATAATCGATTTACTTTGTTTGAAGTTGGTACTATGTTGTATTCTTAGCTTTAGGTGTTTAATCCTTTTAAAGGAATGTCTAGTTTCTTGGAGGTTTTCATCTAATCAACATTTCAATGAGAATATATCTGTTTATTATACAATGTGTGATATAATTGTTTAGAATAATTGTAGGATACACATTGTGGGATCACCCTCCTAGATTTTATAGAGCTCGAAGTGCAAGAGGGAAGCATTATAGCTTCCTCTCATTCATTGGCCAATCACCTCTTGAGTATTCAAGGATTGAATCTAGAAAATTCATAGATTCTTGGTGATATTTTCTTGGTTCTTTAAAAACAACCAATAGGACATGAGCTACCATGGTTTCAATATCAACGATAGTGGTTGATGGTAAGGTCATGGGAATTGTGGTATTAGGGATGAAATCCAAAATGAGTTGAGTAGTGACAAAATTTTCCATGAAGGAGTTAGAAAACTCAAGATCCACAATAAATATAGAACCAACACAAGATGCCACGAGTCTAGAACTACGCCTCACTGGAGTATTGAAAAAATGACACCAGGTTGTGAAACTAATGCAAGGTTCACAACACCAAAAGTGCACCCAAGATAAATACTAAAATACAAAACAAAGACAACAAACACCCAAAAATAGGAAGCAGTAAGTAGGAATAATAGTAAACACAACAACAAAGGTCTCAAAAAATTGTGTAGCCAAGACAAGAAAGATAGGGTTTCCCAATGGCAATTGGGTCCTAGTCAAGGGTTTAAAAAAAAAAATTTTGACTGTGAACTAAGCTACTTAAGGATCTTGATTCTATTTGCATACAATTGAAACCGTAATTGAATTTCTAGAATTTTGTTTAATGTATCCCAATTTAAATTGCAACGTAGATATATAGCAATGTTGAAAATGTTTGAACAAGATTTAATGTAAGTTTTGAATGCAAATTTTAATCCTATATGATACACTTTCTTTCACCCAATAGAGTAGATTAAAAAATGTTCAAAAACATGCAACTACTAGTTCCAAAATAGAGATATGCAAGTACAGTGCAACTGAGTAGACATAGACAAATTGGTGTGAAAATGTTTGTTGAGATGCCTGCATAAGGACTAGGTCACCCTTAGGTGACTGGTTCTTTGTATAGGGCTTTGGAAATAAAAAATCTAAATTTTTATACTAATGTTTAAGATTTTTGTTCCTATCTGCAAATAGGTTGTACAGTGACTGCTTTTTCTAGATTTTTCCAATGAAATGCAAATGAAAATATATGATAAATTTATAACTAAATGACACTTTTTTTAATGTAATTTTGATATGTACTTGCCAAAATTTTTTGGTTTTGTTGTGCCTACAAGGATTGGGTTGCCATGTGGCCTTTGAGTCCTTGTAAGGGTGTCCATCTCAAATTTTAGGGTCTTCTGATGTCAAATTTGAGCTTTTGTTTTATGCTTATCCCATAGTCAGGATGTCATAAATAAATCCTATAGGTGTCTTTTCAAGATTGATGACAACAAATGCAACAGTGAAAAATGCGTATTCAAGCTCTCTTCAATCCACTTCAGACCTACAACCTACACATTCACAAAGAGGGAAAATTTTGTGCCATATAGGGGCTTGCCTCAGTCAAACCATGTGTTAGTGTTTCCACTTCCACAATGGACATTCCAATGATAAAGTCTTGAATGGAAAGACAAGAAATGATGAATGAACACAATGCTACAACTCACCACCCTTCAATGGATTCCTTTAAGGACTAAAGACACATTTCTTGAAGGTTCTTGGATCTTTCTTGCTTGATTTTCTTGAATGCTTGAATTCTTGGAGACCTACAACAATTTTAGCCTTCATAATTAAATATGAGCATACACAAACTTTGAAATGATGTTGGATCTCAAATTTCCATAATAACGCTTTGATATGTTTCTCTTGAATTTCTCTTGACAATAGTATTTTCTCTTGAATGTTTTTTATTTCTCCTTCAATTTCAAATGATAAAATGACTAGGTATTTATAGGTGTTTATCCAATTTCCCAGAAATTAGATTCCAAAATCTAACACTTCATATTTGAATTTTGGATGTTAAAATGCCACCAATAACATATTTGAATTTAGGTCCTAGCTAAGGAGGGGTACCCAAATTTCCACGACACACTTGATCCAAGGCAATTTAATGATTGAATTCATTTGTTTAATATTGGTCCCCTTTTAGAAAGCGGTAAAATTAAGCTTTAGAATACATAATTTGACAAATTAGAAGCTTAATTAAGTCCAATTAATCAGGGGGCCAAAAACATAATGTAAAAGTGTAATCATATACACTTTTCTATAGTACAAATAACATCACATTTCACCTCCCTATAGGTGAGATTAAATTTAATGTGAAGGATATATTAAGGATTCTTCACATATTAGTGAGATGAAGTAGATTGGATTCTTACAACACTACATTGTAGAAAGATTAAGAGTTGCACTAATGGTTAATAGAGCAAGTGATTATTAATAGGGTGCTATTTTTGACTAAAGATCATGATGGGAACATCCTCCAATAGGTAAAATTTTATATTCTTCAATGTTTATTTATTCATTCTTCATGATGAATATGGTTCACATACTATGATCACATATAACATTATGAGGGGGTAGATGAGTAGCACATAGTGTTCACATGAGGTTGGTGTGTCCTATTTTATCCCTAATTTTTGTTTTCATATGTTTTTTGATGATTGTGATATGTATTCGTGAAGTTCATCCTTACATTAGTACCATTTCAAAATTAAATGATGCCTAATTCTTGGATGACTAAGATCAATTCAAATGATTTCCACCCAAAATAATGATGGTCAACATATTCTTCACTATATCTAGTGAGTTATGGGGACCACTTTGAAGTCTCTAGGATTTTATATTTCTATATCTAGAGGCTCAATTTCCCTTATTGAGACATTGGGTGTATGCAGGAAGTTGAGTCCACTTTTTGGCCAAAAGTGGAAGTGTTTTTCCTGATTTTTAGAATTTGTCACATTTGACCTTAAAATTTGAAGCACTTAGAGATGAAATCTTAAAAAAAATCACTGATCATAAAATGTAGTACTTAGAGTCTAGTTTCCAAATATGTAATTTATTTTAATAATCAAATGATAAAAATTTATTTTCAATAGGCATTTCTAAAAACCATTGTTTATAAGTCACTTTTTTTACCATACCATGCACATGTATGTCATCCATTTTTTGACCTAAATAATCATATTTTTCTAAATCCTTTTGGGAAAAGAATTGTAACTCACTAAAGCATGTTTTCAATATTTTTTTGTAATTTTTATTGAAATTTTTTTGTTAATTTTTTACTAGCCATATTTGTTGTTTTGAAAAATCATCATGTACGTCACGCATAAGATGACCTAAACTTTATCATTTTTTAATTTTTTTTTCAAATTGAAAATAATTGTTTGAAGTATGTTTTTTCGTGCAATTCATTTATAATTTTTTTTAATAAAAAGTTATTAAAATAGTAAAAAGCCCTGATATTTTAAGTTTATGGACCAATTTCATCATAAATTAATTGAAAAATAGAAAAATAATCCAATTGTAAAAAAAATTACATATTTGGAATCTACACTCTCATCTATAATGGGTTTTAATTTCGTCAAATAAATTTGCTAAAAAAGTTTTCAGACATATGTCCAAAGTCACTATTTTCTTGTGACATTGGCATGACCTTCAAGTTGCAAGTTGAACCAGGTCCAAATCTTAGGTTTGGGTCCCCAAGCCTTTTCCCAACCGAAAAACAAGGCAAAATCCACCAAAAATTCAAATTTTAAGAAACGAGATCGTGATTTACAAAACCAGATCCTCGATGACAAAAAAGGATCCTAATTTACAAAACAGGATCCCAATTTACAAAATGGGATCCCATTTTGTGAACAAGATCCCATTTCCTTCATTTATTATTTTAACTGTTGAAAAAAGAAATAGGATCTCATTTATTTTTTAACCTTTTTAAAAATTTTTACTAGTAAATAATTGTTTGAAGTATGTTTTTTCATGCAATTCATTTACAATTTTTTTTTAATAAAAAATTATTAAAATAGTAAAAAGCCCTGATATTTCAAGTTTATGGACCAGTTTCATCATAAATTAATTGAAAAATAGAAAAATAATCCAATTGTAAAAAAAATTACATATTTGGAATCTACACTCTCATCTATAATGGGTTTTAATTTTGTCAAATAAATTTGCTGAAAAAGTCTTCAAACATATGTCCAAAGTCACTATTTTCTTGTGACATTGGCATGACCTTCAAGTTGCAGGTTAAACCAGGTCCAAATCTTAGGTTTGGGTCCTCAAGCCTTTTCCCAAACTGAAAAACAAGGCAAAAACCTGACCAAAAATTCAAATTTTAAGAAACGAGATCCTGATTTACAAAACCAGATCTTGATTTACAAAAAAGGATCCTAATTTACAAAACAGGATCCCGATTTACAAAATGGGATCCCATTTTGTGAACAAGATCCCATTTCCTTCATTTATTATTTTAACTATTGAAAAAAGAAACAGGATCTCATTTATTTTTTAACCTTTTTTTAAATTTTTACTAGTAAAATATTACTATCAATTCTACAACTTGATAGTGTACAACCGACAACAACAATTTCACCTATTTTCTATTGAGTTTTGTGTTTACAAGGTCTTGAGCTTGCAATTTGAGTTGAATTTTCGAAAGGAGGAATAATTGGGATATTTTTTGAGTGGAATTGTGTTCACTTTCTACTCATTTGAAGGAGGAATAAAAGAGTAAGACTTTCAATATTGACATTCATTTGCACTTCATAATTTTATAATCATGGGATCACAAGCTCGTAATAAGAGGAAAGATAAGAATGTATTGACCCCTAAAGAAATTGAAGCAAAGAGAGAGGAGGGAAAATACAAAGATATAGAATAATGAGGATTCGATCAATGAATAATGCTAAAGCATCCAATTCCACAACTATTGAAGATAAAAGCATTGAGGATACCATGGATGTAAACGATGCAAGTTTGCAAGGGGTGAATGTGGAAAATAATATAATTATACAAACTACTCCTAGTATGTCTTTAAATCCCCCTTTCAATGTTATGGAGAATGTTTCAATAGGCACAAATCTAGGTACATCTTCAAATCCACCTTTGAATGATATGTAAACTTTATTTATAGCAGATTTAAAGAAGTTGGATTTAACGATGTTGAGATCGATAATATTCATAGAGAAAAAATTTAAACATATTTTTTTTGAAAATGAAAATGAAAATAAAAATCGTTTTGTTGTTGAAAATGAAGATGAAAATCGTTTTGTTATTGAAAATAAAAAATAAAAATTGTTTTGTTGTTGAAAATGAAAATGAAAATCATTTTTTTGTTGAAAATGAAAATGAAAATGCTTTTGTTGAAAATAAAAATGAAAATTGTTTTGTTGATGAAAATGAAAATCGTTTTGAAGTTGAAAATTAAAATGAAAATCTAGGATGTGATGTTGAAAATGAAAATATATATTTTTTAAATTGAAAGAGATGTTTTGGATAATCTTCTTGGTAAGATTTCTTGGAAACAAATAAGAACGCATGCCAATAGATTATAAAAATATTTTTTTATTATCAAAAGCTATCATTTCAATGTCAACTAATGATGTAATTGATGAGAATGTGGGAAATGAGAAAAGTAATGAAACAATTATGTGTTTTTGTTAAACCAAGAAGAAAAGATTAATCACTAAAACATGCTATGTCTATTGTTGCTAGTGCCATTGAGTCTATTGGAAATAATAGTCAATCTAAAGATAAGAATGCAACATGATGAGCTATAATAACTGCAATAGTTAATAAAGAAACTTTGAATAAAAGAATGTTAAGAAATATTAGTGAAATTCTAAAAATACATCCTAAAACATTGGTAAGAGCGGAAAAGAGAAGAGAAAGTATAAAAAATGATCCAATCAACCAATGTTGGAGTTTTAGTGGTTGACTTCCAAGGTCTGACATGAAAATGAATATTGAAATCAAATATTTGATTGAAAAATATCAGCATGATAATACTAGGGTATCATCTAATGCTAGAGATGTTTTAAAATTAAGAGTGGGGTCCAAAGTTCGCGATCTTCATCCAAAACACCTATTAGACACATTCAAACTGAATTTATAGAATTTTTTGTGGTGATTCAGTGTTACCTGGTAATATTAGAATAAGTCAAAGATATTTTGAAAAATGTAAACCTTGGTATGTGAAAATTAATAAGCAACGAATATCTTGTTGTTGTAAAACACACGTGCAATTTTGTTATTATTATGATGTTTTTTGATATATACATTGTACTTTACATACTAACATGATTATGTAGGAATTTGGTATTAATATACCACCTAAAACAATCAATGAGTTTATATCAAGTTTGTTTTGTGAAAGATCTAATGGTAAATTATTTATTTAAGTTCATGTATTTCTAGACAATGCACTCATTGTGGAAATATTTTATTCTTGGGAGTTTGTATACATGAAAGTGTTGAAAATGATTTTGGACAAAAATTAGTTGATGTTAAAATATTTAAGAATGATGAATATTCTTTAAAATATGGAAAAATTGGAAAGCGTTATGATTTAATTATATAAAAATTTAGTGTACATGCATTCATATCAGAATTTGAGAGTAAGATTATACCAAAATATGTCAAGCACTCTCAACATGCTTGATGGCTTGATGGACAATTTCATGCATGTAGAAACACATTTTCAGTTGGAAGTGTAAAATTTTGAAAAAATATCATTGGTCATTCATGCTCATTAGTCTTCCAAAGAGTCCATACTCCAAGTATAAAATTTTCTTCACATAACATACTGACTGAGGTCCGAGTAAATTTTTATCATATGATCCCATAAAATTTATCTAACCTTGAATATTTAATATATGAAACATATCGGCATAAGATAATGTAGGTCTCATCGATACTAATCTCTTTCAGTATATCGACAAGAAATCAGTAATGTCATACCGATGAGGATAGATGTTGGGAGAACATGGGTGCACATTTTCTGTTGGCAACACAAAGGTTATCGACATAACGGTGTGATGTCATATCGAGCTTGTATACATTTCACCCCTTGGAGTACAAGAAATGGTATAAGCCAGACTAGAGTCATCAAGGTGAGGTTTGAAAAGGCAGCTCGAAACATTCACCGGTCTCACCGATAAAGCAAAAGGGATTCAACATATGAGACTATGTTGTCGGGAAGAGTTTGGGGATTCTTGCCAACCTCCCGTGTTATACCGACAGGATTGGGTGTGACAACATGTATGAGATAAAAGCTGTTGGAGGGAAAATTGCGTGGTATCGCTGAAGAAAAGATGTATCGGTAAGATAAGCCTTGGCAAGAGATCTAAGGAAGGTCATGACGATATTATTCCATCGGCAGGACAATTACTTTGCCTCGACGATTTAAGTTGACAAAAATAATATCTTGGTGAGACAAAGAACCTTAAGAATGAAACATAGAACAGTTGGCCTGATTCATTAAGTCATGGTGATATGTTTGCTTCGGCTGGAGTCACGGTGATATTAAAAACTAAAAGGAAAATTGTCGGGGAGACTTAAGGTGTCGGGGGAACTGCAAGATGTCTTAGCGGGTGTGTGAACATTGAACATAAGGATCGACCAAAGATTTAAGATGTTTTTCCAATATGCTACGTGATGTGACAACGAGAATTTCAAAGAGCTTGTTTCATTTGTGTCAAATCCAAGAAATTAATGGCGCCATGAAGCATAAATGATTTTGTGAATTAAAACAAATACAGTTGAGATCATTTTTGTGGAATTGACAGCAGAGGAAAGTAGAAGAGCGTGCAAAGATTGCGGCGTTCTTTCAGCTCAAAATTTTGGGTGAAATACAATAAGTTCCTCATTCCTTAAATCTTGTAAATTTCAAAGAATGGAAAGCACTAGTTCAAAGAAATCAAAAGGTAGAAAACATGGGAAAGTGGTCAATCAAAAGGAAAAAGGCAAAAAATTGAAATTCAACTAGAGGGCACCGAATGAAAAATTGAACCAAGATCTCATAGACCAGCTACCTAGTTTCAGACCCAAAGCTAGATTTTTTGCACAGATTAGGGCGTAAGTATATAAATTGGATGATAAGTGTAAATTCATAGGGGATGTTTGGACTCCAATTAGAGGCTATGAATTATTCAGTTTCCAGTACTATAGAAGGAATCCTTTCGAGCCAGTATGTAACCCATGGAAGCTTAATTTGGGAAAACTAGCTTTCCCTAATGTTTTTGTCGATGTTGAACTGGTGAAGTAATTGGCCAGTCATTATAATCCAAAACATAAGGCCATATGTAACCTGTCTAGGAGCCCATTAATACAATTATCAAAAAATGCAATACATGAGGTTTTTAAATTAGAAGGGATGTGCAACGAAAATATTGTAGGTGAAGAGCTTGAAAAGGAATTCAAAATGATGGACACCATTTATAGGGGTTGGAGATTACCCTTGCACAAAATTAGGTATGGTGGCAAACCGATTCCAATGGAAGACAATGAGGGACCACCTTTCCATGTAGATCTTTTCGAGCCTTATATGAAGTACACCCATTTTTCAGTAGCACAAGTATTGGGAATGGAAGTTCCAAAGTATATGGCAACTGTGCCTACGGTGATCATAGAAGATATTCAATATCATAAATCCAGGCCTTTTGATTATGCTTCATATGTATTTAAAGAACTTGATGTTGGGTTGATGACAATAAAAAATAGAGCCTCTATTAGGCACCTCATGAATTATTTATTATTGATGCACTTAGTATTATACTTCAGATAGGAAATAGGGTTGTGGCCCTAGGAGCTGAGAATTTCACAATTTGACAAAGAAGGTAAGCCATTGCCTATTCAATCATGGACTATCATTCGGGATAATAGGTTTGCTAATGCTAGTTTTGTACATTTTGAGGAATTTTTTTTGAAACCCCTATATAAATTCTATAATCATCCATGTGACTACTCCTTGTCTGACAAGATAAAAATATTTATCAGACGTAAAGATTTTAATGGACCAATCAGTCACAATTGGGGGGATTGGTATTGTCTAGAGAACACCACCATGATTAGGGTCTATGTATTTGAATATGCTCCATTTATTTTTCCTAGAATAGTTCTAGACCAGATTGCCTACTTAGAAATTGTTAGGCAGATGAATTTCTCCAGTGTTATGAATTTAAGTTCTTTTGGAATTTTTTTTTTTATGCCGAGTACACTATGTTTTGGTGACTTTAATATGTTAGCAAAGGAAGGATATAACCTGATTCTTGATAGATTATTATAGTATAACATGAAAAGAGGTCCATTGAGAAATATTTTTTGATCCAAAAGGGTATATTCACTCGGCTAAACAAAAGATAAATTTTGGAGGATATCATCATGTGCATTACCAGTTTGATGATATGATAAAAAACTTGGAAGCAGAAGAGGTGAAGATGGTGATTGAGCGACATAATTAGGAGTTGCTAGATACAGAGCTATTGTCCTCTAGTGAAAAATCATCAAAGGCTAATATGTCACAGGGTCCACTCGGTAAGATATCAAGGACACAAAATCAAGATTACACCTATTCTGCTAGAGAATTTAATATCGAGGAAAGTGCAGATGCCAATACAAGACATGAGGAATACAAAAATTTTGTGGCAGATGATGAGTTCATAAAATCCTCAAATTTTAAATAATTTTTATGTAAACAAAAGGGGAAATAAATTAGAGAACTGGTTGATAATATCACACCAGGAAATGAAGAACGATTGTTGAAAAGTTTGAGAGATGATGTAAATAAAGAGATAAAAAGTATGACCCCTGAGAAAGGGAGAGAAATGTTGAAAAAGGCCGGTGTCACAATTTTCCCAGGACTAGACCTCAATTATGCACTAGTATTTGACAGTTTCTTAAAGGATAACAATACTACACATAAGCTTAGTATAGAAAAGGTGACAAAAGTTTATACAAGATCAAAATACAATCCTCATGAAGAGAAATTGATGATTTGGGCCTTATATCCACCTCACAAGAGGTTAGTTATCATTGATACTGAGAAAGATTTTGTTCATGTCATGACTTTAAAGGTTGGGGAGGCTAATCCAGTTGCAACAACATAGATTGGGATTAATGTAGAGAAATTGAATAAATACCAAATATAGGCATTGATCAAAGAAAAGGAGATGTACAAAGAAAATAATGAAATAATGCAGAGAGAAAATGAGCATCTGAAGGACTTAGTGGATGTTACAACAGGGCCACCAAAGCTGCTCACCTAGGGTGAAATTTCATAGATAAAGGACCATTGGGAAGGATTGAGTGCATACTCTTAAGGGAAATATGACACACTTACATTAGTAATCAAAAGGAGGTACGCCAGTCTAGGCATTTGGTTGAACAAACTTTGGGGAAAAAATTCAGTGTACTTTGATGCAATAAAAGAACATAAAAGGGTGGATGGTAGAATCCAAGAGAAAATCGAGGAAATAAAATAGTGGGGTACTCCTGACAATGTAGCAATTGAGGATGCTAATCATGTTATGGATAAGCACAATGGATTCTTTGAGGAGTTGCAAGAGGATGCACAAGGATTGATAGAAGCCACCGAAAATGGATTGACTATGTTCCTTGATGATGGAGGAAAATTAAAAGAAATGGCTGCGTGGAAGAGCAAAAGTGAATTAATACTCTAGGAGATTTTAAAGAGAACCACTACGAAAGATGCAAAATTGGATGAAGCATGTGAGAAGAACGAAAGGATGGTGATTATGGAGATCATGATCCACAATGCATTAGGAGATGTAGATACACACGAGTGCCAAGACTACACTGATCACATGTCAAGAGTTCATTTATGGCTTAAAAGAGCTTAGTTAATTTTAATCTTGTTAGTGCTTCATGCTTAAGACATTTCTGAAAGGATGCATCTTTTCAAGCGGTTGATATATATAAATATCCATTTTTGTAACATAAAGAAAAAAGGAGAAATTTTTAGAATAGGGATAGATTGCGGCAAGCATAAATATTTTTAGGATGTTTGCATTCAAGAAGACTATGTTGCATGTATAAATTTTGAGGAAGATAATGAAAGACTGTTGATTTGGTGGATTCATTCTGGTATCTGTTGTTTGATGGATTTCTGCAATTATTTGATTGTCTCCAATTTGATGTTGATAATTTAAATTGAAATATCAAGTGTATGTTCAATTTATTAGTACACATTTTTTGTATCTGTGTGATTTGATTAATTGGGTTCTTTAAAGAAGAATTAAATTCCTTTCAATCGATTATAGTAACCTGTGAATGTTATTTGGATTATTAAGAAGAATCAAATAGTTAGGATTGATATTCCGCCTCAAGTAGGGTTTGTCAATCATATTCTTACATGTTTATACCAATTATAAACTCATATGTATGCCAATTAATTAGAGAAATTTTTAGATATGAACCACTCATCTAAGACTTTCATTTGAATCCGTTTTACCCAACAACGCATTGGTCTTCCATATTTCATTATTTAATTTTATTCATTTCATTTAACATCCATTAAACTGAACATATCAGGCTTCACCTTGATATTGCATATACAATTTATACCTGATTTATATCATATCCGATATTGCTTATACTATTTATACCAAATTTAGATCATATCTCTCCACTATCAAATTGCCATTGTGGATAGTTTGGTCAAGTAGGAATCATAATTTAAAGTCTGTAGCATTCATATAGGTACACCCACCTAGGTTTAGAGCCTTAAGAGTAGAAGGTTTAACTGTACTCATTGGCCTTGTTAGTTGGCCAATAGCATATTGAGAGCTTGGCAACCTCTCATGGTTCAAACCCGTGTTTTTGAGATGTAACAAATTGGTGACTCCATTGGGGAATAACTTGAGAAGAGTTTGGTGGAAGGAAACCTTTCCATATAGGGTCATTGAAGAGATTCACAATTAAGAAATTTTAAAATTGACCCCGCTGGGTGAAATAATAACATTTTTCTCACTTTGAAAAAAGTGGGTGGCAACTCTGAATGAACAAGTGCATTGAGATTGATAAAATAAAATACAGATCGAAATTTTTTTTCCTAGAACTCATACTATCATGATTAGTCACAACATGTAGGGAAGAATATCTTTGTACAAAGGTAGTGATGGTCTTAATGATAAAATTAAATGGACTTACAAAAATGATTAGGGCAAGAAAGTGTCTGATGACTTGGGCCCAACAACTAAAAACAAAACATTGAAACCATTGGTGGAAACACATAATTCATATGATGCATTAACAAATGAAAACAAACCATCTAAAGAACTTCACACTCTAGAGGAGAAGATAAACCCCCTCTGGAAAATGAACCATGAGAAGGATGATGAGTTCATGACTGATTTTGAGGCTAAAAAAAGGAGAGAGTTTGAATATGAGCAGAGAAAAACTCTTTTTGAGGAAGGAGTTGAATATGAAGAAGCATTTGAAATAAATCATGAACTTATGACCCAAAATGAGGCAGATGCACAATGGGAACACATGAGGCAAGAAAAAAAAAGATCAAGGATAGAATATGAACAAAGGCTTCAGGCAATGAAATAATTTGAGAAATTGAAGTTGCAAAAGGCTCAAATTAAAACGCCAATGGCTGACTCACCTAAATATATGCCCCCTCATAAAAATAACAATATGAGACCATCAAATTCCCCATAGGCCCACCGAAATCAGCCAAGGAACCAATGTGGACATCAAAATTATCCACCACAACATAAGGATGTTCAACCACCTCCTTATCAGTAGCACGTACCCCCACAAGGTGAGCAATATGTGGCAAATAGTAATCCATTGTACTAGTATCAAAATTACCAAAATCCTCTACAATTTACAACCATGATTAGGTAGTTTTATTTAGTTGGATTTGAGATATACCCTTACCCTTTGGATAACAATTCAAGAACCTAGTTTCATAGGAAGTAGTGCAGTCATAGGCGAGGATCATCTGAGAAAATTTAAAGCAACTATTCAAGACCTGAATATGCAATATGACGATGTACAAATGAGATTATTTATGATGTTGTTGATCGAATATGCCAGGGACTGGTTTAACAGTTTACCGACAACATTCATTGATTCCATTCATATATTTTATGAGCAGTTTCTCTAGCAATATGGAAATCAATGTGCTTCAGAGTTTCCTTTGCATGAGTTGGCAACTATCCAAAAGCATCAAAATGAGTCATCTTATGACTTTAATCAGAGGTTTTTCAAACTACATAATAAGATACCTCATGGATCCAAGTTGGCTGATCCTACTGCATTGAGCATCTACTTGAAAGCTTTTGATCCAAAGATAGGATATGACCTTAGGAATAAAGATTCTAGGAATTTGGTTGAAGCTCAAAAGATAGCACTCACAATTGAGAGTAAGAGGAAGGCTACAAGGATGATTTATAAAAGGGAAAACCCTAGGGCTCCCCCATATGCTCCCCCAAATAGACAAGAAAATACATATAAGAATGAAAGACCAAGGTTGCATGACACACCTTATAATACAAATTGGAAGGATGGGAAGCCGATAAATGATATATGGTAGATAAGAGTCCCTGGTGCTCAGTTTGTCACACACCACATTCCCCGGAGCATTGTGTTATAGCTTAGTCAATACTAGAAGAAGACATATTGGAAAATGATGGTGGTGAAGACCAAAATGTCTATTTAACTTCCCACACTCTTAATTATTTGGAGAAGGAATATTCATTTTAAGAGGAGGAGGGATATGAGTGTGATGTTGATCATCAAAAATACAATATTCATATGGTAGACCAACAGGTTTTTTTTTACTATGAAGAAAGTGAAAATGAAAAAAATCCCCCTATTGCATCATGTCAAACTAATAGATGCAGTATAAGGAGACTGAGTGAAGAAGAGATTGAGAGGTTGAATATTGCAGCGGTGGAGGAAGCTAGAAGAAAATATCGGTTGTGAATGAAGATGAGGGTGTCCCAAGAGGAATTTTTGTAAAAAATATAAAAGTATCAAAAGAAACATCTAAGAGGATAGATGATAAGAAATCTGACAAAAAAGAAGAGAAGTGGGATCCTAAAGAAGAAAGTAAAAAAGCCCCCATCAATAAACAAAAGCCAAGTCAAACATGCAAAGGGGAAAAGGAAGAAAGAAAAGGAGAATTGAGAGAACCAAAGAGGGTGATTAGAACTAAAGGTACATCCTTTGATTTCATACAAACCTTATCTCAACTAGAAATATATGTACCATTACTTGAAATGATGAAGATTGAGGAATATAGGGAAGGATCCATTCAATTGATGTCTAATGGGAATCAAAATATAAACCTTGAAAATAAGGAAGTCCCTGAAACCACTAATAAGAGGAAGGAGATAAAAGTTCCAAAAGCCTGCTTAATGAATACACCACAAATTGACCCATTTTCTACCACCCTCCTCATAAGTGGAAAGTTAGTGAGAAATTGCATGATAGATTCAGGTGCTTCCATGAATATTATGTCAGTAGGGGTAATGAAACATCTTGGTATGTGGGTACATGTGGAAGAAGGTAAATTCTATGCCATGGATAGCAGGTCTATTCTGGTTGTGGGAGTAATAAAGAATGTGGAAGTAATATTAGCAACTTACCCGCAAACTGCCTACAATATTGATATAACCGTAATTGACACACCTCCTTAGTTTGGAATGGTTTTGTCAAATCAATGGACTGCAGCAGTAGGGGGTAATGTGCAGTTCAATTTATCATATGCCACTATACCAGTGAATGGTGAAGAGGTCAAGTTATATAGGGAGCCAAGAATGAATCGAATTGTTGAGTGTGTTCCTTAAGAGCAACTTAATTATTTCTATGATGTACATTTGGGGAGTTTTAGATTATAATTATCACAACCTGAACTAGTGAACAAAGACCCAATTGATAAACATATTTCTGAAAATCAACAAGGGGAATGGAAAATGTACTTTGATGGGGCATGCAGATAAGAAGGTAATGGAGTTGGGATATTTTTCATGTCTTCTGAAGCTACTACATTTAAATATTCCATTTTGTTGGCGTTTGAATGTACAAACAATGTGGTGGAGTATGAATCCTTGTTAACTAGTTTGAACATGGCTATCAAGCACAAGATTAAACTGTTAACTATTTTTGGAGACTTTGAGCTGGTTGTGTCATAGGTCAAATCAAAATATGTTTCAAACAACAAAAGGCTAAATCAATACATGAATGCTATATGGGATACAATCGATCTATTTGATGCTTTCTCCATTTATTGGGTGGATAGGTCAAAAAATATAATGGAAGACTTCCTAGCCAATGTAGCACTGAGAAAAGATGACATCACATTGGCAGGAGCGTGTCAAATTGAGTTCAAAACAAGAACTGTTGTGCCTAACAATATATACAATTGGCAGGTTTTTTAATGAGGACACTAACCTCCTGAAGTTTCTTCATTGTATAGACCAATATGAGGCCCAATAAAATGACTTTAATGCCTTTGTAGAAGAAATAGATGGAGAGCAAATAGTATTTAGGAAGAAGGTCTTACAGCTTAGAACTAATAAAATCCCCAGAGGACTAGTAGCGTTGGAGAGGGTATATGATGGAAATGATTGGTCCCTCATGAAAAAAATACCAGTTATGAAAGAAGATATTGAAGAGGTAAATTTAGGAACTGAACTGGCACCAAGAAAAGTATATATTGGAAAGAAAATATGCTCGTCAGTTCAGAGAATGTTGATTTCATTACTAAGAAAATATAAACATGTGTTTGCATGGTCTTATGAAGATCTCAAAGCATATAGGGAGGACCTATTTCAAAATGAAATTCCAATGAAACTAGATGCAAATCTGTTTAGGCAAAAACAAAGACCTATTAACCCTACATTGGAACCAAAGATGCAGGAGGAATTAGCAAAGCTTAGAGATGGGGGTATCATTAAACCAGTCAGACATTCAACATGGGTTTCAAACCTAGTTCCTATGAGAAAGAAGAATAGAGATATCAGACTATGTGTGGACTTCAAAAATTTAAATGTGGCATCCCTCAAAGATAATTACCCTCTACCTAATATGGAGGCTATACTGCATAAAGTGATAGGGTGTGATTTTCTATCAATGATGGATGGTTTCTCTAGTTATAATAAGGTTAAAGTCAGGGAATCTGAGCAATACTAGACAAATTTTACAACTCCATGGGGAACATATGTCTATGCGAGAATGCCCTTTGGTCTCACAAATGCAAGAGCAACCTTTCAAAGAGCTATGGACTTAGCATTTGCAGACTTGATTAATGCTATAATGGTAGTATATCAAGATGACCTTACTGCTTACTCAAAAAGGGCTAAAGATCATGTAGAATATTTGCAAAAAATATCCATTAAAGCTTTAGAATATGGCATTATTTTGAACCCTTAAAATGTCATTTTGCTGTCATAGAGGGAAAAATCTTAGGATATATTGTGTCAAAGGAAGGAGTTAGAATAGATCCTAAGAGAGTTGAGACCATAGATAAGGTTCCTATTCCTAAAACTATCAAAGCCATCCAATCATTTTTTGGATAGATTAACTTTTTTAGGAGGTTTGTGTCTAACTTTTCTGAAATTATTAAGCCCATGTGAAAAATGCTAAGGAAGGGACAAAAAATTGAATGGATTCCAAAAGCACTGGAAGATTTTGTATCCACCAAAAGGGCCATCAAAGAAGCCCTTGTCCTCAAATCTCCTGACTTTATGAAACCTTTTCAAATATTTTCATTTTCATCCTTACACACTATAGTTGTTGTTATGTTACAAAAAAACAGGATGGTCATGAGCAACCTGTGTCCTTCTTTAGTAAATCATTGCAGGGATTAAAATTGAAATATGATATAATGAAAAAACAAGCCTTTGCACTAGTAAAAGCCATAAAATCTTTTAGACCGTATATTTTTGGAGCCAAAGTAATTGCTTATGTTCCTCACATAGTTGTTAAATATATCCTACCACAGTCAGAGGTAATAGGGAAGAGATGCAGGTGGATTAATAAAATCCAAGAATTTGAGATGAAAATACAAATTACCAAATTGGTAAGAGGCCAAGGTTTGGCCAAGTTAATGGCAGAAGCAAATATTGAGGAAATTCAAATTTTCAATGTGGAAGATGAAGTAAATGCAATTGAAAGTATTGAGCATACACCTTGGTATACAGACATCATGTATTACCTCAAAAACATGAAGTGCCCTAAAAATTTTAATAATATCCAGAGAAGAACTCTGAAACTACAAGCATCTAAATATGTATTCATAGAAGGTGATTTATTTTGAAAGAAGAGGGATGGGATGTTGTTGTTATGTTTATATGAGTCACAAGCTAAACATGTTTTGAAATAAATGCATGGAGGGGTCTATGGAGGCCATTATTATGCAAAGACACCTGCACATAAAATTCTCAGGGTAGGTTATTACTGGCCAAAAGTCTTTAATGATTCTTTTTCATATGTAAGAAAGTGTGAGGCCTGTCAAAAAATTTCAAGAAAAATGAAATATCAGGGAGTTTTACCACTTACACCTATGCAGGTTGAAGCCCCTTTTCATCAATGGGGGATTAATTTTATTAGGGAGATACAAGAGAAATCAAGTGGAGGACATAGATGGATATTGGTAGCCATTTATTACTTCACCAAGTGGGTAGAAACAATCCCAACTAAGCAAGCAACAAGTAAAGTTGTGATCAATATTTTGACGGAAAACATTTTTACCAGGTTTGGTACACCATTAAGATTAATTATAGACAATGGGATGTGGTTTAGATCGGATGAGTTTAAGACTTTCTACAATACACATGGTATTAGTGTTTCTTATTTTGCTCCTTACCACCCGCAAGATAATGGTTAGGCATAGTCCAACAAAAAAAGCCTTCTAAAAATCATAAGGAGAATACTAGTGCGGAAGTAAAAAGGTATGGGATTGAAAATTAAAATTTTTTGTATGGCCTGATAGGATTATTATAAAAAAGGAAATTGGAAAATCACCATTTGAACTAGTATATGGAACACAAGCTAGAATGCCTTTACAAAATTTGTTTGCAATTTACAAATTTATCCTTCAATAAGACATAGAGGTTCTAGAACCAATGGAGGACAGAATGGAACAATTGGTAGAGCTTCATGAGATGAGAAGACTAGCTCAAAACCAAAATATGAAGTTGCAAGCACAAATGAAGTATTTATTTGATAAAAAGGAAAAAGATAGAAAATTTGAAGAAAATGATCTGGTATTGATGTGGAATGCCAAGTGCTAGGAGAAAGGAAAACATGGGAAATTTGAAGCTTTGTGGTTGGGACCTTTTGTTGTTGTTGGTAAAATAGGAGAGGATTCATATTATTTACAAAACATGAGTGGTGAAGAATAGGAGTTTCCTGTACACGAGCAATTTTTAAAGAACTTTTTCTCTTAAAGGATACAGAGGATTAAGGGTTGCCAGTGCATGGACAACTCTTAACAAACCTTTCCGAATGTTTTCCATGCACAATAGTATAGGAGATAAAAGGTACAGGAATTTCTAGTATATGGACAATCTTGGGATTCCTTTATTTTATTTTTTATCCATGTACAGTAGTGTAGGATCATGTTCATCTCCATTTTTTTTCATTTCTTCCTTCTCATAAATCCATAAATAATTGGTCTACTCACCCAAAGATTTGGATCCTCACAATGATCTCACAATCATTCATCCCCAGATGGAGCCACTGTTGGAACTATAAAATTTTGAAAAAATCTCATCGGCCATTCATGCTCATTCGTCTCCCAAAGAGTCCATACTAGAAGTATAATATTTTATTCATATAACATACTCACTGAGGTCCAGGTAAATTTTTATCATATGATCCCATAAAATTTATCTAACCTTGAATATTTAATATATGAAACATATCGACATAAGATAATGCAGGTCTCACTGATACTAATCTCTTTTACTATATCAACAAGAAATTAGTAATGTCATACCGATGAGGATAGATGTCGAAAGAACATAGGTGCACAATTTATATCGGCAATACAAAGGTTATTGACATAACTATGTGAGGTCATATCGACTTTGTATACATTTCACCACTTGGAGTATAACAAGAGAAGTTATTGGATAGACTAGAGTCATTGGGGTGAGGTTTCAAAAGGAAGCCCAAAACATTCACTGGTCTCACCGATAAAGAAAAAGGGATTCAATAGATGAGACAATGTTGCTGGGAAGAGTTTGGGGAGTCTTTCCGACCTCCCGTTTTATACCGACAGGATTGGGCGTGACAACATGCATGAGATAAAAAAAATCAGAGGGACAATGTGTGTGGTATCCTCGAAGAAAATATGTATCGGTAAGATAAGCCTTAGGGGGGAGATCTAAGGAAGGTCACAACAAGTATTATTCCATCGGCAAGACAATTACTAATCCTTGGCAATTTAAGTTGACAAAAATCATATCTCGGTGAGACAAAGAACCTTCAGAATGAAACAAAGAACTATTGGACCACTTTGTTAAGTCATGGCAATAGGTTTGCTTTAGTGGGAGTTATGGTGATATAAATTCTAAAAGGAAAACTAGTGGCGAGACTTGAGGTGTTGGGGGAACTACAAGATATCTTAGTGAGTGTGTGAATGTTGAACAAAAGGATCAGCCAAAGATTTAAAATGTTTTTCTGATATGCTACGTGATGTGACAACGATAATTTCAAAGAGCCTATTTCATTCGTGTCATAGCCAATACATTAATGGCACCATGAAACATAAATGATTTTGTTAATTAAAATGAATGCAGTTGAGAGCATTTTTTTGGAATTGACAGTAGAGGAAAGAAGAAGAGTGAGCAGAGGATTGGGGTGTTCTTTCAGCTCAAAATTTTGATCGAAATACAATAAGTTCCTCATTCCTTAAATCCTGTAGATTTCAAAGAATGGAAAGCACTAGTTCAAAGAAATCAAAAGGTAGAAAACATGGGGAAAGTGGTCAATCAAAAGGAAAAAGGAAGAAAACTAAAATTTAGTCAGAGAGCACCAAACAAAAATTGAACCAAGATCTCATAAACCAACTACCTGATTCTGAACCTAAAGCTAGACATTCTGCACAACTTAGGGCAGAAGTAGATGAATTGGATGATAAGTGTAAATTCATAGGGAATGTTTGGACTACAATTAGAGGCTATGAATTATTTAGTTTCCACTAATATAGAAGGAATCCTTTTGAGCCGGTATGTAACCCATGGAAGCTTAATTTGGGAAATTTGGTTTTCCCTAATGTTTTTATCGATGTTGAACTGGTGAATTTATTGGCCAGTAATTATAATCCAAAACATAAGGCCATATGTGACCTATTTGGGAACCCATTAATACATTTATCAGAAAATGCAATATATGATGTTTTTAAATTAGAAGGGATGTGCAACGAAAAGATTGTAGGTGAAGAGATTGAAAAGGAATTCAAAAGGATGGACACCATTTATAGGGGTTGGAGATTACCCTTGCACAAAATTAGGCATGGTGGAAAATCGATTCCAGTGGAAGACAATCAGGGACCACCATTCCATGTAGATATTTTCAAGCCTTATATGAAGTACACCTATTTTTTGGTAGGACAAGTTTTGGGAATGGAAGTTCCAGAGTATATGGCAACTGTGCCTATGGTGATTGTAGTAGATATTCAATATCATAACTTCAGGCCTTTTGATTATGCTTGATATGTATTTAAAGAAGTTTATGTTGGGTTGATGGAAATAAAAACTAGAGCCTCTGTCATGCACCTCACGAATTATTCATTATTGATGCACTTGGTGTTATACTTTAGATAGGAAATAGGGTTGTGGCCCTAGGAGCTGGGAATTTCACAATTTTATAAAGAAGGTAAGCCATTGCCTATTCAATCATGGACTGTCATTTGGGATTCAGGTTTGCTAATGCTAGTTTTGTACATTTTCAGGAAAACTTTGTGAAACCCCTATATAAATTCTATAATCATCCATGTGACTACTCCTTGTCTGACGAGATAAAAAGGTTTCTTAGAACTAAATATTTTAATGGACCAATCAGCCACAATTGGAGGGATTGGTATTTTCTAGAGAATTCCACCATGATTAGGGTCTATGGATTTGAAGATGCTCCATTTATTTTTCCTAGAAAAGTTCTATACTGGATTTCCTACTTAGAAATTGTTAGGCAGATGGATTTCTCTAGTGTTATGAATTTAAGTTCTTTTGGAAAGAAGGATTTTATGCCCAGTACACTATTTTTTGGTGACTTTACTGTGTTATCAAAGGAAGGATATAACCTAATTCTTGATAGGTTATTACAGTATAACATGAAAAGAGGGCCATTGAGAAAAAAATTGATCTAGAAGGGTATATACACTCGGCTAAACAAAAGATAATTTTTGGAGGATATCACCATGTGCATTACCACTTTGATGATATGATAATAAAATTGGAAGCAGAAGAGGTGAAGATTGTGATTGAGCAGCATAATAATTAGTTGTTGGATATAGAACTGTTGTCCTCTAGTGAAAAAGCATCAAAGGGTAATATGTCATAGGGTGCACCTGTTAAGGTATCAAGGACAAGAACTCGGGATTACACCTATTCTGCTAGAGAATTAAATATCAAGGAAAGTGCAAATGCTGATACAAGACATGAGGAATACAAATAATTTATAGCAGATGATGATTTCATAAAATCCTTAGAGTTTAAATATTTTTTTATGTAAACAAAAGGGGAAAGAAATTAGAGAACTGGTTGATAATATCACACTAGGAAATGAAGAACGATTGTTGAAAAGTTGGAGAGATGATGTAGAGAAAGAGATGACAAGTATGACCCCAGAGAAAGGGAGAGAAATGTTGGAAAAGGCCGGTGTCACAATTTTCCCAGGACTAGACCTCAATTCTGCACTAGTCTTCAATAGTTTCTTAAAGGATAACAATACTACACACAAGCTCAGCATAGAAAAGGTGACAAAAGTTTATACAGGATCAAAATACAATTCCTATGAAGAGACATTGATGATTTGGGCCTTATATCCACCTCACAAGAGGTCAGTTATCATTGATACTGAGAAAGCATTTGGATATGTCTTGAATTTAAAGGTTGGGGAGGCTGATCCAGTTGCAACAACAGAGATTGGGATTAATGCATAAAAATTGAATAAAGCCCAAATGAAGGCATTGATCAAAGAAAAGGATATGTACAAAGAAAATAATGAAAGAATGTTGAGAGAAAATGAGTGTCTGAATGACTTAGTGGATGTTACAATAGGGCCAACAAAGCTGCTCACCTAGGGTGAAAGTTCACAGATAAAGGACCATTGGGAAGGATCGAGTGCATACTCTCAAGGGAAATATGACACACTTACAACTGCAATGAAAAGGAGGCAAGCCAGTCTAGGAATTTGGTTGAACAAAATTTGGGGAAAACATTCACTGTACTTTGATGCAATAAAAGAACATAAAAGGGTGGATGGTAGAATCCAAGAGAAACTCGAGGAAATAAAACAATGGGGTACTATTGACAATGCATAAATTGAGGATGCTAATCATGTTATGGATAAGCACAAAGGATTATTTGAAGAGTTACAAGAGGATGCATAGGATTGATAGAAGCTGCCAAAAATGGATTGACTATGTTCCTTGATGATGGAGGAAAATTAAAAGAAATGGCTACGTGGAAGAGAAAAAGTGAATTAATACTCGAGGAGATTTGAAAGACAACCACTACGAAAGATGCAACATTGGATGAAGCATGTGAGTAGAATGAAAGGATGGTTATGATGGAGATCATGATCCGCAATTCATTAGGAGATGCAAATACACTCGAGCGCCGAGACTACACTGATCACATGTCGAGAGTTCATTTATGGCTTAATAGAGCTTAGTTAATTTTAATATTGTTATTGTTTCATGCTTAAGACATTTTTGAAAGGACACATCTTTTCAGGCAATTGATATATATAAATATCCATTTTTGTAATATAAAGAAAAAAGAAGAAATTTTTAGAATAGGGATAGATTGCAGCAAGCATAATATTTTTAGGATGTTTGCATTCAAGAAGACTATGTTGCATGTATAAATTTTGAGGAAGATAATGAAAGACTGTTGATTTCATGGCTTCATTCTGGTATCAGTTGTTTGTTGGATTTCTGCAATTATTTGATTGTCTTCAATCTGATGTTTCTTGATTATTTAAATTAAAATATCAAGTGTATGTTCAATTTATCATTAAACATTTTTTGTATCTATGTGATTTGATTAATTGGGTTCTTTAAAGAAGAATTAAATTCCTTTCAGTCAATTATAGTAATGTGTGAATGTTATTTGGATTATTAAAAAGAATCATATAGTTAGGATTGATATTTTTTCTCATGTAGGGTATGTCAATCATATTCTTGCATGTTTATACCAATTATAAACTCATATGTATGCCAATTAATTAGAGAAAATTTTAGATAGGAACCACTCATCTAAGACTTTCATTTGACTCTTTTTTACCCAACAAGGAATTGGTCTTCCATATTTTATTATTTAATTTTATTCATTTCATTTAACATCCATTAAACTGAACATATCAGGCTTCACCTTGATATTACATATACAATTTATATCAAATTTAAATCATATATGATATTACTAATACTATTTATACCAAATTTAGATCATATCTCTCCACTATAAAATTGGCATTATGGATAGTTTGGTCAAGTAGAAAGCATAATTCAAAGTTTGCAACATTCATATAGGTATACCCACCTAGGTTTAGTAGAGCCTTAAGAGTAGAAGGTTCAACTGTACAAGTTGGCCTTGTTAGTTGGTCAATAGCATTGTGAGAGCTTGGCAACCTCTCATGGTTCAAACCTACGTTTTTGAGACGTAACAAATTGGCGACTCCGCTAGGGAATAACTTGAGAAGAGTCCAGTGGAAGGAAACCTTTCCATATAGCATCAATGAAGAGATTCACAGTTAAGAAATTTAAAAATTGACCCCGCTGGGTGAAATAATAACATTTTTCTCACTTTTAAATAAGTGGTTGGCGACTTTGAGTGAACAAGTGCATTGAGACTGATAGAATAAAATACAGATCGGAAAGAAATTTTTCTAGAACTCATACTGTCATGATTACTCACAACATGTAGGGAAGAAGATCTTTGTACAAATGTAGTGATGGTCTTAATGATAAAATTAAATGGAATTACAAAAATGATCAAGGAAACAAAGTGTCTGATAACCTGGGCCCAACAACTAGAAACAAAACATTGAAACCACTGGTGGAAACACATAATTCATATGATGCATTAAAAAATGAAAAAAACCCATCTAAATAACTTCACACTCCAGAGGAGAAGAGAAACCCCCTCTGGAAAATGAACCATGAGAAGGGTGATGAGTTCATGACTAATTTTGAGGCTAAAAAAAGGAGAGAGTTTGAATATGAGCAGAAAACAACACTTTTTGAGGAAGGAGTTGAATATGAAGAAGCATATGAAGAAAATCATGAACTTATGACCCAAAATGAGGCAGATGCACAATGGGAATGCATGAGGCAAGAAACAAAAAGATCAAGGATAGAATATGAACAAAGGTTTCAGGAAATGAAATAATTTGAGAAATTGAAGTTGCAAAAGGCTGAGATTAAAACGCCAATGGTTGACTCACCTAAATATATGCCCCCTCATAAATATAACAATATGAGACCATCAAATTCCCCATAGGCCCACCGAAATCAGCCAAGGAACCAATGTGGACATCAAAATGATCCACCACAACATAAGGGTGCTCAACCACCTCCTTATTAGTAGCATGTGCCCCCACAAGGTCAGCAATATGTGGCAAATAGTAATCCATTGTACTAGCATCAACATTACCAAAATCCTCCTCTACAATTTACAACCATGATCAGGCAGTTTGATTTAGCCGGATTTCAGATATACCCTTACCCTTTGGATAACAATTGGAGAACCTAGTTTCACAGGAAGTAGTGCAGTCACAGGCTAGGAGCATTTGAGAAAATTTAAATAAATTATTCAAGACCTGGATATGCAATATGAGGATGTACACATGAGATTATTTATGATGTCGTTGATCGAATATGTCAGGGACTGGTTTAACAGTTTATCAACAACATTCATTGATTCCATTCATATATTTTATGAGCAGTTTCTCTAGCAATATGGGAATCAATGTGCATCAGAGTTTTCTTTGCATGAGTTGGTAACTATCCAAAAGAATAAAAATGAGTTAGCTTATGACTTTAATCAGAGGTTTTCCAAACTACATAATAAGATACCTCATGGATCCAAGTTGGCTGATCCTACTGCATTGAGCATCTACTTGAAAGCTTTTGATCCCAAGATAGGATATGAGCTTAGGAACAAAGATCTTAGGAATTTGATTGAAGCTCAAAAGATAGCACTCACAATTGAGAATAAGAGGAAGGTTGCAGGGATGATTTATAAAAGGGAAAACCCTAGGGCTCCCCCATATGCTCCCAAAAATAGACAAGAAAATACATATAAGAATGAAAGACCAAGGTTGCATGAAATGCCTTATAATACAAATTGGAAGGATGGGAAGCCGATAAGTGATAGACCAAGGAATAAAGAAACACCAGATCCATTAAAAAGGAAAGGAGCATATATGGTAGATAAGAGTCTGTGGTGCTTAGTTTGTTATGCACCACATTCCCTGAAGCATTGTGTTATAGCTCAGTCAATTCTAGAAGAAGACATATTGGAAAATGATGGTGGTGAAGACCAAAATGTCTATTTAACTTCCCACACTTTTAATTCTTTGGAGAAGGAATATTCATTTTAAGAGGAGGAGGGATATGAGTATGATGTTGATCATCAAAAATACAATATTCATATGGCAGAGCAACAAGTTTTTTCCGACTATGAAGAAATTGAAAACGAGAAAAATCCCCCTATTGCATCATGTCAAACTAATAGATGCAGTATAAGGAGACCGAGTGAAGAAGAGATTGAGAGGTTGAATATTGTAGCGGTGGAGGAAGCTAGAAGAAAATATCGGTTGAGGAATAGAAAAATGAACGAAGATGAGGGTGTCCCGAGAGGAATGTTTGTAATAAAAAATAAAGTATCGAAAGAGACATCTAAGAGGACAAATGATAAGAAATATGACAAAAAAGAACAGAAGTGGGCTCCTAAAGAAGAAAGCAAAAAATCCCCCATCAATAAACAAAAGCCAACTCAAACATCCAAAGGGGAAAAGGAAGAAAGAAAAGGAGAATTGATAGAACCAAAGAGGGTGATTAGAACTGAAGGTACATCCTTTGATTTCATACAAACCTTATCTCAACTAGAAATATCTAACCCATTACTTGAAATGATGAAGATCAAGGAATATATGGAAGGTTCCATTCAATTGATGTCTAATGGGAATCAAAATATAAACCTTCAAAATAAGGATTTATATGAAACCACTAATAAGAGGAAGGAGATAAAAGTTCTAGAAGCTTGCTTAATGAATACACCATAGATTGACCCATTTTTTACCACCCATCTCATAAGTGGCGGGTTAGTGAGAAATTGCATGATAGATTCAGGTGCTTCCATGAATATTATTCTAGTAGGGGTAGTGAAATAGCTTGGTATGTGGGTAGATGTGGAAGGAGGTAAATTCTATGCCATGGATAGTAGGCATGTTCTGGTTCTGGGAGTAATAAAGAATGTGGAAGTAATATTAGAAATTTATCTGTAAGCTACCTACAATATTGATATAACTATAATTGACACACCTCCTTAGTTTGGAATGCTTTTTTCAAGAAAATGGACTACAACAGAAGGGGGTAATGTGTAGTTCGATTTATCATATGCCACTATACCAGTAAATGGTGAAGAGGTCAAGTTATATATGGAGCCAATAATGAATCAAATTGTTGAGTGTGTTCCTCAAGAGAGGCTTAATTGTTTCTGTGATGTATATTTTGGGAGTTTTAGAGTGTATTATCACACCCTGAATTAGTACCAAAGACCCAATTTATAAACATATTTCTAAAAATCAACAAGGGGTATGGAAAATGTACTTTGATGGGGCATGTAGCCAAGAAGGTAATGGAGCTAGGGTATTTTTCATATCTCCTGAAGGTACTACATTTAAATATTAATTTTTGTTGGCATTTGAATGTACAAAAGATGTGGTAGAGTATGAAGCCTTGTTAACTTGTTTGAACATGGCTGTCAAGCACAAGATTAAACTGTTAACTATTTTTGGAGACTCTGAGCTGGTTGTGTCACAGGTCAGTTCAAAATATGTTGCAAAGAACAAGAGGATAAAGAAATAAATGAATGCTATATGGGATACAATCAAGCTATTTGATGTTTTCTCCATTGATTGGGTGGATAGGTCAAAAAATATAATGGAAGGATTCCTAGCCAATGTAGCATTGAGAAAAGATGACATCACGTTGATAGGAGTGTCTCAAATTGAGTTCAAAACAAGAACCGTTGTGCCTGACAATATATACAGTTGGCAGGTTTTTAATGAGAACATTGACCTCTTGAATTTTCTTCACTGTATAGACCAATATGAGGCCAAATAAATTGACTTTAATGCCTTTGTAGAAGAAATGGATGGAGAGAAGACAGTATTCAGGAAGGTCTTACATATTAGAACTAATAAACTCCCCAAAGGACTAGTAGCATTGAAGAGGGTATATGATGGAAATGATCGGTCCCTCATGAAACAAACACCAGTTAAGAAAGAAGATATTGAAGAGGTAAATTTAGGGACTAAACTGGCACCAAGAAAAGTATATATTGGAAAGAAAATAAGCTCAACAGTTCAGAGAATGTTGATTTCATTACTAAGAAAATATAAACATGTGTTTGCATGGTCTTTTGAAGATCTCAAAGCATATAGGGAGGACCTATTTCAACATGAAATTTTGTTGAAACCAGATGCAAAGACGTTTAGGCAGAAACAAAGACCTATTAACCCTATATTGGAATGAAAGATGCAAGAGGAATTAGCAAAGCTTAGAGATGGGGGTATCAGTAAATCAGTCAGACATTCAATATGGGTGTCAAACCTAGTTCCTGTGAGAAAGAAGGATGAAGATATGAAACTGTGTGTGGACTTCAAAAATTTGAATGTGGTATCCCTCAAAGATAATTACCTGCTACTTAAAATGGAGGCTATACTGCATAAAGTGACAAGGTGTGAGTTTTCATCAATGATGGATGGTTTCTCTGGTAATAATCAGGTTAAAGTCAGGGAATTTGAGAAATACAAGACAACTTTTACAACTCCATGGGGAACATGTGTCTATGTGAGAATGCCCTTTTGTCTCATAAATGTGGGATCAACCTTTCAAAGAGCTATGGACTTAGAATTTGCAGACTTGATTAATGCTATAATGGTAGAATATCAATATGACCTTACTGCTTACTCAAAAGGGGCTGAAGATCATGTAGAACATATAGAAAAAATATTCATTAAAGCTTTAGAATATGGCATTAGTTTGAACCCTCAAAAATGTCATTTTTTTGTCACAGAGGGAAAATTATTATGACATATTGTGTCAAAGGAAGGAGTTAGAATAGATCCTGAGAGAGTTGAGGTCATAGATAAGGTTCCTATTCCTAAAACTATCAAAGCCATCCAATCATTTTTTGGATAGATTAACTTTGTTAGGAAGTTTGTGTCTAACTTTTTTGAAATTATTAAGCCAATGTCAAAAATGCTAAGGGACAAAAAATTGAATGGATTCCAAAAGCATTGGAAGCTTTTGTATCCATCAAAAGGGCCATCAAAGAAGCCCTTGTCCTCAAATCTCCTGACTTTATGAAACCTTTTCAAATATTTTCATTTTCTTCCTTACACACTATAGTTGTTGTTATGTTACAAAAAAATTAGGATGGTCATGAGCAGCCTATGTCCTTCTTTAGTAAATCATTGCAGGGATCAGAATTGAAATATGATATAATGGAATATCAAGAATTTGCACTAGTAAAAGCCATAAAAGATTTTAGACCGTATCTTGTTGGAGCCAAAGTAATTGCTTATGTTCCTCACACATCTGTTAAAGATATCCTAATAGAATCAAAGCTAACAAGGAAGAGATGCAGGTGGATTAATAAAATCCAGGAATTTGATATGGAAATACAAATTACCAAATTGGTAAGAGGCCATGGTTTGGCCAAGTTAATGGCAGAAGCAAATATTGAAGAAAATCAAATTTGTAATGTGGAAGATGAAGGAAATTCAATTGAAAGTATTGAGAATACACCCTGGTATATAGACATCATGTATTACCTCAAAAAAATGAAGTGCCCTAAATTTTTTAATGATAACTAGAGAAGAACTCTGAAACTGCAAGCATCTAAATATGTATTCATAGAAGGTGATTTATTTTGGAAGAACAAGGATGGGATGTTGTTATTATGTTTAGATGAGTCACAAGCTAAACATGTTTTGAAAGAAATGCATGGAGGGGTCTGTGGAGGCCATTATTATGCAAAGACAAATACACATATAATTTTGAGGGTAGGTTATTACTAGCCAAAAGTCTTTAATGATTCTTTTTCATATGTAAGAAAGTGTGAGGCCTATCAAAAGTTTTTAGGAAAAATGAAATATCAGGGAGCTTTACCACTTAGACCTGTGTAGGTTGAAGCCCCTTTTCATCAATGGGGGATTAATTTTAATAGGGAGATACAAGAGAAATCAAGTGGAGGACACAAATGGATACTGGTAGCCATTTATTACTTCACCAAATGGGTAGAAGCAATCCCAACCAAGCAAGAAACAAGTAAAGTTGTGATCAATTTTTTGATGGAAAACATTATTACCTAGTTTGGTACACCATTAAGATTAATCATAGACAATGGGATGTGTTTTAGATTGGATGAGTTTAAGAATTTCTACAATACGCATGGTATTATTGTTTCTTATTTTGCTCCTTACCACCCGCAAGCTAATGGTCAGGCATAGTCCAACAAAAAAAGCCTTCTAAAAATCATAAGGAGAATGCTAGGCGGAATTAAAAAGGTATGGGATTCAAAATTTAAACTAGTTGTATGGGTTGATAGGATTACTATAAAAAAGGCAATTGGAAAATCCCCATTTGAAGTAGTATATGGAACACAAGCTAGAATGCCTTTACAAAATTTGCTGTCAGTTTACAAATTTATCCTTCAAGAAGACATATAGGTTCCAAAATCAATGGAGGAGAGAATGGAACAATTGGAAAAGCTTGATGAGATGAGAAGACTAGCTCAAAACCAGAATATGAAGTTGCAAGCACAAATGAAGTATTTATTTGATAAAAAGGCAAAAGATAGAAAATTTAAAGAAAATGATCTGGTATTGATGTGGAATGCCAAGTGCCAGGAGAAAGGAAAACATGGGAAATTTGAAGCTTTGTGGTTGGGAACTTTTGTTGTTGTTGGTAAAAGAGGAGAGGATTCATATTATTTACAAAACATGAGTGGTGAAGAATAGGAGTTTCCTATACACGAGCAATTTTTAAAGAACTTTTTCTCTTAAAGGATATAGAGGATTAAGGGTTGCCAGTGCATGGAAAACTCTTAACAAACCTTTGAGAATTTTTTCCATGCACAATAGTATAGGAGATAAAAGGTACAGGAATTTTGAGTACATGGAAAATCTTGGGATTCCTTTATTTTAATTTTTCTCCATGTACAGTAGTGTAGGATCATGTTCATGTCCAATTGTTTTCATTTCTTCCTTCTCATAAATCCATAAATAATTGGTCTGCTCACCCAAAGATCTGGATCCTTGCAATGATGTCACAAGCATTCATCACCAGATGGAGCCACTATTTGAATTGTACAATTTTGAAAAAATATCATTGGCCATTCATGCTCATTAGTCTCCTAAAGATTCCATACTGCAAGTATAAAATTTTCTTCACATAACATACTCACTGAAGTCCAACTAAATTTTTATCATATGATCCCATTAAATTTATCTAACCTTGAATATTTAATATATGAAACATATCGACATAAGATAATGCAGGTCTCACCGATACTAATCTCTTTTAGTATATCGAAAAGAAATCAGTAATGTCATACCGATGAGGATAGATGTCTAGAAAAAACGGGTGCATAGTTTCTATCGGCAAGACAAAGGTTATAGAAATAACGGTGTGAGGTCATATCGATCTTGTATACATTTCACCGCTTGGAGTACAACAAGAAAAGGTATCAGCCATACTAGAGTCATTGGGGTGAGGTTTCCAAAGGCAGCCCGAAACATTCACCGATCTCAGTGATAAAGAAAAAGGGATTCGGTAGATGAAACAATGTTGCCAGGAAGAGTTTGGGGAGTCTTTCCGACCTCCCGTGTTATATCAACATGATTGGGCATGACATGTATTAGATAAAAAAATTTTGGAGGGACAATGTGCATGGTCTCACCAAAGAAAAGATGTATCGGTAAGATAAGCCTCAGCGGGGAGATCTAAGGAAGGTCATGATGAGTATTATTCCATCGACAAGACAATTAATTTGCCTCAACAATTTAAGTTGACAAAAATAATATCTTGGTGAGACAAAGAACCTTCAGAATGAAACAAAGAACTATTGGCCCAATTCATTAATTCATGGCGATAGGTTTTCTTTGGTGGGAGCCATGGCGATATAAATAACTAAAAGGAAAACTGTCAAGGAGACTTGAGGTGTCAGGGGAACTATAAGATGTCTTAGCGAGTGTGTGAACGTTGAACAGAAGGATTGGCCAAAGATTTAAAATGTTTTTTCGATATGCTACATGATGTGACAGCGAGAATTTTGAAGATAATGCTTCATTCGTGTCACAACCAAGACATTAATGGCGCCATGAAACATAAATGATTTTGTGAATTAAAATGAATCCAGTGGAGATAATTTTTGTGGAATTGACAACAAAGGAAAGAAGAAGAGTGAGCAGAGGATTGGGGCATTCTTTCAACTCAAAATTTCAGGTGAAATACAGTAAGTTCTTCATTCCTTAAATCTTGTAGATTTCAAAGAATGGAAAGCACTAGTTCAGAGAAATCAAAAGGTAGAAAACATGAGGAATGTGGTCAATCAAAATGAAAAAGGTAGAAAACTGAAATTCTGCTAGAGGGCATCGAACGAAAATTGAACCAGAATCTCATAGACCAGCTACCTGGTTTCAGACCTAAAGTTAGACATTTTGCACAACTTAGGGTGGAAGTAGATAAATTGAACGATAAGTGTAAATTCATCGGGGATGTTTGGACTCCAATTAGAGGCTATGAATTATTTAGTTTCCACTACTATACTAGGAATCGTTTTGAGCCAATATGTAACCCATGGAAGCTTAATCTGGGAAAATTGGTTTTCCCTAATGTTTTTGTCAATGTTGAACTGGTGAAGTTATTGGCCAATCATTATAATCCAAAACATAAGGCCATATGTGACCTATCTGGGAACCCATTAATACATTTATCATAAAATGCAATATGTGAGGTTTTTAAATTAGAAGGGATGTGCAACGAAAAGATTGTAGGTGAAGAGATTGAAAAGGAATTTAGAAGGATGGACACCATTTATAGGGGTTGGAGATTACCCTTACACAAAATTAGGCATGGTGGCAAACCGATTCCAATGGAAGACAATCAGGGACCACCATTCCATCTAGATCTTTTCGAGCCTTATATGAAGCACACCTATTTTTTAGTAGGACAAGTATTGGGAATGGAAGTTCTAGAGTATATGGTAACTGTGCCTATGGTGATTGCAATAGATATTTAATATCATAACTCTAGGCCTTTTGATTATGCTTCATATGTATTTAAAGAACTTGATGTTGGGTTGATGGCAATAAAAATGGAGCCTTTATCATGCACCTTAGGAATTATTCATTATTAATGCACATGGTGTTATACTTTGGATAGGAAATAGGGTTGTGGCCCTAGGAGCTGAGAATTTCACAATTTGATAAAGAAGGTAAGACATTGCCTATTCAATCATGGATTATTTTTTGGGAAAGTAGGTTTTTTGATGCTAGTTTTGTACATTTTGAGGAAAAATTTGTGAAACTCCAGTATAAATTCTATAATCATCCATGTGACTACTCCTTGTCTGACGAGATAAAAATATTTGTCAGGCCTAAAGATTTTAATGGACCAATGAGCCACAATTGGGGGGATTGATATTGTTTAGAGAGCACCACCATGATTAGGGTCTATGGATTTGAAGATGCTCCATTTATTTTTCCTAGAATAGTTCCAGACCAGATTGCCTACTTTGAAATTGTTAGGCAGATGGATTTCTCCAGTGTTATGAATTAAAGTTCTTTTGGAAAGCAGGGTTTTATGCCCAGTACACTATGTTTTGGTGACTTTATTATGTTAGAAAATGAAGGATATAACCTGTCTTGATAGGTTATTACAGTATAACATGAAAAGAGGGTCATTGAGAAAAAAAATTGATCCAGAAGGGTATATTCACTCGGCTAAACAAAAGATAAATTTTGGAGGATATCATCATGTGCATTACTTGTTTGATGATATGATAAAAATCTTTGAAGTAGAAGAGGCAGAGATGGTGATTGAGCAGCATAATCAGGAGTTGTTGGATATAGAACTGTTGTCCTCTAGTTTTAAATCATATATGATATTGCTTATACTATTTATACCAAATTTAGATAAAATCTCTCCACTGTGAAATTTTGATTGTGGATAGTTTTGTCAAGTATGAAGCATAATTCAAAGTCTGCAACATTCATATAGGTACACCCGCCTAGGTTTAGCAAAGCTTTAAGAGTAGAAGGTTCAACTTTACTAGTTGGCCTTGTTAGTTGGCCAATAGCATTGTGAGAGCTTGGCAACCTCTCGTGGTTCAAACCAACAGTTTTGAGACCTAACAAAATTGTTGACCGAGGATATTAGTATGGAACGATTATGCTTGATCCATGAATAATCAAAGCATAACGAAGCCACTAATAGTCAATCTTTAAACAAGATCATTCAAATGAAAGTTAAACTAAACATTTATTGAAACTTAAAATTATAAACTATGAAAGCATTAAAATTTATACTCTAATCCATCTGAAACTTATCTCATTTTGGAATTGGTGTTGTGTCGATGTGGAACAATGACCATTTCCTAATCTTGTGATTAGTGAGCTTGTTCTAGTCGATTCTATTGAAGAGAATCGATGAAAATATTTTGATTTGTGGATGAAAACATGATTTATGCTAAAATGAGTATGATGCAAGAGTTAATCTACCATGATTTTTTGTTAAAAGATATAGATATAAAATTTCTAAACTAATATAAATGAGATTTAAATGAAAAAGATTCAAACCCTAGTTCTCTAATTAGCTAAATAGATGTATTATGGAAGCCATTAATGGAAACTAAGCTATTATGCAACTAATTTAAACTAAAATATGCTAAATATATTCAAAGTATGAGTGTGAGTGATTTCAACAACATAAGTGTGAAATTGAGAGATGAATCCATTTGTCTCCAAATAGCGACCTATTTATAGGAAAGTAAATGAGAAATGAAGGGCTAATATTGAAAAAGCTAATCAATGGTCAAAAAGGAAAGAATACGGAGACATGGATCATGGATTCTCATCAACGGGTGAGAATGCAAGATGATATTTAATCAACGGTTCTCATTCCTTCCAAACAAGCACACTTTTGACTTTTACAAGAGGTCAAAAGTTAACTTGCACAAGAGGTTTCAAGCTAACTTGCACATGAAGCTAAGTGAGAATATTCTTTTTTTTAAATGATTGGAGAAGAAAGAATATTCTTTGGAATATTTATGGTTGAGGAAAAAAGATATTTTGCTAATTAAAATAAATTTTAATTGTGCAAGAGGGGAGGAAATATTCCCTTGCAAGTGGGAGGAATTGGATTAATTAGATAATTGCTAATTAAAAAAGGTTTAATCATGAAATTAAGGGAATTAGAAGAATAAAGTGATATGCATTAAATCAAATGATTTAATGAATGGGAAAAGGGGAAATGAAATTTAATTAAATAACTTAGAGTTATTTAATTAAATGGGAAGACTTAGCAAATTAAATTAAATACTTTGATTTATTTAATTTAATGAGATGAAATGTTAGCGTGAAAGGGGGTGAATTAACCCGATTTCATGTATTAGGTTAATAGATGCAAATGACATAATTAATTAAATAACTAGGCTAATTTAATCAATTAAGTGAAAAGAGGATGGGTTTTAGGACGGAATGATGTTAGTATACCTAATTTGAGTGTATGATATCATTCAAGAAATTTTTCAATGTCTACATTTTTCCCCTCTTTGAAGTGAGGTACCTACTACTTTGGTTCAAAGACTAATGCTCTTCAGATTAAAAATTGCTTCTTAAATCAATTTTTTTTAATTTATTTTTTGATGCCCCATTGGTGAAGGATTAAGTTGATTCTCTGCCCCTCAAGAAATTGGGAAAAAAATTTGAATTTTGGGTTGATTTCTCAACAAAGGGGAAAAGATTCCTTAGGGGTCCTGAAAGGTTCTGAGATGCAAGAAGCATTTCAAAAATGAAAAAAAATGATGCAAACTAAGCTTCAAATTAGGAAAATTGGTGAAAATGATGATAAACCCTAGCTTGAAGGTTAAATTAGGGGAAAAACCCTAATTATGATGTATAAATAAGCCAAGAAGGGCCACTTTCAATTCATTTGTGCATTCACACCTTAGAGTATCTTCCTTTTTGAGCTCTGACCCTCTGATGAAACGACACGACGTTAGCTCCCATGACACATTTCCGACCGAGTTCGAGAGTGCCAGAGGCTTCCAAGCACATAACTATTGGTATGTGATCTGAAAATTGATTTGAAATTTGACTTTTTGATGCATTTATTGCATTTTAAAATTTAAACTTTGGGAAAATCACTATATAGAAATGCCCATGTGAGAATCAACGATGCTAAATTGAATTTTAGCGATGCATATGTATATTGCGACATAGTTCACAATTTAGAATTAGGGTTTCCAATTTTAAATTGCAACACATATGTTTATAGCGACAAACTTCTCGATTTGAAAATTAGGGTTAGGGTTACCAAAGTTTAAATCATGACGTATATGTTTTTGGCAACGTGATTTTCAATTTTCAATTTGAATGCCTTTGGGTGTCATAATTTGGAATTTGAAATATAGTGATGCTAGTGTCATTTTGGAGCTGAAAATTCCAAATTGAGTCAATTTTTTTGAATTTTGATGTCGTGTGCTTTGTAGGTGTAGGAGGTCATTCCACCCTTGATGTCTCGCGAGAACTGACCCATAGTTTTGGAGAGACTTGGTGATTTATCTAAGCTGCACCAGGAGCACCTAGGGGAGATTGGCCTATGGTACATTACATACATGCCCTTCATTCGAACACATTTGGCTATGATGACCACACTATGCAAGCGATGGCACAATGAGACTTCTTCTTTCCACCTTTCCATAGGTGAGGTGATAGTGACATTGGAGTATGTATGTTGGATACCGTGTTTATTGATACATGGCAAGCACGTGATATATGATGTTGACACCAAATACGATGCCTGCCATGAGGTGATTGAGATTGAGGACATTGTTCTAGTCACTTCATAGATTGACCTTGAGATGTATGGAGGTTGAGTTCCCAGCTTCAGATTGATAGTTGTAGCCATCATTTTTGGTTTGGTTTCTCCAAACCAATGAAGTAGAGGATTCGGCCTAGGATGGGGCTTGGCATGTGATGTAGTAAAATGGTTCACACAACTCAACTTGCCAAGTACTTGGCATAAATTAGATCATAAAACTGAAAAAATTCTCTTTTGAGGTAATCTCAATTCCATTATGTTGAACAATAAAGCCACTATGGCACCAAATGGATTATAACACAAAACCAACTCTTAAGTAGACTTCAAAAAGGTTGATCCAACCT
Organism: Sequoiadendron giganteum; assembly: GCA_007115665.2. Classification (NCBI taxonomy): domain Eukaryota; kingdom Viridiplantae; phylum Streptophyta; class Pinopsida; order Cupressales; family Cupressaceae; genus Sequoiadendron; species Sequoiadendron giganteum. Next base: position 322,184,075 of record CM021103.1, read on the forward strand.
ACACATAATTCAATCATCTATAACATCAACAACAAATTTCTAAGGACCGTTCACTCATACCACCATGCCATGCTTGTAGACCTATAACAGTCAGCAACATATTTTGATGAAGAGCTCCAACCAAAACTATTTTCACCTTTTTGGATACCCATTATCCTATTCTCAAATATATGTCAAAATCATTATGAGTTTCTTTGGACCAAAACCCTCAAAATTAAATTGTCTCACTTAGAAAATGTGGCCATTTAGGTCACTTTTACACAACAACCCCATTCCAATCACTTAACTAGCACTGAATCTCTGCTCCAATGTTATGATCAGGTCTCAAATAGGTTGTTTACACAAATCTAGGTGGGAGAAACAATAACTCACCCAACAACAAAAACTTAAGTTTGAGGCAACTTTTAGGCTTGCATAAAGGAGGGTTATTGAAAATATGACTTCCACAACCCACCAAACCTTTCCAGTGGCTCAAACGCACCAAAATGGGTTTGAAAATTCTTATTGATTCATCTTCCATGGGTTTCCACTTAGTTATCACAAACTCTAGCATCTAGGCTCTTCAAATGGAAAAAATCAAGGCTAGGACAGCCTAGGGCCTCCTTGAAACCTTGTCAAATATTAACCCCAACTCCTAAAAATTGGAAAATATAAAATAAAATGTTAAAAAAAACCTCCAAACTAAAAATCATGAGTTTTTACTTGTTAAAATGAGATTTATGAATTTTTTAGTGCTTGTTGCCTTTAGTTCAGAAATTTCAAACTACTTGTAAAGAAATTAACATATCTTTTGCATAACTCGATGAAATAGGATGAAAACAATTACATTAGAAAATAGATTCAAAATAATTTCACCTCCAATTAAAGACAAGTGGGTTTTCTATCCGTACATGGCTGTACAATGGCCTGCAATAGAGAAGAACACTTGAAATGACAATAAATCAGTGTTATTCTTTATTCATTTTCATCCTCAAACCCACCATTCTGCTTTAAAACAATGAAAATGGCCTTTTTGAAGGATTTTAAACTTCCTCACACACTCAAAATAACATAACCACCTTTTAAACTCCCTATGACCTTTGAACTTCCTCATTTTTTCCTTTTTTGCATTTTTGCATTGACAATATTGCAACATTTGGGCAATTTTTACAATATTTTAAAGATAAACCTATAACAACCTACTAGGGCCTAATACATATTAAATATGGCCTCTTGGACCATTTTACAACCTTAGACCATAAAATTTGAATCAAAATCAAAATTTGCCTCATGGAGGCATGAAGTCTGTTTGGTGCTCCTACACCATACTCTCGGCCAAATGAATTTACAAGCCCTCTTGGATTGAGGGTAGTAACAGGTACTCATTCTATGAATGATTCTCCTTGTATTCTTCTACAATCTACCTCATTTCTCTATCCTCTTGATCAACCTTCACTTGATTTTCCTTTTCCTCTTTCCTTCTTTCTCTCTTTTACCTCTTGCTTCTTCCTTTTTGAACCTTTAGCCTATAGGTACCTTTTCAAAAAATCCTTCTTCTCTCAAGAAAGTCCCTTTAACTTTGCTTCCTCTTGTATTATTTTCCTCACCTAGGTCTCTTCTCTCTCCCTCTACCTAGTCTTTTGGCAACCAGGTTCTCTCTTCAACTTGTAAAAATACAACACACAAACACATACTTCCAACTCACTTTTCTGAGACCTTCTAAGCTCTAATACCTATTGATGTAGTAAAAAGGTTCACACAACTCAACTTTCCAAGAACTTGGCATAAATCAGATCACAAAATTGAAAAAAATCTCTTTTGAGGTAATCTCAATTCCATTATCTTAAACAATAAGGCCACTATGGCACCAAATGGCTTATAACACAAAACCAAATCTTAAGCAGACTTCAATAAGGTTGATCCAAGCTACACAACATCATTCAATCACCTAGAACATCAACAACAAATTTTTTAGGACCATTCACTGACACCACTATGCCATGGTTGTAGACCTATAATGGTTGCCATATTTTGATCTAGAGCTTCTACCAAAACCGTTTTCACCTTTTTGGATACCCATTATCCTATTCTCAAACATATATCAAAATCAATATGAGGTTCTTTGGACCAAAACCCTCAAAATCAGATTTTCTCGCTTAGACAATGTGGCCATTTAGGTCATTTTCAAAAAAAATCCCACTCCAATGTTATGATCAGGTCTCAAATAGGTTGTTTACACAAATTTAGGTGGGAGAAGCAATGACAACTCACCCAACAACAAAAACTCAAGTTTGAGGCAACTTTTAGGCTTGCACAAAGGAGGGTTATTGAAAATATGACTTCCACAACCTACCAAACCTTTCTAGTGGCTCAAACACACCAAAATTGGTCTTCCCGTTCTTATTGCTTCATATTCCATGGGTTTCCACTTAGTTTTCACAAAACTCTAGCATCTAGGCTCTTCAAATGGCAAAAATCAAGGCTAGGACAGCCTAGGGCCTCCTTGAAACCTTGTCAAATATTAACCCCAACTCCTAAAAACTGGAAAATATTAAAGAAAATGTTAAAATAGACCTCAAAATCAATAGTCATGAGTTTTCAATTCTGAAAATGAGAGTTATGCATTTTTTAGTGCTTGCTGCCCCTCGTTCAGAATTTTCAAACTGCCTATAAAGAAATTAACATATCTTTATCATAACTCAATTAAATTGGATGAAACCAATTGAATTAGAAACTAGATTCAAAATAATTTCAGCTTCAATCAAAGATAAGTGGTTTTCCTATCCATACATGTTTGTACAATGGCCTGCAACAGTGAAGAACACTTGAAATGACAATAAATCAGTGTTATTCTTTATTCATTTTCATCCTCAAACCAATCAATATACTTTACAATGATACAAATGGAATTTTAAAAGGATTTTAAACTTCCTCACATGATAAAAATAATATAACCAACTTTTAAACTCCCTATGACCTTTGACCTTCCTCATTTTTTCCTTTTTTGCATTGACAATATTACAACATTTTGGCAATTTTTACAATATTTGAAAGATAAACCTATAAAAACCTACTAGGGCCTAATAAATATTAAATATGGCCTCTTGGACCCTTTTAAAACCTTATAAAATAAAATTTGAATCAAAATCAAAAGTTTCCTCATGGAGGCATGAAGTCTATTTGGTGCTCCTGCGCCAACATGGCATCAAATGCTCTATAGGAGGACACAGTTTGCATGGGGGCAGGTGATGTTGGCCTCATTGTATCATGACATGAATGAATTTTTCTATTGTGATGGAAGAGCGATGAGGATAGGAGTTACCTTATTGCATATTTGGGCTTTGGAGTAGATTGTTGTGCTTCATTTGATTGTTCTGATGACCGATGCAGAGCTAGATGACCTTGTGGTTTGGAGGTACATAGGTGCCATTACCTTATGGAACACTATGTAGCTTGAGCTACCATACTAGCATTGATCACTTGATGATATGATAGTATTCATATGGTGGACCTGGCTTTAGATGCCAGCGTGGTATGATGATGCACAATAACTTTTCTTCACTAGACAAACCCAATATATGTAGGGTCATGAGCATATGATTATTGAGAGATACCTGCCACACAAGGTGGCCAAGCAGTTTGGAGAGTAGTAGGATAGGCTAGACGATGCATACAAGGCCTTTTTTCCCACATCAACTCGAGAGGTACCCACATGGGGACCTACGATTCCAACTCCTTAGGTGGTTGAGGACTTTCAACAGTAGGTTGCTCAGCCATGGGCTTATGATTAGGGATAGGTGGACACTCGAACAATGCCTGCATATGATGCATGGTTTACAACCCCTCATAGGTTGATAGATCCAATGAGTGCTCCTCCACAAGGGAGACCTAGAGGGAGTGGAGTGGGAAGAGGCAGGGGACAGGATGGCCAGGATGACTAGCATGGGTAGATTTTGAGGGCACCACCAGTGGATCATCAACCTCCACAACAACCTCCTATTCAGAAGTAGCCTATGCAGCGGAAACTAGTGCAACCACCACCACTGGATCCTCAGGATTTGTACATTCAGCAGTAGCAGCAACAACAACAGGTGCAGGTCATTATAGGTGAGGGGGATCAGGCCTACCAATATATTTTGGCTATTAATACAAAGAGGGATCAGACATGGAAGTGGGTATAGGCCATGATTGTCAAGAGCGATCAGAAGATTAGTCACTACCAACAATTGGAGGCAATGACAATGGATACATAGGGTAGGAATGTATCTTCTAGGCTATATAAAGAGGCTATGACTTCGGCAACCTATTATAGGATGCACTATCACATAGATGTTTCATAGGCACTTAGACAACCCGACTACTCACAAAGGAGTGATGCATAGCCCAAGGTTGAGGATTATCCAGAGAGACAGGCCAAAGAGGGGAGCAACCATCAGGGCTAGCTTGATTGTATAGACACTTTTTGATTTGTTTCTCGATTCTTTACATAGATATACATTCATGGGATCATTTTTTATAGACTCATGGATATTGTATTTATGATTGATATACATACACTGATTCAAGTATTGTACAATGAAATTCATTCACATATATATATATGATACAGATATAGATTCGATATGATGCATTCATATTATATCATGCTTATGATTGTATGGATGCATTTTGATATGATGTGACATGCTTGTATTTTATCATGTACGGATGCACTTTATGCTTATGTGATGATGTGTGATGTAATGCTATGGATGGATGTAATGTTAAATATTTTTTAGTATCTTTTCATGATATGCTATGTTATTGATGATATGATATGTAGATGTTATTCTATTATTATGTATTCAAATGTTTTGGATGCATTTCTTTTTATGTATTTTTTATGCAGTTTTATGATGATGAGATGTATGTGATCCAATGATTTAAGATACTTAGAATAAAAAATCTATGTTGTTCATCACAACTTAATGATGATGTAGGATGTATGCATTATGATATGATATGATTATGAGATGTATGCATGATGATGATTTGTGGATGTAGGATGGATGCATTGATGATGTTTTTGTTGACTATTATGATACCAGGTTAGTGTGGAGAGAAGATAGAAGAAATAAGATGAATGATCATTGATTTTGATGATTCCTTCAAAATATACAAGTCTATGGGCCACCAAGACTTTATTAGAGATGGTGATAAGAAATGCATGATGGTTATTTTCTCAAATCTTGGGATTGGGATTTTTCATCATTCCTTATTGTTTGGTATAACATATAAACACGATGCATCAAGCTATTGATAAATAGGAAGCCATTGTATCTAGTGTAATGGAATTTAACTATGGAAATAGATTGGATAGTTCTTGTTCACATCTTGACATATGAAAACCTCATTATAATGTAATTTAGAAGCTTAGACTATATTGAACCAAAGCATACACAATACTCAACAACGTACTCCAAACAACCTTCGTACACACAACTAAGCAAGTATGCACCAAGATTATTTTACAAGAGTATCCACAAGCATAGAAAATGAAAGATAATGATCGATGCCCCATTCCTTTCTCTCTAAATCATTTTGATAGACATCATTGAGAGGTCCTCAAAATGGGTCATTAAGATAAATCACAAGAAAAGACCAGAGACAAATAGTTAGTACTATCTATATCTCTTGCCAATTTAAATATAGCTAAGGTGATTTTTGATGCTGATGTCCATTGTAGGAAGGATAAATCCTAGGAAATGTTGATCAGAGGGTTGTTTGATGTTAGGATGATGATGAGATATATGATAATTTGTTAATATAAACTTCACTTATGCACTTACCCATGATCTAGACTTTAGATTTTGACAGTTAGGTTCTCACTTTATGACTTAATATACTTGCTTTCTATTTTCTTTGCCAAAGGTTGAAGGTGACAATCGATTTAATATGGGTGAAAGAGTTTATTGTGGATGAAAGCAAAATAGGATGGATTTTGGGATTTTTTTGGAATATTTCAATGTTTTTGGTATTTTGAAAATGTTTTGAGGCTATTTTTGGTCTTTTTGAAATTTTATACGAATTTTTATGTTTTCAAATTATTTGAGGTTGTTTAAGGTTTTATCTAAGATATTTGAGGTTGTTTAGGTCTTTTGAATGTTTTCCAATGTTTTTGTGTTTTAAATTTTTGAATATTTTTGGATTTTAATTGAGATTTTCAATTTTTTGGGGTTTTCCTAAGTTTTCAAATGTTTTGGAATTTTCTGAGAGTTTCGACCAAGAACCTAACCTAAAAGACCTATCCTAGTGGCCTCGAGGCTAATCAAAGATTAGCCTTTCCTACGTTATACACGTAGAGAACACGTAGTTTGAATGACTTGACTTATTGAAAGATAGAGATATTAACAGATTATAAACCCCTAATCCTATTTCATCTATGTGCTAGAAAGGGTCAATCTCATGATCTTTGGCTGCCCACTCATCTAAATTTACATTTTCTATAGGGGTGTTTTGGTCCAAGGTCATGGCTTGCTCCTCCAATATAGGGGTGACATAGAGGTTAGCATTTATAGGACTCGAGACATATGGCTCAATATGGTTTTTGGCTAGAGGCTCAGACTTTATGGTTACTTTTGTACCATATCTTGTTCTAAAAAATAGATGAGACCAATTGAAAGATAAAAACCCACCCAACTTAGCTGTAAAATATCTTTAGAGACAAATAGCAAAATGGGATGGAAGGTCAATAACATGAATATCCTGAGGAATTGAAAAACTTTGGGATGCATGCAAAGTAAGGGCTAAATTCTTGATCACATCAGCAGTTTTAACAACAAACCCATCCAACTAGACAACCCCTTTCTGGGAATTAGGATCATAAACTAATCCTAACTTGTCAACTCGATTCTTAGGCATTACTAATCTACTCACACCAGAATCAATCATGCAATTATGTACTATCTTATCTTCAATAATTAAGCTCAAATAAAATGGAGGAGGCTTTACCTCTTGGGTTTTCTATTCACTCTTAACCTTTGGTTTGTTTGCAAGCATAGCTCCATCATTTACTTGATTAGCACCATAAAAAGAGTAAGTTCAGCCAAGGCATCCTACAACAAACCTTTCTGACCCAGAATATGCAATGCAATAAAAACTAACATATTGACAATAGATTTCTTTAGATTTTCAATGACATTGAATGAAATAAGACTCACATTTTTTTATCCTTTAGTAGCAGTAGCATCATCTCCTTTTTGTAAAGGTTGTGATTGCATCTTAAACTGATCCTTCCCAGTTACTGCTTGTCCTCTTTTCAAAATTTTCACTTTAGGTTGGGCTATAGAAACAACATGGGATGAAAAAATAGTTGATTTATCATTGGTAGGCTATTGCTGAACATTTTCAGCTTGCCACCCCAAATCCATAGCTCTCTTTTTCGATCTGGTATTGGATGATATGGGTGAATTTTTCTGATTTGGGTCATTCATCCCACAAAACTCAGAACTCTACCAATTTGGCAAAGCAACTTCAAAAATTTCTTGCTGCTCTTGATTCTAACTTGGAACACTCTCTGAATCAACATAGTTGTTCTGGACCATTAAGGCTTGATTTATTATGTTGTTCATGCATGTTGATTTGTTATGAGGTAGATTGCATAGATAACACTAGTCGCAATCTTGGGTAATATTATTTTGCAGTACAAGTTCTTTTGATGAAATGGAAACATTCGAGTTGTAGGGATGCAAAGGTCTAGGATTGAAGCTTCATCTCTGGCCTTGATAGTCATTATGGAAAGTTGGCTTATTCTATGGATTTTACTGGTATGAGGTTTGATAAGGCTTATGTTCTTGGCCAACCTACTTTTTGATGTTCACTAATTCATTCCCAACAATCTTCAATATGTTCTTAATCTCTTGGAGTTCCTGGGATTGGGTTGGAACAATGATTTCTTGAGTTGCATCTTGATAACCTATTGCTGGAATAGGTGGAACAACAACTAAGGGTGGTAAAGATATAGGAATAGGCAATTGGATTTCAGGAAATAAAGGCATAGGAGACCTAGGGGCAATCTCTCTAGCTTGAATTAGAATTTTTTTTTCTATAATAGCGATGTCAAAAGCATTAGGGAGCGTGAACCCACCCATAGATTGGATCATTACTAAAATATTGCTAATCAAAGCTTTTAAGAAAAATATAAAAGCATGTTGAGGTGTTGGTTTTACTATTAAAGGAATCCTATCCAAGGTCCTTTAGAATCGGAAGTTGAAATTTTCCATGTGCTGGTGTGGCGCTCTCTTGATTGTGCTCAATTGTTTTAATAGGGATAGATGTTCTGACTTGTGTTTAAAATGCTAGTGTAAGCCATCACCCAATGCATCCCACATTGTGATGGAATTCACCACAAGGCCTTTCCCTTAAGTGACACATCCAAGAGCCTTAGTGCTACATTCTCCTACGTGATGTTGTGTACTGAGCACAAAGTGGACACATCTCAAATGTGTTCAATAGGCGTGGTGTGATCTTCCATAGTAAAATATGACAAACTCCTAAGGGTTGCAACTAGAATATCATTGTGTTGGGAAATATTTAATGGTTTTCCCTTGTTAAAGGGTGCAAACACGTAATTTATTTCCATCGGCAGTGCTTGAGCTATAGGAACAGGACTTCCTGGCACCCGAACTATAGGACTAAAAATTGGGGGTGTGGATTTTGACCTCCCAAGTGTACTGAATAATTTATTTGTTGCTCTGCCTCTACTTTGTGGTGGGGACAACTACAGATACTTAAATAGGGGAAAACTTGATCTTGTCTAAATTATTTTAATGTGCATGTTTCACTAAATCTGCATACAAAATTTGAAACAAAGTCACCAAGTATATGTAAAAAACCTCCATAAAAGGATGAATAAAAACTATTGCATACACCAAACAACAATTTAGAAATTGAAACTTCTCTAAAATCAAATTTTTAGAGTCCCACCGAGCATGCCAAAAATGTTATCAATCGGATATGCTTCCTATGTTAAGCTCACAAAAGAGCTAGCTATCTACTAAAACATGGAAACCATCTTCAGATGTGGGTGATCTTTGTGAAGAGAAAAACTCCAAAGTGAGCTAGTTCTTCAAATGAAATTTTCTACTCTAAATGATTTTTTGAGGTAAAGGGAAGAAGGATAAACTAGAATTAAAACTCTAACATAAGACGATTTCTAGAACTTAATGAAATTTTGACACCATGACTCACAACCATTTCTTTAAAATAATATCTCTCACAACCTCAATGGCACATATTTTCATCAATAGTTTGTATGAAGATCTATAAACTAAATACAACATACAACCTAAAACTATACAATTTTGGACATAGATTCACAACAACAAGACATAAAAGGACTTGAATTTGAATAAAAAAGACATCAAATTGCTATTGTAAAATGATACACAAATGAGAAGAACTTTGTTGCTTTATTAAAACTGAAAGAGTGTCCAGTACAAGATATGAGTACAAATTCTTACAAAACTCTCTGTAAGTGAACAAGAGAGAGAGAAGCAATAATTTGAAGTGAGAATAAACTAATTATTCCTCCAAAATATATCTCTACAAAACTCAATTTCTGAGCTCCAGAGAAAAGCTGAGAAAAAGCCTCTAAAACTACTCCATACTGAGCAATAAAAGCATAAATTTCCCACTTTTTGCATTTCCATCCAGAAAAGCTTCCAAAATTAGGCTCAATCTTCTTTAAAATTTGAAACCACATCTTGTCTTAATCCCACTCTTCACAAATTCACCCAATTTTTCTTTCATTAAAACAATTGCTAAAAATAGCGAACAATTAAAGTAATTTATAAAAACATTGCATAGTCTTTGCTTTACAATATTTGAAGTTTAAAAATAGACTTATCTTCTCAATTTTCCCTACTTTTTTGCAATTAATAATTTTTAGAAAAATTCTTTGCAAAAAGACAATCTTTGATATCCCTATTACATTTTATTTTTCTAAAAAAAAATCATAAAATATTTACAATGCATCTATTATTGATTTCTAGAAAATCAATAAAATTGATAATACCTAAGGCCCAAGATATTTTAATTTTTCCATAAAGCATAGACACTCAATTAAATAAAAACCCTAAGGAATTTTTTACTTATGAAATGCAAGTTAAAAGCCTAAGTTAAAAGACTTAGGCAAACGACATCAAAAGAAACCCTAAAAGGGTCGTCCTAGTCTTGTAAAGGCTTAACACCATGGTATTAGTTTGGAGCATTAAAAATTAAAACATTGAGATAAAATACATGGCTTGAATTAGGGCAATAAAGTAAACTCTAAAACAAAACAACAAACCCTGACCAATTGGCTCATTCTCACTTTGCACTTTGGAGAAAACATGCTCTGCTGGTAAAAGGCACCACCACCAAGGACAAATAGGTTTTGAGCAACTCTCGAGTTTGATCCTTTATTATTTTTTTGCTTCTTGGTTGATTCTTCTTAGAATATTGTTGGGAGAGTGAAAGGTAAGTTTTCTTCTTGGCATCAAACTATATTTTTGAGCCTTTAAGACACGAAATCCACCTTTTCTGATGCATATTTATATTGTTTCATTTTCCTGTTGATTTCCTCTTGCTTTGAGGTATCCATTGTTGGAGTTAGCTCAATCATTAGAAAGCCTTTGTTTATAAAAAAAAATGGCAGAAAATTTGAGATAAGACTTCCATTTATCGAACCCTGTATTGTTGTTTTTCCTTCTGCGGTAATAAAATCGACTTGAGCTCAAAAAATACAAGAGAATGAATGTAGTTTTTTCCTTTATGCTCCATGAATTCGATTGACTCAACAAATAGAATAAGAAACTTTGTATTCCAAGGCTGCGACCTGGTCTCTTTATTTTACTTCCTGAGTACTCTTCACTAGTTGTGCAATATGTTGGGCTACGGTTTAGAAACCCATGGCTTCCACTGTGACATATGAACATTGATTCAATACTTTACTCTCTATCATGTTGATAGGAAATGGGTTTTCTCCATTTTTGGTTGTGGCCATGGACTATAAACTCTCTACTCTTTTACAATATGGGTTTTTGTATTGGTATGCATTTGTCATTTTGAGGTGAAAACCCCAAGTGGGTATTCTATATTTAAGAGAAAAATTGCTCCTCAAGCTATGGCCATAGACTTTATTTCTTCATTTTTAAAAGCTTCTCTGTATATTCGAGCTTCATAAACTTTCATTTTGTTTTAATAAAAAAACCAGATGGGTTCTGAAGCTTTTGTAAAGAAAGACAATTATGCCAAAATACCCACCTCATTTAATGAACACATTTGTTTTATTATTTCATTCAAAGGGCGGAAACTTAAAAAATTTTACTGGAATACTCCCCTTGGTGACTTAAAACACAAAAATTGATATGGGTTTTGGTAGTTTGTGAAAGAAAAATAGTTCTGTCTCTAAGGCATGTAATCATAGAATGAAACTTTTACATTGTATCTCCTTGAAATATGAAAGACTACTTTCTCCTTTTGCACTTTCATTCTTGCAAAAAAAACTTAAAAAAAATACAAACTTCACCATGATGTTGCTGAAGGTGCTCAAAATTATTCCATTTACAGTTTGATTTGTGGGTTTCATATGTATGCCTGTTCACTATCTTTAAGTAATGAAAACACCTTCTACACCAGTAAATGAACATCTTGAAAAAAAAAAAAATATGAACAAAGAATCATAAGGTAGCAAAAAAGCACTCAATTTTGATAGTCTTAAAAGCTCTTCAATATTGAAATTGATGCATTTCATTTGGTTATGTATTTTAATTGAGCTCTTTGTTCACTCATAATCTTTATTTTATTGCTTTTTGGACTTGATTGTTATGAGTGGCCAATGGTCTTAATACTTTCATAGTTGATAAATTTTCACTCCTTAATCTTGATCATAATTGGATTTGGCTTCTCTAGTAATGAGAACTTGAATCTCCTCCATCTTCTTGTATTGTTTATTAATGTTCTCACTATTGTATTTGACTACAAATTCTGATGAATTTTTGGTGACAGATTGACAAAATATTGTTGACTTATCGACAAAACATTGATTTCAATTTCGTCATTAGATTTTTGTCGCTTTAATGACCCATTTTTTACGTCGAAACAAAGACCCAACATTTTCAGTTAGTGCCATGGAAAATGTTGGTTGTTTCCATCACAAAATTAACATAACTTTGTCCATTTTTTGACGAAAATTATGCCACAATTTTTTTCTAATTTGTCAGGGTATGTTCGTTGAAATTGTGACAAAACCATGTTTATTTTATGACAAACATTGGAGAAAACCATCATTTCCATTATCAAGAAAATTGTGTCGTGTGTACAACAACCTCGTTGCACATTTTTGTGGTTCATCGGGCTATGATTGTCAAAATTGCGATGAAACCCTACAATTTTTTTATAAAAAATTATTCATTCAAACATCTTCCCTCCCTAACATGATTATGACAATTTTCAAAGCCTATTGTGCACCAAATTCAATAGCTATACAAGAACCCTCTTGTTGGAAAAAGGTTTTCTCAAATCCCAACCCTTCCCCTGCAAAAAAAAGTCTTGTAGGTGGACCTACTACCACTGAATTCTCTCTTGTTACTACATTGAAGAGGAGGAAGTTCAAGTACTAAGTATTGAAAACAAAAAGGTGTCCAACAAGGTGTTATTACTCCATCCTCTATAGGAAAATAGATCCACAAGAATAACAAGGGTTGTTTTCTACACAATAATCCTAAAATGTTGACATTTCTAGCAATAATGATGACAAACTCCATGAAGATCCAACGTGTATGATGTTGCTTGCTTCTTGTTTTGACAAGGGAACAGTCATGATCCTTTCAAATTATATGGCTACTTTTTAGAATTGAATACTTTATAGCTCACTATATATGAATCTATGCTTTATTGTCTTTCCTTTCTCTAGTACTTAGGTAGATCTACTTTTAGAAACCTCTAAAAAATCTCAGATATTTTTCCTTTTTCTTTTCTCAAAGTAGCTGAATTCTTGAAGCTAGCTACACAAGCTAAAGCGAGGTGACAAATAACTAGAATGTTTTTATTTTTTATTTATGTTAGTGACCCCAAAATAAAATATTCCAACTTCACATGCACTAAATAATTTTATATATACAAATGGTTTATGGAGCTTTTCAGTTGGAATCAAATGTTCACATCAACCCATTCAAATCCTACAATCAAAGTTCAAACAAACAAAAATGGGTGCAAATACTTGGCTACAACTTTGCAACATGAAAGAAAAACTAGTTCTAATAAAAAATAGATGATAAACCCTCAACCATATTTACTTTACTCACAAACAAAAGTTTGTACTCAGAGATCATACAATAACATTAGAAGATCTAGTAAAAATTAATTTCCATAATTATTGTGTATGAATCTTCGAAGATCAAATCTTCCAATAAATTTAATTTTCCTTATCTTTTTAATGATATTAACTTTCCATCAAATATTTTTCTTCAAACCTATGATGTAAGCTTTACATTGAAAAAATATAATGTCATTACTCTATAGTAAATGATGCTTTTAAAGAAAATCTATTGCAAATATTTAAGCTACTTGATAAGTAAGACTTTTTCCACCATCAGTAGGCATCAAAACAAATACATCATGTCCACTCATTGTTGTGTTGATCACTTCTCTTTGATTTGGTTGAAAAGAATGATTGCCAAAAAAATTTCTATTGTTTACCTGAAACGAGCTATCACAGTGTCAAAAAAATTATCATTACCCAATAAACTTGCCATGATATATTATAAACTACCAAATACCTCTATCTCTTGGGTCCAAGGAAAGTCTTTTCTGATCCACTTCTTATCACCAGACCCTTCTGTGTAGTTCACTTCAGTGAACTTGGGTATGCACTCTTCTCTCCCAATATGTTGTAATTGGGTTCTTTTATTATCAAAAATCTCATATGAAGCACAAGAAGTAGGTAATCTACATGAACCTATAGCTTCCCCAAATGACTACCTGTGATTCTTGATCTCTGATTCAAAAATTTCATGACTAGAGCTAGAAGTATTGTGATTTTTCCTTACAAAAGATGAACTAAAAATAGTCTCATGTGTTCTTCCTCCCTGACCATTGACCTTTTGATTATGTGTAGTTACAAAATAAATGGTTGAAGGTTCTCTGAAAGATCAACTTGCAGGTTCTACAGAAGCTGAAGAATAAAATTCACGCTTCTTACCATCTAAAGGAGGGCACTGAAATTGCTTCTCTAGATAGTGAACTTTCTTGCTCAAGTGAGATCTACATATTAAAGTACTTATAGTAACATTAGACATCATCCATAATTAATTATACTATAGCATTATAAATCATTAGAAAATTCAAAGTTAACTCTCTTCACTAATCATTCTAGATGAAGCTTTTCAGATTTTTGAGGACTGAGTTTAGCAATATTATCAAGTAGCTCATTTGATATTGAGATTAGCTGATCTTTCAGCTCCTACAAATGTATTTTTGCTTCCATACAATGAGCCACCTAAAGCTTGGAAATATAAGAGCTCTAATGGAAATAAACTAATTAAATGACAACAAAAAAGCAAAATCTGCATACTAATGATGAGAAATCAGTTTTACCAGAACACCATGATCACAAATATAGTTTGTCTAATTTCATAATGAGATTTCAGGCATACAAGTTCCTTTAAAAAGTGGTTTTTTATAAGTAGGAGCTACTTTGCAGCTTGTACTTGAAAATTTCAAAATTGAAGCCTCTGGTGTGACAGTTGATTGGTAATGATTGGATACAACTTGATCAGTATCAATGCTCTATAGTTAAACAAGAAAATTAGTAGGTACACATAACAAGATACTTAAGTATCCTAAATAATATCCCATCATTTCCACCAAAGGAATTAAACAATCAATGTAAGAGTCATTCTTGCTATCAAGTGAAATAGTGAAATTGACTTTGTGAGTTGTTGTTGATCAAATTGGTGTATTTGTGATTCTTCAAAAATATTAATCTTGTTAGATGCCTCTAAAATATTGGATAAGAATTTGGAGTAATTGGTGAGTCTTGGTGTCTTGTGACAGGAGGTGATTATGCTGAAAGTTGAGTGAATTTTGGCTTGAAAAGCCTATGAAACTTCTTAGTTTGAGTTTGGGGTCTAAAGTACCCTTGTGAATGATTGGAGTTGGTGGTAGCTTATAAGAACCAAATGTGTGAACAATGGGTCTTGGATACATATAGTGAGTAAATAGCTTATAAGAACAATGGTAAAAGACCCAATAATGAAGACTTGGGCAAAAACTGCCATAGAAATTGCTAGATACATCTCACATGACCTGCAATAATGCAAGTCCCAAAGCATATGGGCATAGTGTTGAAAACCCACACATGGAAACGAGGGACCCAAATTTGTGTCTTAAGGTTGTGAAATCCCTACAAAAACCTGCATTAACCAATCAAAAAGTAAAAAATTGTCTACTAATTTGAAAGGATTAATCACAAAACCGGTTTTAATAGTTGAGATAGGTGTGAATGAAAAATGGAAGACATATTGTAAAATTTCAAATATGTGAAGATCTCCTTGGGAAAAAATCTAATCGTAACCTTCTTCTCTCATAGTAGAATAAAGTAAAATATGTTCTTAACATTTTACAAGCAAAAGTTAGTTTAAAGACAACATACAAGTATGTTGATTCCATCATTAAACTGCACACCAAGCTCATGAATCAGAACAAGTATTATTCCCACAACATATGAAGCCCACATGATTACAATTGAGTTAAAATAGAAATTAAATCCACAACTAATGATTACCAAACAATACATTCTATTTTTTGTCAGTTGTGTGTGTGAGAGAGTGAGTGTGTGTGTGTGAGAGAGAGAGGGTAACATATGAGATGTCTTAAAAATTAAAATAAGTACAAATGGTAACAAATTGAAGCAAAGAGAACTAATGAAAATCACATAAGCTTAAAAGTGCAGCATAATGAAGTATTGAAAAGTGCATTACCTTATTGAGCTTCTCTTTATTTTGAGAATAGTTTAATAATCTCTACTTAATAGGGCCAACCACATGATGGTGGAAGCTCATTTGGCCCCTCCCCCCCCCTCTCACCCCCTCACATCACTCTCAATTCCCCATACCCGATCATATAACATTAATCATTCTTCATCCACTAATAAAATATAACATTCATTCATTTATCCATTAATAACATATAACATTCATTCATTAACATATAACATTTATTTTTTCAATTTTTACATATTCTAAAAAATATGGTTGTCATAATATGATTACAATCACTTTTTTTTGTTTCTTTTTTGCAGCTTAAAAAAGAAGTGGAGTATCATTTTCTAGATCATTTTTCCCCCCTTTAGTTGTCCTACCCTTTGCTTATGATCTCAATGTATTCCTAGTCATGTACTCACAACATGAAGGCCATTGCAAGGGGGGGTCTTGTGCAATAACAAAGAAATGTTTTTGAAAAGTTAAGCAGCATTTACAGGGCACGTACCCTTTACACAATGAGCTGCGAGGGCCAAGAAGGACAAGAAAGGTTTTGAAAGGACCAGGAACCTTTTATAGAGCTAAGACATCACTAGTGAACACACTGCAGAGACACAACAGAACCTAAGAAAAATTGGTCATCAGATAACCAAGAGTGACAACACACTTATAACCAATAGTAGTCTGAAGCCTAAGACCAGCTAAATAACTCATTCCTGGTACAAGAGCCAAGATCAATAGAACCCTTAGGACAAACAATAGTCCTATGATAGAAACAGTAAAGGCCTTGAGCCAAAAAAAATCCATAACACAATAGTTACAAAAAGACTGCTAGAGGCAAAGCCACTAGCCATCTGCAGTAGATGGACTACAACCAACCTTCCACAAACCTATAATAGACGAACTACAACAGAACTTCCAGAAACACAAATAAGAGCCAAGAGAAACACCAAATCCACCTCAATAGGACCAAGCCACACCCCACCCACATCAGAAGTTCTGCAACTAATCTTCTGCTAATCACCCATGAAGGCAACCCTCACAGCAGCCCCTATCTCCACCTCAATAGGTGATAGGAAGAGTGAGTAAAATTTTAAGTACCAAGGCAACCATTCTAGCACCCCCAACACACTCCACCTCAATAGAAGAGTTTGAAGGCAAACCATAGCCAAAGACCACAACAACCCCATACAACAACCACAAACTCCAACAATTGAACCAAACTCCACCTTTATAGGAGAAGGCTCATCCTCTCCAAGTCCACAACCTCCACCACGAATAGGAGCAAAATCCACCTCTAAAGGAGCCAAAAAATGTGGACTCAAAAGGAGAAAAAGACTTTCAGCTAGAACCCCTGCCTCCACCTCAATAGGAAGAACACAAGGAACCAGAAAGAAAGTGAGAATAGAACCAGCATCAGCAATGCTCTTATGCCTCAACCCCACCAGGGTTGTGAGAGAGAGAAAAACTCCCAGAGGAGCACAAAAGTTGCTCCCCATCAAATAAAATTGCAGCAAGAAACCAACATCTCCAACCCACCAGCCCAGGCCAAAATGCACCACATAGGCAGTAGACCCCCAGAAGCACAAAACCCACAACGAACCATTCCTCCAAAAGCACAAACCCCACCACATATAACAAGACTACAACAAGGGACTAGTAGTACAATAACACCAACACTGACCAATCTGCACAACACAAGGTACAACAACCTCAGGCAACAACCAAGCTAGCCAAACAAGCCAACTGCCATTCACAAACACAGGCAAAGATTCAAACCATAACCAGACCCCCAAAGAGTCTGAGTGACCACCACCTCTATCGTAGCCAAATTTTCATCTAAAAACGTTGCAGACAACTTTCATAACCCAAAGCAGCAAAGGAGACCATTGAAAAGTAGCACCTCCATAAACCATCCAAACCACATAACCAAGATGAAAATAAATAGTGCCAAGCACGGACACCCACATCACCGAAAGAAAAATAGCAGCTTCAGCAACCTAGAAAGGAATATGCAAATACAATGATTTAGCATATTCCAACACCGAAGTGACCTCAACACACAGGCCACCTGACAACCAATACCTGAGGAGAAAGAGATCCACAGGACAAAACAAGAGAAGATAACAGTCAAGGAAGTCCTGAAGAACCAAAGCCATAAAAATGGGTCCAGGAGAGGCTCCAACAAAACATCACCAGACCAAGAGGCCTCCAAACCCATATAGACAGACTCCAAATAGGGAGAAGTCTATGACCCCCCGAAAAATAGAGGATGCCAACACTGCAACAAAAAGAGGGATCTCAATGAGTAGAAAACTACTCACCATATGTGTGGCAGGAAGCACAACGATGCCTAGGCCAGCGACAACCCATGCCCAAAGGGCACACCACACCCCATCCCTCCCAAAAGCAGGAGCCACCACAAGCAGTTGATTGAAAACACCAGAGAGGTCGCAAGGGATAGAAAACCTTCCCCAACGAACACCCACCACCCAACCATAATAACAAAGAAATGTTAAATTGATATGTTTTATTATTATTGTTACAAGTATTTCATTAATTAAAAGAACATTAGAGTGGTGATCTTGACTTGATGGGGCCACACCATGTTCTTGATCTTATCTTATAGCATCATGCTCAACATGTTGAACACCCTCTAAATCCTCTGGAGTTGAAACATGAAAGGTTACATTAATTAATACACCAATTGCAATTAAATATATTTAAAAGAACATTAGAGTGGTTCTCTTTACCTGATGGGGCCACATCATGTTCCTGATCTTGTCTAGCCTAATCATGCTCAACATGTTGATTACAATCTACATGCTCTAAAGTTGAAACATGAAAGGTTACATTAATTAATACACCAGTTGAAATTAAATATGTTTAATTGTATTAATCCATACTGTGTTTGGTATAGTACATGAATACATCCAGTACTGGGATGCACACCATGACCTTCATTTGCAGGTTGTGCTCCACCCTCACCAAACTGCATTCCAATGTCATGTGTAGTATTATCATTGCTTGACCATTTAAAAAAAATAGGCACATGATTACTTTATGGTGGAAATTAATATTGAATAGATTGCACAAGTATTTGATTTTAAATAAACTTCTTTGAGTTTATTTACCTACATGTTGGATGCATTGGAAGCTTGTGTTTTCCTATTCAAGAGTCTTAGGCATTCAGCCATGACTCCATAGCCTTGCTGGAAGGAAATATTTAGGTCCTCTTCTATGGGCACTTTGTTGAATTCAGAGCCCTTCATTTTTGCATAAGATCATGAATTTTGCTTCTATGGTATGATAAAACCAAAATTGTTTGCAATTTATTATTTGGATGCAATATTTAATTTATTGATACTTATTATTCATGTGGCTGATTTCATATGGCCACCAGAGCCAAGTTTGTGTTGCCTATGTTTTTCTAGTCTTGCCTTTGTTTCCTTCGATGTATCAGGCAACCTATGAAAAGTTTGAAATACGTTAGATTAGTAAAAATAAAGATTAATTAGTATATAATTACATTGTTGATAGTATCACATAACTTCCTTGGCCCGGTAGTGTCTTTCCCTTTTTATTTTCATCCTTCTCCTTTCCATCCAACACTAGGTCCTTCCACTCCCTCTCTAGAATCATTGATGAGAATAATTATTTGATTGATATGAAGAAGAAGGTAGAGAACAGAAGGAATTAATTTGATTAAATAAAACATAGTTTTAGCCCTCTGATCGTTAAAGGTGATGGTCAACTCAAGGATGTGGATAAATTGAGAAATGAATTTGATCAAATGGCTACACAATGTTTGACACATATACACGGTGATGGTTATATCTATCTAGAAAAATTTCATGCTTTGCTTGATGGAATTACTACATTGGATAATGATTATACAAAGTTCATTGTAGATACCAGAAACTTGCTTGATAGTAGATGGAAAAGCCACTTGTCAAACTTAATTGTTGCACAAGAATACACTTGGCTGAATGATTTAACCATAAGAAAGTGGTAGGAGAAATACCTCGATTTAGATGAAGATTAATCACTATCAGTGATGATCATCATAAAGTAAAATATTTGCACAGGTCTTTGGTGACTCGGGCTTTTACTCAAAGATTAACAAAATTTTCATGTGTTAGTTGTTAATTGTTTCAGTTATATTTTACATGTTAGTTAAGTTTTGTTATCAAAAGTCATGTCTTTTGGTCTGAAGCTTGTTTCCTCTCCTATAAATAAGAGAGACCAAGACCAAGAAAAACTTATTAAGATAGGAGTAGATAGAAGAAGTAGGAGAATAGGGATTGATACAATGTTTACATCATAAAGGACCAAGATGCATGTGTAAATTTTTTGATGAAGTTAATGAAAAATCTCTAATTCAGTGTCTCTATGTTGGTATCAATTGTTTGTTAAGTTAATTGAAGATATCTCCAGATTGTCTCCATATTTAATATTACTCTGTTGTTTAAATTGATATATCAAGAATATTTTCAGTTTATCAGTGCAAATTTGTTGTATCTGTGTGGCATATTGAATTGGGTCTTTCAAGTAAAGCTTAAAATCCTCTTGATTATTCACAACTTTGAATTATTATTTTTGATTATTAAAGAAGAATCTGATAATTACACCCTTTCCTATTTATACAAGTTATAAACATAAAATTTCCAAACAATTAGAATTATTGATAGTTATAAGTCACTTAACTCTGATTTCTATTTGACTCCATATACCCAATAGAGCACTGGTCCATCACATTCCATCATTTTTATTTCATTCATTTTATCTTTTACATCTATTAACTAAAAATATTAGAGTTTACATCTGTTAACTGAACATATTACGATTAACTTTGATATTGCTTATACAATCTATGCCAAAATAATAATTCATTTAATCACTCCCACTTGCCATTGTGGATAAATTGTTTTAGCGAATAAACATGAAAAATCAAGTCTGCTTCATTCATATAGGTGTGCCCACCTAGGTCTAGCAACACCTAAAGAGAAGAAGGTCTAAACCATTTGGCCTTATATCTTACCCTGAAACGTACCAAGAGTTTGGCAACCTCTTGAGTTATTTAACCTATGTTTTTGAGAGCTAACAATATGGATGAATGCAATAGGATATTTCACGAAGCATTGGATATAGTCAAAGTAGAAGGGATACTACTAGATGGAGCATGCAAACATATGAAATTGATGATAAAACTCAAATATGAAGCCTCAAATGCAGTGCATGATGCGGATACCCATACCTTGGAGGAGTATAGAAAACATCTCTTAGTGGCTAAGACAATGTTAGGAGAAAATGAAGTATTTTATAAGTTTAATTAAGATCAGTGGTTTAATTATTTGCCAAAAGACAATCTGAAGAGACAACTTTGTTGGGTATTCTTCTTATATATATGAAATTCGAATTGTAATATTTAATCATCAAAACTTTTTAATATTTTAATACTTTTCAGCAGTGGAAGACTTATTTTCTAGAGTAATACAATACCAGTACTTTTCTATTTGTGTGGAAGATTCTTTCATTTGGACTAGTTCTCTATTGTTTCTTTTCAAGAAATTGAAGGCAATGTAAAATGTATTCTAATTAATCTCCATGACCATATTATAATTACCTCTCACTTTCCTCAATCTACCTTTTCCCATTAGGTACTCCCCTTCGAATTTGTTAATGGAGTTGGGATCCCAAATGTGATCTACATGGATCTTTGTTGTGGACTTAGGAAGATATTAAGTAATGTACACCATGGTCTGGTATACCATATACCCCTCCACCATAAAGCCCTCATGATGTGCTCTTTTTCTAACAAAATCCTTCAAAAATTTCAAGTGCCTCTCAACCATCCACATTGACCTTGTGTGTATAGGTCCACACAATTCAATCTCCTCAACTTGGTGTATGAGATAGTGTTCTTGTGCACTGAAAAATATCGAAGGTAGACACTTTTTCATTTCACGCATTAGACGAGGAATTTTTCTCCTCCAATAATTTATATCTTCTTTATGGATTTATTTAGATGACAACCATGCACAAGTGATTCAAGGCACAAATATATTAACGAGATTTAACAAAAATATACAATATATTACATAACAAGTAAAACAAATGGAAAATATAAGATCTATACAATGAATTGAACAAATATCGCTACTTACCTCATGTATTTTCAAAGATCATATATAACTTATTTGACATTGTTGTCGAAGTTTTCTGGGAGAGATAGAGGTAGAACATACTGCAACAATCATAAAATGATCTTTTCATTATTTTTCCAAAACTAGTAAACATAATACACTGAAAAGTACATGCAGTATACAAATATATATAAAATAAACTAGAATAATTACCTTAATGAGGGTATGCCAATCATGCATTTTCATACTTGGCCCAAATTCACCTTTCTTTGTTATGATATTGTTTATGTCTGCAAAAAATCTTGTGGGAAATCAAATTTTCCGTATGACTTCTTTTATAGCATTGCTTTGCTGCTCTAGTAATAACCAAGGAAGGGTTCTTATATTAATTTTTTCTCCATCACTATTTAATTGAATGGAATTTTTTATTGCATGATTGGCTTCCTGAATGTCACTACAGAATTTGCCAATTTTTTCTTTGCCATGCCCTCCATCCAATATTTTCCATAACATTTATGTTATATTCTTTCTGATATGCATTGTATCAAACAAATGCACAATTTTAAGTTTCTCATAGTAGGGAAACCTACTAAATTATCTGGGATAAATTTTCAGTCCTTGTGGAAGCTGACCATTAATGCCTTGACGACCTTCATGAAGCATATAAGTTAAACAAATTAACAACGACAATCATTGTCAATTACAACATGAGTAAACAAAACACAATATAAAAATATAAATTCCAAACATATCATATATGATAGATAAACAATTTGATCCAATGTATAACCTTAACGATTAATTCTATTATATTCCAACTTCCATAGGCAAGGTGTCATTCTTCGTGGTTTTGATGTAGTCTCTTTTTTCCCATTGAAAAGATGTTTTTCAGTAGTTCAATACTTATGATTTTTGTGGAGGAAGTGTCTATCCTCATCAAACACCTACTTTCCTAAACTTGTTGAATGATGAGATTTCATCTTTGGACCACAAACTAGACATGTAAATTTTCCCTTTGTTTGAAGACTTGCAAGATCATATATAATTGGACTAAATATGCTAATTTTTATAATTATATATAATGAATAGATTATTTTAAAAAAATGCATGATATCTACTTCATAAAATTAAATATTGTTAAAGTGCAATCGAATGTTATAACATACCACAAAAATGTGTTAGCCCTGGGGCATCATGAATTTTCCATACAAGCATTGCATGGAATTGAAATTGTCTTTGTCCTATTGGTCTAGAGACTTAATACATAGTGATTCCATTCCATAACTTTAGTACCTCATCGATAAGAGGCTCAATATATACATTCATATCTTTAACTTGGTACTTACCTAGTTGAATGAACATAAAATTTACATAATTATTATAGCCATTTTACTGCAATATAAATTAATTAATGTACATGACTATTAAATAAAAAATATATAAGTCATTATGCAAAAAATAAGACAAATGAGATGCTACTACGTTAAAGAAAATTGATGTAAACAAATACCTAGAACAATCATTTCCAACATTATGTGCTCCCTCTTTATTGACATCCATGGAGGAAAGTTATTATTGATAACAAAAACAGGCCACACTGAGTAAATAAATTTCAACTCTCCAAATGGATTGACACCATCTACTACCAATGAAAGCCTAATATTATGAGGTTCTTCTTTAAAGTGTGGCCATTTTTTCCTCCATGTCCCTCTATTCAAAACCATCCATAGGCATTCGAAGAATGTCATCTCCACTTCTATTTCATGCATGGTAATCCATAAATTATGCTAAACTTTCACACCTAAATAATCATTACATATGTGGAATAATGGGAATATAATGAAGAACCTTGTGAGGCACCATTTTTGTTAGTTGATCTGTTTGATATCTATTGATATGACATTTTAGGTATTTTGTTGCAAATTCTTGTTCTTTATGATATATAATATGATCATTGGGACATGCATCTATTGCTTGATACTCCATTCTAATATCTTTCATAATGGAAGATCAATCTTGATATGAGCAAGGTAAAATATTTGATGGTGGTAACAAAAATCCACCTATCAATCTACAACAATTTTTTTTTTATTAATATAAAGAATATTAATGGTACATATTTCATCCTTTATTTACTAGTGATGAACTAACAATAAAAATAGATGAAAAAAGATGACATATATGACATACCTTAACATCCATGAGATTGCTATGTTGGATAAACCATTCATAACCTTCAAGTTCACCAACAACAATACAACAGAGAGAAGAGTTGTTTGGGAGCCTTCATAAAGGGGCTCATATTCCTTTTCAAGTAGAGGTAAATCATGAACATCATCAAAATCATCTTGATCATCATGATCAGCTATGCCACTAAATGAGTCATGGATCAATGTATTTGTACCATCATCTTCGAATGTGTTTTCTGAGGCATGATCATCTTCTTCCATAGGATCATTAACTTCATCTTCAATATTCACAGCTCCATGTTCCTCTACTTGCAAAACCACATTCTTCGGGTTGTGATAATCCATATCATGTGCCCTAGGGCACCCCACCTTTATAATATTGATCAACACAAATAAACCATGATCATGATCAAGTGATTTTTTTAATATATAAAAAATGTTAAAATGATATAAACATTTACAAATTCAATCAATATAAAGACATATAATGAACAAATTACCAATGGATGATAATCATACCCCCCTTCAATGTGACCATGCTGCCTACAATGTTTCTTAGCTATTGTGATTAAAATTCTTCTCATCTTTAAGCCCTTACAATTATTGCAAGGATAATAAAATTTCCCATCACCTTTCTTTTCAATCTAGCCCATAGTCTAACAAGTGTCTCTTCATTTTGTTCTGCACTAATATTATCTGACATGATTTTTCTTTACTAAGCTTGAATATTTAGATCTTCAAAAAATACAAAACTCACACTTCAATAATTTTTAATCGTAGACAGGTAAAAAAATCTAATAATTTAGATATTTTGCACCAAAAAAAATTGGCCTATAACCTCCACAAACTATCACAAATATAGAAAATTCGCAAGTATAGAAAATTTGCAAGTATAGAAAAACAGTGTCATAAGTATATATAAATTGTCGAACCCACTTTTATTTATTAAAACACATTCGTCGAAACCCCAATGAATGCTAACCATATACCCATCAGCCAACAAATTAAGGAGGCAAACCATATGTCATCCCACAAATTGATGGAAGGGGATGGTTGACTTTAAGTGTATGTCGAAATAGCGATGAAAATCATGGAGGGTTGCAATTTCGACAAACGTCGGGCATAATTTTTTTTTTTTAAATAAAATTTCACATTAAATATATAGGTACCCAATGATACATCTAATTATACATATTTTGTCGAAAAGTTTCATTGTATTTTGTAGTCAAATGATTTAGTGTTTGTTGATGAGGAATTATGTATGCATGTTCACTATCACTCAGTTAAAACCCTTGAGCAATTTATTCTTCATGATTTTCATTCTCATAAATTTTGAGCTTGGATGTCCTGAATGGTGAATTACTTGGGCCTTTGTAGATTCACAATGTACTCCTTCAGATTTAGCTCCACTTTTAGCAGTAATGAATGTATCATTTCAAATCCCCTCATTAAATTTTAAGGGGCAGAATGTTGAGCTCAACCCTTATGGGAGTCCATTTTACACCACATGCTTAATGATATTCAGAATAGATCAGCAACATGGATTTTCCTATACCTATACAAGAAACAAAGAGTGTTAGCATAAAAAAAACCATAGTACCTCTGTGAAACTTCATTTCAGGCTCTCATTATTGTACTCTTCATTTTAGTTGATTCAATGCATTGTAAGTAATGAATTATATCTCTTTCCATAGAGCATATAGTGTCCCATATCTAGAGCTCTAATAGTCCCCTTTACATGATGCAGGTTTACTCCAAAGCGGTAGGAAGGACGAGGCTGCATTAAAACAACCAACTAAAGAAACAAACAAACAATTATGGATATGCCATGTGTTATCCGCTTTCCTCTCTTTTACCTTCAGTTGTATAATTCACTTCTTATAATGTATTATTTTGGCTACCTCCACGGCTTGTGTGGAAAATTTATTTTCTCTTCTTATTTCCATTTTGAAAAGAAATGCATCACAATACAATCTTGTACAATCATTTGTATTTGTAAAACAAATAAAATATTGTAATTGTGAACCCCAATTTTATACCTACACAAACATAGCAAACAAGCACAATATTAGATCATATGCAAGCAAGAAACAAGGATTCCCCATGAAATCCATTTACAAAGCTCAAAATAGGAAAATTTGAAGAACAACATGAAATATAAATGAAATCATAATTTAAACAAAGAAAACTCTTGATCCCATGGGGGAGTTGGTGCCAATTGGAATGTCAAAATCAGCCCTTTCCCAGCTCCTTTGTAAGCTTTGATGATTTGATCCACTTGATGGTTGAATTCCTGCATAACCTAGCTAAGAACTTGATATAGAAAGATGAAAAATGGCTATGCTTGAAGATGGATTTGAGTATAATAAGTTTACTCAAATTGTGGATGATTGAATGAGAGGAAGAGTCTCTCATTTATAGATTTCCAAAATGGAAGAGAGTGAAAATAAGAAATGTGGGATCATTCAACATCCAATGGCCAAGTGCCACTTGTCAAGATGTGAATGGTTGAAGATTGGGCACATTTTGATCAATGTGCAAGTTTGAATTTTGAATTTGATGAAGTGAGATTTTTAGGGGGGATGAAAGAAATGGATTTAATGTCACTTGGCTCAAGGCCAAGGACATGTAAGAGATATTAAATGCCTTGTTGGAAGGACCAAGCCCATTTGAATTTGAATTCAAATTTGAGGGAATATTCCCTTTTTATGCCATGTTGAGAGAAAATAGAGATTTAATAAATCAAAGTAATTGATTTATTGTGCAAGTTGCATTCTCTAGAGGATGTGACATAGATTAAGATTAAATTAATCAAAGCTTAATTAATTTAATGAAGAATTATGAGATGTGACAATTTAGACTTAAATTTATCAATTGATTTAAATCAAATAGAGAGGAAGGGTTTTAATTACATAAATGATTTTGATTTATTTAACTAAAGGGGATAATGTTATAGATTAAATAAAATAATGTTTAATTTATTCAATTTAATAAGAGGAGTTTAGAGATTTAATTTAAATAAAATAAATTATTTAAATGATGAAAGATAGAGGATCAATTAAATTAAATTGATTATTTAATCAACAGGGGAGAAAGAGCTAATTAAATAAATAATGATTTATCTAATTAAGAGATGAAAAGTGATGATAAGTTGAGAGTATGATTCAGGAAGAAATGGTGTTAGTAAATCAGGATCCAGTGTGTCAGATCGAATTGTATATTTTCCATGTCCATAGTAATGTGAATAAACATGGTAAAATAAATGAAAGCAGTGACTATGCTTAATCATTTATGCATTCTCTTTTATATTTCATTTATACTGCAAGGCATTGAATAATAACTCTAAAATTGTGTTCACATTACACAATTACAATCCAAAATTGAACCTTGGAAAAATTTAATAAAAATAACAGCTTAAGAAATGTAGGAATTAACTAAAAATTTCACTTTAAAATGAATCAAAACTAAATTAGCTCTACCAATTGAGTTGTAGTGAAAATTTGGCAATAAATATGGAGCCCAAATGGCAGGAAGATGTCAAGTTTCTTCCACTATTGGAGTGATGATGAGGTGGGGGCCATCCATAGGTAGGGTCCCACACGAGGATTTCCACATGGGATCATGAACTTAGCCAGTTTTCAAATGTTAATTGCTTTCAGGTGATGTAACCGCAGGTTTTGAGTGCAGAATTCAGCATTTGTTAGGCTATGAAATGGCATCTGTGAGGGTATGGAGACCCGCAAATGGGGTTTTGCAAACCCCATTGACACTTCATTGTTCATTTCTACTCGAGAAAGACTTTGAAGACTTAAAAATGGGGGGTGGATGGGGTGGAAGCCGTAGTCATTTTAGTAGGTCAAACATTGTTCCAAACTAAATGCCTCAATCTTAGAACCTAGAGATTCAATGCTATTCATATTTCAAACCCTAAGCAAAGAACCCCTTAATAAATTTGAACCTTTGAAGTCACATGGTGGATCTAGGTGCTTGCCTTGATCAAACAAAGAAATGAAAACAACAATCCTCACATTTGAATCCTCTTATGCTCGCACAAGCTTGTCCTCCTCTCTCAAATTCAAATTTCATAGGCAAAAATGACAGTTGGGCATCAATGTATTTATAGACAATATGCCATTAAATCACACATTTAATTGTAGGTATGGTGGACCTTGGGTAGGTAATATGCCAAAACCCGTTCCCTCTTGGGCACCTAGTAAAGGCTTAGGCGGTGAAGGAGGATGTGGGACCCACCATGTGGACAGATGCTAAGGATCGTCCCACCACTTAGTGGTGAAATACAAGTGGCAATTTGCATAAGGTGACCTGTAGTTGCGGGCCTGCAAAGCTTGATGGGCACAATGGAAAATGAAGGACAGAAACCCATAAGCCAAGTTCCGTAGGAGTCCAAGACTTAGTGAATTTTGGGGTAAGTGATTTTAGTCAATGGGAATTGGATGACCTTAATGCATGTGACCAATTTGGGCTCAAAAATAGTGGCACACAAAATGAGGCAAAATTAAAATAACCCAGTGAGAGAAAAACAGAAAGAGGGGGTCCTTGGTCCTAATGGGGTGTGTGTGCAATAGGTAAAACAAATGGCGACTCTGTTGGGAGAATTATCCCGAGCATTGTAAGGGTAAGGATTCATTTGGAACCCAAAATATCTGGTTTCATAGACAAAAAGAAAGCTTCCACAAACAAACTAAGAGCTTAAAGGAGGAAAAAATCCTTAGTTGAAGCAAATCACATAATATCTTAAGAGTGTACAGTGAGTTCATTTCCCTCCCTTGGAAACTATAGAGGATAGTGGTCAATTAGTCAAAGAAAACTATGTAGGCTATCTAACCCCAAAAGTAACCTGTGCATTGCTCCGCTGTCAATCAGGCATCCATAGCCCCAATGAAGTTGTCGTTGTGATCCTCACAAAAATTACTCTACTACTAGTCGAGCATCCATAGCCTCAACAGAGTTTCTCACACACCTAGACAGTTGCCTATTTTTTTTTCTTTCTTTTATATTTTCCTTTTTATACTTTTTTTGCTCAAGTGCATCAGCAATGAAGCTCATAGTGGGTTTGGAGATCACAATGGTCACTAGAGAAGATTTAAGATTTTTCACTTGCTGATGTGTCATGATGACTATCATATAGCTCATCGAGAGTATTTAAAGTGTATATCATGTGTAATCTGAGATAAATGTGGTAGGATTCAATCAAGGGTTCCATCCTAGGTCCATCTAGAGTTCAAGTGAGGAAACCCATATCACAGAAGTGGATAGATATTCATGGTAACTCATCAAGACTTATCCAAAGAACACAAAGAAATGTGCAATAGAGTAGGCCCTCTAACAAGGTCGAGCACAACCACCACAATGAAACCAAACAACACCCTCAACAAAATGAAAGATGAGAAAACACACAAAAGTGAAGCAAAAGCAAAACAAAGGAGAAAACCTACTCTAACTATATACAAAGAGGTGAGCTAAAGAAATGAAATAGTGCTTGAGGTACTACCCATTGATTGGCACTAGGACATCCTCTCTAGTTAGTTTCTTAAGGAAAAATGAATTATCTCCTAAAATCTCAGAAATCTGAAAGGGGCCAAGCCAGAGCTTGTTGAATTTTTCATGTCCCCCTTTCTTATCATGGGCCTTGTCCCAAAATAGGTCTAAATAAAAAATCTAAAGGCCTTAACTTTGTCTTGATGGTCAAACCATCTCTTAACTACACCTTGATGTTTGGAAAATTTTATATTGTTTGGGTACAAACTTCTTCCAAATGGAGGAGCTCAACTAAGTGAGCCTCATTACATTCTCCCTCCTCATAATATGTGTTGATGAATTTAAGTGTAGGGATCTTGAGGTGAACAAGGAAAAGGGGATCTAAGCCATAAATGAGGTGGAATGGTGAACTGCCTAGGGAAGCCTTAAATGATGAGTGTGATTTTCCCATAGATTTGGTTCTTGTTCATGGATTTGGTTAGACCATTCCCTTGGGGATAATAATTGGATAAAAATTTGAGGACAATCCCATAGTCAAATGACCAACTAGAAAACTTAAGGGAAGTGAATGCAGGGCCATTATCATAAACTAGGAAAAGGGACAACCAAAATGATTTATAATAAAAATTTCTAGAAAATTAGTAACTACTTTAGTTGTACATTGCCTACAAGAAATCACTTCTTTCCATCTAATACAATAATCAAAAGTGGTCAGAATGTACTTGTGGCCTGTAGAATATGGTCGGCTTATCGAACCGATGAAGTTGAGTCCCCACTCAGCAAAAGGCCTTACCTCAACAACTAGTTGTAGCGGAATAACAATGTGCCTCTCCCTACAAGTAGCAGTCTGGAAAATATGACATGATCGCACATAGTTGTATGTGTCTTTGAATAGCATCGACTAAAATTACCCGACCTTGAGGATCTTATGGGTTATTGAAGGGCCAGGTCCATGGCCAGTTCCAAACTTATTATGAAACTCTTTCAACACTTGGGTTGCTTCTTCTTTTACTAGGCATCTGAGATAAACTCCCTCATGATTCATCTTGTACTATATATATCCTTGTAGAATATAGCTATTACTTTTCAATCTTAAATCACATTTTTGTACTCCTTACAACCATGATGGACACTTTTTATTTAGAAAGTAATATACTATGTGATCATACCATTCATCTGGGGAAACATCCTCCAAATGGTATTATTGCACTATGAGATAGGGTTTAGTTTTTGCCATTGTACGAGTAAGGGCTTGTCCTAAGACCAAATTCATAAGTCGAATCTCCCTGTCATACTCTTGTAGTAGTGTGACCCATTTTTCTCTTCTTTCTCCTAGTTCATTCTACATCAACAAGGTCTTAACAATTGGGTCTAGGACAATGGTGAAAACTTTATTTCTTAGGATGTAGTGTCTAATTTTTTTGACTCCATGCACTAGGGTATATGATTTTTTTTCAACATTATGGTAACACGATTCAACATATTTTAATGGAGAACTCATGAAAGAAATAGGGTTCTCATTCCCTTCATCATCCTTTTGTGTTAACATGTTGGTGCACAAATGATCTGAAGTAAAAGAGTAGATGCAGAAAGGCTTCAAGTAATCAAGGTTGACTAACACTAGAGCATCTGCAATAACTCTCTTAATTTCCTTGAAATATTGTTTGGCTTCCTGTGCCCATTCCACTTGGGCATCTTGTTTGAGCATGGAATTAAGTGGCTTGATTATTTCTGCAAAGCCTATGATAAACTTCTTCATGAAATTAATCTTCCCAAAGAAAGACTTCATTTCATTTTTGCTTCTAAGAGGCTGAATTTTTAATATAGCCTATATCTACTTTAGGTCTATGGAGATTCCCTATTTTGAAATTGCATGTCCTAAGAGATTTCCTTTGGTTACTCCAAAGATACATTTCTTCAGATTTAGCGAGATGTCAAACTCTCTGCACTTATAGAATATGTTGCATAAGTCAGAGACATGGTCTCCTCTTTTTCTTGAGGACATAATAAGGTCATCCATGTATATGATGATGCATTTCACAATGATGTCTTTAAAATCTATGTCCATGGCATGCTAGAATGTGGACCTTGCATTGATTAGACTAAACAAAATTCATTTGTATGTAAATATTCCCCATTTTATGGTGAATGTTGTTTTATGTCTATCTTCATATTTCTCTATTACCTGGTTATATCCTAAGTATCCATCTAGAAACGACATCATTTGCGATCCATTTTTAATTTGTAGAACTTCATTTAATGAGGGCACTAGATAGTTTTCCTTCTCAAAAGCTTGGTTTAGATTCCTAAAATCCATGCACAACCTGATTTCCCCATTCTTCTTTCTGACCGAGACCAAGTTGGCCACTCACGTGGAGTGTTGGAAAAGAAAGATAATATTGGCTGAAAGAAAATTCTATACTTCCTTGGAAATAATAGGTTCCAACAGTGTATTGGTAGGATGTTAACATTGTTTGAAGGGTCTCACATCTAGCCTAAGGGGGATGGTATGAGTGATGATTGAAGTATCATATGTTTTTAGGTCTCCATACCCCCAAGAAATTACATCATGATAAGTGTGCATGGCATCGAAAATTCCTTGTCTTTCCTATAGGGTACACACCTTACCAATGAAAAAAAAATTAACCTCCTCTGCAGTACCCATATTGTGAGCATCACACTAATTATCTATTGACTCCTTCTTAGTTATTTGATCACAATCCTTGATGTGATCTAAATCAAATATTCTTTCTAGATGAACCATGCCTCTGGGTATTGTTTTGGTCTATAAATTGATTACCCCTTTAATATCGAGCTCAACTTCCTTGAGCTTAACTTCATCAATGATTTGTGATGAAAATACATCTAAACTGGTGATGAAATTAAGGATGTGCTTTTCATTGTTGAACACTTGAAAATGAGTGGCATTGGCAAGCACTGATGGGGTAGAAGTGACCTCTACAATTAATTTCTTTAATCCAATCAGTGACAAAGGCTTAAGGGTGTTAGCTGCTTGGGCCAAGGCATCCACGGTTTGATTCTTTCTGTGGGGAATGAGTTGGATATCAAATGCATCTAGCCCTTCTATGAGATCCCATACTCTATGCCTATAGTTGGATAGCCTTTTATCATAGCACAAGTATAACTTCCTAACTTGTTTGATGACCAATTCAATATCACCAAAGACTTGCATCATTTTGACTTTCTTTCTTAATGGCATGAGTAATCAATGAACTAAAGATTCATATTTAGCTACATTATTGGTGCAATAGAATTGTAATCTATGGGTAGAAAAATATGACTTACCCATAGGAATGATAAGATCAAAGCCTACTCCCACTCCTTTCTTGGATTTGGAACCATCAAAATGTAATGTACAAAACTTGGAGGGAACCTTTCCTTTGAAGCTGATGGAGAAGATATCTTCTCTTGGTTTCACTTTTGTCTCTATACCCTTAGGTGGTTGCTTATTCACAGGCTGTCTTTGATCTTGTTTCCTTTCCATTCCTCTCTTTGGGCTAATTTTCCTTTTGATATGTTCTACTATAGTTTGACATAGGTAGTATTCAAATTTAGAATGAGCCGCATTGTGCACGCTACACAAACTAGGTAGTAATAATTATTTGAAATCCATCCTAGCTCCTAGTCTGAGCTAGTCTTGTGCACACTTTTG
This sequence comes from Sequoiadendron giganteum, assembly GCA_007115665.2. Lineage (NCBI taxonomy): Eukaryota > Viridiplantae > Streptophyta > Pinopsida > Cupressales > Cupressaceae > Sequoiadendron > Sequoiadendron giganteum. The sequence continues at coordinate 322,217,562 of CM021103.1, forward strand.
CATGAATTCCTGGAAGCCATCGAGCAACCTACGATTGTCATATTCCTAAGATTCTTTATCTTCATACTCAATCAACACTTTAGTGTTGTTAGGAAGATGGGTCAAATTGGTAGGGGCACTAAATAGCACAAGGACCTCTTTGACCCCTTATTCTTCTTCATCTTGGTAGGAAATAGGATAATACTTTCCTAGCTCTATCTCTACAAACAATACCTCATTGGTATTATTTTACTCCATGATCATGAACTTCACATGAGGCTCACACTCAATGCGGATTTGGTTTAGCAGTCCCTTCCAAGAAAACCATAGATGTGAATAATCTATTGCAGTATAACCATTCAAAGCTCAGGTGAAGTCCCTTCCCAATATTATGTCGTAGGTGTCAAGAATATCGACCACCTAGATATCAATCACTTGTTGCAACCTTGGTTTAGCTACAGTTTTCATAGGGATCCTATTCATTTCCCCCATGATTCTCACCTTGGTCTTGTCTAGTTGAGTGACCTTGTGTCTGGAGGGTGTTGGGGTAATTCCCAACGCTTGGCATAATACAAACAACATGAGATTGGTAGAGGCCCCTGAATCTAGCAAGCAATTGTGCAGATTTTTTCCAAATATTCGCATTCTCATCAGGAAAGGAGGAGTCTTCAATTTCCCTTGAAACAACCCCATGGAAACATCAACTTGGGCCACCTAATTCTTTTCCTTATCACTGTATTTATCCCTTATTTTCACTTGACCTTGCTCTTTGTTTGGTGGTTTGTCCAATGATTGAATTTTACTAGTTTTCTGGTTTGGGGGTTGGTTGGGTTTCTTTCCTATGATTTCCCTAATCACAGGCTCATTATTAGAGGTATCAAATGAAACTCTCTTTGTAGGTACCTCTTGAATTGGTTTTGAGGGAGCATTTCCATTCAATGATCGTAAGAAGGCATTTTTGACAACTGACACCCTTAAAAATTCGAAGGTTGATAGACTTAATTTGAATTTATTTAACTCCTCTACTACATACTCCCCCATTTGCTCGACCTCTATCTTAGAGAAAGTGTGCTTGGAAAAATTGGCAAATTGGTTTTGAGTTGCATTGGGCTTCCTATTTCTATTGAAATATTAGACAGGAACTCCACGATAGGTCGGATTATTGTTGGCATTGGGATCAAGTAGGGTACTAAAACTATTAGGTGGGGTAGTGGTCAAAAAGGGACCACCAACTTGCCTATTTCTTAAGTTGTAAGGAGTTTCTCTTTGGTGGAACATGTGAACTTAATCCTCACATGGCTCTTCCTCATCTACATGGCCATTATCTAATGAATCAAAGATATGAGATAAAAAGTTCTCGATACTTACCTCTTTTGACTCTCCTTCCTTGGTTGCAACCTCATTCATTGTGACTTCCTTCTCAAGTGAGTTTCTTTCAATTTGTCAGAAGGGATCTTGGTTGACCACTAGTATCGAGGAATCAGATGGCTCTGATGAGACAATATCTCATTAACTTGAGCCATCAACAACATTTTGGACTTCCACTTGAAATATTTTTATAGCGGTTTGGAACTCCTAGAAGTCCAACTTAAAAAATTTTCATCTTGTGAATTTGACACCATATGGATAAAGTAACCTCAACCAATTAAACCCCACTTGTTGATTTTTTTGTGCATCTCAGATGGTCAAGAGGTGTGGGAACACCTTTGTGATGTCCTCCTCTCAAAATTCTTCCCTAAGTTATGACCTCTTTCATAATTTTTTCCAGAAGACGTACCAGAGTCACGATTCTCTCAATTCAGGTTGGCTTGACTGCTCCTTTAAGAATCTTGTAGTTGATTGTTTTGGTCCCTTATATGGTTCATCTTGGTGATTATATTCTTTACTAATTCAATTAGCTCATCGATCTGATCCTTATCTGCATTATTCTGCTGAGGCATTCAAGTTTGGAGGAAAATGAGTTGTGAAAAGGTTGGTTTTGTTGGGTAGCTAGGAATTCTAAATTTTTTAGGTATGAAGGAACTTGAGGTTGTTGAGAATAAGTCTACTATTGTGGAGAATACAAATATCTTGGCACTCATGGGGTCTAATTTATTGGTTGTCCTAGGTGTGGCACGATCGACAATTGTGGCATTGGATTCATCAATGGGGTATGGTGTGCTAAATCCTGGGAAAGTCCATGAATTTGAGAAGGATTGGTGGTAGGCCCTAATGAAGGAAAAGGATGTACAATGTGTTGCCCCAATTACTTACTTTCTTTTATTTCCTTAGCATAAGCATCCACCAATCTTGCTAGTGGTTGGTGCATCTCTTTGACCAAGGTGGATGTGAGGTTATCCAAAAAAATCATAATATACTTCCCTTGTTGAGGGATCATCAACTATGCAGGGTGGCTTAAATTTCATGTATGCCTTGTGAAACCTATTGTTGAATGCATTGATAGGCTCATTGACTTATCTTCTTACTAAAATTAATTTCTAGTACAAATCAGTGGGAATAACCAGAACCTTGAACTTTTACAGAAAAGTATTCTTCATGAGGTCCCAAGAGGTAATGGGGCTTGTAGTTAAATGGATGTACCAATAGAAAGCCTCATCCCCCAAGGAATAAGGGAAGATTCTACAAGTAACATCCTTTTGTTCAATTTTCACGTCTTTCAACAACATCTAGAAGATCTTGATGTGTTCTTTTATTGTTTGTTGTGGATCATTTAGATGATACTTCAAGCAAAAGCCTTTTGGATTATTTGGCATATCATGATAGTCATTGAAGGAAAAAGGTGATGGGTTGTTTCCCAACTAATCCATTTGGGGATGTGGAGGTAGTAATGGTTGTGCTAAAATAGATTGAGGTTGAAGTGGGGAAGTGCCTTGTGAATGGGGTGTGGGGATGAGGACAACAATTTGGATGTGGGAGATGAATGGAGAAAATTTTGTTTTAGATGAAGGGTAAGATGGAGATGGAGGGGATGGAGGTATAATAGGTGGAGTTGAAGCTGATGCTTCCCATTTCTTGGCTCTTCTAGCCCTAGTAGGGGCCCTTAACTCTTGGAATTATCCCTTATTTAGTGTGGACCTAAGTACTCTATGAAATCTTTGAGGGGAGAAGGACCCAATTCAATCTAGCTTAGCCTAGTTGCCCTCCTTCTAGCGCCAATTTTGTTCATGGGTGTTTTTGCACTTTCTCAACACAAAAAAATACAAGTATGTTATATCTCTTGAAAGGTGAAAGTATACAACTAGGTTTTAGAAGGTCACCCAAAGGTCTCTCGGGTGTCAGGTCATGACTTGCAAAATAGCTCAGTTGTTGATTTGATTTGCTGGTAATCACAAAGGGAATTTATGGTTTACTAAGCATGGGGATATGGGTATGCAAATGGAGTCTTAAAAATTCTCAAAATGAGTGAACAATTGCAGCAAGTTCAGAACAAAAAGCTAAAAATCCTTCTTACTCATCAAGTTTGAGTTTATAATGATGCTGGAACTTTTTTTTTACTTCAAATCTTAAAGAAATGGAAATAGGGAAAAGGGGTTAGAAATCTCCCAGACTTGCAACTAATGATGAATAGTAACAATGGAGGATGCTACAGTCGACATAGTTCCTAAAACTGAGTTCCAATTAACCAAGGACAACCCATAGTCTCATAAAACTAGTGCAATATTCAAGGGGTCTTTGCAAATTTCTAGGTTGTTCATTGATCATTAAAGCATGAATAAAAATTGAAATTAAGTGCAACACTATAAATAAGCTTAGATTAATTTTACACGGCATTTTATCATCAATAAACAAAAAAAGTATGAGCTAGGAAGACATCAAAAACAATAACATACATCCACCATTAAAGTTTAGCATGAACCAATAACTAAAAATAACTTAAAAATTAGAATAACAAAGCTAAAATTCACTACTTGGAGATAGAATCATGCACACATGAGAGAAATACACAAGAAACCATCAAAACAATTATTTTCTCATATATTTTTGCAACATGTCTTTACAAAAACTCATCTCTCTTTGAAAATGAGAGGATGCCCCCATTTATATCTTTCCAAAAGTGAAATGAATGGACATGATTTAATTACAATGAATGGCTCAGATTCATTCTCACTTAGGGTATTACCTACCCCCAAATATATTGCAATATAAAATAGACCTTTTTCCCTAGTTCATCCTCTACTCTATTTTGTCTTCTAGCAACTTCTATCTTTTACAACTATTTTAACAAGTATTCATAATTAATGATGGGATTTTAAGCCTCCTTCTACACTATTGCATACTCTATAAAATTTCTAATCATGGCTAGTAGCTTCTTCTCCTCAGAGAACTCAGACTTGAGGATTTGAAAAGATATCTTCTTGAATCTTTTAGTAATTTTATCCCAGTGTTTAGTGCACTTGGGTGTAGCCTTGATAACCTATTCTGACTGAGTGAAAGCCCTTGCAGCAAATTCCATAAAATTTGGTGACAATGTGTCACCAACTCCCTACTCCATTTTCTTGTGAAATAACAGCTTGATATTTTCTGGATCTAGCTCAAAGATGGGCATCTCATAATTTTTCATCATCTTTAAACATTCTCCACCATTGGTCTTGTGTTCTACCACCAACTCATGATCAAACTCCAATTCATGCAAGCCATTTTCCAAAATCTCTTTTCGGTAATCAAGATTCATCTACCACACCTTGACTAACCAATGATCTTCTTTTGGAAGCTCTAGCTCTTTTTCCCATGTTTCTTAGGAGAGTTTAAGGATGCTCTCCAACTTTGGATAAGTGATCTGATATAGCTTAGGAAACTCCTTACAGGTGTTTATCACTTCTTCTATTTCCTTCTGCAAAATCTAAAAAAATTTGTACACCCTTTGCATGATGAATGCCTATGTCATTGTTGCACATGACCTAGTTGAGCCAAGCCAATATGCAGAGGACTTGGTCCAATTTTTCCATTTCTCCATTTTACTTATCTCCTCCCTTTAGAGAAAGGAGGGTATTATTGATTCAATTGGAGTCTCTTCTTTTGTGGAAGTCCACTATTGAATGTAAGTGGTGAGGTCCACCACTTATTCTTTGAACACTTCCTTAGTGGAATGGTCTTTCTTCATTTGTTGTATAATGGTGGAGACTAACCCCTAAAGGTCATCCATCTTCTACTCATGAGTTGCAGGACCTAGGTTGATACGAGATATGTGATAATCTTAGCCTTGAATGGTGCTCACATCCTTATCTTCTCTTAGGCTAGCTATTTGCAGTGTTCAAGACCTAGAAGCATCAACTGTGATGTGTGATTTGATTTTAGGCTTCTTATACTTATGAGTTCTTGTTTGAGCTCTAGCCAGAATGGCCTCTAATCAGGCCTTAGGATCAACGAATACAAGATATTTCTTCTTTAGTTGTTGTTCTAGTCACGTGGGCACCTTTTTTTGATGCTTTTGTGATTCATGATCACATTCCTCTTCCTTTTCTTTCTGAGGTTCATCCTCTAAATCACTAAGAGCCTTTTCATCATCCTTCTCTTCTTCATCTGAGCTTTCTTCTTGTAATATTTTCCCTTTTTCAAACTCAATAGTTACTTCATCTTCCATAGGATTATCTTCATTTGATGCTATCCCTTTATCTTTTGGATGGTTAATCTTAACATTTTCCTTGGGCTCAAAGCTCTTCTCTTTTATCTTCTCTTCTTCTTGTTTATCTTATTATTCCTCCCCTTCTGAAGGTATTTCTTCCTAACCAAGCCCTTATCTTGGCCAATTTTTTGAGGTTCTTCAATTATTTCTACATCCATATCCATGTCTATTTTCCCTTCCTCAAATCAGTTCTCAGGATGTGTCTCCTCAAATTTTTGCTCTCGGGGTAACTCCTCATTCAACTCCTAATCAGATGCTTCAACTTCATAATGTTCATCAAGCTTATCACTACCCTCATCTTCAAATGCTTGCTAACCCTCCTCATAAGAAGCTACCCTATTGATATTTAGACTCAATCCACCCTCAAGGTGCTCAAAATAATCCTCCTTATTAAAGTCCCTTGAATCCTTAGAAACATCCCTCATAGGTTCCTTAGTTTTCTCCATGCTACACCTCTCCATTTCTTCTGAAATGTGCATTTTTTCTTCCATCTTTGGTGGCTCGTTCGGTGGTGGAGGAAGTGGCAAAGTGGTAGCAAGATTGGCCATTAATTTTTGTACCTTGGGGTTGAGGATCACCCTAGAGAGCTCAATTGGTAAATTTTGCATATAGGTCGTGAAGGATTGTAGAAAAGTGGGTGGTTCCATGGTGGTCATTAGTAGAGAAGGAGGTAAAGTGGAGAGGGTAGGAGGAGAAGGTGGGAGCAAGGAGGTTGATAGTGGGGAGGTAGTGTAAGAGGCAGAGTCCAACACCATCACCGAAGTAGTGGGTGAGGTGGAGGTGAGGTTGACTGAGATGTCCATGATGAGCGATGATGAGAGAGGAAAAGATTTGGAAATGGAAGGTGGTGGATTGCCGGTAGCAATAGTATTGTGAATGAAAGTGGTAGGTGGGGGTGAGCGAGTCCGCTTGGATTGTTCCTCCTCCTCATGTTTTTTCCTTCTTCTTAGATAGTGGGCATCTCTAGAATGAATGTTCCTATTCTCTTTTCCTTCTTTGATGATTGAACCTCCATTTACTTCTTGGAGTACACCTTGTGTTTAGTCTTATGTTCAGGTGCATCCTTCCTCTTCTTGGATTGAATTATAGAAAAGGATTTGGGAGATTCACCTAATGAACTTGCAATAGCACCATTGTCACTCTTGCTTTCAACATCATCCTCAAACTCCCCATATATGAGCTCTACACCTGGTTCTTTTAGTTGATTTATTTTCTCATCCAACCATTATCTGGTTCTATGCTCAATACGATGGGTGAGGATGTCTTGGTCAACAAAATATTCCTCATTCCAATCAATGACTAGTAGTGGCATATCGGCCAAGGTATTCTACCTTTCATCTAGAATGTTATCATCCTCAACAATCTAGTCAGGCATGAGAAACTAATTTATAGAATTTACAAGTTGGGTGGTCATTCTCATGTAATACTGCATCTGGACCTCCTTGTCATTTTCACAATTCACACAAAAGTCTTCAACGTGAGGCCGGTGGGTGTGTTGTCTACCAACTTCCTTCTTCAATTTTAAATGAGGATCCACTCTTCCTCTATTTGTATGCAATTCTAGGCTATATTATGCCAGTTCTTCTCTAAGTATTAGACGTACAGGGCTTCCAGGAAAGACTACATTCCTTGCCCAAATGTGAGGGGATATGGGACCCCCGCTCGGTGCTTGTCACTTAGCAATTTATGGCCAGTCTATAGTTGTTGAGTGACCTCCAAAAAAATGATCAGGTCATTAGCATAGCATGACTATCTATAGGGTTTTCCTAAGAACCCCTCTCCTCTGATGTAGGTGAACTTGAAGAGTTGGATGAATAGATATCTAAAACCCTTAATTACTACCTTAGTGCTATGTGTTCTCTTCTTCCAAGGTCTCCCCCATGAGTCTAATAATATTCCCAATGAAAGCATCATTTACTCTTTTGTATTCTCTCTTGAAATTTTTGCATTGTAGTTGAGGGTAGCAGTCATATACTTTAAGTTCTTCCCTCTTGGTTCCTAGTGTTCATGCACATAATAATCCTTTATACGAGAATTTGACTGCTAGAAGGTAGACTAGATACAAATTCATATAGAATTTGGAGGTCTTTTTGACCAACATGAACTGATTGTGCAAATTGTTACTTATCATCTTCACCTAGTGGAACTTGGGATCTCCTTAAAGGATCTCTTACACAAAATTAAACATCCATTCTTAGAAAAAGGTGGCAGTGGGTAGGTCCATCACCCTACTCAGGAGAGTGACCAAATCATGATATTCTTCGAATAAATCACTTCTATACAATGTTTGAGGTAGCTTGCTTGCACTACCCCACTTATCCTTTAACCATACTTGATTTATTGTCCTCTTACACCCTATAGGGTCATGTTTCCACATTTTTTGGGTGTATTCATTTTCAACTTCCTCCATTACATAAAAAATTGGAATACCAAATATCCTACTGATAGATTTGAAAGATAGGCCTGTTAATAACCTTCCATCTTTATAAATTATTTTCTTGTTCCTAGCATGGTAGAATTTTTAGCAGGCCATTACCAATTCTGGGGCAACCAATGTAGGAGGAAACTTAGCTACCTTCACAAGATCACTTTCTTTTATTATTTGGGCCTCCTCAATAGTGGGTCTAACTATAATCCTCTTTCTAAACTCATCTATATTAACATGCCCTAGGTCGGTGTTGGAGATTGTGTCCCAGTTGGATGCAAGCTTGGAGGTGCACTCCACCCCATGAAACTGATACTTCATTTTCTCCTTTCCTCTTTTCCTCTATGGATTCTTGTAAGATTCTTTCCATTGTCCACTTTCTCCATGGGCTTCCCTAATGGTCCCTCAACAAATTCTATAAATCCTACACACATAGAGAAGAATAAGTGTTTTGACAAATTAAGAGGGAAAATGTTAGTAAAATCTTGCAAATTCATAATTAGTTCCATCTATATACCCTTAGAAAATCATGGCATTCATCATTGTTCACCATGTGCAACTCATTTGGGTCCTTTGTACAAGTGCAAACCTAGGGATGTAGGTTTCCCCTCGGCGGAAACCATTATAATGAAAGTCATTAAGGAACGACACGGGGAAAGGGGAAGTCCATAAATGGCTACTCGCATGAAATTTTCCACATGGTATGCTTGATAGGAAAATCCCTTGTGAAGAGGCTAGGCACATGCAAAAATATGTGGTAGGGTGCCTTATCACTTCACTCACCAAATTGGTCCTCTCTAGATTATGTGAGTGCAAGGGATGTAGGAATTGTTGAGGCCATGAATATTTTTCTGTTAAGGAGCAGCTAAGGGTGGATGATGTCTTGCATGTGGAGTTTCGCATGGCGAAACCTACATGATCATTTTCTCCCATGAATTTTCTTCTAGGTTGGAGGTGGAAGACTATAGAGTCCGATGGTGCAGAGACAACCCAATAGAGGGGCGCTAAGGATTTTCCGTTAAGGAATGACTTTGATGGGGTGGACTTATAGCCACAACAGCCCACATGGGTGAACTTGCCAAAGTGATTTGCTTAAAATTTTGGAGTTTCATGTTTTAGGACCAACTATCGTGAAGGCAGGCTCGAGGTCTACATGGCAGAAAGACATGCTTGTCTTACTATTTAGGAATGGCATTGGGGTGATGACCACCCACATAGACAGACTCACAAGAGGCATCAACATTAAGGCTTTGTGTTAATAATCTTAAGGTTTTGTTTAGAGGAAGCATAATACATGGGGCCCGCAAGACAAAGGGGAGTGGATGTTTTTTCGCTAATCAAAGGCAACAAGGATATTGCTTCACACAGACGGTGATCCACATATCTCGGCCTGCTAGAGGGTTCATGACTTGCAATTTTAATGATGAAAATGAGTTTAGCCCACAAAGATAATGGTCATATTTTCTACATAGCGGAAAGGCATTATTGATTGGACATTAAACAAGAGCGACCGGATGTTGGCGGTCCGCACGAAGCAACCAACAAAGTGATTGGGACTTATTGAAATTTTCAAGTGTATGGTGTAGTTTGCTTGTGGAAAAAATGAAGATGGAGCTTGCATGGCAGGACTACATCAAGGTTCGACCACTAATGGAATGATGATGAGGTGTGGGCCATCCGTATGTAGAGTCTCGTACGAGGATTTCCACATGGGATCATGAATTTTAGCCATTTTTCAAATATTAATTTCATTCAAGTGATATAACCATAGGATTTGAGGGTGGGAGTCATTGTTTGTTAAGTCATTAAATGGCATCTACGAGGTGATAGAGACCCGAAAATAGGGCTTCAAAAACCCCATTGACACTTCATTGTTCATTTTTACTCGACCAAGACTTTGAAGACTTAAACATGGGGCAGATGGAGTAGAGGCTGCAGCTGTTTGAGTAGGTCAAAAATTGTTACAAACCATAGGCCTCAATCTTAGAACTTAAAGATTCAATGTTATTCATATTTCAAACCCTAAACAAATAAACCCTTAATACATTTGAATCTTGGAAGTCACATGGTGGATCTAGGTGATTACCTTGATTACACAAAGAAAGGAAATCAACAATCCTTGCATTTGAATCCTCCTATGCACAGACAAGCTCGTCCTCCTCTCTCAAATTCAAATTTCACAAGTGAAAATGATAGTTGGACGTTGGCATATTTATAACAAATATGGCATTAATGCATGCATTTAATTGTAGGTATGATGGACCTTGGGTAGGTAAGATGTGAAAACTCATGCCCAATTGGGTGCCTAGTAAAGGCTTAGGTGGTGAAGGAGGATGTGGGACCCACCATGTAGGTAGACACTAAATATCAGCTGCCACTTAGCAGTGAAACACAAGCAAAAATATGCATAAGGTGACTCACAGTTGTGGGCCCACCAAGCGTGATGGGCACAACGGCAAATGAAGGACAAAAGTCTGCAAGCCAAGTTCCGTAGAAGTCTAAGACTTAGTGAATTTTGGGGTAAGTGATTTTAGTCAATGGGAATTTGATGACCTTAATGCATGTGACCAATTTGGGCTTAGAAATAGGGGCACACAAAATGAGGCAAAAGTAAAATGACCTAGCGAGAGAAAAATAGAAAGAGGGGGATCCTAGTCTGAACAGGGTGTGTGTGAAATAGGCACAATAGAGACAAAAAGAGAGACCATGTAGATTCAAACTAGACAAAATGGAATACTTGATAAAGCCAGGTAATTATATAGTTTTAGTTTTATATATTTAAATACATTTTTTGATTATACATTGATATTTCTTGTACATTAATAGTTAAAATTGATTTATTATCCTTTTTATATCCTTAAGTCGTCATCACATTGATCCAAAATTCATCACATAGTTTGACACAAAAAAGAGAGTCCATGCAGATTCAATCTAGACAACATTAATTTCACATTAATGTCCTATTAATGTCTTAGCTATGAATCTTTTGTAAAGTACAAATATTTGAATGTCATATCAATTTCATATTAATTTCACATAAAATGCATAAATTTACATGTGTAAATTAATATTTAACAATAATAGACCATAAAATACTAAAATTAATAAATTCCATGACACAATATATTAAGTCCATGAAAATTTTGAAACATATATATAGATAGATAATCCATGAAATTATACTGAAATATTGTGTACATTTATATAGTCCATGAAATAAGGAAATATGTATGTATATAGATCAAGTCCAGGGAAAATCCTAAACATGTATAAAAAGAATAAAATACAACCCATGAAATAATCTAACTCATATCATCTCTATAATCAAGAGACCTCTTCACACCATGTGGACTACCTAGATGACCTGAATCACTTTGTACAAGAGAAAGAAAGTTGAAATCAAATGTAAGATAATTAAAACTTATTTAATGAAAATTTAATTTATAATTTATCATAACATTAAATTACTATGTGAGGTTTCTCTGCATTCTTTGGTGTACCTAGACCCGTCTCTACATGCTTTGAATCAATCTACATACAAGAAAAAGAAAGTTGAAATAAGATGTAAGACAGTTAAAAATGATTTAATTTAATTTAATTTATAATTATCATATTTAAATTACTGTAAGAGGTTGTTGTTCATTCTTTGGTGTAGGACCTATCTCTACATTCTCAACTACAAGACATGTCTCTTTTGTCTCTTAAAGTTGCAACCTAGCTAAGCTGCAGAACTTAACACTTTAGAGGAACATGGAAACACTCCTAGGCTATGGGTCACCTAAAAACTTGGAGTGAATCTCTAGATAAGGCTAGATCCTAGCTAGTTATCACCTAAAAACTATTGAAATTGCAGAGGAAAAGAGAAGAAGGAAAGCTTGAAATAAAATAAAAAAACTGAAAACAAAAAGAAAAAGGGTGATACACCAAATTGACAAGGACTATGAAACTTAGATTTGCATAACACTTGTTTACAATGATAGAAACTAATTTTTCACAACCTATTACTACATGCATTTGCATAAATATTTCACAAAGAGGTCTCAATGCATAAATTTTTTAAGTGAAGGTAACCTCATAATTGAAAAGTTGCTTGCATCTTTACGAAATAGTTTGTAACCTACATAAACATACTTTTGCAGAAAGTTGTAAAAAAATGAGACAAAGTTACAAGGAAATAAGTAATACCTCAAAAATAACTTGATCAATCACTTGATAACACATGATATTGCAATAATAAGAAGGAAAAATCTCATAGTCAAAGTTATCCAAGGTCTTTTTTGTATTTCATATCCCAAAAGAGTTACAAATCATGCTCAAATTTGTGTAAGGACTACAAAAGTCACTAACTCCAAAAAAAGCATAAATAAGAACTATCTCCAAAATGAGTCAATACTAGACTATATTCAACATCTCCCTCCAAAAACCCACCAAAAAAGGTTCTAGAAACTGATTGGGGTTGGATGACCTCAAAAAGCCTAAAATATAACAACTAGATTTTCCCAAAATGAGCTCACAAAGGTGGAAAAATTCAAATTTGAATTAATCAAACCATAAGGCATAAATAAAAGGTGCCTAAGTACTCTCCAACTCACCAAAAAAGTGAGTAAAATCCCCCATATATTCTCTCCTTATGTTTGAATACTTCTCTCAACTCCCTTATATGCTTACAAAGCATAAAGGCCTAACTAAGTCATTCAAAGCATTTAAAAAGCATACACTTCGATTTTGCTTTAGAAATAGCATGTTGATTGAAGTGATTTATAACAACATCACTTAATCAAATTATTTACAACTCAAAACAATGCATAAAAGAGGCACATATTCAACCATACATGAGTCAAAGAAAAAAATATGTCATAAAGACTTATGAAAACTCACTAAAGTGTAGAAATTCACTAAGGTGCAAAGGGGCCACAAGAATATTAGTTTAATCTGCAAAATATAAAAAGAAAAGGAAAAAATTCCTTAGTCACCTATCGACAAAAATTAGGGTTGAAACCCTAAAACAAAACTAATACAAAATGTTTGTAAAAGTGTTCATTTGCAAACTTTGAGCTTCCAGAGTCTTCTACCCACCACCATAGGGTTTCATCGAGAATTCTTGTAGACACCTCCATGATGGATCTTTTCATTTTCAAAGGAATTTCCTATGCAAAACCTTGTCAATTCTTCTCCAAGAAAATTGGTAAGTTGTTTTCAAGATATAATAGAATGAAAACTCCATTTTTTGTGTCTATTTGGGTCTTTAGGTCGTGGCCATCTATAGTTTCTCTTACTCATCACATATGCTTATTTTTCTATTGTTTGTTTTCCTCCACTTAGCTACCATGGAGACTATGATCTTGATCTTTGGAAAGAATTTCACACAAAAAATCATAACTTCTGGCCACCATAGGGTTTTTTACAGAGGTTCCATAGATTTTTGAGCCATTCATCTTATGTTTCATTGTATGACCATGTGTATCTTGTTGTTTTTCATATATATTTTGGTTCTATTACGAAGAAAACAAAAGATATTTTACTTAAATGGCCACAACCATACCACTGCAAACACTAAAATATTTCTTCATTCTGCAAAGATAGCTTGTTTTGGGCTCAACCCATAATAGAAAAATGAAGGAAGTGTGTAGAAAGAAAAGTCTTTTCACTTTACTTACTATTTCTAGGTTTGAAACTCGAAAACCACAAATGGGTTTCAATCTATGTGAAGAAAACTCTCTTGTATATTCATTTCTATCTCCTCTTGAAATGGTCACGACCATATGTTTCTTTATAGGTATCAAAGGCTTTGTTTTCATTCAAAAGGCCATTTTGGGTCTATGTTTGAAAGTCTCTAGCTTGTATTCATGTCATTTTACTCTATTCTAATCCTTATACATATGAGGGATCTCTCATTTCAATGTACTATAAAGGGTGTGTGAGGATTTCATTTCCCTAAATCTAGGTCGAGGGTTTTCCTTTTATATGTATGCACCTATACATGATTCCCTCAAAACTGCCATAAATTCTTTCCAGGTGACTATCCTTGAAGAAGGTCACTCTTGCATTTCTTTATACATTCCATACATCTCTTGAGAAACCTGAGCTTGTATTGATGAACACATTCCTTTCTTTTACTAGATTTACTTTTTTCCTCTTTTTCATATATTCAAGCTTGCATTGAGCTCATACTATGCAGGAAATGGTGAAATTTTTTCCTCTGATACACTATACTCCTTAATCTGTTAGAATTACCATTATACAAGGGTTTTATTATATCATCATTGTTAAACATTTCTACCATTATTACGACTATTGTTGTGATCCCAATTTCTTTGTTCCTATGATCAATGCATTGTGACTGCTTCTATGACCTTTTGATGACATCTTTCTAACTTGATTAATCTTTGCTTGCTCATTGTTTCGTATCATTGCCACAACATCTTCACTGTACATTGTCACTGTTATTACTTAATAGTCCTTATGCTACCCTTGCCTCAATAATTTGACTTTCTTTTGATGTATCTTGATAGAGTCCTCAAGAAATAAGGATAGGTATCTTTAGCATAGGCATATTCACCTCTTCATTAATGATATTCACATGATTATCATCTTTTCGATAAGATTCTTTGAAAGTACCTAAGTAACAAGACTAGAGAGGTGGATATGCCTATGATAATATGAATATTTTTATATCTTGATTCGTATGAAAACATGCAAAAAATACTCAAGATAAGGCACTAAGATAAAATAACACTTCTATCCCTCTAAACATATGAGGGTAGCATGCTGGGCTCAACCCTTGTGGGAGCCCATTTCACTCCACATGTTGTAATCGGATGAATCAAAATAGCAACATTATTTTTCCTATACTTGCACAGGAAGCAAACATGTTAGATAAAAAAAAGAATATGGTGGATGTGTTTGATAATTCTCTTGTTTCCTTGGACATTTATAGTATACTAGATGTTTTAGTGCACGAGGATAAAATTGTATGTTTATAGATGTATGCACATGTATTGACTAGTGACCTTTCATTGCTCTAACAACACACACTCTCTCTCTCAAATGTATGCAATTAGGAGCAACAAGCGGAAGACTGAAGATGATACAAGGCAACTCAACCAAGACTTGTCATTTAGGCAATGATAGGTGACTCTTCCTTATATGTGCATTTATTTTCCTTTTAATCTATAAATGTATAATGTTTTCTTTCATTTTCTCAAAAAGAGTTAGTCTCATGGCTTGTGTGAGACCTTATACATTTAAATTATCGATAAAGATTAATTTCTCGAAAATACTATGCAATCTTTCCTATATTATACATATTTGCATAAATTCAATCTAGTAATGTACTTTTGATTTTGTTTATGCACATGAATGTAATGTAGAAGAGTTAAAATGTACCTTTTCCACTTGTAAAATGTAAACATCACTACCTTTTGAGCTAGTAGCGTAAATAGGTAATATTCTCATGCTATAAAAGAAAAATAGTTTAACATGTATGAGCATATATATATTCAATTTTAAATTTGATTTAAGTTATTTAAAATGTATAATTTGTAATTGACTTTAAATGTAATCAAAATTTTAAATTACCATATGAGGTTGCTTTGCATGTCCTAGTTGAGGTGGTGTAACATCATCAAGGCAAAAAGTGCCACTAAAAAAGTCCTAAAAGGTCATATTTAAAGCACATGTGTACTTGAATTAGGTTAAAATATATATATTCAAGTGTGTCAATAGGTGTTTTGAAATCTATTTAAAATACCAAAAAATAGTGCACACATGTGTAGAATTTTTTCAAACAACCTTAAATTCAGATGTCTCCTAAATTTCTTGTGCGTCAAATGGGTGTATGATCCTTATTCTCATGGTGGTGTTAACCTGTACATAGACATAACGCTTATAATATTTAAGTACAAGAATGTTTGATATAGTGAATTCAAAATAAAAAATTGTAAATATAGTTTTAAATAATTTGCAATATACATGTACCTGCACCTCATGTGAGACGCCCGACAATTAAGGTGTGTTCAACAACCCCTCTACTAGAGATGACGTGAAAGTACATTGAATCCACTAAACCAACATAAAAATTTAAAACAAATGTTCATGATTGAATTAAAAATTAAAAAATCAAGTTAAAAAATTATTTCACATCTTTAAAAAATCAATCAAAATATCTCATAAGGGTTGCCGACTTGCACTGGTGGTCACCATCTACACCAAGCAATTTTATTGTTAAAACATTATAGTTTTTTTATATATGTGTTCATTAAAAACACGTGTGCTTAAAAAATTCTTATAAATTCAACATGTACATGCATAAATTTATACCTATGTCAAAATGTCTACAGGGTGATGCTATGTAGTAAGAAACTCAACGTATGAATCTAACTCATTAGAATATTCACATGCACCCAAATTGGGTGTAGCCTAAATAGGTTCATAACATACCAGCTGAAAACTAGTACATACATGGGGTGTCGACATTGGTGGAGTGGTACTAGAACCAACTCCATACAATTCTCCTTTACTGTCGCAATCTCTTGACCCAACCACCATAGCACAAGTTTGTTCATCAAGGTTGGTTGCAAGAATACTCAAATATCCTAATGCAGATAACATCACATGATGATGCACAAGTGTAGGAATGGAAAGAGAAAGATGATCTAAAAGAGGTTGGTCATGCACAGGGTATTGGAGATCAACCCATTCCCCTAACCTTTGTTGTGGCATGCCACCACCAACAACTTGAAATGATTTAAAATCAAAATAATTGGGATTTTCCCCCAACACAAACTCTGTATATAATTTCCTCAAAAAGTATAATGGGACCTCCAAATTAGCATGTGGTGGTTGGTCAAATACCATCCACCATCGGTTCCAAAAATTGGCAGACATTTGGATGTTTGTACCACCTAATTGATATTCTAGGTTTATTTATAGGAATGGGTAGGTTGGTGACATGGTCGAAAAAAATAAGGTGCAAGATGGGCTTTTATAATTTTCAGGTCCAAAATTTGTTTGTAGGAGAGACCATCTGAATAAAATTGTCTCATCTCCTCACACCATTGTCGATTCCTATCTAAGTCCACATCACTGGACCTAACAACATCAACAAAATTTTGCATCACAAATGCAAAACACCTCAAGTGTGGTAGAATCAATGTTTCATTTTGAATAGCATTTATTTGATCTTGAATGGATCTAATATTGTCATTGATCTGTGCTTGCAAGTGAGCCTCGTTGGATCTAGGTGGTGGAGGTGAAGGAGGTGGAGGTGGAGGGGGATTGAGGATATCATTAATATTAAATTGATCCATGATCTATATAAGTGAACCTACAATTATTATAGAAAATTAACAAACAAGTATAAAATTACAATAAATAGTTAAATTTTGAATGTACATGAATGTTTAAATAGGATACATACATACATACATGTACATACATCTTCAACTTGAGCATGCACATACAAATTTCAAAATTTAAGATACATTTTTAAAAGAAAAAATAGGATGTACAATGCATACATACATCATTCAACTTGACCATGTATGTATAGAAATTTCAAAATTTAATATCTAACTATGTAATTTTAATACATGTACAGATTAAAAATAAACTTAAAAATACACAAAAAGCTCATTTATGTCTAAGGCATGTAAATGAAGAAACATAAAATTGTTAATTTTACGTGAAATGTCATTAAAAATTACATTAATTTATTAGGAGAAATTATGATGGATTAAGGGGTCGTAATAGGATGGCTTAAGGGGATCTATGAATTAAGGTCCTAGAACAAAATGATGGCTTAAGGGAATAAAATTTGGTGAAGTTTCCCAAGACAACCAAGTTTAATTAAGTTAAATATATACTATTTTGTAAAATGTACATTTAGGAGGTAATTAATAACATATGGTGGCTTAAAGGGTCCTAATTATAGTTTTAAAGGGTTTAGGGTTTAATCCCCTTAAACCATTTTCTTAAAAATCCCCTTAAGCCATTCAATATAAATGACCTAATTGCATACAAATGAAAAAATGTGTAAGACTCATTTATGTCTAAGGCATGTAAATGAAATAAAATAAAATTTATTAATGTGATGTGAAATCTTATTAAAAATTACATTATGATGGCTTAAGGGGTCCTCGTAGGATGGCTTAAGGGGATCTATGAATTAAGGTCCTAGGACAAAATTATGTCTTAAGGGAATAAAAATTGGTGAAATTTCCCAAAGAAATCAAATTTCATTAAGCTAAATATATAAAGTAAGGAGTTGTTCTAATTCAAATATCCATATAAAAATTAATGATGATATCAATGTGATAGTAGTTTTTATGTTTTGAAGGGTACCTAAAACTATATACAAAAGAGAAGGTGGCACAAGAGATAAACCATTAATGTTGCCTTGAGAACAAACAGGATGATTAAACCACAATTAGCCAACCATCAGCGAAAAAAAACAAAAAGACAAACACAAAACAACAACTAGAGAAGCTCTTTTAACATCCTCACTACCTCCACATCCTTGGTTATCACCTTGTCCTGCATATCTATGATTTATTTAACATATTGCATTGGAACCACATTGAATTTCCTTGTTTTTATACGTGTTTGAACACTCGATCCAACCCCCATATCCATAACTTGCTTCCCTTTCTCAGAGTCCTCACCCAAAGCGTGCTTCAAAAGGTTAGGGAAAAGGGACTTGCCAGTCCATTATTTTTCTTTCTATTTAGAAGAAATAATCCTTTCATCATGGTCTCAAGTGAATGCTTGCTAAGGTTTATCAAGGAATTAAGATCCTTGCAGATTTGTAGGAAATTCCTTTCTAGAGCAAAATTCCTAGTATCATGGTCTTTTTTCAATTTCACAAAATCCTCTGCCACTTGGTTGAGAGTGGAGTTAAACTACTTGAACAAACTAAAAATAGTACTCTACTCCCTAAAACTTCTTAGAGTGGAGGTGTTACAATAGGCTATAGTATCACACTTAGTGTGGAGATCATGGACCTATTGAATGAGCCACATGACTAGGTTGAAGAAGAAATCAAACCCTTCCTTCACCAAACCTAAGGCCTGATTAAAATCTGCTAAGCCCCAAGTCAGACCCCTCCCCTGATGAGAGCTCATTGGAGGATCATCATCCTAGAAACCAACAAGTGATATGAACTATTCTTTTCCTTTTCCTTCATAAAATGACACTATAGGGGATGCTTCCAAGTCAACAAAATTTTCCAAGTTCTTAACCTCCCCTCCAGCCAGGACCCTCCTATCCTCCCCATATTCCAAAATTTTATCATCAAGAGAATTTTTCATCACCCCACAAAACATAGTATTCCCAACATCCTCTTGAGAATGCTCCTCCACATTATGGGTTACAACAACACTCACCGACCCCTATTTAGGAACCTTCCTACTACTACTTTTCCCCTCTTTATCTACCTCTTCACAAGCAACTATGATTTTGTGTTTCACATGCAATGAAGGGATCAAAATTCTTCACAGAGCTCATACCACCAGTCCTAGATGGGATCGAGATTTTCCTAACCTCAATGGAAAGGTTATCATAGTCCCTATTTGGTAGCCATCAAACCAAGTTGGGGATTCATCCCCATACTCCATCGCCCCATCTCCTTCCTCCTCATCCACCAAAAACTTCCTTGTTAGGTAATCCTGCTTCTTAGCCTTACATGATCTATGAGGAATAAGGGTTACAATTGCATATCTTTCTTTGATGTGCTCCATAATTAAAAGCATCAATCCCCCATGTAAAAATGGATTCTTTAGGATTCTTTCTGTAATCCATAACCCCATTCTCTAAAGATGAAAGAAGATAAAATGGGAAGGAGACCAACTTACCATGGAAAAAAAAGCTTAGCAACATAAAATGATGCCCATAAATTTTTGAATATCACTCGTCCAGGGTAAAGTACCACATAAGAGCCATAGCTACATCTCCCCAAATTGATTTAATTGAGGCTCGATCATAGCCACCACACTAGAGCCTTAAATTTGTTTCCTTCTCTTTGTCCCTCTAGAAGTTTAACCTCGTCATCAGAGAAATAGATTTTTCTCTATAAAATTTTCTCCCCTAATTTGAAAACCCAGTAACTTCAGCTATGAGCTCCTCATTCACAATGATATCGATTATAGACATATTGAGAACATGCTTGTGCCAAGCCTCCACAAACTCCTATGAGGTCTTGGGATTAGACCCATGGATTTTCTCCAGAAAAGGGGTGACCCCACCTTTCTGCAAGATCTTCCAAACTTCTCCATTAGCTTTGGTTTCATCATAGGTTATGGGCTTCGTTCTGCACCCATCTCCCCCCATGTTCAAAAGCACCGAGAAACTCACAGAATTGAAACCAAAAAATACAAATGATTATTATCAAATACGCCAAGGAGGAGATATGATGTAGGAGCATCCAGTGGTGTAAGGGAAATCCTACATCACCCAAAAATATCTTTACTTTCATTTAGCTTTTTGTAGATGTTTTTGCAGTTTTGGATACCCTTTTTGTCGAATAAGAATTCTCAACTTTCAAAATTGCTTTTCTTCCTTTTCTGCTCAATTGTTATTTTTAGCAGGTGTGAATTTAAGGTGCGAGGAGGTAGAAATTTTATGGAAGCTTCAGGACAGCAAAATAGGCACTTTGGTGAAAGAATAAGTTCAAGATCATTCCTGGTTTGAAAGTTATTCAAGTTTTAGTTTCTTCTTTTTGCCCTGAAAAATCTTCCAAGCCCTATTTGAGGCACTAAATGGTCCTGTATGAGCCCAAAAATCATTGGAACCAATGGAGTAGGTTCTTAACGTGTTCTTCACTCTGAGACCTTTCCAACAATTCAAATGGTTCAAGAAAAAGAGTCTTGGATTAAAATTTATGGCTTCCGGAAGTTGGTCAATTTTTGGAAAATTGTCAATTTTTGAATTAGGACTCAATTTTTGAATTTCAAATTGTAATTTTCGGCACCAAACCACCAAAACTCATAATTTGAATGTTGTTTTTGGATCCAATCTAGAAAGGGGCTATTTATGAGCTAGTTTCTAATTTTTGGGTAGCTTTTTGGGAAAAGACCATATAGTGAGAAAAGGGGAATTTCTGTAGTATCTGTAATTTGCATGTATTGCAGAACTCTAGGATTTGAGATCCTCTGCATGTAAGATTTTCATATTTAGAATAATAATATTATTCTCTATTTGTGTGTGTGATTTTCTATGTCTCGGGTTAGCACCATCATTAAGTGGTATTAGAGTAGGTTATTCTTGAGCGTGTGGACAGATTGTCGATCGTGAGGCAGTTCACACCAGGACCATGGTTGTGGGTTCGAGATATTCAAGATGCCTCTAGGAGTGATGTGTGGTAGGTGAGGTGGTGCCAGAAATTATTTTGGAAGGGATCCATTGGTAGCCAAGGGTTTTAGAGCCCTCCAAAGACAAATTGATGCTTTGTAGGAAGAGTTGAGAAGAGGAGTAAACCTGAGAAGAAGAGAAGAAAGTTAGGATGAAGAAGAGGTGGAAGATTTAGATGTAGAAGAGGAAGAAGAATCTATTGATTAAGATCAAATATGATTAATAAGGTCCATTTCAAATATTGAAAAAAGACCCAAAGTAGAAGTTCCCGGTTTTTTCAGAAGTCTTAACTCGGAAGAGTTGATCGACTAGATCAACGAGTTGGAAGAGTATTTTGAGTATGAAGAAGTAGAGGACCCGTATCAGGTTGAGTTTTCAAAAATGAAGCTAAAGGGCCATGCCAATATTTGGTGGAAAGAGGTCCAGCTAGAAAGAAATAAGAGAGGAAAAAGAAAGATCACCAGATGGGATTGTATGGTGGATAAATTGAAGAAGTAGTTCATACCAGTGGACTATGAGTTAGATCTATTGGAGAAATTGCAAGGGTTGAAGAAAAGAAATAGGTTTGTGAAAGAATACGCAGAATATTTTCACAAGATGATCATCAAAATGAGACATGCAGAGGACAACAAGGAGAAGGTAGCTTGTTATCTTAATGGGTTACGACCAAGCATTCAAGAGGAGCTAAGCCTAGTCAGAATGACCACCATTGAGGATGCATATTAGTTTTCTCTGAGATTTGACAAGAAGTTAAACAAAATATTTGACAACAAGAAAAAAGGACAAGAAGGTCAAAGAGGAAGGGGTAGTGGAAGATCTTCTAGAAGTCGAAATGAGGATGAGAAGAAAAATGAAGATGTAGGTACCAACCGAAGCTAGAAGAATGATAAATTCTACCACCCTCATGTTCAAAACAATGGTGATCAAAGAGGTAGAGGATGAGGAAGATTTGGGCAAGGACCCAAAAGAGGTGGTTTCAGAGGAACTTTTTTCCAATGTGGTGAAGAAGGGAATTGAGCCTATGAATGTCCACAACACCAAGGAAGGACAGACATAATCCTAGAAGGTTGTGCAAAGGTTGCACATGCAGATGAGGAGGCTCAATCTAAGCATTCAGATGATGTTGAAAGGGGAGAAGCCCTAGTGTTTATAAGAGCCCTAGTGACTGAAGAGAAGGAGCTAGAACAAAGGAAGAATTTGTTTCACACAAGGTGCAAGTGTGAAGAAAAATGTTGTGATGTCATTATTGATAGTGGGAGAACTGATAATATGGTGTCAAAAGAGATGGTTATGAAGTTGAAGCTGAAAAGGGAAAGGCATCCACATCCATATCGGATTGCTTGGTTGCAGAAAGACCACAAATTTCTGGTCAATGAGCAATTCCTAGTGAAGTTTAAGATTAGAAGCTATCTTGATGAGGTACTATGTGATATCATCCCCATGGATGCATCTCACATGTTTTTGGGGAGTTCGTGGTAGTTCAACAAGTGAGCTATACATGATGGCCATGAAAAAATTTATTCCCTGATGAAGGATGGAGTCTGTCATAAGTTGAAACCCCTGAAGAAGGCCGAAAAAAAGGTATGCAATAGTTCTAGAATTTGTTATGTTGATGGAAGGAAATTTTTAGAAGGCATGAAGCATGAGCCTGTGTTTTATGCATTGATTCCTAGAATGGATAAGGAGGATAGTGAGAAGGTGCCAGTAGAAGTGTATGGGTTATTGAATGAGTTTCAGGATATTTTTTTTGATTACGTACTGGAGGGTTTACCACCAATGAGGAAGATTAGTCATCAGATTGACTTGATTCTTGGAGCCACTTTTCCAAATAAGACAGCTCACAAAATAACTTCGACAAAAAATGAGGAGTTGAATAGACAAGTTTAGGAGTTGTTGAGAAAGGGTTTGATTTGGGAGAGTTTGATTCCATGTGCAGTACCTACAGTACTAGCACCAAAGAAGGATGGGGAGTGGAGGATGTTTCCAAACTCCCAGGCCATAAACAAGATAACAATCAAGTATAGATATCCCCTGCTAAGGATGGATGACCTAATGGACTATTTGAGTGGAGCTCAATACTTAATGAAGATTGATCTGAAGAGTGGATATCAATAGATCTAGATTCGAGAGGGAGATGAATGGAAGACCGCCTTCAAGACCAAAGATGGATTATATGAGTGGTTAGTCATGCATTTTGGGATAACCAATGCATCGCGCACATTCATGCGGCTCATGAACGAGGTACTGAAAGAGTTTCTAGAAAGTTTTGTTATTGTTTATTTGGATGATATTTTGGTATTCAATAAGTCACTAGATGATCATATAATGCATATTGGTAGAGTCTTTGAGAAGTTAAGAGGAGAGAAATTGTTGATTAATCTGAAGAAGTGTAGTTTTGTGAAGGAGTTAGTGTACTCTGGGTTTTTTGTCTCGACAGAAGGTCTCAAGATGGACCCAGAGAAGGTGAAGGCTATTTTGGAATGGCCTACCCTAAGAAATGCTGCTGAGGTGAGATATTTCAATGGTTTGGCCACTTTCTATAGAAAGTTCATTAAAAACTTCAGTAGTATTTGTGCACCCCTAACTGAAACAATGAGAGGGGATAGAAAAGAGTTCAAGTGGAGCACTGGAGCAGCAAAGAGTTTTGATTTTTTAAAGTAGAAGGTGACAGAACAACCTATTTTAGCCCTCCCAAATTTCAATAAGATATTTCGGGTGGATTGTGATGTTAGTGGTTGTGCCATTGGAGCAGTGTTAAGCCAAGAAGGTAAGTCCATTGCCTATTTCAGTGAAAATTTAAATGATACAAAGAGAAAGTACTATGTATATGATGAAAAGGGAAATTACTATGTATATGATAAGGAATTTTACACAATAGTTCAAGAATTAAAGAAATGGAGGTAATATATGTTGCCAAAGGAATTTTTTCTATATACTGATCATCAAGAATTATAGTACTTGAGTATTCAAGGAAAATTAAATCAAAGGCATATGGAATGGGTAGAATTTGTGTAGAGTTATACCTTTGTTTTAAAGCATAGGAGTGGGAGGTTAAATAGGGTTGTAGATGCCTTAAGTAGGAGGTAAATATTGTTAACAAAAATGCAGATTGAGGTGGTTGGGTTCAGTGAACTCAAGACATTGTATCCAAAAGATCCTGATTTTGTAGAGGCTTGGAAATATTGCAAGGAGCCTATTATAGTTGACAGGACAAACTGGTTGGATTTCATAATTCAAGATGGCATGTTGTTTAAGGGAAGTCAATTGTGTATTATGAGGAGTTCCATGAGGGAGAACCTGATAAAGGAGAATCATAGTGGGGGAATGGCATGACACTTTGGTTGGGATAAGACCATTGCCATTATTAGTGAGCATTATTACTAGCCTCAGTTATCATAGGATGTGAAGAAGTTTGTGAAAAGTTGTAGGGTATGTCAAAGGGCTAAAGGAGTGAGCCAAAATACAGGGTTGTATCAGCCCTTACCTGTACCAGAGAGGATGTGGGTGGATATAATTATGGACTTTGTTCTTGATTTTCCAAGGACACCAAGAGGGAATGATTCAGTATTTGTGGTAGTTGACATGTTTTCAAAGATGACACATTTCATCCTATGCCAAAAGACCCATGATGCATTCCACATTGCTGACTTGTTCTTCAGAGAGGTGGTGAGGCTACATGGTTTACCAAAGAGTATAGTCTCAAATTGTGACACCAAATTCATTGGATAATTTTGGAGGACCTTGTGGAAGAAGTTGAATTTCAGTTCTGCACACCATCCGTAGATTGATGGGAAAACTAAGATTGTGAATAGAATTTTGGGTAACCTACTAAGATTCTTGGTAGGAGATAAACCCAAGGGATGGGACTTGATCTTACTCAAGAAGAATTTTCTTACAAAAATTTTGTCAATAGAAGCACTGGTAGATCACCATTCCAGATTGTGTATGGAGGTAGTCCCAGGACCGTTCCAGAATTGAGAAATATGGACCAAGAGAAGAAGACAAGTGCTAAAGCCGAAGACTTTGTAGAGCACATCAAGAATATACATGAGAAGGTAAGAGAACATATTAACAAGATGAATATGTAGTATAAGGTTAAGGCAGATCAGAAGAGGAGGTAAAGGAGTTTCAAATTGGTGATGAAGTGATGGCCCACTTGAGGAAAGAAAGGTTTCCAATGGGAACCTATAACAAATTGAAGATGAAGAAGTTTGGTCTCTATAAAATTTTGAAGAGGCATGATTCAGGGAATGCATATGAGGTAGAGTTTCCAAATGGAGTCAACATTTCCCCTGTGTTCAACATTTCAGATTTGATAGAGTATCATGAAGGGGGTACAAAGGAAGTACCAACAATGGAACACTGTGGCATTCTAGCACCTACTTTAGAGAAGGAGGAGATTGAAGAAATATTGGATAGCTGTATGGGAAGGAGTACCAAAAATAGGCAATATGAAGAATATTTGGTGAAGTGGAGAGGAAGGCGTGTGGAAGATTCATCCTAGTTGTCTAAGGCAGAGGTTGATCATTTGGGTTTTCCTCAACCATCTAAGACTTGATGAAGTCACTTCTCAAATTACCCTAGGTGTCTGATGCAAGAGAATCTAGTGGTGTAAGGGAAATCCTACATCACCCAAAAATATATTTACTTTCATTTAGCTTTTTGTAGATGTTTTTGCAGTTCTAGATACCCTTTTCATCGAATAAGAATTCCCAACTTTCAAAACTGCTTTTCTACTTTTTCTGCTCAACTGTTATTTTTAACATGTGTGAATTTGAAGGTGTGAGGAGGAAAAAATTATAGGGAAGCTTCAAGACAGAAAAATAGGCACTTTGGAAAAAGAATTAGGTCAAGATCATTCCTAGTTTGAAAGTTATTCAAGTTTCAATTTCTACTTTTTCCCCTAAAAAATCTTCTAAGCCCTGTTTGAGGCAATAAATGGTGTCGTATGGGCCCATAAATCATCAAAGCTGATGAAGTTGGTTCTTAACATGTTCTTCACTTTGAAACCTTTCCAATGGTTCAAATGGTTTGAAAAATGGAGTCTCAGATCAAAAGTTATGGCTTCTAGAAGTTGGTCAATTTTTGGAAAATTGCAAATTTTTGAATTAGGACTCAATTTTTGAATTTCAAATTGTAATTTTTGGTGCCAAACTGCCAAAACTCATAATTCAAATGTTTTTTTTGGCTCCAATCTGGAAAGGGCTATTTATGGGCTAGTTTTTTATTATTGGATAGCTTTTTGGGAAGATAGTGTATAGTGAGAAAAGGGAAATTTTTATAGTTTCTATAATTTCAATGTATTGCAAAACTCGGGGATTTGAGATCCTCTGCATGTAATATTTTCATATTTAGAATAATAATATTTCTAGTTGTGTGTGTGATTTTCTATGTCTTAAGTTAGCACCCTCATCAAAATAACACCCAAAAAGCGTGCAATCCTATCAATCGGGGTACTGAAAATAATTAAGGTTGAATCCCTCATGAGATTACAACTCTCCCTCCAACAATTTCCAATGAGAACAATGGCTATCAAATGTCTAATCAACATTATAAGGTTATCATTAAGCTACCATGCCATAAAGAAACTATAAGTTTTAGCCTCCTTCATAGACTTAGGGAATATACTTATTAAGAAAATCAGTAAGTTCAACATGAAGATGATTGTTAATATCCCAAGACCTAGCCGAGGACACACCAAAGCTTTTCAATAGGTTCACAAAACCATTATCCTCATGAAACACATGGGAAATGTAAACTTCCTCAAAATTATTCAACAATGAAAGAGCATCATTGATAATTCTTTGTATGGACCAAGAAGGAGAAGTGAGCTTCCTAAGGTAGTTGATGATATTCAATGAGTCCCCTTCCAACCATATTTTTAACACCCCCTTCTCTCTAGATAAATTTAATCCATGATAGGCTGCAACAACTTCATCATAGTGGTTTGTCTGGATCCCCAAAGGGGGTTCCACTACCAAAACTAACCTACCATTGTGATCTCTCAATAATCCCCCATAGCCAACAGGTCCTAGATTACCTTTAGAAGAACCATCAAAATTAACTTTATACCACCCAAGAGGGGGAGAATACCAAATCACCCCTTCTTGAGAAAACTTAAAATTTTTTAAAGGTTGGGCAATATTTTAGTTAAGCTTCCAATTTTGAGCCACCCTCATATCATAATTAGACACAACCACTCAACCTAGAAAGTTAGAATTAGTCACAACCAACAATAATTTATCCTTAATGGCCTCAAATATCTTAAAACAAATCTATCTGAAGGAAGAGTAGCATTCCAAAAAAATGTTCTATTCCTCTCCTTCCATAAACCCCATACAACATGAGGAAGGATAAGAGACCAAAGAAAACAAAGAGAGGGATTGGAAGAAAAATCCAACCAATGGCTCCAGAGATCCATCACCAAAGAAGGGAGGATCCACTCTAGCTTCTAGATATTTAGCATAATCCCCCACACCTCCCAAGCATATCTACACCCAATAAAAAATGGTACGATTCCTCTACATCCTCCTCACAAAGATAGCATCTATTAGGCATTGAGAAACCTCTTTTCCAAATATTATTAATAGTCAAGATTTTATCTTGAACTAACAACCAAAAAAACATATTGATCTTTGGAATCAAATTCAAAGACCAAAAAAGAGCCCATGGGGGGCGAGGGCCCACAAAATTGTTCAGATATTGAAAATCAGAAGCCACCAAGAACTAAGCATGTAGAAGAAATCGCTAAACCACCTTATCCCTCTAAGGAATAAAAGGGATGTGAATTTGAGATAAAAAACCATAAAGAGTATTGAACTCCTTAAATTCATCATGTATTGTTTTCCAAGCACCATCCACAATGTAATCAACAATAAACACACCAAAATCCCCCCAAAAAATATCCCTATAAGGATTTTTCTAGTTAGCATCTCGAAGGGGACCATGACCTATCCACCAATCATCCTAAAAATAAATGTCTCTACCATTACCAAATGACCAATGAAGACCATATGATACGATACTTCTGATCTTACCAAGGAATTCCAAAATATGAAGCCCGAAGGGGGATACAAAATTATCCCTCAAAAAATCCTTGTACTTATCAACCCTTGAAAGGTATTTAGAAGCAAGAATAATAGTCCAATCCTTTTTTCCAACCAGAAGATACCATAACTATTTAGCCATGAGGGAAAAATTAAAAACCTTTAATTTCCTCAATCCTAATCCTCCTTGAGCTTTAGATCAACACACCTCCTCCCATGAGATAGGGCTCATTCATTTCTTCTCCTCCATACCATACCATAAGAAATGTTTTTGTGTGCTTTCAATCTTCTTTGAAAACTTCCTCAAAATTTGGAAAAGGCTTAAGGAATACACCGGGAGGTTCTGCAAAGTAGATGTGATCAAGACCAACTTGCTTTCTTGACTAAGGAGGGATCCTTTCTATCCTAACAACTTAGCATTAAAATTGTCAATCAATCCATTCCAGAATGAGTCAAGAATAACATTTGCATAAAGCGACAGACCCAAATAAGTGGAAGGAATATTCCCAATAGCACACTAAATAATACTAGAAATTCCCTACTTTCTTCTATCCAGAGTATTAAAAAAAATAGAGTGCTCTTAGGGAGACTCACTAATATACCAGAGGCAACTTCATATCTATGTAAAACTGATCTAATGGATTTAACTCCCCAAACCAAAGATTCCCTAAGAATGATGATGTAATCCATGAACTGTTGGTGCAAACAAGGATGAGATGAGGATGTTAGACGAAGCCCCTTAATAACACCAATAGACACCTGATTTTGAAGAGTTCTCCCAAGAGCCTTAGCCAAAATCATAAAGATGAAGGGTGAAATGTGGTCACCCTATCTCACACCCCAAGAGCTCTTTAAAAAATTAGAAGGGGAGCCATTCACCAACACAAAGAAGGATACCGTCAAAATAAGGCTCATTATCAGCTTCAATAATTTGTCTAAGAATCCAAAAGAATATAAGACTTTCACAAGAAATTTACTATTCACATAGTCATAAGCCTTCACTAAATCTAGTTTCAACAAAAAAAAACCTTCTTGTTAACCATTAGTGAGTAGATATTTTCATGAACCGTGATGATAGGATCAAGGATCTATCTTCAAGAGACAAAGCCACATTGTTGTTGAGAAATAATCAAGGGTAGAACCTATTGCAGCATCAAAGCTAAGACCTTTGAGAAAATTTTATAAATGGAGTTGCAGAGGTTGATATGATGAATTTTATTAAAGGCAGAAACACCCAAAATCTTTAGGACAAGAGCAATGAAGGTGGAATTAAGCTCTTTCAACAAATTTTGTCTACCAAAAAATTCCTTGGTAGCGTCAACCACATTTATAGAAACAATCATCTATAACTCTTGAAATAAAAACATGGGGAAGCCATCTAAACTAGGGGCTTTATTACCCACAAATTAAAAAACAACCCTCTTAATCTCCTCCACAAATGGGGTACTACACAACATGTTATTTAAATCCTCCATCAAATTTCTTGGAATAACCTCCAAAAGCTAGATCTAGGCGAAAATTGTCAAAGAGGAGTTCAAAAAGGTAAGAAGAAGAATCTTGTTGAATCTCACTATCATTATCCACCACCATACCATTGTGACAGATATATTCAATCCAATTAGAAGTGTGATGCTTCATAGTTGTGATATGGAGGAACTTTGTGTTCCTATCTCCACAATTAAGCCAAATAACACAAGATCTCTACTTCCAAAATTATTCCTCCTTAGCAACAATATTATGCAAAAAGGATAAGAGCAAGCTCTCCTCATTACTCATATTAGCATTATACCCTGAATCTTGAATAATCTCCTGCAATAAATCCCATTCCTTCTTAATACGAGTTTTCTCATGGAAAATATGCCCAAAGGAGGACTTATTCCAAATCCTCAGATTATTCTATACCGAGGCTAACTTCTTAGAAATTCTATACATTTATGAACCATCAACCTGAATATCCCACCATACATATAACTTATATTTAAAATCTGAATGAGAAAACCACATTTTTTCAAAATGGAAAGGGAAGGATCACCTCCTACCAACCAAGTCAGCTGACAAAGAAATGGGGAAGTGATCCAAACCCAATCTAGTGATGGAAAAGAGGGAGAAAGAATAAGAAATAAATCACTTAGGAGAAAGGAGGGACTATTCTATCTTAACTTGAATAAGTGCATCTCCAATTCTTTGATTTGACAAAGTAAAAGAGGCCCCCAAAGGTTAGAATCAAACAAAACATTCTCATTGATAAAATACATCAAATAAAGTTTTCTCTCATCATCCACCTAGGAACCCCCCAACTTTTCTAAGCTACTTAGAGGAGTATTGAAGTCTCCCATAACCATCCATTGTTTAGTGGGGTAACTATCTTTGAAGGAATTTAAATTCCCCCAAAACCACTTACGAGCACTCTTCGGATTAGGGGCATAAATATTAGAAGTAATCCACAAAAAAATATCCTTAATATGATGAAATGAGGTATAAATTTGGTTTGAATCACCAAACATAGCCCTCCCTTTCACCACCTTATCATTCCAGAAGGTAGCAGCTCCCCCTAAGGCTCCCTCCACATCAAATCCATGGAACCCACACTCACTCTTTAAACAACTTGTTTTTTAATCTGTCCAACCTATCCACTAACATTTTAGTTTCTTGAATCAAGATAATATAAGGTCTGTGATCTCTTACTAAATTAGCAAGAAGATCCTACTTATAAGGTTTATTCAACCCTCAAATATTCCAAGAGATAATCTTCATAGGGAATTTTGAGATGTGATTTTCAAGCACATCTCAAATAGAGTTTTCTAGGAACCATCAAAAATTTAAGCTTTGCTTTCTTTCTCCCTATGCTGTTGTAGAGAAGGTCTTCCCCTACCTCTCTAATCTAACCCACAATTAGCTTTCTGGTGATTCCTAGTCGTAATACTAGGGGGAGAAGCATGTTTCTTCCTATTTCTAGTCTTAATAGGTGAAAAAGGAGGCTCCTTCAAAGGAAAAGAGCTACCCAGGTCATCCCCAATGAAAGAAGAGGTGAGCACCAAATTTGGTTGAATAGGAGAAGCAAAGACATCAGAAGGAAAAGCAGACTCCATCAGCTCTAAATTCTTCAACCCCATACATTCACTAGCCAAAGCTTCCTCTCTAGGCCTCAGCTCAACAACACCATTAGTAGAACCAAGAATGTTATCCTCCACATGAGAATTTAGCTCCCCATCTTCCAAAACAACCTCTTTCATAGGAAGGATGTGATCATCCACACAAGCATTCAACTCCCCAACCTCCAAAACTACCTCTTTCATAGAGAAATCATTTTGTACCTCAACAAGAGATAAATATCTCATCCTCGACTCCTCCTCAACCTTACTCATAGCACCTTCCTTCATATTCTAGGTTTAAACCCAGTTGTGATGAAACATCAATCCTTCCACCATCGACCCCAACCCCTCCTTCGACATCACCTTTTCCTTCCATTCCTTTAAGGATCGAGAAGGAAGTGGCCTAGAAGTCTTCAATAGACATTTCCTCTCCCAATGACCAACTTTCTTATAGTGAAAAAAATAAAATGGGATAGACTCGTACTCAACCACTTGGTTCTAAAAACCCAACCTAGAATTTATTGATATTTTCTTAGGCAAGACCATAGATTGATCAACAATCACACATAAATGAGCATAAACAAACCTTTTTCAAGACAAATTCATCATCATCAATATTGAACTCAAAATTTTGATTGATCAACATTTTCCAAAATGAGCATAATTTTTTTTATGTTGATGATCATGTTATCATCAATATTAGAGCCAAATAAATTCAAAAGATGAACTCAATATATTGTTCCGTTTTTGAAATGTTCAATCTTAAGCATGTTCATTATTGCTTGATATAATTTTTTGACAACTTAAATTTTTTATATATGTATCAAAAACTAAGTATATCAAAAAAATTCTAAAAAAATTCAAAATGTGTGAATGTAATCCATCATCTACCCCTCTAAAAATTAGAATAAAATAACACCAATTAAAAATTCAATATAATATTAATTAATAGATAATTTAATATTTCTTACTAAATTTTTGTCTCATCATTATACTATTAACATTTTTTTGTATTATCATCAAATGAAAACCCTAACATCAAAATTCAATAACATCGTCAGTTTTTTCACTATCATTGTCATTTTTCTTAGGTCTTAATAAGTGTTGCGGCTCTTTGTTGCATCTCATCATATCTTTGTGTTTTCCTATTTTGAATAGGATTGTCTCCTCTCCTCTCACCATCTTCTATGCATGTCTAAGTCCACATCAATGGAACTAACGATATAATTTTTTTTTTGCATATTAGATGTAAAACACCTCAAATGTGATGGAATCACTTCTTCATTTTCATAGCATTGATTTGATATGGAATGCATCTAACATTATCATTGATTTGTGCTCACAAGTGAGCCTCATTGGATCCAAGTGGTGGAGGCGGGGGTTATGAGGTGGAGGCGGTGGAGGGGGGTGGAGGTGGAGATGAGGGGTGTGGAGGTGAAGGGTGTTCACGAGGTGGATTAAGGATATCATCAATATCAAATTGATCCATGAACTATATAAGTGAACCTGCATTAAATTGTACAAAATTAACAAACAAGTACAAAATTACAAGATATAGTCAAATTTTCAATGTACATGAGTGTTTAAATCTAGGATACATGTACATACACATACATACATCATTCAACTTGATCATACATACAAATTTAAAAATGTGTAAGGATCATTTATGTCTAAGGAATGTAAATGAAAAAATAATAATGTGGTGTGAAATCTCATTAAAAATTACATTAAATTAGGAGAAATTATGATGGCTTAAGGGGATATATGTATTAAGGTCCTAGGACAAAATTATGGCTTAAGGGGTCCTAAGTATAGTTTTAAGGGGGTCAATGGCTTAACTATCCTAGGAAAAAATGATGGCTTTAGGTTTTAGGGTTTAGGGTTTAAGGTAATAGGATGGCTTAAGGCGATGAAATTTGGTTAAGTGAAAGAGAGTGCTTCTAGCTTTAATTATTATTTTTTAGATCAATGTCAAACTAAATACATGGTAAATCATGAAGCACTACCTTGCCCAACTCTATGTGTTTACTATAATATTTTAAATGGTTATCAAAAGGTTGCAATGTTCTATAAAATCTTATTGGTTGATCTACTCATGATATAGCTACAATGTTAGTTGTATTTTGAAACATAAAAGACTTCCAAAATGATTTCTTTCCAAATACCTTACACCATTTATTAGGGGAAATTAGAGTAGCAAGTTAAAACATAACAAGCTTTGCAATAACTCACTTGATCTAAAAATATATTTTCATGTCATTACTCTTTTTTTTTTGGCTATGTAGTTATGTAAAATCTAATTGTTCACATTCAATTAGAAATAAAATTTGATAATCCAACTCAACTATCTAATATTTTTTCTACAACTTTTAATTTACTATTTATTTTCAAATGCATTTTTTTTAAAAAGATAATATGATGTATATTTTTCTTATATATTGCAAAGGATAATAAATAACCTTATCCTACCCTTATACAAAGAACAAATTCCCTTTTACATACATATGTAGCTAGTTAATAAATAACATAAATGCTCTAAATTTATCCTATATGACAAATAGTTTTGATTATGGGAAAAATAGTTTTTGATGGGGCCCTGAAACCCAATACAGATAGGTTTTACAGGGACATGAAACCCACACAAAGAGAGATTTGCCTAAAATTAAATACATAGACCATCAATAGCCAAAACAATAGTAGTCATAAAGAGAAAGGAAAGACCACACATGGGGAATGATAAATAAATTAATGCATTAAATTAAATAAGTATTTTGAAAAGGTATTAAATAATGAAATTAATTAATTAAAAAATTGGTAGCTATTAGTTATTGATTCATCACATATGCAAGACCATTAGTTTATGAATATTTTTGATTTTATGAATAAATTGTCTATTTCCTTAAATAACTTCTATGATTGAGGAATTAAGCACACAACTATAAATTAGCCCACTTTTGACAATTTAGGATAGCCTCTATGGTCTACCCTTGAGTTCATAGAAATACCTATATTTAGAGAAAATAAAAATGTGTCTTGAAAAGTGTTGAGAAAATGTGTCTCAACTTCCAACTTGAAGGCCCTATTTTCTTGCCTTGGTGAAATTTTGTGTTTTCTTCCCTTTACCACCATACCACACTTGACTTGTTTCTGCCCCTAGTGGTACCACAGTGACAGGTCTAGTGGTTACCTCCTTACCATAGTTAGCAAAGACCTTCATCGCAGTGGCCGTGGTGAAGCCATCGGTGGTGGTCTCAGTGGTTACTGCCATACCATAGGCAGTGGGTCCACCTACCGCGGTGGCCATGGTGAGACTGCCTATGATCGGGTCTGGCAGTTACCGCCATACAACGAGTGGTGGATCTTCTTACCATGGTGGACATGATAAGACCACCAACAGTCTGGACGATAGTCAGCACACTACCACAGGGTGGCCTATTGGCCCCTGCAGTAGTGCGGTTTGACCGTCAGCAGTCCCACAAACTGGTCATCACCATATCGCGGTTAGACCTCAACCTGGCTATGGTAGCGTGGTGGATGTTTGGAGGTGAGATGAGCTGGGATTGGTGAAGTCTATGGTGAGCTTGAATGAGCTCACCGCTATACCACAGGTCGACTCAGTTGGTGCCATAGTAGCATGGGTATGGTCGGTGTGAGCTCGGATGAGCTCACCGCCATACCGCGAGTGGGTCGAATGAGCTCGACGGTAGAGCGGTAAGGACTTAGAGAGCTTGGACAAGCTCGGGGCCAGTTTGACCAAGTTGGACTCAGAGTCAAAGAGCGATAGTGAATGTAGGAAGGACATGTGGCTCAATATCAGTCGATGATTGGTTAGAAACCAAAGAAGTAATTGCAGTAGGTGCAGGGTGACTTAGGTTGGCGAACAAGACCTGATTTGGGTGATGGCATTAATGCCTAGGTGGCTCGATGTAGGGAGATCGGCATAGGTAGATCGATTGCATGATTAGATGAGAGATTCATGAACTTGATGGTTGACACCTGATGGATAACATTGATTGCAATGTATGAATTTGTAAGTTGGGTACAAAAAATGTAATATTGGAATTTGAACCGTATGTTAGAATATAACATTGTAATAGTGAAAAAAAGAAGAGAGAGTTGATGTGAGCTGATAAGAGAAGACTGAACATTTTATGTAATTGTTTTATTACTGGAATACAATTGTCTTGACTTTGCGTGGTGGGATTTCTACATGAAAAGGTTTTCCCACGTATATCTTGTGTCAATCTGTGAATGCTTAATTTTGTTATCTATTTTACTAGTTGTATTCATCTCATGTAGTTCTTTTTTTTAGAAGCTATTTGAACCTATTAATGCTATTCTCCCCTATTGTATTAGTGTTAAGGGAATGTATTCCGCACTATTGGGTCTTTAGATCCACCCCATTTTCCCTTCAAGTGGTATCAAAGCCTGGCCAATTGTGTTATCCTTGAGATAAAGTTTAGTTTTTTGTGCTAATACTATTTCAGTGGGAGTATTGCATTGTCAAAACTCATTTCTATTTGAGATGGCGAGTACATCAAGTAGAGTAGATATTGAAAAGTTTAATGACAACAACTTTGAGTTATGGAAACTCAAAGTGGAAGACTTTTTGGTGGATAGAGACCTTTGGTTAGCAGTGTCTGGTAATTAGCCACAAAGTATGAAGCAAGAGTATTGGGATCTTGCTGATAGAAAAGCAAGAGGTTTGATAAGACTGAGTCTATCCAATTTTGTATTCCTGAATGTCCATGAGGAGCAGTCTACAACTTCATTGTGGAAGAAGATTGGTGATATTTATCAGGGAAAGTCTCTAGTAAATAAGTTATTCTTGGGGAAGAAGTTGTACTCCTTGAAAATGGAAGGTACATCTGTTGCAGACCATTTGAACTCATTTAATATGAGTGTTACTCAGTTGGCTTTTTTAGGTATAAAAACTAAGGAGGAAGATCATTGCATGCTCCTGTTATGTTCATTACCTGATAGTTGGGATCATTGTGATGGCCATTAGAAGCACCACCACTACTTTCAAGATGGAAAACATTGTTGCCTCATTGTTATCTGAAGATATGTAGAGGAAGTATTCTGAGATGGCCAAAGAGGCTCTTATTGCTCAAGGTAGACCAAAGGAGAAAGGCAAGAAGAAAGATAAGAAGTTGAAATCAAAATCTCCAGGGAGATCAAAGTCTCCTGGTAAAAATTTCAAGGTGAGATGTTGGAGCTGTGGGTAACCTAGTCACATCTGAAAGGATTGCAAGGGGAAGAAGAAGAATGTTTCTGACAATGAATCTTCTCAAAGTGATGTAGATGCCTTCATTGCAACAACCTTGAAAACTTAGGCATCAAATGATGTCTATCTGGTTGACTAAGGTGCGTCCTCTCACATGATGTCCAATAGAGAATGGTTCTCTAAATACAAGAAGTATGATGGTGGAAAGGTGTACTTGGCAAGTGATTCAATGCTGGAGATAGTTGGTTGAGGAAGAGTCATAATTCAGTTTCCTGATGGGAGAGTCAAAGGTATTGGTGGCATACTTCACATACTAGGTTTGGCTCGAAGACTTGTTGGTGGATAGAGACCTCTAGTTAGCAGTGTCTGGTACTTAGCCACAAAGTATGAAGAAAGAGTATTGGGATCTTGCTGATAGAAAAGAAAGAGGTCTGATAAGACTGAGTCTATCCAATTTGGTACTCCTGAATGTCCATGAGGAGCAGTCTACAGCTTCATTGTGGAAGAAGATTGGTGATATTTATTAGAGAAAGTCTCTGGTAAATAAGTTATTCTTGGGGAAGAAGTTGTATAGATATTATGTTTCTTTTATTGATGACTGTTCAAGAAGGGAATTTGTATACTTTCTTAAACGTAAATCAGAAGTGTTCAGTCAGTTTAAAGAATTTAAATCTTTGGTAGACAATTAGACTGGAAGGAAAATTAAATGTTTGAGGACAGATAATGGCAGTGAATTTTGTTCTGCAGATTTTGAAAGTTATTGCACTGATCATGGAATTAAAAGGCATAAGACAACATCTTATACTCCACAACAAAATGGAGTTGCTGAAAGGTTGAACATGACATTGGTGGAAAAGGAAAGTAGTATGCTAAGTGGTGCTGGTTTGGAGCAGAAGTTCTGGGCTGAAGCTATTGCTACAACATGTTATCTAATAAATAGATCTCCTTGCTTTGCTCTTGTTGACAAGACGCCTTTGGAAACATGGTTTGGTAAGAAGCCCTTTTTGAGGAATGTCCGTGTGTTTGGCTACGAGGCATATGTTTATGTGCCAAATGAAAAGAGATCTAAATTGGATAACAAGGATGTCAAATGTATTCTCATCGGCTATGGAGTTGGTGTGAAAGGATACAAGCTATGGAACCCTGTTACTAAGAAGGTTTTGTACAACAAAAGAGTGATATTTCATGAGCTAAAACCTTCAGTAAGTGATCAACAGCTTGAGACAAATCAGAGTGATAAGAAGAAGGATGTAGTTGAGATTTCCCAAACTCCAAAAAGGGAAGATATTGATGGTGTACCTGAGATTGAGGAGAGCTCAAGCAACTCTGGAAGTTCTGATGATGAAGAACAACCTCAGCCTGTAAGAAGATCTACACAAGAAAAAAAGAAACTTGAAAGGTATGGTTTCTCACTGTTAAATTTGAACTGTGCCTATGCTTTAATTACCAACATTGATGAGCCTAGGACTGTGAAAGAAGTAATCAACATGGTTGATTCAAATTCTTGGTTGCAAGAAATGAATGAAGAGATGGATTCTTTGAAAAAGAATGAAACCTAGAATTTGGTACCACTGTCTAAAGGGCAAAAGCCTATTGGTTGTAAGTGGATATTCAAAAAGAAAAAAGGCCTTGATGGCAGTGTTGAGAAGTATAAGGCAAGGTTGGTTGCAAATGGATTTTATCAAATTGAGGGAATTGATTATGGTGATATTTTTTCTCCTATAACAAAGTTGACATCCATCGGATTTTTATTGTCATTGGCAGTTGTGTATGATTTTGAAATTGAACAGATGGATGTGAAGACAAATTTTCTCCATGGTGAGTTGGAAGAAGAAATCTACATGTCCCAGCCTGAGCATTTTGTTGAAAGAGGTAAAAAAAATATCTCAATGGTTTAAGATCATAAATCTTAGACTTGCTATTTCCAATGAATAACATACCATCCACGTATAGGGTAATAACAAGCACATGATCATTCTCAAATTTTTAATAAATGCAATGATCAGATTTTAATCTCACAAATCCACTTGACAACATAAACATGTCAAATTTTTGGTACCACATTGTAGGAGATTGCTTGAAACCATAGAGAGATTTTATAATTTAAATAAATATCTCTATGGTTTCAAGAAATTTCCTAGAATATGGTACCAAAAATTTGACACGTTTATGTTGTCAATTGGATTTGTGAGATTAAAATCTGATCATTGCATTTATTAAAAATTTGAGAATGATCATGTGCTTGTTATTACCCTATACGTGGATGATATGTTATTCATTGGGAATAGCAAGTCTATGATTTTTGATCTTAAATCTTAGTTTTCTGTAAAGTTTGAAATGAAAGATCTTGGTGTAGCTAGGTACATTCTTGGAATGGAGATAACCAGGGATAGAACAAGCAAAAAACTTTGGGTCAGTCAAAGTAAGTATGTGAAAAAAGTTCTGGAGAGGTTTAGCATGGATGATTGCAAGAAAATATTTGTTCCAATCATGCAGGGAATGAAGCTACCTATTTAAGATTGTCCAAAGTCTGCTATTGAGATGGAGGACATGACCAGTGTGCCTTATGTAAGTATTTTTGGCAGTTTAA
The DNA here is from genome assembly GCA_007115665.2 of Sequoiadendron giganteum. Classification (NCBI taxonomy): domain Eukaryota; kingdom Viridiplantae; phylum Streptophyta; class Pinopsida; order Cupressales; family Cupressaceae; genus Sequoiadendron; species Sequoiadendron giganteum. The sequence continues at coordinate 322,256,891 of CM021103.1, forward strand.
TGTATGCTATTGTTTCTACAAGACCACACATTGCCCAAGCAGTGGGAGTTCTAAGCCGATTTATGGAAAATCCGGGAAGATCGCATTGGGATGTTGTGAAGAGAGTGTTCAGGTATTTGAAGGGAAATTTAGACTATGCCCTATGATACCATGGCAGTTTGGTTGCATCACAGAAGACTCAACATTCATGGGTATGCTGATTTAGATTGGGAAGGAGACATTGACAGCAGGCAATCCACCAATGGATACACTTTCATGCTTAATGGTGGAGCATTCGGTTGGATGAGAAAGTGACAAGTTGTAGTTGCTTTATCCATGATAGAGGCATAGTACATGGTTGCAACTCATGCCTGTAAGGAAGTTGTTTGGATGAGGCATTTATGTTTAGACATAGGATTTAATTTTGAGAAGATCACTATTTTTTGTGACACTTAGAGTGCCATTTGTTTGGAAAAGAATCTAACCTTTCATGCTAGGACCAAGCACATTGATGTGCAATATCACTTCATGAGGGATATGGTTGATGATGGCAAGGTTAGTCTAGAAAAGGTGGATACCTTGAAGAATGTTACAGACGCTTTGACGAAGATAGTTAGCATAGACAAGTTCAAATGGTGCATAGAATTGATTGGCCATGGGGCCTATGATCGTTAGTAAGTTTCAAAGTTGTGAGAGAGATGGAAGTGTTTTCCAAGTGGGAGCTTGTTGAGAAAATGTATCTCAACTTCCAACTTGAAGGCTCTATTTTCTTACCTTGGCAAAATTTTATGTTTTTTGCCCTTTACTGCCATACCATGCCTGACTTGTTTCTGCCCCTGGCGATATCACGGTGATAGGTCTGGAGGTTATCACCTTACCATGGTTGGAAAATACCTTCACCACGGTGGCCGTGGTAAAGCCGTTGGTGGTGGTCTCAATGGTTACCGCCATACCGCGGGCGGTGGGTCCACTCACTGTAGTGGCCGTAGTGAGACTGCCTACGATTAGGTATGGCGGTTATCGCCATACCGCGGCGGTGCATCTGCTCACTATGGTGGTCATGGTAAGAATTCCAGTGGTCTCACTGATGGTCATTACATTACCATAGGGTGGCCTGTCAGCCCCCACGGTAGTGTGGTTTGATCGTCAGTGGTCCCATAGACCGGTCACTGCCATACCGTAGTTAGACCTCAACCTGGTTGTGGTAGCACAGTGAATGTTTGGAGGCAAGACGAGCTATGCTTGGTGAATTTGTCGATGAGCTTGGATGATCTCACTGCTATACCATAGGTCAACTTGATTGGTGTCGCGGTAGTGCAGTTATGGTCGATGTGAACTCGGATGAGCTCACCACCATACTATGAGCAGGTTGAACGATCTCGATGGTAGAGCAGTAAGGACTTAGAGAGCTCAGACGAGCACGAGGCCAGTTTGACCGAGTTGGACTCAGAGTTAAAGAGCGAAAATGAATGTAGGAAGGACACATGTCTCAGTGTCAGTTGATGATTGGTTAGAAACCAAAGAATTAATTGCAACAAGTGCAGGCTGACTTAGTTTGATGAACAAGACCTGATTTGGGTGATGGCATTAATGCCTAGGTGGCTTGATGTAGGGAGATTGGCATGGGTAGATCGATTGTGTGATTGGATGAGAGATTCATGAACCTAATGGTCAGTGCCTGATGGATGAAATTGATTGCAACATATGAATTTGTAAGTCAGGTACAACAAATGTAAGATTGGAATTCGAACTGTATGTTAGAATATAACATTGTAATAGTGAAAAAAAAAGAAAAGAGAGATCTATTGTGAGATGATTAGAGAAGATTGAACATTGTATGTAATTGTCTTGACTTTGTGTGGTGGGTTTTTTACCTGAAAAGGTTTTCCCATGTATATATTGTGTCAATATGTGAATGCTTAATTTTGTTATCTATTTTACTGGTTGTATTCATCTCATGTAGCTTTTTTTTGTAGAAGCTATTTGAACCTATTAATGCTCTTCTCCCCTATTGTATTAGTGTTAAGGTAATGTATTCCACACTGTTGGGTCTTTAGATCCACCCTATTTTCCATTCAACAAGTTTTTGGAGCTAGATTTTAAAATGGTTATTGAATCCTTGATTAGTATTGATAATTTCTATTCCTTCCCTAATCGTCTTCAAAGTATATGAATAAAAGGAGTGCAAGGAAATGTGAAATAGAATGCCTTAATTTTTATATATAACAAGATATTGATGCAAGTGCATAAGCTATCATGGAATCATATGTGAAACTATGGAGAGGTAAGGTTCATCCCCCCCATCCATGAGAAGCCTCTCTTGAAATTTTTGAGGCCTTAACACCCCTAAAAAGAGGAAGGGGTTTTTTAACTTCCTCATATATTTCCTTATAGATGTGGTTATTCTTTAGGAAACCAGGTTGGTTTTTAACTAAATATCATGTATATTAGTGTTAAATTTGGTTTCCTTGGGAAACTTCACCAAATTTTGAGAACTTCTTTCATCCCCTTAAGACATCGTATTAGTACCCCTTAAGACGTGGTTATTTTATAGGAAACCAAGTTGTTTGACGAGTATAATTTTGCTCTTCTTTCTTTACTGGGAAGGATCTATTTTGTAGCTTAGTCTACTACTTAATGCATCTAGTGTTCTTTACATATTATACAACATTTATGTAGGAGCATCCCTAGGAAGTGTGACCTAATCTTTCATCATTTTAGAAAAGTGATCTTAGTTTAGTTAATTATTTTTTATTAGTTTAAAGTTACCAATTTGTGGTAGAGAAATTTATTTCATTTCACTATAATTTGAAATTGGATTTTTCAATTTTGAACATAGCTTGAGTTAGTGTTCAAAGTGTCATGCTAATGTTTGAACTGATTTGGATGAGGAAAATATTATAAATTATTGAGAGTGTTTATGGGTGGAAAATTTTGCACATTTATAATTTTTATATTTTGGAAAGTTATTTAGAGTTCATGTCAAAAAAGGGATATTGATTGGTTTGATTCCAAATTGATTGATTTGATCAAATTTTAGGTGAACCCTGTGAGTTTTTTAAACCTAAATCATAAAGAAGGTTCAAGGATTACTCTAGTAGAAAACTGTAGTATTTTTTTTATATAAAATTGGTTGAACCACTATAAGATATTTCCATTCAAATTTGAAAAAATAGTTTTTATAAAATTACATAAGAAGGAGAGAACAAAATATTGCTACGAGAGCATCAAGACTGTCAGAGAGAGAACAACAAGAAAGACTATAATAACATTAACAAGAGAATACATAGTACATATCCAAGGACCAATGGAGCCAATAGACAAAAATATCTAACCCAAAAGATAGGTAGCCCAAAATCCAACCAACATTAGAAGCAACAATTAGGCTCATAATGCAAACCAATAGAAGAGAGAAGCAAAATTTGTTACTAGCCCAGACTAAAATAAAGATTTTACACACCAATAATCACACCACTCATAGCAGAGGAAGCCATATCAATCAGTGGAGAAAAATAAGGCTCATAGAAAGGATCATTGAGAGCATGCTTGAAAAGGAAGCAAAATTCTTTGAACAAAGTCAACAAACTATTTGCAAGGCAACAACCCAATAAAAACCTAAGAGCTCAAAGATGATTACAAAAAAAAGAAGAGTGAGAAACAACCATGTCTTGAACCATCACACAAAGGAGAGAATACAAGGCATGAGAGGATATTAGGTGTACTCTCCAAACAACTCCACCTAAAATATTTTTTATAGTGTGCAAATCATATGATTTCATAGTCATATCCAAGATGAACATAATGAAAACATGAGGAAGAAAAAAACTCCCTGCAATGAATCTTATATTTTCATTACACCATAACACATCCATCAAGTTTGAGACAAAAAGAGAAGATAAATCATGAGGCAAAGCCATAGGGTGCAATTCAAGCCATTCTGGGCTCAAAAAATCCATTAATGCTTCCTCTACATGTGGGCAGTGGATTAAAAATGCAGAGCACAACAATTTTGTGGGAGAATTATGGTAGATACACACCTCATGAAATATTGGTAAGATTAGAATTCTGAAAATTATGTCCATTGCAAAGCCCTTGAGACAAATTTTGAATATGTCCAAATGTAGAATAGAGCAAGAAACATATAGCATGAATATAAAAAGATCCACAATAAAGAGAAAATGTGTGAATAATTAAAACCAGTACCTAGAGGCAGATGAAGGCGTGAAAACCACCAAAAGAAAAGGTGGTAGCTACAAACACATGTTGAATTAATAATAGGTGGTGCCAAGCCATAAATCCACAATACGCACATCAAACAAATTCCTTTGAAACAAACAAAAAATTGTTAGGCCACCATCAAAAGGACACCTGTAATAGGCTGAGAATTTTGAGACATTCCCAAACATGTGCAATCCAAAATGATGTCATCACTTCACATAAACTCAATACCTATTGTGCATGCCAAATGCATGAAAAGGACCACCACTTATGCGAAGAGAATAGAATGCAATTAATAAGCTACTAGATCAATCGACGTCATGGAGATCATCACATAGCCACCTCACCAACAAACTAGAGAAAGTAGAGATGACAAAGGAACCACTCCCAAAATGGGTGTACATTAGAGATTGCCAACAGGATGCTAAGAGGGCCACCATAGGAGGTTCCAAGGAGGTCACCACAAATTACCCAGCGAATGCCAATTGGAACAACAAGGAGACCATCAATAGCATGAAATAAAGAGGTGACACCAAGAAGACCATTGTAACAACCAAGAATTATGTGCCAGGCAATCCTGAAGGAGGACCAAAACTACAGGTTTCAAGAGGACCACCAAGACCATGTTACCTGACATCAAGGAGACTGCCAACAACACAAATAAAAATAAGAAAATTTGATGTAGAGCAGGGTGGAGTTTATCAATTAAATCTCAAATGAGCAAACTTTACAACTTTGAAACCCTAACTTGGTGAATTTCTCACAAAACCTTCATTTCTTTTTGTAGTAATCCAAATAGGTGTTTTCCATCATAAATTTCAAAAAAGAATTCAAAACCACAAATTTAATACCATTTAAGATACCCTTTATTCCCCTTAGGAACATATCAAATTTTTAAGTATTCTTGTTTTGTAACAACACCCTCTAATTTTGATTGCTACACTGCCTCTAGGCCTAATTAGGCCTATTTTACAAAGAAACAATGAGATTTACAACCTTCAAGCTTCAAATATTCATTCTAGGGCCAAAAAAATGTCACATGGGGTCTGCCTATGCATATTTTATTTACTGGAACAATCACCAATTTGTTTCTTCAACAAAACCCTATGCTTACCTAATCACCTAAGCCTACTACATAGATATATTAGGCTAGGGTTGTGTCAAAATTTTCCCTAACTCCATTCCCTGCTCTTGAAAACCCTACAAAAATTAAAATCACTCTAACCACTTCCATTCCACCGATTCTCAAAAATTTCCACCTGTGGAATGGTCCCTTAATTCATATTTTTCTTATCAAAGCCTCAAAACTAAGGTTTCTTGACTATTTTTAGTAAATTGATTCAAACTCACTCCAATCTCAATGAAAAATGATGAAATCAAAAAAAAATATATTTAATTCATCTCTTCAATAATTCCAATACAAGTTAGATCATTTACAGGCCGTACAGAATCACACAAACCTCTATAGCAGCAATAAAACACTGAAAATTGTTAAAAAATAGAGTATGCTTTATTGTTTTCTCTCCAAAACTTCACCAAATGATTTCCTCAAACATCCCAAGGAATATTTAAATAATTTCAAAATAGAACCAATAGTTCCCAACTAACTTTCAAGTATCTAACTCTTCAACTTCCACCAAAACCCAAAAATGCAAAGTTGCTTGAGCAACTTTTTACAAATTTTATAAAATTGTCATGTTTTTATCAAATTGACCCCACATGACCAAAAACATGAAATATGGTCTAAATAGACCTTATTACCAAAGACAGTGACTCAACATCACAAAAGAATCACATTTGACCCTTATTTACAAAAGTACCTAGGTGCCCCTCCACCAAAATTAGACCAACTTTGATCCAAAAAGGACATCATGAGGACCGTCCAACTGGAAATAAAATATTTCATGTTGACCACCATGAAAGATACAAAGAACCTGAGAAAATAGATCATTAAGACCCTCTTGAGCTCCCCCAAGATGTCATAGGGACCGTCTAAACAACCAACCTACCAAGATGTCAAGGGGATTGTCTAGTAGGACAAACAAAGTAGAGACCACTAATTTTCAAGGAGTTCTTAGATGAAGACTATAATAAGACCAAGGAGTTGCCACAATAGGCCAATAGAATTAGTCCAAAAATAAATTAATCTCATCAGGAGAAAACATAGTAAAAGGAAGGAAATTATCAATGGTCATGTTTGCCAATTTGTCTGGTGAAGAATTTGCTTCTCTATAGCAATGTTGAATCTAGTAAGTTGTGAATTTGTAGTATGGATAGAGAATGTTGTAAAAAATAGTTCAAATTCTAGGAATGCGATTTTTTTCTTGATAGAGCCCCCAATAACAATCTTAGAATCACCTTCAATGATAAGATTAGAAGCCTTATTTGCACGAGATAGTTCAAGACCTAGAACTAAGGCATTAAACTCAACCAAATTATTAATGCCATTGTTTAACAACTTGCATGCAGCTTTGAAAACCTTTCCTTCATCATTTCTCAAGATCGCACCTACACCAAAAACTCTGAGATTATCCTAAGAATTCCCATCAAAGTTCAATTTGAGCCACCCAAGAGGAGGGGGTGACCAACTAGTAGTTCAGTTAACACTTGTATTGATAATTTTAATTGAGCCCCTAGCCAATGGGGGATCCAACCTAGGCCAATACTTAAGCATCAAAGCATCCTAAGAAGAAAAAGGGACCCCAACCTACAAATTCTTACACATTTTCTGAAATAGAGGCTTCAATTTTCTACAAAACTTGGTTTCTATCAGAGGACTTCTTTCTAAAAATTTCATTATTATGTTCAAGCCAAATGTTCCAAATCAAAATAGATGGACTAATATTTTAGATGCAAGTAAAATAGGCCTTTCCATAAAGTATAATTCTAGAGACTAGGTTTTTGTCAATATGCAAATGAAATATAGTTTCCATAAATTAAAATATTAAAGCATACATATTTAAAACATAAAGTAATGCAAATGATTTTTTTCCATTTTGAAATGTTCAAGCAATTAGATTTAAAATATAAAGCAACACAAATGATTTTTTTCCATTTTAAAATATTCAAGCAATCATATTTAAAACACAAAGCAATGCAAACTAAACCCTCGAAATTTCTTGGTTTTCAAAGGAAATATTTTTTGTTTGATTTAAATTTAGGGTTGAAAGGTAAGTTTTTTGGTTTTGAAAGGTAATTTTTTTTGTTTGATTAGGGTTTAGGGTTGATTTTAATGTTTTATTTTAATTTAAGGTTTATTTTTTTAGTTTGATTTCAACTAGTGATGGTTTGGTTTGATGTTTTTTGTTTGATTTCAAATAAGGAGGGTTTCATTTTTTTTGTAGGTAGATTGAAATAAAAAACTCAACACAAATACAAACAATGCAAACAAAATCCTAAATTAATAGCTAATAAAGAAAAAATGGAAAAAAAATGCAAAGAAGGTGAAATGACTTATGTGGAAGTTGTTATCCCCGCTGCTCAATCGAGATCTTGAATGGTGCACAGTTAAAATGAGGTCACGTTCATTTTAAAAATACCATTTTAAAAATAAATAAATAACTATACAAAATGAGATCCCATTTTTTACAAATCGAGATCTCATTTTGTAAAAAGTGGGATCTTGTTTCCTTTGGGATGGCTTGGGACAACAAAACTAAATGAGATCCTAATTTTTAAAAATTGGGATCACATTTTAATTTTAGGTTCAGGACCCCGAAGCTAAACAAGATCTTGTTCATTAAAAATTGGGATCCTAACTCGTTGAGCCTAATTTTGGAATTTTTTCTAAGGCCAAAACTTCCACCTTAAGTGGACTCAACTTCATGCTTTTACCCCACTAATGAAATTAGAGTTTTAGTTTTAAACACTCTATTTCCCTATATCCCCCAAATCTTCACTCTTTTTATCCTCATGACCTACACCTTAGTAAGGGATAGGTTACCAAACATTTCTAGAAAGATAGAGAATTTTCAAATAACACACTATGCAAAGTTCTCTTGAATATTTCATTCGACTCCCACTTGGATGATGGTGCTGCATTCCCAATCCTCTTGTCTTCAAGCATGTGGAATTTCCCATTTTATCACAATATTTCTATCTATTGCTTTATCCATTCACTATTTTTGTTCCTTCATGTTTATGGGTCTATGTGCGTTTATTTATTTTTCTCCTTTATCCATTTTAGATTCCTTATACTTTGTAGTATTAAATTTTGGTATCTATTTCTATTTTATAATTTATAATCAAGAATTTTAGAATAATAAGGAAATCAAAATAACATTGGATTCATATTCTAAAAGACATGTAAACCTCATGATAAATTTAATGGAGTTCAAAAACAAATACTAAATTGTATTGAAGTACGTTAGGATATAATTATAGATATCTTGCAAATGATCAAATATAGTTGCTCAAATAATTACTTTAAAATACTAGTAGCATGTACCTATGATTTCAATTTTCTTGGAAGATTTGAATCTTTATTTAAGAGAATGAATGGTTGGGATTTTAAGATCAAATATATGGTTGAGAGAATCAATTAACTATGTGCATTCCACTCTACTCTACTCTATGATTCCCACTCTAGCTATTTTTTTGAATTTTTGGGCTTTGTTTCTAATTTGACTGTCTGATGGGTCGGTCGAGAGGGGGAATCGGAAAGGCTCCCCATTCCAATATTGTTGTACCTTTTTCTAATGTTATGTGTGTGGTGGCAGTGGCTAGTCTGGTAGTTCCTAGTCTAACATCCCCTCCTCATACTTCAGTCCTTTCCCCTAAGGAAAAGACAAAGTGGATCTCTGGAAAGTCACCCTTTTCTCTATCCTTAGGGCCTAACTCTTTTTTCTCTAAGGAAGCTCCTACTTCCTACATGGATAAATCAGTGGGGTCTATCTTGCTCGCTTCAAGTAAAAGGACTTTAGGCTCTACATCTTGCTCGGTTATTGCCTGGGAAGTTGGTGTTCCTGAGACTTTGATGTTGAAGGCTATGTACAACCTCAAAATGGCTCTAGTTGGAAATTTTTTGGTGTATAGGCCAAATATTTTACTGGTTCATCAATGGACTGCTTCTACTTGGAATCTCAAATGAAATGCCATTATCAATGCAATGCCAAGAGGTATCTTTCACTTCTCCTTTGTGGTGTATGAAGATATGTTGAAGGTACTAATGGGGGGCCCCTGGGATTTTGACTTGGGCTATAAATTTTTTTATTTGTTTGCAAGTGGATGCCAGGTTTTGACCCATTGGCTGATTTGGGAGCCTCTGTGCCAACCTAGGTTTGTCTACCTAGGCTCCCTCTAGAATTATGGGAGAAAGGAATCTTTCAAGGCATTGCCAACTCCTTTGGGAGTCTACTTGCAATTGATAAGATCACTCTGGAGAGATCTTGTCTAGTATATGCCCGCATTTATGTCAATGTGGTTGTGAATACGATTCTCTCATCCTCTATCCTACTGAAGTCAAAGTTTGGAAACTAGACCTAGCCCTTAGAATATGAAAATGCTCGACTATTTGGTCATCTCACTAATTCTTGTGGGCTTAAGATGGATGTTGGCCAAAAGGCTAAGGATAAAATTACTATGAAGGCTTCCCTAGATATGGTTGCATATTCTTCTGTGCAGACATCCAATGCCCTTGTTTATGATGTGTTTATTCCTCTCATTAAGGACATCCCGGACCTACCTACTAAGTCTATTTCTAATCCTATTGTTGAAGAAAATGTTTCAGGTAGCCTTAAGTTAGCTCAGGATCCCCTTGCTTCTACTTTCCCTACCACTTACTTTCCCTCTAAGATTGATTCGGTCCTGATGGGAGGGAGTGATGTTATTAAGATGATCTCCTCTACTATGGATCTCTAAAAGGAAGATGTGGTGCTTGAAATTGGTGTTAAGTCCCAATCCCATGGAATGGAGGATGATATTAAAGAAGGTGAGTATGTTCTAGCTGATAAAAATATGTCTCTGGAGGATATTCATTCCTTGGATCATTTGGGTACCAAAAATTGAATGACTCCATGGCTATTCTTGCTTTCCCCAACGGATTGAGTGGTAAAGAGGATGAGGAGGGATGGTCCCAAGATTTTCCTAAACCTAAAAATAAAAAAAACTGGATGTGGGAGGATGTAATAAGGTGGGAAGGCCATCAGAAAAGGACTCAAGAACCAAAGATACGACAAGGGACATGGCTGCTAGGAAACAAAGAACCTTGGATTCGGTCATTGGATTGAAGACCGAGAAGAAGTAGTCTCATCTACTTCTTAGGGTTGGAGGTGGTCTCTTTTTTTAGCCTTTCTAATGAAGTTTCTCTTTTGGAATATAAGGGGCCTCAATAGCCCATATAAATATTTTTTTGTGGAATCCTGTATTTTGGATAATAAAGTGGATGTGCTCCTCCTTCAGGAAACCAAGATGAAGAATGAGACCTTTAAAAAAGGCATGGTTAAATTTTGGCCCTCTGCAAAAAAAATTGTTAGTGAGGCTGATGGTGCTTCAGGAGGTATTGCGACCCTCTGGAACCCTTTGAAACTTAAAGGGACTTTCAGCTCTTCCTGTAAGAATATTTTGATGATCACCTTTGAAGATATTGTTTCCCAGGATAAATGGAACCTTATGAATATCTATGCCCCAAATCTGAGCAGGGACAAAGTTTTTCTTTGGGAAAAGTTAAGTAATAATATTTCTCTAAGGAATGAGGAACATTGGATGTTGGGAGGAGATTTTAACTCTCCTCTCCTCCCCTCTAAAAAGTTTGGAGGTCAGGATGACTACTCGGATAACATGATGGAACCGATGGATTTTTTAAATATAGATGGCCTAACTGATATTCCCATCCAAGGAACTAAATTCACTTGGTCTAACAAAAGAAATGGAAATCACTTAATCCAAGTTAAACTTGATAGATTTTTTATCTTTGCTAATTGGGATATCTCTCAATTCATTTCTCTCTCTGGTCTTCCTAGATCGATATCGGATCACAATGCCTTGGTGCTAAAAAGGAATGTGGATCATAATAATGGTCCTTTCCTATTCAGATTTGAAGCTATGTGGTTCCTTCATCCAGAATTTTCTGAATTGGTTAAGTCTTGGTGGGAGGAACCTGTTTCTGGAACTCCTATGTATTTCTTGGCTAAAAAATTAAGAAGAATAAAGAAAAAGGTTAAAGGGTTGAATAAGGTGACCTTTGGGAATATATTTGAGAGTAAAACCTCTCTGGGAAAGAGCTTAAAGGAGGTTCAATATTTAATGGAGGCAGGAAGGCTGGATGAGGAGCTCTATGCCAAGGATACAAATTTAAGATCACAATGGTATAGGATTAACAAGAAGGAGTAAATCTATTGAAAACAAAATTCAAGGGTTCAATGGTTAAAGGAAGGAGATAGAAACACCAAGTTATTTCACCATTCTACATTGAAACAAAAAAGTAGAAATAGAATTAGATCCCTTGTGAACGAGGATGGGTTTATGGTGACCAATGAAAAGACATTATGAGGGAAGTTGTTAGTTTCTTCTCTAATCAACATAGCCCCCCTGACATTGATGAGTAGGTATTTGTTGAATTTATTGATGTGATTCCTAAAGCTATTTATGATATAGACTTAAAAATGATGATTAATTTTGTTTCATTGGATGAAGTTAAAAAGGTTGTGTTCTCCTTTGGAGCTTATAAAGCTCCTGGTCTGTATGGTTTTCCTCTATTTTTTTCCATAATTTTTGGGATATTGTCAAAAATGATCTTGTCAATGCTATTAGGGATTTATGTAGGTCGGGTAGATTGTTGAACTAGCTCAATTCCACTTTCATTGCCCTGATTCCTAAAAATTTGGATGCCTCGGCTATGAAATATTTCAGACCCATTAGTCTCTGCAACATGGTCTATAAAATATTTTCCAAAATTCTGGTTCTTCGTCTTAAACCTATGCTTTGTAAAATGATTGCTCCTAACCAGAAGGGTTTTTTCTAGAATAGAAATATCCTTGATGTTGTCATCTCTACCCATGAAATCATTCATTCAATGGATCACTCTAAAAATCTGGGTATGGCCTTCAAAATTGACATTTCTAAGGCCTATGATCGGGTCTCCTAGCCTTTCCTCTTTGTTGTCCTCAAAAAAATTGGTATTGATGGAAGATTCCTTAAGCTGATTTCAGCTTGTGTTACCTCCCCCATGTACTTTGTTCCTGTTAATGGTTTTCCCTAGGGTTTCTTCTCTTGTGGTCGTGGTCTTAGGAAAGGGGACCCCCTATCCCCCTACCTCTTTATCATTGTGGAAAAAGCCCTGGGAAGGAATGTAAATAAATAGGTGGATTCTAATGTTCTCACAGGTGTTAAAGTTTCTTCATCTCTAACACCTGACTCCCACCAAAAAAATTTTGATGACACTTTAATGTTTGGGGAAGCCTCGGTGGGGGAAGTTAGTATCTGGAAAAAGGTACTAAATGACAATGATGATGTTTTAGGATAGTGTATCAAGTAAAAGAAAAGTAAAATTTACTTCTTTAATATTGACCAACAAATAAAGGAAAGAGTGATAAAAATTATAGGGTGTAAGGAAGCTAAACTACCTGATTCTAATCTGGGCCTACCTTTGATTCTAAGAAATTGGAGAATAATTACTGGAACCAACTGATTGAAATAACCCAAAATAAACTTGTTGGGTGGAAAGGTAAGCTTCTTAGTTGGGCAGGAAAGATTCAACTCCTTAATGCTTCTCTTTAGAATATTCCTATAAACTACCTCTCCCTCTTTAAGATCCTTTCCTTTATTGGAGAGAAGATAGAACATATACAAATAAAATTCTTATGGTTAGGTACTGAAGAAAAAAATAGAATGTCTCTGGTCGGTTGGGAAAAAGTGTGCACCCCTAAAAGGAGAGGAGGCTTGGGAATAAGAAGAATATTTTTGCTAAACAAATCCCTCTTGGAAAAAATTGGTTGGAATATCCTTGAAGGAACTAAAGATTGGGTAAAAATCTTCCAAGCTAAATACATGAGGAACAAGAATTTTGACTATTTTTTGTTTACCTTGGATCTTCCAAGTGGCTCAACTCTTTGGAATCATCTTGTTAAATTGAGAAATGTGCTAAAAATGGGGTTGAGGAAGAGAATTGGTAATGCGAATAACACTGATTTTTGGAAGGATCCATGGATAGATTCTTCTGCTTTTTCCTCCTTTGAAGACTTGAGACCTCTTAAACAAAGTTTTAATAGAATCTATGGCAAAAAGGTTCCTGACTATTTAAATTGGGATTTGGAGGAACGTAGGTGGAAGGAGTTCAATTTGATGCTAAGAAGGGATAACCTTAGATGCCAGAGATAATTTAACTAGTACCCTATCCTTACTAGATTGTATGGTGTGATAGGGGAGGCCAAGTGGTTTGATAGAGGACATGAAGATGACTGGATTTGGAAAGGTTGCACCTCTAGATGTTTCTCCATCAAAATGGCCTATGAAGAACTTATAAATATGCAAAATGTTTTTTCTGACAAACTTTGGGACAATTTGTGGCAATTTAATCTCATCCCTAAAATAAATTGTTTTTGGTGGAAAAATACTCATGGGAAAATTCTGACTATGGATAATTTGGTTACGAGAGGGTTCCAGTTGGTCAACCGATGTACGCTATGTAAAAAGGAAGAGGAAATTATAAGTCACATGTTTTTTTATTGTAATTTTTCAAGGGAAGTGTGGTCCTTCTTCCTCTTGTTGTTGTATTTGGAATGGGTGTTTCCTAACTCCATAAATGTGTTTATAAAAAGCTTGGATAATTGACCTTTCTCTCATAATGTCATTATGGATATTTGGAACCAGGTTCCCCCTTTTGTGGCCTGGGGTCTGTGGAAGGAAAGGAATAATCATATTTTTAGGGAGGAGGAGATAAGTATTGGGGAGGTCAGCTTGATCATGAAAAATTAGATCAAGGAAAATATAGAGGCTGGGAGGTACGGGTTCTCCAAAAATTGGCCGAATTACAAAGAAATGAGCATCAAGCAAAAATGGGGAATAAACAAGGATCTAACCAAACTCAATTGGTCTAAGATTCTTTCTATATTATCCATGGTGTGGAATCCCCCATAGATGGATTGGATCAAATGTATTTTTGATGGGTTCACAAAAGGTAACCCAGGACAAGATGGCGATGGCGGTTTGTTAAGGAATCATAAATGTGAGTGTATTGTGGGCTATGGGTTGAATATGGGAGTTTGTTCCAATAAAAAAGTGGAAGCTATGGCTACTCTAGGGGGCCTTAATATATTAAAGGAGATGAGGTACTACAATGTCATATTATAAGGGGACTCTAAGCTTATTGTGGACATCATTAATGAAGAGGCTACACCTCCTTGGGAGTTAAAAAACATATTAAATAAATGCTAATTCATTAAAAAGTCCTTTGATAATTGTAGAGTGCAACATGTGTACAAAGAAGGAAATAAAGAAGCTGATTATGTGGCTAATGTGGTGCTAAGTTTTAGGGGTTTGACCAGATGGACCTATGGGAATATTTTGGATTTCGTAAGAGGTGTTATTCTAAAGGAAAAATTTGAGTATGAGTATAAGTTGTAAAATTAAAATATTTTTGTTTGGTCGGATAGAAGAGTACCAAGTGGTGCTTTTCATATTTTTGTGTAATAATGATAATGGTGGTACAGAGATGTATTGGAGGATCTTGGATAAAAGTAATATCAATAATTTTCCCATCATGAAGGTTATGAATTATCACATGAAGATTTTAATTTTTCTATGGGATGTCATGCCTATGCATGTGGATTGGCTTGGTGTCAATAATTCTTGCATTCCTAATGTGGCGAAAGGAAATGATATTAATGGGAAGATTTATTTTTGTAAGATTAATGATGGATTTCTTGCCTCAGGAAATGTGTAGTGGGAGGTTTCTAGAAGAAACTTATTGATTCATTTTTATTTACTTGCTCTTGGTGTCTTGTAGTGTAAGAGTGAGTTCTACATTCTGAGAAATAAGAAGGTGGTGTGGGAGACTATGAAGAAGAGTGATAAGAAGCTTAAAAATTTGCATAAGAGAAAAATGGGAGGACCGAGGAAGAGGACAAAACTGTTGAACTATCAAGCTTTGTAATAGAATGTGGACTTATGGAAGTTTTTTGTTGAGGCTAGTATGGTTCCTTTCTTCGAGTCCCTGAAGGGATACAATGAGAAGCTAATCGCTAAATTAACTAATTCGTGGAGGAATGACCATGTTACCATTGGTGTTGTGAAATTTGAAGTCATGGTCAGATTAATTGCCAAAGATACGAGGTTATAGAACCAGGGAATCAAAATTTCCAAAAAAAGTGGAGTAGACTACTATATGTATATCAATAAATTTCTTCATGATGGGGAGAAGCTCAAAAGGTTTAAAAATGGGTATGCTAGATTAGATCTTCCTCCTCCTTTTTCCTTAGTTAATATGTTTATTATAAGATATTTTACTCTCGATATTTGGTACATGTCGGTTCATGCATTCCACTTTCCCCTGCTTAACCACATTCGACATGGGGAAAGAGTAAACTTGCCTTCTTACTTGTTGTCCTCCTTGCAACTCAATATAGAGAAAGGTGTGAGACCTCCTCTCCACCAAGGCCTTATGCTTACCCTCTACAAGTTTGATTTGGCGTTAAATCCCCATGGCAATCCTCTTACCGGAAGAAATGAAAACCCTGGTTGCTTTGAAGAGGTTAATGAAGAATAGGCCCAAGATGAAAACCCTGGTGTGGATGATATCCCGATTGTGGACCCTATTCCCCATCCACATCCTATTGTTGTCACTAGAATATTGATTTTAACTACTAAAATCCAATCCCTTGTTGCCAATGTCTCCAATATTTCTACCCCTATGTCACAAAAAAGTGAGGAAAAAATAACCTTTGAAAGTGAACTGATAAGAGCCATGCCTGAAAAAAGGAAGCATTCGCCTCTACTGCTTGAACTTCCTAAAGCTAAGAAACCCAGATGCAAAGTAAATATAAGGGATGTCATAAACATAATAGAGGAAGGGACCAATAATGAGGAGGAGAAAGCGTCTATGCATGGCCAAGGAAGTGGTGGGAGTGGAGGTAAACAGTCGTCTCGGCTGGCTAAAGTGGCCTCGAGGGAGAAAAAAGGGAAATAAAAGTTGTTTTCTAGTGAGGAGGAGGAACAAGAGTATGAATATTTTGAGGCCCAAGAGGATGATGATTCTGAGGACCAATATTTTGAGGATACAACTTATGAGATGGGTAAGAAGTCTCAGAGGAGGAAAAAGATGAGGAAGAGGAAGAATAGGCTGAACAGTTTCAGGAAGATGAGAAAGAGGAAGATAAAATGCAGGATGTTGAGGAAGGGGACATGGGAAAATATTTTATCATTGAAGTTTTGAAGAGAAGACTTACCCTTTTGTAGGTTCAATTTGAAGACATGGAGAAGGCTCTGGCTATTTTCATGAGGGTTATGAAGAGTTATGAGACGTGCTTTGCTAGGTTCAACTTTAGGTGAACTCAAAATTGCAAAGAAGTTGAAGAAGAAGGGGAAACTGTATGCCCTGCAGGCCCTGGACAAGATATAGGGACTTGATTGGAGATACTATATTGCTCTCATGGGAGAGTATGGGGACTTGCTGAAGAAAGGAAAATAATGCCTCGTGTGCTGCTCTGTTTGTTTTTAGATGATTTTTCTTGTAATATAGCTTTATATGATCAATTGTTCTATTTTTATGGACTTGTTATGGTGGAATATCACTTAGGATATTGTGGACCTTATAAATGGTTTACGTAGTACTAATTTTGCTGCTGGGATTTTTCTATTTTTTATTAGAACTAGTTGGTCTACATAATTATAATGATGTTTTTTTGGGGTGTGGGTGGTGTTTTTTCCCACCTTTTATCTTGTTCTTTTGTCTGATTTTGTAACCATGGGATCATGGCCCTTCCCTGCTTATCTAATAAAAAAACTATGTGCATCCTATTGGTAATCTAGACCCACTTCCTACAACTCTAGAAAATTCATCTAAAAAAAAATAACAAGGAATTCACATTGAATATTTAATCATATGTGGATTTGGGCCCTTGAAAATAATAACTCTTCTACACTTTAGGAAATCCACATTCACTTTAGTAACTATTAAGAGCCTTGTGAGCACACTATTGCCAAACTATGATGGATTAGTTAATGGATCTCATAAATTGTAGAAATGTTTTGTCTAGATCTAGAAGTGGATATGGGGTCCCTCCAAATTTACCTCTCTCATTTTTTATTATCTCAACACCATTTGAACATGCAAACAATGAATGCATTATTTCAAAAATTTCTAGTTGAGAGAAGTGTAAATATAGAAAAAAAAAACATTATTTTTTGTGTCATGGGAAAAATGATTGTTGTTGAGCACCCAAAATACTGAGAGGGGGGTGAATTGGAATTCCCTTAAACCATTTGATCATAATCCATCCAATTAACAAAACATATCTAACTACAACAATGAATGCAAGCATGAAATAGTCACAAGATCACATGACACATGAAAACCAAGATTTTTACTTGGAAAACCCAAAAAGGGAAAAACAACAATGATGATTAGCTCACAATATATTTTAACTGGTTATAAGATATTACAAAGGCTCACTTCCATGACACACTATCCAATAGGGCTCACAACCACAAAAATATAGATACAAAACATAAATGGCCACACAACCAAGATGTGAATTGATACAAAATTCACCTTCCTTGTGTTGAATTTAGTTCCTTTGAAGCTCTAAATATAAAACACTACTATGATTTATAGTTTCTCAATATTCACAATATATTTTCTTCTATTTGGATCACACATATACAAATTTTCATGTTAACATCATATCACATATATCATATCTCTCTTCTAAAATCTAAAAAAATTCTTACATATATACCCAATACATCCACATACATCAATTAGGTCAACCTAATTAGATGTAGGCCTATATTAAATCAAAATTGACTTGTCGATGCCATACTTGAATCAAAAAAAAAATTTCACTTAAAGAAAACTTACAACACTTGATTTAGATCAACATGGACCTAAACTAGATCTTACTAACATCCACAACACATATTTAAATACCAAAACATATATCAAGCATTGGGCCAACTAGAATTAGACCTAATTCATGAAATAAGCCAATTCATCAATACCAAAAATAAATTTGATCACATAAACATGCACCATATAAAATATTTAATGTACTAAAACCTGTAAGAAATCTCCCAAAATTGTAAAGACTGATTCCAATTACTAGAGGAACACAAACCAAATTACTCATACCCATTTACATTGTACAAGGCCAAAACTAAATGTCGAACTACTATTACTTGTACCTTTCAAAATATTCACCCAAACCAATTGAAATATTGATAATAGATGTGCATGATGGTCAGGAGTAACATATTATCACTGTATAAGAAGATCTTATCATATGAGAAATTATGACACAAAATACTGCATTAAGATATCTTCCTTATGTTCACCGGATTAGTGAAAATAACAATGATCAATGTTGGAATCAATGACAACACATTAAGGGGTTCCTTCTTTATTATTTCAAAAATTTCAATGACACATCTAGGTGGTGAATAAATTCTATGGAAACCTCTATTCATTCCCCCAATCACTCGATCATTTTAGAGTACACCATTTTGATGTAGTCTCTTAAGAGCCCTAAGAGCAAAAAAAAAAAATAGTATTTTTGGAGCTTGTGGTGTGTACGATTTTTTTTTTGGATCTAAAAGTGGATATGGGGTCTCTCCACATTAACCTATCTTGGTTCTAGTCAAATAAAAATGGTTTGACCATGCCAACAAAGAATGCGTTCTTGCAAAAAGTATCAATTGATAGCAGTGTAAATATGAAAATAAGCATATTTTGTACTTCATCTATCATGGGGAAAAACTAACTATTCCAACACATCCAAGTGGATAGATGAATTTTAGGAAAGGACTTTGTTCATTCCCTAGGTCCCCCTATTGTTTTGGTCTACGACATTGAGCCTAAAATGTTGCAGTTAAGAATAATTTTCATTTTGTGCATCGTGGGACTAAAATGAAAATTCCAAATTTTTTGGCTGGGAGGGACACTAGGAAAGGTTTTGTTTCACACCCAAATCTTCCAATAATTCAAGGATGCACTATGCCAAAGCTTTCTCTTAAGAGCCCTAAGTGCTAAAAATGACCAAAATTTTATACATTGTTTCTCAAAATCCATGGCACCTTGTAGGATCATGTAAGCTCCCTCCATAATAAATTCTAATTTTTTGAAATCTCCAATGCATTTTTCCATTTTCCATGGCGATAATTTTTCAAATGTTGCAAAAACAATCATTTGCATTCAATGAAAAGTTACAAGAAAGAATAATTTATTTTTCATGTGTCATGGGAATGAATAAATAGTTGAAACATATTTGGATGGGTTATTTTACAATAGGAAAGGTCTTATTTTTCACTCAAAATTTCATGATCGTTTCGGGTTGCACTATGTTGGTGCTTTCTCTTAAGATTCCTAAGTGCAAAAAATTGTCAAACTTTGATAGATTGTTTATCAAAATCTATGGAAACTGCAAATATTTTTTATAAATATATAGGTCATGTAGGCTCCCTTCACAATAATCTCTCTTAGTTTTTGAATTCTCCAATCTAATTTTTGTGGCGAATTTTTTTGAAAAGTTGGAATTTTTTCACTTTTGTTCAATTAAAAGTTGTAGGCAAGCATTATTTTCATTTCATGCATCATGGGATTGAAATAATAACACCAACCACATTTCAGTGGGAAATTTTAGGCTAGGAAATGTCTTTAATTTCACCATAGCACTCCCGATCATTTTGACAGACTATTTCTTAGAATTTTTGGCACCTAATAATGTTCCATTTGAACCTACAGGGTCATTTAGGACCCCTAAATAACAAAATCTCTCATTTTTTGAAATCCCCAATCCATTCGTTTGTGACAATTGTTTTTTGAATGTTTCAAAAATTATCATTTGTGTTCAATGAAAAGTTATAGGCAAGCATGATTTTTTTAATATGAATTGTGGGACTAAACATATAGCACCAACATGTCTAGGTGGGTGGATTTACACTATTCAAGGTCCTGTTTTTCACCCCGACTCTCCCAATCATTCTAGGCTACACTATGTCAGTGCTTTCTCTTAAGAGCCATAAGTATGTAAAACTACCAAAATTTTAAAAATTGTTTCTTGGAATCCATGACACCTAATTTTTTTTTTATAAAATTACAAGGTCACATAGGGCCCCTCCACAATAAACTCTCTCAATTTTTGAATTCTTCAATCATTTTTTTGTGGCAATAATTTTTCAAAAGTTGCAAAGACAACATTTATGTTCAATAAAAAGTAGTAGGCAAGCATATTTTTTGTTTTATGTTTCATGGGACTCAACCAAAAAATTTAACACATAGAGGTGGGTGTATTTATTCTATAAAGGTTCTATTTTTCACCCCATCCATCTTGATTGTTTCAAACTAAACTATGTTGATGTTTTTTCTTAAGAACCCTAAGTGCGAAAAACTACCAAATATTGAGGGACTATTTCTCAAAATCCGTGGAACCTAAAAATGTTTCATCTAAAAATATAGGTTTATATGGGTTCCATCTACATTACCCTATCTCATTTTTTTAAGTATCCAACGAATTTTTATATGGTGACAATTTTTTAAAAGTTACAAAAGTTTGTCATTTGCATTCAATCAAAAGTTGTAGTCAAGCATTTTTTTTGTGCATTGTGAGATTGAACTGATAGTGCCAACATGTTTGGTTGGGTGATTATACAGTAGGAAAGGTGTTTTTTTGTGCCCTAGATCTCCCAATTATTCTGAGCTACATTATGTCAACACTTTCTTTAAGATCCCTACATGCAAAAAATTGCCAAACTTTAACAAATTGTTTCTTAGAATTTGTGGTAGATATGAATGTTTTGTATAAACTTACAGGTCAATATGTGGTCCCTATACAATACCATATCTCGATTCTAGTAAACTATACACTATTTTATTGTTACAAGAATGCATGCAATCTTGTAAAAAGAATCATTTGAGGGCAGCGTAATCATGAAAAAAGACCTTTTTTACATTCTTTGTCTTCTGGGACCCAATTGAGTACACCAACATGTTGATATGGGTAGGTGGTTCCCACAAAAAATATATATTCTTATTTTCTCATGGATATCTATATTCTTATTTTCTCATGGATAGCCTAGGGCTATTGCCTTTATGAATAATTTAATTTTAGATTATGATTGTCGTAAGCTAATGAGAACTCTCATTTTTTCGTAAACATATCCATCATTAACTCTTTTAGTGATCTTCTAAAAATGGTAAGGAAAATTTTCAAACTTATTTCATGGTTATTTCATGAGCATACGGTTTCAATTGACATGATAATAGTCCCATATGGTTGTCATGTTTGGGTATGATAGCCCTAGTCCTAGGGGAGAAGTCAATAAACCTTTAAGATATTTGATCCCTTGTCAGTAGAAGTATACCATGTATAAATATAGATTCACACACCATCATCATTCACTTAAACATTGTGAATAGAAAGTCACTCTATGAAACATATTACTATACCACATGTATGTTATCCCTTTATATCTTGTGATGATAGATCATTACTCTATTCATACTACTTTTATATAATAGTTTATTTGTTTATTACATACATTCGGTAGCTTATAATAAGTTTCACTTCCATGATAATTTAATGCTAGTTTTTTCCTTCTTCTATTCTCAATATCTACATTCATTAGTGATTCCTAGAGGTTTGAATGTTCCAAGTAACTTTTGGTAGCATTTTAGAATATTGTATCACATTTTTCAATAATTTATTTTACTTTAGAAACTATTGTTTTGTGGTTTGGTATCCACTTTTATGCACATTAATATCTATTATTGTACACTTGTGTATCCATTATGACTAGCACTTTAGTAGAAAAGTTTTTGGGGCAAGTGTACAGAAAAATGGTAGGCCATATTGGGACTATAAAATCATGAATAAATGGCCAAGAAAATAGAAAATTTATTAGTGTAGGTGTATGGACAAATGGTAGGTCATATTAGGATTGGAAAATCATGAATAAATGGCCAAGAAAAGAGAAAATTGGTTGTGGTAGGTTTATGGACAAATGGTAGGCTAGATTAGGACTGGAAAATCATGAATAAATGACCAAGAAAAGAGAAAATTTATTGGGGTAGGTGTATGGACAAATGGTAGGCTAGTTTGGGATCCAAAAATTAATAATAATGACTAAGAAAAGATAAATTTTCTCGGGATTGGACAAATGGAATGCAAAGTATCACTCGTATTACCAACAACTTCTCTACCCATACCAATATTAGATTTTTTTAATAGGGTATGGATACCCATCAATGGAAATGTGTTTAAACAATTGGAACATAATCCTAGCATGTGAACTAAACAAAAAAATGCCTTATTGATATGTGGCTTCATTATTGGAATAGCTATAACACAATTGGAAAGGATACTTTGCTAGGTTTGTAGCTGGGCACCATCTTGAATAGAATAAAAAATTCTCATCATACAAAATACATGAGTATTCTTATAAAGAAATCACATTATTTCATCATATGCAGCAAATAAACCTCCAACCCAAATAGTTTGCATCTATTAGCTTTCCCATGCAACCTGATAGGCCAAAAATAGGGTAAAGAATAAACTAAATTCAACTCAGTATAAGTGTCAATTTGGGGATTGTAAGATCATGAAAGGTATCGTGGAAATCTGCACAAGGGCTGCAGGTAGTGAGAAGAGTATGTATGAAGTACACCCTATGGAAGTAAAAATAATTCTGGCAACAAGAACTGTCACTTTCTCGATGATATGATTTATTCTTTCCTATTCAAGCAACAGGGATTGTATAGAAATTACAACAAATTCTAAAAATTCAAAATTAACCACACATAATCAATTTCATAAAATCTAAAGAGCAAGAATCAATTTAAATTATTTACAAATATAAACACAAAAATTACGATAGTTGAAATACCAATTCAAAATGTTGTAGAACATAATCGATAGTAGAAAACATACACACACAATGTACATTGCAAAAATAAATAAAATATGTACATTCAATT
Source organism: Sequoiadendron giganteum (assembly GCA_007115665.2). NCBI lineage: Eukaryota > Viridiplantae > Streptophyta > Pinopsida > Cupressales > Cupressaceae > Sequoiadendron > Sequoiadendron giganteum. Next base: position 322,280,211 of record CM021103.1, read on the forward strand.
GGTTGTTGAAGAGTGGGCGCCCTACCTCCCAGTCAGTTGATTGAAGAAAGACTCACAAAATTTCCAAGGTTAACTCAGATGATAGTATTCAAAAAATGATATTGGTTTTTTCATACATGTTCCCTCTTACGATTGGTTTTATAGTGTTTGAATACAAAACAAAATAACCAAATACATGCTCACTGATGAGCCAAGTCTTTGGCGCATTTTGATCATACTTTTATAAATACTTTTTTGTTTTTATTATGCTAAAACAAACATTTAGTTTGATTATGGGATAGGACATAAACCTTTTATGACTTAAATATGATGAGTATATTCTAATAAAAAGTCCCATGATTATTATCTTTAATGTTTTATTAGTTTGATAAATACTTTATGGATTTTGTGATCATAAAACCTTCCTGCAGCCTCTACTACCAAAGCTTCCTATAGCCATATCTAAAACAATGTTTTCCTTAGTTTAATACTTAATGAATGAATAAATAAAAGTAATGGATTGTCTTAAATGATGAATGTGTTGAGCTAACCTTCTTCCTCAGCGAGATATTTTGCAGGAACCATGATTGGAGGAAGGGAATTCAATTTCCACTTGAAGAATGAAGATCAAATCCATGAAGACTGGTTCAATAGCAAAAGATGAGGAGACAGTTTCAACTCATCTGCCATGCAGGGAGAGTGTTCCAGAAATCTAGGCCAGGCATCTTGGAGTTGCATGAATCTAGGATGATGGCGCTTTAAGGCTGTTAAACCGATTTGACTTAGTTCTTCCATTATCCTTTATTTCCTTGCTTAAGTTAGTTAATGTAATAAATGCCTCCTGTTTTGTAAGGGAAAGGTTGGTTAGTAGTTAGAATTAGTTTTCAATAAATAGTCCCTTCTCCTTTAGAGAATGGGCTGGAAGAAGTTGGTACTGTAACACATTTTTCAGTTTCAAAAATTTAGTCAAGAGATTGTGCTATGTACTTGTTTGCATTGAATCAATAAAGCTTATGAAGTTTTTCACCTAATCTGTTGCTTACTTTTGGCATTACCTAAGGGGGACCACTTAGGGAACTATCCATACTTTTATTCTGCAAGTTAGAAGCTGTATTTTCCTTCATAGAAGTTAATGTGACTATTCCTATAGTTGACAGAAACACAGAGCTGTCAACTCTTCCTGCAGCCACTAGGTGTAGAGTAGTTTTATCTTTCAAGTTTTCATTTCCAAGAAAGTTATCCATTAAAGTTGTCTCCAGTAATTTAAATTTCAGTATGAAGCATTTTAGGAATCATGTATGTCTGGAAGGGTGATTAGTGCATATTTTGTGCTGACCCATTTCAAGTTTATGTCCCTAGGTTGATGATTAAATGAGGTTCTTTAGTGGGTTATGACTACCAGTTGTGATGTTCAATCCCTAAGTAGAGCAATTTATGTTCCTAGTTATTAAGCTGATTAAAGAACACTACATTTTTGGCATCATTACCAAGGATGGTGTCAAACTAAGGACCTATTATAGGCATACTAGTAAATAGTTTAGGATTTCATTCTTAGTATTTTTAGTTTAGAATCCTACATTCCAGCATCTCCATAAGTTAGTTCACTTTTGTTGTATGCATAGAAGAAGAGACCAATTTGGAAGATTCCTTCCTAGGAGCATAAATATTGAAGAAATTGAACCAAACCTATTCCAAAATGCCCCATATCTGGATGCTAGCCAAGACTTAGTTACCTCATCTTCTTCCTCTGAACTAAGCTTTAACCTATCCGAAGAGACAGAATCAAATAATTCCCTTGCTCTTGTAGTTCATCAACCAGGAGCTAATCCAAGGACACAACCAAGAATGGAAAATCCTATTTTTCCATTCCCAATCCCTGACCCACATGACAATAATAACCTCAAGAATATCCTTGCCTCAATACTTCCAAAGTTCTATGGACTTATTACTGAGGACCCTCATACCTTCTTGTTTGAATTTGACATCCTTTGTAGAAGCTATAACTATACAAACTCAACACACAAGCTGAAATTGTTTCCTTCTACTCTAAAGGAGGCAGCCTTGAGATGGTTCATGGGATTGGGAGCTAATGTAGCTAACACTTGGGATGAAATGAAGACTCTGTTCTTGGGAAAATATAAAGAATATTGTAGAGGAAATGATATGAGAGGAGATGACATCTTCAAAATGTCACAAAAGGAGGATGAAACCTTGGAGGATTATGTGTCAAGGTTTTTGTTTAGTGTGCAGAAGAATACTCATCATGAGCTGAATGAGCAATCTCAAAAACTTCTCTTCTTAAGAGGAGTTAATGATACTTGCATGGAGGCCCTTGACCTCATGGAAAGGGGTTATGTCACCCAGAGCGATTGGGATGATATCAAAAAAATCTATCTCAATTACTCCAGAGCAACTGTAAAGAAGGAAAGGGGGTTTAGACCCTCTTCTATAAAAGGAAGTGGCTCTAGAGTATCTAAAAGGGAGATTAATAATCTCTTGTCCGACTTCAAGCAGGATATCATCAATGATGTAGCCACTCAACTCAATATGATGCAGGCTAAAAGGAAGAAAGAAGAAGCTGAGGCAGTGTTAGCTAAATATTGCCTCCATTACCGACAAAGAGAGAAAGACTGTCGATGCAAAGAAGTGGCCAATTTGGAGGTACAACATCTTCCTACTAAGTTCAAAACCATTGAAGGAGAGGAGGAAGTGTTCTTTATTGCTCAGCGCAGGCCATGGGCCCCAAGACAAGGTATGCCTCAGGACCCTTTGCAAAATTTTGGTTCATTTAATAGTTAATGGAAAAACCAGTACCCTCCAAACTATGGGACATACTCCCAACCTCAATGGAATAACCCTTGGCCAAATGCCCAACAAAACCGTTGGCAATCCTCACAAGGGAATTGACAATCACCATAGCAAAATCAGTGGTAGCCTCTGCAAGGGAATTGGCAGCAGTCTAACCAATGGAGAGGAGGCCAACAATGGTCAAATTCATCCACTGGTTTCCTACAGCAACTGCAGCAACAATCCATTATGCCACCTCCTACAGCTAATCAAGGTCAGAATCCAAAGCCAACCCAACTACCTGCTCAGGCAACACCCAATCCAAATAACCAGCAACAACAATAGTAGCAGCAAGTCTATTTTGTTGATCCTAATCATCAACCTGCCTATGCTCTCAACCTAAATAATATCAATTTACGTTCAGGAAATATGATGCCTACACCATCTCCTCCCATAATATCAGAATTATCATCTGAGGAGACTGACCAAGAAGAAGATACCAATGACCAAGCCCAACCAAATGAGCTAGTTCAAATTCCATCATTACCTAAGGCATCTGATAAAGTGTCCCCTCCTTTCCCATAAAGGTTGGAAGGTGAAAATATAAAAAAACAAGAGGAACCTACCTTTGACATCCTTGACTAGCTAAAGCATATATGTGTGAAAATTCCCTTGTTCCAAGCAATCAAAGAAGTACCTATCTATAGCAAAGCCATCAAGGAGGCATGTTTGAAGAAACTAGGGAGGAAAAAGAAAGACCCTCAAACTGTCCATGTCATAGGTCAACTCTCTGAATTAATGCTAGGGAAGCTTACCATCCCAAAATATTTAGACCCAGGCAGTCCTGTGGTGGAGATCAATATTAATGGGTTGCAGATTAAGAATGCTTTAGTGGATCTTGGTGCAGCTATCAATGTCATGACAAAGGACCTGGTTGTAAAACATAGTATTTCTGACCTAAGGGATACACCTACAATATTGTAGCTTGCTGATAGCTCAACTGTCAAACCTGATGGAGTAGTTGAAGACCTGGTAGTCACCTTGGATTCCTGGGAGTATCCTGCTAACTTTATGGTCTTATCTCCAAAGGCATCATTGGGGGATACCCTGTCATACTAGGAAGGCCTTGGTTGGCTACTGCTGATGCTTACATTGGTTGTAGGTTAGGTAACATGACAATGTCTAATGGGTATAGCACAAAGAAGCTTACGCTCTATTCTCCAGCCCAGCCCCAACTTGAGTCTGGAGAGTCTATTTGGCTAGATTTGGGAGAAGAGGAGGGAGTGAATTTTGTGGCCAATTTAATGATGATTACCAGAGAGCCTTTTTTTGCACAACAAGCAGAAGAAGATATATTGTCCAATATCCTGCTAAATAACTATGGTACCGAATACTTTCATTGTGAAAAAAATCCATGCTCCTTGCAAACCATTCTTTCTCCGTCTGCATCAGCCCATCATCCTACAACAACTGACTGCTTACACACCTTGCTACCCCATGAGGTAGAAATGCCATTTCTACCTGAGGTATCTACAATTGATTTAACCTCTCAAGTTGAAGTAGCCACAGGAAAAATCTTGAGTATCAATAAAAACCTCACCAGTGAGCAACAAGAATCTATGGTCAAAATGCTTATCAGTCATAAGTCAGCTTTTGCTTGGGAATATGGTGACATGAAGGGTTTAGACCCAAAACTCTACACACATCGCATATTCATTAACTGTGAGTCCAAACCTGTCAGGAAGCCTCAAAGAAGAATCAATCCAGCCTTGAGAGAGATTGTTAAAGAAGAATTGTAGAAAATGTTAATAGCTGGCTTTATATACCCAATCTCGAATAGTCAGTGGGTTTCCCCATTGGTTATTGTTCCTGAGAAAGGAGGGAAATGGAGAGTATGTGTAGATTATAGAGAGCTTAATTTAGCAACAAAGAAAGATTACTTTACTCTTCCATTAATTGATCAAGTTCTAGATAATTTAGCTAGAAAAAAGTACTTCTCATTCTTAGATGGCTTCAGTGGGTACAATCAAATCAAGATTTCTCTTGAGGATCAAGAAAAGACTACTTTTACATGCCCTTGGGGAATATTTTCCTACTCGGTTTTTCCTTTTGGTCTCTATAATGCACCTACAACTTTCTAGAGGGCAGTCATAAGTATCTTCTTAGACATCTCATATGATTGTATGCAAATATACATGGATGACTTTACTATTTATGGTGCAACATTTGAAGAAGCTCAGGCCAACTTGAAGAAAGTAATATAGAGATGTGAAGATCATAATCTATCACTGAATAGTCAAAAGTGCTTCATGATGATGCAGGAGGGAATAGTGTTTGGTCACTATATTTCTGCTACAGGAATATAGGTTGATCCTACTAAGATTGAGGTCATCTCTAATCTACCCTTTCCTACTAAGCAGAAGGAACTAAGAAACTTTCGAGGCCATGTTGGATACTATAGAAGATTCCTCAAAGACTACAGCCAAATAGGTGGCCCCTTACACAGTTTGTTGAAGAAGGATGCAGATTTTTCTTGGACCAAAGAATGTGAAAAAGCATTCCTTGATTTAAAAGTTGCCCTTACACAAACACCTATTTTGAAAGGACCTGATTGGTCGTTTCCATTTCATATTCATGCAGATGCATCAAATTATACCATTGGAGCCGTGTTAGGACAAAAGGGTGGTTCAACAAAACATGCACTCTACTACATAAGCAAAAATTTGCAAGGGGCTGACTAAACTACATTGTTACAGAAAAAAAGATATTAGCAATCATCTATGCCCTCAATAAATTTAGGCATTACATCACAGGTTATAAGATATTTTTCCAAACTGATCATAAAGCAATCTAGTATCTCATGAACAAAAGCTCAATAGCCGAAAGACTGGCAAGATGGTTGTTGTTGATGCATGAATTTGACATTACAATTGTGGACAAGCCAGGCAAAGCCAATGTGGTTGCTGATTTCCTTTCTAGAATTCAAAGGAAAGATGACTCTACATTTATTGAAGACTCCTTTCCTGATGAGCACCTATTTGCAATCAAGGTTATTCACCCATGGTATGCTGATATAGCAAATTATCTGGCTACAGGAAGAACTCCTCCTCAATTCTCCCCTAAAGAAAAGAGATTATTGGTAGAGAAAATTTTTAACTTTTCTTGGATTGTGGATTGCATGTTTTATACAGGGCCAGATCAGGTTATGAGGACATGTGTACAAGAGGAAGACACTCATGATATATTGCATGCAAGCCATGATGAGCCATGTGGTGGACATTTTGTTGCCAAAAGAACAACAATAAAAATTTAAAATACTGGTTACTATTAGCCAACTCTGCATAGAGATGCAACCAAATATACCAGGAGATGTGACAGATGCCAAAGGATGGGAAGACCAACTCACTCTGATGAGATGCCTCTATTTCCACAAATTTTTGTTGCACCCTTTGATAAATGGAGACTATATTTTTTAGGACCAATTGATCCACCTTCCAATGGTAAGTCCTACATCCTTGTATACATAGATTATGTGACAAAATGGGTAGAAGCTAAACCTATGAAGCATGCTAGGGATAATAAAGTGGCTGAATTCTTGTATAAGGAAATATTCACCAGGTTTGGTGTCTCTAGGGAAATAGTGACAGATCAAGGAGCACAATTCACTTCTACACTTATCACAACCTTAGTAAATGAATACAATATACGTCACAGGAAATCAACTCCTTATCATCCCTAGGCTAATGGCTGGGTTGAAGTCACTAACAGGGACATAGAGGCCATTCTGACTAAAATTGTAGATTTGCATAGAAAGGACTAGGCCGCAAGGTTACCAGAAGCTATATGAGCCTACCATACTACCTGGAAGACTGCTACAAGATATACACCTTTTGAAATGGTGTATGATAAAAAAGCTGTGATGCTAATTGAATTCAAACATAAGACTCTAAGAACAACATTAGAGATGGACATGGATTTAACAAATGCACAAAGGGATAGAGTCATGTAGCTCAATGCTCTGGATGAGCTCCGAAAGGATGCCCTGCAACACACTGAGATAATACAAAACCAGCGAATAAGGTGGCATGATAAATACATCAAGAAAAAGAAATTCAAAGGAGGAGATTAGGCTCTGCTTTATGACTCACGGTATAAGGAAAGTCTAGGAAAATTGTAAATCAGATGGTTGGGTCCATATGAGATAGAAGAGGTATTCACCAATGGTGTTGTTCAATTAAGGACAATTGATGAGGTCTGGTTCAAGCTATTAGTCAATGGCCATCGCCTAAAGCTCTATTCTAAACCGATTGACAAGGAAAAATTTCTGAAATAGTTCAAAATTGAGCAGGACAATAGTGATCCTGCAGCCAAAGGAATTGAGCCTAGGCTCAATTTCCTAGGCCATGCATAAAGGTACATATAAAATCATAATAAAGGGGTTATTTATTAAGATCCCCATTCCATTCATTCACGTCATCCACAATCTGTACTCACTCTCTTTCTTCCACATCATCCACCTATGATTCACATATCATCCACGTTTCTCTGTGTCACGTATTGCAATGAAGAAGGAGGTCACATCAGATAATTACGATGATTCTCTCCAGGTACGCTCCACTTCACTTTAAGATAGTTTAAGTTAATTTATTTATTTCATTTAATTTAGTATTAATTAGCACAAACAAATTTCCTATATGGTTTCCATTTCCTTCGACTCGTTTGCATGATTGAGCACGCTTCTTTATGACTTAACTTCTGCCACATCTCCACCAAAAGCTTTTCCCATATGTTGTCATGAACTCCCAATATTTGGAAACTGTAATTAATAATCAAACAATCTTTCCTTCCTGTAATAATGAACCTAAATGTATTCCGATTATCCATGATTACTCTCTCCCTCCAAAAGGTTGCATGATTATATTATTTTCCCTATTTTTCTATCACTTTTGAAAAGTAGTTCAAAAGTTTCAATTGAGGGGAAAGGAAAAGTACTAAAGAATTGCAGAAGATTCAATAGTTGGGCTACAGGAAGTTCAGTTGAAAAAAAACCAGGTGAGGAAAAGCCAAGGAAATGGGAGGTCAGCCGATTCGGCATGAGCCTACAGACCATAGCATCGTGTTACAGGATGTGCTACATGTGCTACTATTCAGACAATATGGGTGGCTCAATTACTTCCTAAAGCTTGGGACTTTCAATACAGACATTGCAGAGGAATTTACGAGGACATTTCAGGATGGGGAAGTAAAAGTTAAGGGCATAACAGTCAATGCATCAATTGACAGAATTGTTGAGATTACGGGGTTACCTCAGGTCAGAGAACCATTTCCTAGAGGAAGAGATGCAAGAAGTGCCAGGGCTGAGTTCACTCGGCCAAATGATCCTCCTCTGTGGGTAGATAAGCAAGGTGCACAAAGAATGAGTCTGCTATAGGACTAAGAGTCACTGGTAGGGTACATCATCAAATACATAACCTGTGAAGGTAGGTTTTCAGTCCTACATTCTCATCATTTCAAATTTTTATCTCATTTATGCCATGGACTGTTGATGAATGTTCTCGACTTCCTTAAAAATTTCCTATCCAACAATGCTGCTGAATTTAGGAAGGGTAGGGTTAACTCTGTATCTCACCATTGTCTTATTAAGTTTCTTGTTGAAAAATCCGTTCATGACGCATCAGGGATGACCTGGGAGGAATTCACTATCCAATTCAACCCTAAAATTCAAAATGTAGGACCTAGGGGTGAACCTCTTACCTTTAAGCAATGGACCTCCCAATCCATAGGCCAGACCTCTGCTGCTATGTCCCCTCCTCAGGAATCATCCGACTCACAAGATGATGTTCCTCTTTCTGAAAGAACTCCCAAACCACTAGCACAAGGTTCTAACAAAATTTTTGAGCCGTCTCCCAAGGATAGGAAAGGAAAGTCACTTGTTGTAGAAACCCCTAAGCCTATAAAAAGGAAGCCAAAGGGAGACTTCTTTGTTCCTACGGAAAAACCTTCCAAAAGGCATAAAATAGTTCCTCCTTCCATAAGAAGGAGCTCTAGGCTCCAAAACCAGGCGGCCCACCAATCATGTAATACTACACCTGCCACACCACCTTCAGATCCTTCCAGTCTTGAACTGAGAGATGAGGAACCTGTTATTGAGGAGGTTGTAAGTACACCTGAAGGGGCTGACCTGGATGAGTTGGTTGCCATTGTAGAATAGCTATAGGAAGGTATGGAATGTGATAAGGAGAAGGAAGAACCGGTTGTGTTTCTGCCTGAAGAAGAGCAGCTACAAGAAGGACAACAACAAGATGGTGATTTGGGACATGATAACCTTGAAGAATCACATAATGTAGAAGTAATTGGAGAAGAAGAACAACAAGAAAAAGAGGATGTACTTGAAGAAGTATAGGAGGCATCTACAGTATGCTATAATCATAGACCACCACTCCATGTCACAAACTTTGCTGCAGGAATGGCATGTTTTGAAGAGCTTCAGCAACAACAGAGTGCTTCTGCACTGGAAATTGAGAGACTACAAAGGATAATCCAGAACAAGAATCTAGAAATTGCTAACTTGAATGACACTCTCAACCAGGTAGTAGAGATCGTTCCATAGCTAATGCAATGTTGAGCAACCTCACCCGTTTATGTAATGTATCTCAAGGAGATTCATTTGAACTTCCAGCTAATTAGAGTCTGGAAAGGTAAGAATCCTTCTTTAAATACTGTTGAGGAGTTTTATGAAGTATACAGGGACTCACCTTTGCATATCAGGAACCTCCTATGTGAGTTTTATCTGCACAATTTGGCTGTATCCTAGGATAAGGAATGGAATCCCTTATGTTATGTCAGTGATATTCATATCAGCACTTTGATCTCCTGGATCACCAATGAAATAAGCAGAGGGAAACAATTTAATAGTCATATGCATGATATAGTAAATACGCCATTGTCTGTGAGAAATGAATCTAGAAATGGAATGGGTATTTACTTTGACTGGAATAAATTATGGAGGGATGAAAGAGCCAGGCCTCTGATTGAGCCTCTAAGACAAGAGGTATTTTCTCAATATTCCCAAATCATAAACAGTGATTTCAATGCTGTAACCCTACACATTCAGAACAGATGGGAGCATCTTTCATTTCAATTGAAGAAAGCAGAACCACATACTCCCAACACCTTGTATGCATCAACCAAAAGGGAAAAGAGGTACATGAGGAATGCCAGAACAAAGAGGGAGAATTGGTTGCCATTGGTTATGCAATTGCCTATTCTTCTATGGCCATTATTGGCTATACAAGGGGAAAACAACACTTATAACAGAAGTTTTGAAGATAATAGATGGCAAAGGCTGGAGGCAGTGAGAGCTCACTTCTGGAGTTTTTAGAATGGCGAATGTGGGCAGCAACTAAGTGCGGATCTAAGAGAGTTTTCCAAAAGAATGAATGCTAGACTTGCTGAAGGGTCTAGCAAGTAGTTGGTTGAGGGGAGTGATGAGCCAAGTCCTTGGCGCATTTTGATCATACTTTTATAAATACTATTTTGTTTTTATTATGCTAAAACAAACATTCAGTTTGATTATGGGATAGGACATAAACCTTTTTATGACTTAAATATGATGAGTATATTCTAATAAAAAGTCCCATGATTATTATCTTTAATGTTTTATTAGTTTGATAAATACTTTATGGCTTTTGTGATCATAAAACCTTCATGCAGCCTCTACTACCAAAACTTCCTGCAGCCATATCTGAAACAATGTTTGCCTTAGTTTAATACTTAATGAATGAATAAATAAAAGTAATGGATTGTCTTAAATGATGAATGTGTTGAGCTAACCTTCTTCCTCAGGAAAAGATGGCGAGATATTTTGCAGGAACCACGATTGGAGGAAGGGAATTCAATTTCCACTTGAAGACTGAAGAACAAATCCATGAAGACTGGTTCAATAGCAAAAGATGATGAGACAGTTTCAACTCATCCGCCATATAGGGAGAGTGTTCTAGAAATCTAGGCCAGGTGTCTTGGAGTTGCATGAATCTAGGATGATGGCGCTTTAAGGCTGTTAAACTGATTTGACTTAGTTCTTCCATTATCCTTCATTTCCTTGCTTAAGTTAGTTAATTTAATAAATGCCTCCCGTTTTATAAGGGAAAGGTTGGTTAGTAGTTAGAATCAGTTTTCAATAAATAGTCCCTTCTCCTTTAGAGAATGGGCTGGAAGAAGTTGGTACTGTAACACATTTTTCAGTTTCAGAAATTCAGTCAAGAGATTGTGCTATGTACTTGTTTGCATTGAATCAATAAAGCTTATGAAGTTTTTCACCTAATCTGTTGCTTACTTTTGGCATTACCTAAGGGGGCCCACTTAGGGAACTATCCATACTTTTATTCTACAAGTTAGAATAGCTGTATTTTCCTTCATAGAAGTTAATGTGACTGTTCCTATAGTTGACAGAAACACAGAGCTGTCAACTCTTCCTGCAGCCACTAGGTGCAAAGTAGTTTTATCTTTCAAGTTTTCATTTCCAAGCAAGTTATCCAATAAAGTTGTTTCCAGTAATTTAAATTTTAGTATGAAGCATTTTATGAATCATGTATGTCTGGAAGGGTGATTAATCCATATATTGTGCTGACCCATTTCAAGTTTACGTCCCTGGGTTGATGATTAAATGAGGTTCTTTAGTGGGTTATGACTGTCAGTTGTGATGTTCAATCCTTGAGTAGAGTAATTTATGTTCCTAGTTATTAAGCTGATTAAAGAACACTACACTCACATTTTAAAGTCTTATGGTGGAGATTTGTTGGCTGATTTTAGAAAAGAATGAAATAGCTTCCACTCTTTCTAATCCGATTCCATAATAAAATACTAAGTAAAAAAAATGACAAAATGAGAAGGTTGTGGGGCCATCTTAACAAGGAATATTTGCATGGAGAGTGAATCTTTGACAACATGATATTGGAAAGGATCCACATAGATATTTTGGAAGAACATGGTCAAAAATATTCACATGGATTTTCCATCCTTCCTGTGTGGCTATAAGAAACCATTAATAACATGGGAAGAGAAATGTTGGGGTATCCAGTTGGTAGCTACAGTGGTATGCATATGGAGGAATGTACAAGTGATGTGATGGCAAGATGATCACATTAATCTATATTTGTAGTAACTATTTTGCATAAACAACAAGAGCCCAAAACAATTTGTTGGATAATTTATTTCTCAATACTCATTAGTAAAAAAAATATAACAATTACTTTTCATTCTTCTATCTCAATTCTATATTAAATACCTCTTATGTATTTTAATCATATGTAGCATAAATGGTATAATATGATAGGAAAATGGGATATGAGAATGGGTATGAAGATGTATGAAATGGACTAGAACATGACATAAGATAGAACATAATTGGATCTCATCACAACTTATACCAAATTTAGGGATTTTTAATAGCATACAGAAATCCATAAAGATATAAAGTAGAATGGAACTTTGTCAAATGTTTTATTTGCAAACACCCTAGTAAATCGGTATGCAAATTCTGAAAGAAAAAACAAAGCACAATAATTATTTGATAAAATGTCTAAAAGAAATGTGATATCCTAGAAGACTACAAATGAAATAGTTCAAAAATAATGTATTCACATCCATTAAAGCATAAGGATGTACACAACATGGATTTTTTGAACAAGGACACACATAAATTAGAGCTTGGAAGGGTTAAAAAAGGTCTAGAACCTCAATTATACTTAACACTAAAACCTAGAAGTATACACCAAGGAGACATAATACTTACTTAAGAACCACTTAACCCTTTTATGGGTGTTAAATGTGGAAAAGGTGCAATGGTGAAATTTTTAAAATGAGATTACAATAAAATCATTATTTGTAGTAGATGCCAAATTGATTTTCATCGAGGGATTTATGGTGGAAAAAGAATGCAAGACCTTTCTTCATGAGTTTGGGGAGTATTTGAGACACAAAGTATTATATGAGAGTGTTCCCTCTACCCTCTAATGTGATTCTTTGAAATAGTCCACTATTGATCAATTCTAGGTTAATGTTGCTTATATTTTGTTTGTAGGAGAGACTTCATTAGAAAATATATAAGATTTACTTAAAATTTATGATATAATATTTTATCCTGACTAAAATTCAATCCATTTGATACTTCATGAAAAATTAAATTCTAAGGACTATAAATCAGTTGTGGCATGTTTATTAACCATGTGAGCAAGTCCTTGAAATGGGCATAGGCATGTAGACATAATGTAAAGGATGAATCTAGAAGCATGGTAAGGTAATGGGGGTACCAATTATATAGGGGAAAGCATGATGATCCAAATTTATAGATGTAGCATAAAAAATTATCACCCTTGACAATTTTACACTATGTTTTTCTCCCCCTATGTGCTTGGACCTAATTATGCATTTAATTGCTTGTTTTTAAAACATCCTTTGAAAATGAAACAAGGGAAACAAAAATAAGCATTCAATATTTTCCCTAGACACCTTGGGTCTTGAAAAGAAGGGCCTGGTCTAGGGTGCCCCACACCCTAGACCACATCTTTCTCACTCCAGTTTGAATATGTCAGTGTTGATATTTTATTATTTGAATTTCCAATTTCAATTGTTAGCTATTGGCATTTGATTTTTGGGAAATTAGAAGAATTGCATATAGATACTATTCATTATATCATTTGAAACGCTAAGCAACCTAGAAGCACACATAAGGAAATTCATTGAGAAAATTGAGTATTCAAGAGCATTCAAGAGTATAATTACCATCATTATTGTAGTATTTATTCATTTCAACTTTCAATCATATTTTTATGTAAGCGTGTTCATGTTTTATATTCATTTATTTTGAGAGTATAACACTTCTATGTTTTGTGAGTATTAACATTGAGTTAGTTATTTTGTGTGGGAGATATAGAGTTTAACTAATGCTAGGATGAATAAATACGATGGTGAGCAACAAGAACAAGAGAAAGGGTAGGATTTTGAATTCCTTTGTTGCAGAGGGTTAGGGAGATGTTGAATCTGAGGACAAGGCAGATGGGTTGTGCTTGGATGGTAGGTCATAGACGACTGATGGATCATGGGCTACTGACGACTGGATTGTTGTTGGCATCTCTTTGGGAGATGGTTTTGTTGATGTTTTTGGGTTGTTGTTGGCAACACATTTCTTGTTGTTGTCTAAGGTGAGGTTTGGTTCTCCTATGTTAGGACTCTGTTGGGATTTTCACCTTTCTCTTATTCTTGACTGCTATGTCAAGGATGATGGGGTGCTAAATGGATTGGTTGGCTCCCTTCTTTTTTCCTATGTGGGTTTCCCTTTTCTCCCTAGAGGACTGCTATTGGAAGTCGGTTTTCTATCAACAATAGGGTTTCTTTTGGAAATTTTTGTTGTGGGTTCCTACTTAGAACTCTTGGCTATTGGTGAACTCATTTTTATGCTACCTTCTTCTACTAGCTTTTTTGTGTAGAGGATTTTTCTAACAGAGAAAGGGTTGTTGTGGGTAGTTTTGTTGTTGATGTTGGTAGCTATTGTGGGCAGTTGTTGGGAGATTGTGGTTGTTTTTTATGCTACAGTCATTTCTTTGTGGAGGATTTCCTTTTTCGATTGTGTGAAACCTCTATCATCTATGGCCTTACTTGGGATGAGGTATGGTTTTATTTTTTTAGGAGGGTGTTGGGATTTTTGGCTATCTCTTATTCTTGACTGACATGTCGAGGAGGATGGGGTTCTTAATGGATTGATCGACTCTCTTCACTTTTCCTGTGAGGATTTATTTTATCTTCCCATAAGGCTACTAATGTTGGAAGGGTTGTTGTTGCTAAAAGTTGTTTTTGGCAGCTTCTTGGTGCTTGCGGCTGACGATGTTAGTTCCCTTTTGAGGGGGTTTTTATGGTGGAGTTGTAGCAAATGGTGGGGTTTTTTTATACTTGTTGCAAGGGTTTTATCCATGTCTCACCTGGGGCTCTGTTTTGGAGAAAAATTGTGTTGCCAAGGGATATTAGGTCAACCCTTCCTACTGAAGTTGCTAACCATCAAATTATTCAACTATTGTTTCCTATAAAGGGGGAGATTGCTCCTTTTGAGGTGGAGCTTGTATGGCTTGGAGAGATGGGGTTTTGGTGGTAAGATTTTTCTCATCATCCTCACCTATAGAAGGGTGCCCTCTCTTTTAGACTTGGAGGTGGGTTTGGATTTCTAGGTGGATTGGAGTTGCAAGATGGTTGATGTGTTGATGTGTTTGGTTGTGATTCCTAATACCCCTACCGAGGTGGGGTGTTTGGTTGTGCTGAGTAGCTAGTTTACTAACACTTGATTGATTTGGGTTGTGCTAAAGAGTCATAATGGTTCAAGGTCCCTAATAAAACCTGGATGTAAAAGGTGGAGGGTCTTATTTTTTATTGGGATTCTTGTTGCCCTCTTTTTCTTTGTTTCCTGTCTATTTCAGGTAGTTGTTTGTTAGTCTCTTAAGATTTAAGGTCCTTGTCAAAATTTGGTTGTTAAGGGTTTAAGGTCCCTTCAAAAAATGTTTGTTGTAGCATGTTTTTATTTGAATATCTATGTTTGGTTGCTATCGTTGGGCTACAGTTTGGCATTCAGATTATTTTTCTAGCAGCATCTTTGCCTTGTAAAGGGTTTTAGGTCCCTTCAAAAACTTCTTGTAATGAGTTTAAGGTCCCATCAAAACTTACTTTTCCTCATCAAAAACACTTGTAGGACTTCAATCAAGCAATCAAATTATCCTTGAAGGTGATGAGTACATGACTTTAGCTCATCAAGGAATGTAGATATGAGTGGTGAGTTGTAATATTAGTCAATTCATTACTTGTTTATCATTTATCCTTTGTCTAGTTGAGGGTAATCTATCTTTTATACATCATCATTAGTCATTGTGGAGGTAGAAATAAAAAATGGGTTTTGACTTAGGCAAGCCCCTATACAAAAAAACCCTTCTCCCTCTTTTATGTGTGTATTTTTTTAGATCTGAAGCTAATTGGAGGAATATAAATGACAAATTGATAATTCTTGTATTCGAGCCTACAAGTTTTCAAGCCATGGAAACTATATTTTCTCATCAATAGATGAAGTTACGATAGTGACCATTGGAAAATAGGAGCTACAAATCAAGGACCTCAGGCCTGTGTTTTCAAATCTTACAAAAAAGGAGAACAATCTACTTGGCACATCACACTCTAGACTAGCTAAATCTACACCAAATTTATACCCCAGGTTCCTCTATCTTTTCCTTTTTCATTTCTAGATTCTATTTGTCTGGTTGCATTCAATTTCTCATAAATCATAAAAAACTATTATATTTTCATTGTTTACCTAGGAACATAATTTCATCTTCAAATTTAGTCAATCTATTAATCATCCAATAAATCACCCCATTGACAATCAACACAAATAGAAACAAGGATTATAACCCTAATCCGCCATTCTGACTCTTCCTACCAAATTTGTATTCAAGTGGATTTGAGATCACTTCTAATCCTTCTAAAAAATGGGAAGAGTGTGGTTTAGGACCTAGATCCCATTTTTGAATCAAATAACGGATAAAGAAAGGAAACATAAAATAGGCCAAAGCATTTAAAAACAATAAGGAAAATAAAAAAATAAAATTACTAATCTATACGTATATAAGTATATATGGTAGATAGGTATTCCAATGTTCTATTAAATAAACTTAAGAGATCATGGGAATATAATCTCAAGTAGTGGACCCTATTTAGAAACCAAATGTTGACTAACATTCCTTACCATGAATTTCAATGAGAAACCATGTCTTTTAGAAGATAATTATGCAAGGTGCTAATAAGTGACATTTTCAATTGTTATCATGATATTTCCATGAGAAATCATGTAATATTAAAGTTATACAAAGTAGAAAATAATGGAATGTTTAAAAATACTATTTTATTGCCTCAAGTACATATATAAAAAATAGTTGTACATATATAAAAACAAGTATACAAAATTTTATTTATACGTAAATACAAAACAACTATACATATATAAAAAAATTAGTTATATATATATAATTAGTTGTATATATATACAAAATTTTAGTTGTATATAGATACAAATAAGATAACAATATATACCAAGTTTTCACTTTTACAATAAATTTCTAGAATCAATTTGATTCAATGGTTCCAATTCAATGCTCCAACTCATTGACTACTTTTTATTGGCCTAATTAAATCTACTAAATGGTGTGGATCGACTCTAACCCTTATAGTGTCAAGTATTGCCTCATGGTTAGATTCATGAACTTTCCATAAATTCTTATTTTATGGTTGACCACAATATTTGATCAATTAAATATTTGTTGCAACAAGGTTAGAGTAACGAAGAATCTGCTTATGTTTTTCAAATTTCTCAAACAACCACACATAGGATTTATTAATAGGGTGCCTTCTAAGCCATTTTATAGTAACAACAATAAATACTATTAGATACTCAATATCCTCTCCATCAATGATTTTGGTAGTCAATTGTTTCCCTCTACATAACAACACAAAATAATGTGTCCCTTCATTATTCTCATTAACAATAATTGTATACACATGACTTGAATTTAAATGTATGAATAAATTAATTTAATAAATTATGTAAAATTTTATATAATGAGTTAAATTTTTTATTTCAACTAATTAATAAATCTATAATACTTGGTACCTCTAGGTTAGATACATGGTTAAAGTCAAATGATACTTCCATTTGGTTCAACTGTAGTGCTTGTGGAACTTGATACGTGTTAATGGGAACTAAATTTCTACAAGACCATTGATCAGCCCACTCTTTTGACTCACAGTCTTCCCAAACCAAATCGATACATAAAGAACAAAATTATGCAATCTATCATGTAAAAATAGTCGATGAAATTCCATTTGAACTTATAAATGAGTGGAACTCACTAAAACTTGAAATTATACAATAACATTCATACTTTATAATATTACATTCATTTACCAACCAAAAATATCTACAAACTGTATACTTACCTTCATTACCTAGTCCCACTATGGAGTTACACCATTGCATGACTATTGTTGCATCTATCAACTTAGAACCACCTTGGTACTTAGCTATTCTCTTGCTACAAATATTTTTACATGTGCTCCTACACCATCATGTTCCCCCTTTCCATGTATAGCATCAGTGAAATTCTAAAAATATTGAACACCACTCATCATATGCATCCTGCTCAACCAATCAAACATCCTCAAATTCTTGAATTGTGATGTGCAATTATCTATCCATATGATGTGTTGACTATATGTTATATTTCTATATCTTAAATTATCAAATAAAATTTTAAAGCAACCTTGTACAAACTTTATGGAATGAGTAAAACCATCACTTATGTAGAAGTGATACTCTCTTAATATATTTTTGTTTTCCTTTGTGCTATTAGGTGCATGCATGAATGTTATATGTACAAAAATAGTAACCTAAATGGAGTTTTAGTATTGATATTGCACTTCATTTTATGGTTTTAATGTATAATTCTCAAAAATATCTATAATAGAAACAATTTTACCAAGAGGAAATGTATTCTTACATAACTTGCATTTATCATCCAACCATAAAGCTCTATGTGTATGCATTGCATACTCATACACAATTTTATCTTGAAATATTGTCATAAATTGAACTACAAATATATCTATACCCACTAATTCACATCTCTTTAACTCTTTTCCATATTTTACCCTATATGTTACTAACTTGTGTTTCCCAAAATTAACTAGTTTTTTCCCAATTTCATGTGCACTCTCTAGATGTACACATTTTTGAAAATGTTGTAAACCACCATAAGTAGCACATGTTCCTATTAAATATTCAAGATACTGAGAGGGGGGGGTGAATCAGTATCTTATACAATCTATTGAACAAACACTTTTCATTTCTTTACTACATAAAACAAATAAGAGAAAGAGAAAACATGAAATTCCACAACACCAGAACACTAGATTTTTATGTGGAAAACCCAATGAGGGAAAAACCATGGTGAGGATTAGCTCACAATATATAGTTATATCAATACTGGTTAAAAAGGAGACTTGCTGCCAAAGGGCTCACTGCTTGGATACAGAAGCTCACTACTTACAAGGAGGCTCACTACCTATAGAGATTATAGAAATAGAAAAATGGCTAACTGCTAGAATTGAACTGATGAAGATACACCACAAGTGTAGATTCAATTTCATCGATGCTCAGTGTATTCGTTCACATGAAAATAGACTAATCTTTGCTCTTCAATTCACACACTTCACTTATCAATACATGCTTGTACTCGCTTACATTACTTCTCTTTTCTTCATTTCATACCTTTCATCTTCAAACTATCTTGTATATACACTTGATATATCCACATACATTAATTACGCTAGCTTCCAAAATTAATTCAATCGTGTCATGTAATATTAAGCTAGCTGGGACCAAAGCTAGGTCACACTTATAACCATAATATAATTAACTAAATATTAGGTCGGCCATGATTAACCTAATAAAAAAATAAAATCATAAAAGTCGATGAAAATGCATCATCCAAACATATGAATATATGAGAAGACATGTACGCATTCTTCTAGTGATCATAAGCCTTTTCCCAAAAACCTTAAACCACGATGATTACCAAAGAGAATATGTAGACCAAAACACCGGATCAAATACCGGATGAGATAAGATTGTTTTGCACACTGATTCAAGGTACCAAACCAATATGGTGACATCAATGACAACATAAGACTAATCTTCTCCATACTTCCACTAATCTCCCCCTTTAGCATTGATGGAAGCATGTAAACATTCTCCTTCAAATTCTCATTCCACATCTCACCATATCTCTCCCTCAAAATTCTTCCAAATCTCCCCCCCTTTGACATCAATGGAAAAGGGTGCCAAAAAAAATGCAAACATGGTGACATTCAAAATTTCAAAAATTCCTAGATTCTTCTAGTCATCAAAAACTCAAAACTTCAAAGATTTTATTCAATCTTTCAAAAATTTCTTCAAACAAGAATAACACTTTTCACTTGAAATACTTTCTTGTACCTTTCTTTGATGACATGATATAATTTCTTCCATTCTTGTGCTTATGATTTCCAATACGACCAAAAATGTGAAAGAGGATGACCAATCAGTGGATGAGCATTATCTTTCACAGTCTTTTGGATCAAAGAGTATTCCATAAAGATGATCTAACCAGACCTCAAAAATTTCCTTAAGAAGCTAGAAGGTCTTCACTACATCATCCCTTTGCATCTGCATAATGATTGGTTCATCTTGTAATTCACCAATACTTAGTCTTTTCTTCCCATATTTGTCCTCAAATATATCAAATTTCTTCTAAATATTGTTCACCTTAGATTATATTGCTTCAATTCTGCTTCGTAAGTTATCAACTGTAGTAGTTCACCAGAGGCAATACTTGTAAATATGTGACATTTATTTTATGCACTTCTTTGTCTCCATGATAGGTTTAGATAACTTTCGCTTGGCTTTAGAACATCTCTTTTCAAGTAAAGCTTCCAACTTGTGTCCTTTTGAACCTTCAAGCAACATTCTCTCTTCAACTACCTCAACTAAATTTTCTAGCAAGGAATTAGAATTATTGAAATATCAATACCTTTACGAAGTAGATACTCAAACAGAGCATCATCAATTTTAATTTTGTCAACAAGAGAGGCCGAACTCCATAATTCACCAATTTTCTTCATTTTCCCTTTAACTAGCATGTTCTAGATGTCATTAGGATAAAAAGATTTAGATCTCGGTAGAGGTTCTTCTCCTTCTTCCTTCTCTTTATTAATAATAATGATATTTTCAAAGATTCATTTTCTTTTCTTTTTTCTAGAGGGGAATCATTTGTAACAACTTCCAATTCTTTCATCTCAGAGGAAGACCTTCCTCAATTCAACTAGGCATAAATTCACCAAAGCTTATTTCTTTTTGCAAATATAATAAAAATTTTTTACACACACTCATTTTATCTTCTAGGCCTTCCAAGTATCTATATATCTATCTTGCCATGGGAATCTCAGATTCCCACTTAACATCCTTCTTCCCCAGTAATGAGTCCAAGGAATACAGTACCAGACACATAAGAAATGACCCAAAATGAAAAGGGTATCCTTCTACCAACATCATTTGTATGTTTTCAACAATATTTTTAAGGATCAATCCACATAGATCAAACTACTTGTTTTCTTTCACCATTTTATGCACCAAAAACACAACAATGGCCGAAGTAGAGCCATCTTGATTTCTAAAACAGATTTTATAAGAAATTCCACATGCGACATACCTAATAGAGGAATCATAAATAGTATCGATCAATAGTTCTTGAGGATCCTTGTCCTCTCTCGTTATCTCCTCTACTTCCTTATATTTTATAGTCTTCTTTCTAGGAAGATCTCCAACACTGCATAACCCAGTAACAACTTCAATTGCTTCATTCGTAATGGGATAAGCTTTATCCAATAAAATGATGTCATCCTTGAAATTTCTCAAAAGGAACAACATAAATTCTTTGTCAACAATCTAGGGGAATTATCCCCACAAATCCAAACCTAGGGTTTGTAAGTTCTATAATTCACTCGATTCTAACCCCAATTCCATCTTTTTTTATTTTTCAATGATCAAATTCATCCAGCTTGACTCCCTTTAACTTAAAAGGGATGTTTCCACTTGATATTCTATTAACTGTTTCCATTGTACCACTAAACCTTTTCAAATTTAAAAGAAAAAATATTCAATTATCTTTCTTTATGACTATGAGAGGCAACTTTTTCTTATTTATTTCGAATTTCCACAACGATTTATCCATAATGCTTCAAAAAAAATTCAAGGTAGTTTTGAGTCGCTTCCACAATTCCTTCGAATGCTTTTGATCATCAAAATGGTTTGCAAATTTTCCTTTATACATCATCATTTTTCCCTAAATCACATTAATTACAAAAAGCTGACAAAAAAATTTCTTCCACACTACTGATAAACCCTAAATCACTTTGCAAAAGAACATGCTTTCTCTTTTTCTTTCAATTTCTTCTACAATAGCTTTGTCTAGACATTTATTACACTATATCCATGTGTCAGCATCTGAAATGCCGTAATTCTAGGGGTTTACTTGATTTTCTGATAAATCTCCCCTAAGAACATCCTAGGTCTAGTTCTCAGAGGGCTCATCTGCACCGAATGAGGGTATAAACACATCAGTAGTCTTTGATTCTTCCTTTTTATTCCATATCTTACTCATTTCCTACTTAACCTTTTCCTTATCAATCTTTTTCATCGGTTCATTATCTTTCACTGGAGTAGAATGCTTTCCCTTTTTACTTCTGCACACTTTTGAAATATGTCCCAATATTTTGCAATTGTAGCAAATAACACTTCTTTATCTTGTTTGATTTCCATTAATCCCTATTCTACATTGATTCGCTTTATGTCCAAACATGTTACAAGTGTAACAATAGCCATCAAAAGATTGATTTATTCTTCCTCTATTGGATCTGTTCATCATCACTCTACTAACCATCCTCACTTGTGATTTGCATTCACTAGCCTTATGTCCAATCTTCTTGTATTTATAACATTGTTCAGAGAAGGAACCAGAAAACTGATTCAACTTACTCCTATACTCAGTTGCCTTATGATCAATTTTATTACATGAAAAAAAACACCATTGAATGATGAGTACCTTTGTGCATAAGGTTGTTTGATGGGTGGTCTCCTTCCAAATTTTATTTTTTTCTTTCCTTTCTCTCGAGTCTTCTGATTATTTACAAGATCTAAGTTCTACATCTTTTCATCACCTTCATTCCCTAATCTACCTTTATCTTTAGAATGTTTCTATCTTGCTATCAATTCATCAAGCTTAGTGGAGCTTGTCCTAAAATCATCTCCATAGAGTTTTTCTTTCTCTAATTCTATTTTCAGATTCATTACTTCCTATTCAAGTCTAGATAAAACATTAGCCTTGCTTTGTAGTACTATTTTCAGACATTCCTCAACACTCTTCTTTTCATCCACTTTCAAATTCAGTCGGGTATTTTCTTCCTTTTCTTGTTTCAATTGCTCACTCACTTCTCTATATATTTCTTTGAATTTATTTAACTAATATTTCAACTTTCGGATGCATTCATTTGATTCATCTAGATTTTCCTTCAGATCTCTATATATAATTTCAGCCTTGTCAAGATCTTCAAGGGTAGTTTGAAGCTCTTCTTTATCCATTTGTTAAATTTACAGGATCTCCCTCAAGTTGTTAGAATTCTCCATAGGAACCAAGAGCTCTGATACCAATTGTTAAATATTCAAGATACTGAGGGGGAGGTGAGTTAGTATCTTTAAAATCTATTGAAAAAACACTTTTCATTTCTTTATTGCATAACACATATAAGAGCAAGAGAAAAACATGAAATTCCACAACACAAGAACACCAGATTTTTACATAGAAAACCCAATGAGGGAAAAACCATGGTGAGAATTCGATCACAATATATAATTATCAATACCAGTTACAAAAGGGGGCTTACTGCCATAGGGCTCACTACTTGGATACATAAGCTCACTTCTTACAAGGAGGCTCACTTTCTATAGATATTATAGAAACAAAAAAATGGCTAACTGCCAAAATTGAACTAATGAAGATACACCACAAGTGTGGATTCAATTTCATCGATGCTCAGGGTATTCATTCACATGATAGCAGACTAATATTTTCTCTTCAATTCACACACTTCTCTTATCAATACATGCTTGTACTCACTCACATTACTTCTTCCCTTTTTTCATTTTATACCTTTCATCTTCAAACTATCTTGTATATATACTTGATATATCTGCCTACATAAACTAGGCCAGCTTCCAAAAGTAATTCAACCATGTCATGTAATATTATGTCAATTGTTGGCCTCCTACAATGATTTAATAACTAAGACTTTACATTCATGATTTAGAGATTGGACATCTAACCTGAATAGCCATTTTAACCATCATGAAGGTGCATTTAAATTGTCAACCCAGGGACATGAGCTTGAAATGGGTCAGCACAGTATGCGCACTAGGAACTCAAAGTAGTCATCTTCATTTTACAGCTAGGAAAAATTCAATACTAAAAGTAAATTGCATGGAAAGGAACAAATTAAATGTTGAACATCACTAAAAAATTAAACTAAGTTGAAAATGCATGAAAATAATGAAAATCCGAGCAACAAACAAGAAACTACTCTGTCCGCTTTGGCTGTAGGAACAGACACAGAATGAAATTCTAGTGGCTGTAGGAACAATCAATGCCAGATTCTTAATTAAGTACTAAACATAAACTAATAAATAATATAGCCAAATTAAAGGATGGATTACTCACCAAGTGGGCCCCCTTGGATGAGTATCCTCTAAAACTAATATAAACTCAAATGCTCAACTTAGAATTTCAACTTATTCATTGGGAAATGAAAATACAAAAGAGTAGCTTGTCTAGAAATGCTATATTATCATATCATACAACATCAATACCTTAGAAACTCCCAAAGAAGGAGGATCTAAACCTTATTTATACTACCAACTAAATAAGGAAGACAACTCCCACTAACTGAGAGGATGCCATTTAGGGAAAATAGAGAAAATAATAGAAGGGCGGTTACACACGCAGTGAATCCGGTCAGACATGCATGTCCAAACACATACTCAATGTTGCAGTAATGTCCGCATCTGCTCAACATCATGAGGGACCAATACAAGGTAGTTACATGTGGTTGACATGGGGAATCTCCTATCGTTGTCCTTCAATTGACCCTTGAATGATTCCTTTGCATGACCAGCTAGCGATTGCATTTCTCAATTTAGTATCCTCTAGTATGTTTGCATGGAAATGTTAGTACGCATAATAATTGTGTATCTATAACCACCTTAAAAAATATTCATTAACCACATCAAAAATCAATATATATATAGTCCACATAATAGGATAATATCATTAAAACTCGTAGAAATATAATTAAACCTAATGTCTATGGTTTGAGGGAAACTCTATAGAAATATCAACATTTAATATCAAAGTCCATGTCAACTTTAGCAAATAAAATATATTTCTACCCAAAATTGGACCAAAAACTAGGTTCATCACTCCCCCCAACCTAATGTTTTGTTGGTCCTGTTGATGGTGAAAATGACACAAACAACGTTAAAACATAATATTTCTACTCTATTTCTCCTGAAAAAGAAAGACAACATGTAGTAGCCTAACTCCCAAGGTCTTGGTAGTTGGTTCTCAACTGTCTGGTGTCACTCAATTGGTTCATGCAACTGTAATATTCAAGGGGCATGTGCTGGTAACAAAAGATTCAAGCGAGGACTCATTTTATCAAATCGTTCTTGTAAATCAATGGGGTTTCAAACAAAAGAAAAAGATAGATCAAAGGGGTAAACCAATAAGTATGAATCAAATTTATCTATCATCCGGACATATATCTTCAAATAATGAATGTTCTTCCAATCAGATCAAGAAAACCATAAGATGACACAATCTATAGCATAGTCTATACCACTGCATACATTTTAGGTGCTTAATTAACTTCACAATTACACATCACAAATATTCCAAGGACTTTTCAAAGCAACACAAATTCATTCATCATCAAGATTATAGATCAACAGACTTTAATAACTTCAATTCAATAATCCAACAAGATAATCCTTAAATATGGTTTCTTCTAATTACTTTTATCACATAAGAAACTAGCATGCTTCAGTACAATCACTGGCATTCAGATAGATTATAACTTATCAGCCTTATCAAATCAACAACTCAATTGTAATACCATATTGCGTAAAACCTGTAATTCTATTAACTGCTAAAAAAAATCAAGTACAAATTATCTCTATAAACCTCTACAAAATTCTATCTCCTAATCTTAGGTAAGCCAATCCTATTCTCAATTAGCTGACCTTTACAATATGATACCCATAGGGTATTTATAGATATACAAAAACTTGAACTCCACTTCTATTTTAGGTCATCCACCTTTTTAGGAACTAAAATTCTCTTGGAAACTCAAATCAATTTGATCTTGAGTCTTTACATTTAGACATTTAGTTTAACTAGAGAATAGAAGATAGGAGAGAAAAAGAAGTCATGCACCCCCAAGACTACTAGTGCTACATGCAACATGCAGAGAAGAAGAAAAGTCATGCATGCTGGAGATTTATGCATGTGAAGCTGGATCTAAAATGAACTCATCATAACTGGTGAAGACTTGCTATAATGTATCTATTTCTGGCCCATCAATCCAGCTATCTTCAAATTTGATTCGATCCAATTCTACTATAGCAAACTCCCTCATACCTTTCACCTTTTTCAACTCTCTTCCAACAGCTTTTATTTCCTCTTTGACATCCATTAACTGATCCAGCACCAAATCTTTGCCATCATCTCCTTTCTGCATCAGTCCTCTGAATCTTTCATCCCATTTCTCTTTTATTTGGCTCAAAGGCATGCCTTCTTTTGTAAATTCATTTACATCTACAATAATGGCAATGACCGCTTCCAACTCTTCCAATTGCTTAGTCAAATTATTAGCAGCTTCTTGGATCTCATCCTTATGTTTACACAAGAAGTTAGTTCTAAAATGGAGTATACGAGAGGTCTTTCCAATAAAATCTTTATTCTCCTCCTCAAGTATGGACTATTCAAGAAGAGTAGTTAAAGGCAATGCACTCACTCTTTCTAACTTCTGACTATATTCTTTATACTCTTCTTCTTGTTTCTCAGATGCCTCAATGTATTGATGCATCTCTTTTATTAACCCTTCTGTGTCCTTGTAGACTTCAAAACCTTCAACCAAAACTTCACCTACCTCTTGATTCAACTTGTCCATCCATCTGTCTACCATCTCCACTTTGCCTCTTACCTGCACCAAATCATCTACCTCCTTTTTACTCAATAAAATAGGAGTCTCAATAGCAGTTACCTATTGTGATCTCAGAGAGGAAACACTTTTCAAGAATGAATGTAATTGATCCAATTGAGCCTTAAGCTCATCCTTCTTTTGTTTATCCTTGATCATTCTTGACTTGGTTGTTGAAGCCACCACATCAATCAAGTTCATATGTTGATTCCTAGTGGGCCTTCCCAAGTTGAAAGTACTCAACTGATAATCTGTTAGCTGCATGTCCCCTACCTCATTTTCTATCATTGGCATGGCACATTCAACAACAATTTCCCCTTTGTCTGTGATTCGAGTAGAATGTAGAATTTTGGCCTTCTTTTTAGGCCTCTCTTGCTCAATTCCCTTCACCATATCCTCCCAATTGAGAGGTTGTGAAGGTGTTAATGCCCTCTTCTGCAAGTCCAATTTTAGCCAAGTGGGAGCACTTGGAGCAGTAGTCATCATAGAGGAAGACGAAACAATGGTAGAAGGTGGCTGCATACTCACTTGGGGTTGAGAGTCAACCCTCGATTTCTCTTGTTGCTCTTGCACTATATGCATCTATACAAGTCTTTCAGCCTCTTCCCTATCCTTTTGTTCTTGTATTTTCTTGTCTTCCTCTTCTTTCTTCAACCTCTCTTCTTTTGCTCTTGCACTATATGCATCTGTACAAGTCTTTCAGCCTCTTCCCTATCCTTCTGTTCTTGTATTTTCTTGTCTTCCTCTTCTTCCACTTTTTCCTTTTCCACCCTTTCTTTTTCTAAAACTTCCCTTTCTAATTTCTCTTTTTCCAAAGCCTCTACCCTTCACTTTTCTAATCTTTCTACCTCCAAAGCCTTAATCTTTTCTGCCCTTGCTTCTTCCTCTTGTTGCTTCTTAACCAACTCTTCATCATCCTTTTCCTTTCTTAAACTTTCTATTTATTCTTCTTTTAGTCGAGCTTCCTCTGCAAGTTTTAGCTTGGTAACCAAGATTTCTCTTTCTCTCCAGTTCCTCGCCTTCTCCTCCTCAAGATCATGAATCTTCTGTATTAACTCCAACTTGTCATTCTCTGCTTTAACTTTGAGCTCATGTTCTTGTTGCATTCTTTGTTTCTCTACTTCATCAGCTGCTGCCTTAATTTCAACTTGTTTTGCCTTTAATTTTTGTTGGTCTAATATAGCATCAACTTGTACCTTAGCATCAGTTTCCTTTTGTTTCTCCACTACAGCCCTTGCATCAAAATCTCTTTTCGCATCTTCAAACAACTTCCATTGATCTTTGTGTGTCAAAATCTACTCCATATCCTCTTCTAGAGGCATGTTCTCTTGCATATCTTTTTCTGACAGAGTCTTATCTGAATCTGTCCCTACCTCCAGAACTTCTTTCTCCATTTCTTTTCCCTTAGGAGTTTCAGCCATGCTATGAAGAGCTCCTTCTTGAATTTCTTTACTCTTCTTCCTTGTAATTGGGACTTGGGAAAATGATTCACCTAATGTAGGTGTTGAAACAACAGATCCTACTGGAACATCTCCTTCTTGTGTTTCCTCTTCATCATCTACTGCCTCAAGTTCTATCTCATCAATATCCAGAGGAAGGAATTCCAACGGCTCTTTGGGAGGTGTCTTCCTTTTAATCCTTTTATACCCCTTACCCTTTTTAAGGACTAGTCCTTGAGGAGCTTGAGTTCTTAACATTAACCACTGCACACTCCTATCCAATACTATCCTTCCAATCTTCTTAATATCAATGGTTTCTTCAACATTCCAATCAATTGGATCCAGACCCTTGGTGCCAATATTAAAAGCTTCATAGGATGGATCCAAGACAATTCCATCATCCACCAATGTGTCAGGAATGTTTTCTTTAACACCTAACTCTGACATGAGTGAAACAGACAATCTTTCATAATTCTTCTTCCTTAGATCATACTCATCTTTTCTATCACTCCAAAAGTCTTCTAACAAATTGAAATGTTTAGTAAACACCGAAGACAACAAGGCATGCATCTTACCCTTTGGATCAAAATACTTATGAGCTGTGTATAATCTCAATTTCAACTATATCAATTCATTACAGACCACCTTTGCTCCTACCAAGTGTTGATAGATATACTCACCCAACTTCATGGGAAACTTATGACATCTGCTTGATCCCAAACTGAGCATTAACTCCAAGAGCTTGATATACAAACTCCATTAGCACTATCCTATTATTGCAGCCCCTTGGAAGCAAATTTGGGTGGCCTTCAAAACCAACCAACCTGAAGTATGTAAATTTGGGGTATTGAATATACCAACATCCCCATTCAGCAATGAACACCATGGCTTCTTGACTCAACTGGTACCCTGCATCTCCATTCAATCGGTTGATGACCACATATATAAATGCATCATTGACTCTCCTGAAATGAGTCTCAACAACCTAAAGAGACAATTGGTCATAGTGCTCCCATACCTTCTTTTGTCCATCCAAGGCTCCCATTATGCCCACTTTGTTCAAACCTGGGAAAACACCCAACCTTGCTGCGGCATATACAATGTAAGAAGTCAGAAAGAAAGATTTAGTCTACCTAACATTAATTAATTGATCATGAACAACATTTGACACAATCATCGGCCAGTCAAACTGCTGGACTCCATTTAAGATAGTTTGGATGAAAGGAAACATCCACTCCTTGAACCAAAATGTATCTCTCTTCCCAAAGGCCCTAGACAACATCATGATTAGATCTTATACCTCCTTATAGAAATCTGCCCTCTTTGGCTGGTCTGCAAGTTTACTTAACGATTTATTTCTTGTCTTCAACCATTTTTTGTTTAGATGAGACTTATTGAAGTCCTTATACTCACTATACTTCTACAAGGCCTCTGCCTCATCCAACTGCACCAAACTCTTAGGATCTGGGAGATTAAATATATTTTGGAATGCCAGAGGAGTGAGATCAATGATCACATTATTTTGAGAACCCATACACTATCTAGTTGCAGGATTGTAGGCATTAGCTGCTGTTAAGATCAACTCCGGGCATTGGATTGACAAAGGAAATACAGTAACATGTGCCAAGCCAGAATCAACAATACTTTGTGTCCTTCCTGTTAGATTTTCTCATTCCGCAAAGGTTTCTGCATGTAACTCCTCAAAGTTGTACTGGCCCAAGTTTGTATCAGTGATGTCTGACCAGTCTGATTCCACCTTGCTCACCTTCACAACCGGACTCCTGTGATTATACCTCAAGGTATAAGGAAATTGTTCTGGCTTCAACTTCTTTGGTTTTGGTGCTGCCTTTGATGTTCCTGTAGGCTAGTTCCTCTGAGCAGCTTCCTCTGATGTTCCTGACATCTTTCAACTTTCCTACAAGTAAACCCTCTAATTAGATCTTTAGATATCATTATAAAACATGCTTTAAAAACCATACCTTTCATACATGCATTGGAGGTGGAACCAGGCAAAAACACAATCTAACACAGTCTCTTTTACAACACTATCAGACTCGGAGTCAAAACCAATATAGATATTTTACTAACAATGAATGGGCTCGGAGTCGAAATTGGGAAGGTGATTGGAACCGGGATCGAAATGAAAAACAGATTTGGTTTTTACTCAAATTTTATATTTTCATATTCTATTTTCATTCCGCCTTCGCTTCCGTCTAGATTATCGTTATTTCGAAAGAAGACTTCTCACTATATGTGGAGCCGAAGACAAGATGGAAATGGAATTGATACCTTTTGTAAAACCGATTTTTCAAATTCAAGATCGATTTCAATCTTGTCTCTGCCTAGGTTGACCATGACATCATCAAAAGATTTTATCGATACAACTCCATGATTAAAACCAAGGTCATATTAACTGAAAAGCGGCTTTAATAAGACTATACTCATATGACCATGGGGAACGATTGTATATTTTTAGGGCATCATATTTTAATCATTTAAACATGATCACAAAAACATTCAAAACCCTAACCTAAAGAAAAACATGATAAAAACTAGGGCATGGATTTTAAACCTTGCCATTTTACCAGATCGAAAGCGCAACAAAACCCTAAGTAAAAAATGAGATTCAACTAACCCTAAATCACTGTAAAAACATGAATTTAATCTACCTCACTGTAGATCCCTAAAATTAACCAACACCATTTCAAAACCCTACCTCACTATAGATCAAAATAACACAATGCAATCACAACTAAAACGTGAAAGCGACCATGCTCTAAAACACTAAAAACAAAAGAAAAGATGCGAAGAACACAACTAGACAAACAAAATAAAGCAAGAACCTACTCGAACAAACATACCAAAAACCATGAATTCGTTAGAAATGACATGATTCCAAGCACAGAACAAGAAGAAGAGTATAAAGGATACAGCCAGAAGTTAGAAAGAGTGAGTGCATTGCCTTTAACTACTCTTCTTGAATAGTCCATACTTGAGGAGGAGAATAAAGATTTTATTGGAAAGACCTCTCGTATACTCCATTTTAGAACTAACTTCTTGTGTAAACATAAGGATGAGATCCAAGAAGCTGTTAATAATTTGAGTGAGCAATTGGAAGAGTTGGAAGCGGTCATTGCCATTATTGTAGATGTAAATGCATTTACAAAAGAAGGCATGCCTTTGAGTCAAATAAAAGAGAAATGGGATGAAAGATTCAGAGGACTGATGCAGAAAGGAGATGATGGCAGAGATTTGGTGTTGGATTGGTTAATGGATGTCAAAGAGGAACGCAATAGTATATAAACAAAGAACAACAATGATAAGAGACCCTACCTCGAATACACAAGAACCCATCTAACCTTCTAACCTAATTTACTTGCAATAATCTTCTCCTCCTTCAATCGATTTGCTCAAACGAACTCCGCCGCTACTCTTTCATGCTCTTTAATCTCTTAACAATGATAACAATGATTCCTTTAATCCTTAATGAAGGTAAAAATGAAGATTTCTAACTACACGAGTAGTTGTCATTAATGCATTAAACACAGTTAAGATGAAGTCAGGATTAGAAGAGAACCAACAGTTCATTACAGTGCAACTTCAGTCAAAAAGTCAATGACCCAAAAGCGGCGAGGGTAGAGTCAAAATGGAAACTAATTCAGAAACTTAAGAAATTTATTAACTTTGTTCGGGTTCCGGTTCCGGGTCCTCCAACTAAACACAAAACAAAACCAAACACAAAAAGCAAAAGACCGACATAATAAAACTAAACACAAAGACCTAGACTAAAACAAAAAGTCGAAATAGCGGAGTCAAGATCATAATTGATTGTGATTTTGCAATTTTCGATAAAGACCAACTTAACACCCACTCCAGGTACGGGTCCATTGAAGACAAAACAAAAAGCCAAAAGAAAAGACCGTCGGGATGGGAGCCAAAACAAGTTTCAACTGAACTTTTAGAACCCGATTCAGTTCCGGCTTCGCTTCCGACAAACTAAACAAAAAATAAACAAAGTGTTGTAAGCAAAATGACTCCAAACTTTATTTTAAAAAAAACAACTAAAGATAAATAACAACAAGGGGGACCTATTTTGACCAAGGCAAAAGATGGGGTGGTTATGCAAGGCATAACAGGTCCTCCAGCAAGGGAAGAGTTTTTTTCTGTCTGGTCAAAGCTCTAAAATTTGCAACTGATAACTATCTAATATCAATGTCTGTTGAGCACGAATCAGGGTCCTAGTAGAATCCTCTCAATCTGTCAAGTCTTCTCCATCTTTTTTTTCTTCATCAATGTCATAGCAATAGAATCTGAAGTTTGGAATAGGCCACATGAGGATAGGTGGCTGAAAAGTCAAGGGAAGCCATTGTTGTCCCTTTTTTCTCCCAAGTTGAATGTACCTTTCAATCCTTTTTATTGTTGCAACATGCTTCTCGGTGGAATGAGGTTCATCTTGTTTTAGCTCATCAATAAAATTATTCCATATCTATGATAGATATCCTTTCATGGTGTCCTCTTTTGTTGTCATATTTACCTCATATTCACTATAAAATGTCTCTATCCAAGGTATAATTATGTGACTGTAGCTATGCCTAATTTTTTTTTCCCATTCTCTATAAATATCCTTTGGGTATCTTGATTCTACTCTAATGATCAAGGGGCTATTAGATTCCTTCTTCCTATAAGCATTATATTTCTCTCCCCAGCTAATCTCATTTTGCACCTAAGACATGAATTCTCTCAGTTGGATATCTCCAACATACAATAGAGGGTTCCAGTCTTGGTCTTGAGTTATAACAAAATTATGTAAATAAAACTCACATAAAAAATTATTCATTCCATGGGAGGCAATCCTATAAGTATTGAAAAATTCAATGGGAGTCTCGATAGAGGGATTCAAACCTGAGATATTTTTTGATAGCTTAAAAGAGAGATATTTTTCCTTCAGGTGTAGAGCATAAACCCTTGGAGGGGTTCTGCATTCTAAAATTTGTGGTACTAGGGTTACAATGTTGTACACTCTCTCCTTTAGAAAGGCAATCTCCTCATTCTTTTCTTCAATAATTTCATCCCTCTTTTGAATTTCCTTTTTCAATCTTTGCTTTTCCTTTTTCCATTCTTCCTCCCTTCTTTGTATCTCTCCCCATAAATTCAAAAACTTTGTATGTACTGAAAAATTAGGATGGTTATGAATTCCTACTAGGATTTTTTTTGATGGTTTCTCCCCATATAGTATAATTTGTGTAGATTCACGTTGTCCAATTGGCTTAGGCTACGGAGGTACAATTTTTTCTCCCACTTCTTGTTGCAGGGAATCTTGTTCTTGTTCTTGTAGTTGTTGTAGGAACTCCTGATCTAATTCTTGGTCTTGCTGTAGGAACTCCTAGTTTTCTTCATGCTCTTGAATTTCAACTTCCTCTACAAGGGCAACAAGATCCGCCAGGGTCACTTTTGTTGCCTCTTCGAATATATTATTTTCTTTGAAATTTTTCTATCCCATTGGGGATTTTGTGCTCTTATGTGATGTCCCTCCACACTTAGGGTTTTCCTATGAAGGCATATCATTAGATGGTTTTGATTTCTTAAGAGGGATCTCACATTTTCCTTTGGCTATAGGAAGAATAGTGTCAACCTTTCTCTTCTTAGTACTTGGCACCTCTCTTTCCACAAGTTGTGTTTTGGTTTTTCCTTTTCCTACATTTTCCTTCTTCTTATGTGCCCTAGTTCTTATTAGGTTTTCAAGTGGAACATCATCATCATCAAAATCTGATGAAGAACTTTCTTTTTCAGGGTGCTCTATTTCAAAGGAACTAATGTTTATGGTCCCTTCTACTGCAGGAGGATTCATACTAGAGCCAACATTAGAGGTTGAAGCACTAGGGGTTGCTTCAACCATGCTTAATATCCTACTAGACCTACATGGTTGAGGTAAATCCCTAGATTATAGCTGCTCAAGTCTAAATTGATCAAGATTTATGAATTCCCCCTAGGTCATTTTGGGTGCTACATCATGCATATATTTTTCAACCAACAATTTAATCAGGCAATGGTGGGAAACATAATTGTCCCTACCTTTTTTATTTTCATCCACCATGATGGAGAGAAGGTTGTATAAGATGTTGGACACATTCATCCTCCTCTCATGCCTCATGTGACTCAAAAATTTGAAATGTATTGAATGTAGGTTTGACAATCGACCTTCACAAGTGATGTACTTGATAATGTGGATGGTTTCCTACTTCCATGGCTTGGGTAGAGAGGTTATTTTGGCACCCTATTTGTCTATACTGATTGAAGGGTCACCATGTATTGTGAATATGGCCCTAGCTGACCTGACATCTCTATAAATAGGGTAATTCTCATTGTTAGTAGGTAACCCTCTAACTTATGTAATTATTTACTTAGTTTCCATAATCTCCAGCCCTTTTACTATGGCTTTTTCCTCATAAAATGTTAAGGAAAACTCTAGTGCAATGCCTTCATCAAATCCATCCAACTTCAGGAAGTAGTCCAACCAACTACAGTTTCTAAATTCATCCAAGCACTATGCATCTTGCAATAAGGAATCATGAGTCAGAGGCTCATTTTGGATTAGTCTGCAATCAACTATCACTCTACAAAATTCCCTTCATGTAATTCTTGTCTGAAAATAAATTCCTTTCTATAAGACTTGCTAGTTGAATTGTCTTGCACCAATGTCAACTGAATTTCCGTTCTCATTTTTACCTTTTACCACGTGTAATTCAAGATTATTATGGGGTCAATAATGGCAAAGAAGGGGTAATAAAAAGGATTTATGGTGAAAATAAATGGCGGCAACAATTTAGTATCACATCACATATGCGAGTCATCCTTCACTTCAAATTTTAAATCAGCTCAGCTAGATTTTCTGACATAGACACGCATGGACTGGCATGTGGGAATGTACCTACATCTTTCCTTTCCCCCCCAACCTAAATTTGGACATGTTTCGACACATGCAAGATGGGAGTAGTGATTTGATAAGGAGGTATAAAAATTATGTGAACGTCCATACTAACGTACAACGATTAAATGAATGCACTAAAAAGATAATTAAGAGAATAATTAATGAACACATACCTGAATGTGTGGAGGAGACATTGCAAATATTATGGAGAAAGTACCAAAAATGTCAACCTCCTACAATGATTTAATAACTAAGCCTTTACAATTATGATTTAGAGATTGGACATCTATTCTGAATAGCCATTTTAATCATCATGAAGGTGCATTTAAATTGTCAACCCAGAGATGTGAACTTGAAATGGGTCAGCATAGTATGTGCACTAGGAACTCAAAGTAGTCATATTCATTCTACAACTAAGAAAGATTCAATACTGAAAGTAAATTACATGGAAAGGAACAAAGTAAATGTTGAACATCACTCAAGAATTAAACTAAGTTGAACATGCATGATAGGAATGAAAATTTGAGCAACAAACAAGAAACTACTTTGTCCACTTTGGCTATAGGAACAACCATAGAATGAAATTCTAGTGGCTGCACGAATAGTCAGTGTTAGATTCTTAATTAAGTAATAAACATAAACTAATAACTAATCTAGCTAAATTAAAGGAAGAATTACTCACCAAGTGGGCCCCCTTGGATGAGTATCCTCTAAAACTAGTATAAACTCAAATGCTCAACTCAGAATCTCATCTTATTCATTGGTAAATGTAAATACAAAATAGTAGCTTGTCTGGAAATGCTATATTATCATATCATCCAAGATAAATGACTCAACAACTCTCAAAGAAGGAGGATCTAAACCATATTTATACTACCAACTAAACAAGGCAGCCAAATCCCACTAACTGAGAGGATTCCATTTAGGGAAAACAAAGAAAAGGATAGAAGGGAGGTTACACATGTAGGGAATCTAGTTAGACATGCATGTCCAAACATAGACTCAACGTTGCAATAATGCCCACATCTGCTCAACATCATGAAAGACCAATACAAGGTGGTTACATGCAGCTGACATGGGAAATCTCCTACCATCCTCCTTCAATTGAACCTTGAATGATTCCTCTACATGACCAATTGGCGGCTAAATTTCTCAATTTAGTATCCTCAAGTATGTCTACATGGAAATATTAGTATGCATAATAATTGCACATCTATAACCACCTTAAATAACATTCATTAACCGCATGCAAAATTAATATAGATGTTCCAAATAATAGGCTAATGTCATTAAAACTGGCATAAATAGAATTAAACCCAATGTCTATGATTTGAGGGAAACTCTATAGAAATATCAACATTTAATATCAAAATCCATGTCAACTTTAGCAAATAAACTATATATTCTATCCAAAATTGGACCAAAAACTAGGCTCATCATTGGTTGAGACCAAAGCTAGGTCACACTTATAACCATAATATAATTAACTAAATATTAGGTTTTCCATGATTAACCTAATGAAAAAATGTAATCATAAAAGTTGATGCCAACACATCATCCAAACATATGAATATCCGGGAAGACATGTATGCACGCTTCTAGTGATCATAATCCTTTTCCCAAAAACCTTAAACCATGATGATTATCGAAGAGAATATGCTGACCAAAACACTAGATCAAATACCAAATGAGATAAGCTTGTTATGCACGCCGGTTCAAGGTACCAGACCAACATGGTGACATCAATGAAAACATAAGAATAATCTTCTCCATACTTCCAACAATTCCTTTCAAACATGAATTATTATAAAAAAATTAGCCATCCACTCTTTCACATAAGATAATTGAAATAAAATATCTTGCTAATATAGGTGAGACTTGTATGCCAAATTCCTGCAAAACATATTTACTGTGGAAAGTAACGCATATATTATGATAAATATCATAATGCATAGAAAATTCAATATTCATTCTATGACATGTAGTGCATGCATAATTTATCTTAACATAAAAAGGTTTGGCCATTTCAAAACACCTTTTACTAATTTTAACTTGAGGAAAAATTTGAATAAAATTGTGTTTGTGTCATATCTAAAAAGTTTTTAATATGCGGTTCATGATTTTGAGATCCAATTATCGTTCTTACATCTCTTTGATTGGGTGAAACTCTTGTGTTATCTTTTTAAAAATATTCAATTAATGATATTAAGGCATCAAAAATAACCTTTTATTTATATGGGAGTCTACTTGAGAATTCCCATAGTTTATTATTATTGGGATCCTTGAAATTATTTCACATCTCTTAATGGATTTCAATATTTCTGTTCTAATTTCTTGTAGAAATGATTGTCGATGGACCAAAAGATCGACTTGTTAATTTCTGATACAACCACTAGAGTTAATGAATCCTTGGGAGATGGTTAAGCCATGTCATAAACCTGAGCATTGCACTACACAACACAAGGAGACCAAGGGTGCACACCTTGCAACAATTCCCCCCAATGGAACCAAGGGGTTTGAACTCGTGACCTAGGATTTGATACCAATTTTTGCATAGACAATTTTTATTTCACCAAAAGATTGACATGTTAATGCCCTATACAACTGTTAGAGTTAATGAATCCATGAGAGGTAGTTAAGCCATGTCACAAACCTGAGTTTTTCATTTCAAAACACAAGGATACCAAGGGTGCACACCTTGTAACATACTTATCTTTAGTGACCTACTTGTTTTTCTAATCAAAAGATATTTTTTTGTTTCATTTCTTACTATAGTTGATATAAGAACATGTCAGGTAACGTTGCTATATTTAGTGTGCAAGGTTGAATCTACTAATTGGTACACATAATAATAATTCTTATAATATTTCTTTCACCATTGGTATTGTATTATCTTAAACCAAATATATTCATAGTGTCTCTGAAATTGATATTTTTATCACTTCAACACACAATTGGCATGTTCTAGTTTCACTTAAGATTTCAAAAAATTATTTCCATACTTTATTATTCATTCTTTTATAAGTTTGGTTGGAAATTTTATCGAGCATTGGTTTCAAAATGATTTCATCTATGTCAATAAGATACTTTGGTCTCTTAAAAATAGTTCTATGAGGTGCAATGATTGGAATTTGTTCTTGGTTTACATTTGGTAAATTTGATTCATTATTTCTTATTTCAATACTTTTTTAGTATTTGTTTCTACATTATTATCAATTGGTATTGACAATGTACCTTCTCCTCTAACTTTTCTCATTTTACGTAGTCTTTTCATGTGCTCCCTTTATTTTGTGTGTCCCCTTCAAGTTTATCAAGTGTTCTTTGCTTATTCCTTCCCATGGTAATTATCAGTTGTTCGTAAATAAATAAAATTATGAATATATATGAATAAATATTTTAATTAAAATAAAATAATAAAATTATCACAGAAATAACACATATTGATCACATTTAGACTCTTCATAAACATCTAAATGATTTTTACTTTAAAAACTTAACAAACTATAAAAACTAGTCAACAAAATTGATAACCAAAATTGTTATGAAAAAATTCAACAATTATAAAGTTATTAGAATCAAATGAATTTCAATCATTTTAAATCATATAAAATAGAATAATCCCTTACGCTACCAAAAAATGGTGCAAAAAAATCATAATCACTTTTAGTGGGACCTTGAACATGATTGTCATGTGAATTTTTTACCTGTTTGGTGTCCTTTTAGCCTCAAAAGAAAAAATTCTCTTTATTGTTCCATATCCCAATTATGTTCCTAAGAAATAAAAAATATTGTTTTCCCATTTGGTATCCATAAGTAAGTTTCAACAATAAAAACAAGAAAAGCACACTTTGTTTATTTTAAGCATTTCAATGACACTTGTGATCTTTCACAAGATGGTTATGTCAGGTGTGAGATAGAAATTTGATTGGGGTAAGAGGGGGTCTACTAGTGTAGATTAATTTCCTTGAACCCTTAACACTAAAACTTAAATCCTAAAGCCTAAATGATAAAAAAAAACTAAACCCTAAGCTACCCTAAACCTTAAACCATAAACCGTAAGTTTTAAATCCCAAACCCTTAAATTAAAACCATAAATCCAAATCCTTAAACCCTAAACCCTAATCCCTAAACCCTTAAATCTCAAACCATAAACCATAAATCATACAATGTAAATCCTAAACCCTAAATGCCAAACCCTAAACCTCAAACCCTAAACTCTAAAGCTTAAACCCTAAACCCTAAATCTTAAACTCTAAAGCTTAAACCCTAAACCCTAAATCTTAAACCCTAAATCTTAAACCCTAAATTGTAAAGCATAAATCCTAATGATAACATGGGTCCTTTTGAAGGAACTAATAAAAATATAAAAAAATATAATAAGGAGAAAAAAACAAACACACACACACACACACACACACACACACACACATATATATATGAGACAAAATTATGACTATCAATATGATGCTAGATATGATGAAGTGAGGGTAGTGATATATATTATGTTTAAATTTGGAATATCTAAAGGCTCAAACAAGGGAGGCATATTAGGGGTCATGGGGCCAAGACTACATGAATCTATTTGGGGTTCATATAATCTAGATTTAAAAGAGGTGTAGAAGGGTTTAAACATTAGCATTGGAAGAGATTGAAGCTAGGGAGGAAGAGGTGGGGTTTGAGAAGAAAGTTTCAAATCAAGAGGCAATCGAATAGGATAGAGATGATCAAGATCAAGATTGGATAGGTAAACACAATCTCAAGTTGCATCACATCAATGATAGTTGTGATCTTTCACAAGATGGCTATGTCTAGTGTGAAATAGAGATTTTATTAGGAAAAGAGGGGGCTATTCTCGTGTGGGTTACTGTCCTTCCCCTATCAAAGGGAAACCATAGGTGCATGAGGAGGAGGATGTGTCATGGGTTAATTTTTTTGGACTATTGAAGGGGCAAGGGGGAATGAAAGTAGTTTTTAGAAAGTGAGAGATTGAAAGGGGAAGTTTATGTAGTAAGGGTGGATTTCCTCTCAAAATAAAAGAGGTGGGGGATAAGAACAAATGCCACCAAGTTAAATTACATGAAACAACAAGAATAATGGGAATTCATACCAATAAGTATTTATTTCCTCTAGCAACTAAAGAGACAAGGCTCAAGGAACATAATAAATTAGTGAAGGCTAATAAATTGAAGGGTAAACATTTGAAAAGTAGGAAGAAGCACCACTAGCCAAAACTTATTTTTAAGGCACTTTGAATTTTTTACAAGATTTAAATAATAAATAAGTGTAGGGTCAAATAAGTTCAAAGGGGTCAATGAAAAATAATCTAAGGATAAATTACCATGCAACAAGAGAGGTTGGAATCCATTGCGGTGAATCATATTCCTTGTAATATATTGAATGATAAATTAAGACACTTATAAAAATAGAGGGGATCAATTGTATTGAGGTGTGACATCAGTGGCCCAACTTTAGATGAAAGAAATGAAAGTTATGAATGATAGAGAAAGGGATGTCTAGCCTGGTTTTTGGTCCAACCCCGACATAAAGGGTAATAAAACCCAAGGTAAGCATGGAAATTCCATCACATGCATTCATATAAATGCTTGTAAATTTTCCTAATTGTCTTTATACAAATCATGAACATATAAGAAATCATCTATGACTAAATTTACCATGATAATGGGATCAATAAGTACTCCTCAAATGGGTTTACCATTGACTTTAGAAAGAATGTAGAGAGGTCCATTATATATATCCACAGACATATTGACAAAAGAGAAAGAGATTGTAGGTTTTAGGGATAACCTAATATCAAGGAGCTCAAGGGTGGGTGTCCACCATCCTTACCATATATAT
The DNA here is from genome assembly GCA_007115665.2 of Sequoiadendron giganteum. Lineage (NCBI taxonomy): Eukaryota > Viridiplantae > Streptophyta > Pinopsida > Cupressales > Cupressaceae > Sequoiadendron > Sequoiadendron giganteum. The sequence goes on from CM021103.1 coordinate 322,321,131, forward strand.
TAGAGGAGATGTGGAACTATCAATATTAGTATCTTGTATAGGAATAATAGGAACAATGTTGTGAGAAATGGTTTGCATATATATAGAAAATAGTTAGGCTTAGTGGAATATTTATTTCCTTTATTGTTTATTTTAGAGACTTGGACGGCATTTGAATTGATAATGTCTTGCACTATTCTCTTAAGATGCAAGCATCATTTAGTATCATGGCTAGAGATTGTATAGTACTAGAAAAAGGCCTTTAGGTCATATGAAGGTGGAAGGGTTGTTCATTGTCTAGTGATCGAATGGGAAAAAATACACTAAATTTTTGTTTAGGAGTTGCTACAATATTGAATAGGATATTTGGAAAATTTTGTGAATTGTTGATTTCTTTGAGGTTTAAAAATAAATAGCCAATTCAACAATAGGTGTTATGGTAGGAGTATTATTTACAATAGAAGGAGAATTATTTTAAAGATTTGTATTATTATTATTATTATAGTAATTATTTGAAGAAAAATTCATGGATAATGTAGTAGGAGCTTATGGGGTGGGTGTCTCAAATTGGTTGACACTTTGTTGATATTTTCAAAGGGTTGTTCAAATTCATGCAAAAAGAATATATTTTTAGTAAAATTTTATCCTTTACTAGATGCTAAAGGTTTATTATGAAAACCTTTTGCATATAAAATAGGGAGTGCATGTATTGATCTTATGAAAAACTTTTGCATATAAAGTAGGGAGTTCATGTATTGATCTTATGAAAACCTTTTGCATATATAAAAAGGGTTGGTATTCAAATATAAAATCAATTATATTTTCATAAAAAATCCTACTTGCAATGCACCAAGTAAATAAAGGTGGCTTGCAATGCACCAAGTAAACAAAGGTGGCTTGGAATCCTATATTAGTTTGAAAGTGTTTTAAGAACTAATTTAATAATTGATCTAAATAATTTATTGAATAATTAAGAAGTGAGAAAAAATATTCTAGTTCAATGGATTTCAATGATTATGAGAATATTTTTACTAGGAATGGTCTTGAAAAATCGTCACTACACAAGGTTGTGAATATGAACACATATTTTTAGATCACCCTTTTTATCATACTTTTCATAGTGAGACACCTCAAAGCTAGTAGGAAATAGGATATCAAAGCTTTACAAGGATAGGGGGCTACAAAGATATTATGGTGGGATGATAGGTTAAGTAGAAGAGGTGGATAGCAAGGTAGGCTAAAGTTGAAAGTTTCCTACATTTTACATAAGTTGGTTGATTATAGACTTTTTTTAATGCAAAGGGGGTGGGACACTAGTAGTTATACCTACTGTGAATATTTATTCATGCACTACTTTTCCTTTGCGGTTTTCTTCGCGGCTTCACCTTTTTTGTATCGCTCATAGCTTCTTGGCGGTCGCCAAGTGGCTTTCGATTAGAGCTTTCTTTTGGGTCATATCGCTTTTATTTTTTCGAGCTCCATTTTCTTTATGCGTGGCCTTCACTTGTTTCTTCTCGAGTCGGGCCCACATTGCAGTTTCTTTTGCTAAGAGGTTTTCCACGTGGCTTCCTATCAGATTTTTCTCTTGAGCCATCCAAACTTTCTTTTGTCGGGCTCTATGTGTTTGACACGTGGCACTCATTTGTGTATCCATTATCTTGGGTTTGATGCCTGTGCATCAGTCTCCATTTTGATGTCGTTCGTTCTCTTTTGCTACTACATGTTCTCTTCTACTACTATGTGGTCTAGGTTTCTAAAAGGACATGCCTATTGGCATTCTACTGGATGATCTTTCTATTCGTGCCATCTCAAGGGAATTTGGATCGTTGATGGCTTTGTTGAAGCATATTTCTCATAGGGGTCTTCAAGCGGTGGGTTGGCTTATTTATGCAACCTTTTCCTCATTATATTGGTGGTTGTTAGATGGATTAAAATTTTCCCAAGCACTAGGAATTAGCCTTTGTAGTGTTTTCTATTGAATTTGAACTCGCGGACTATGCCATTCATTTTTGACCTTTCTATTTTCATGTGTTTAATAGGACATTAAATTGTGCTTGTATTTTCTGGAATATATGGACATTTGTTTTCAAGATTTTGTAATATTTATACAACTTAACAAAATGTAGATCATGTTGCTACTCTTTTGTGTTGGCTTATGTTGTATGAGTTATACTATGCAAATGGTATGATATTCTTATGTTTGCGGTGTTGGGAAGAATCTATTTGATAAAAAATAGTTACTATTCGAGCTTTTGTTTCAACATTGTTCTTAGTTATTTATCTTCTAATTTGGCGCATCACCTTAGCTTAGGTTTGTTTATTTTATGTTAATTTTCTTACCCTTTTCCTCCCCCATAAAAAAATTAAGATCCGACTTCAATAAAACCCCAGAGGTCACTTTGCTACGTGCACAAGTCCCACAATAGCTAAGTTTCCCATAAGGCTATTGCCTGCAAAATTTTGCATCAACAATTCTTTTTCTGGCACACTCAGTGGGACACAAACTAACACATTTTCCTAGACAATAGGAGTGTATGATCCATAGGCCCATCACTAGGTCTCAAACTGCAAGAATTCCTAGCCTTCTTATACCGCCATTGGTTTTAGTCCAGGCGAGAGGTTGATAGGTTAATACTTCTCCCCCTCTTCTCCTCTATCTCCTATGCCAATGGCCACTATAAATTATGTATCCTAGGATGTTGGTAGTCCTTTGATAGCACCTGTGCCTCCTACACTATGGGATCCAATACCTACTTCCTCTTTAAAGGTTGTCCCTAAGTTCTCTAGGGATGATTCAAAAACTCCGATGGAGAACTTGCAAGATGTAGCTAATGTATGTCTAGTGCATGGTGTTAGCAATGAGAATGTGGCTATATGATTGCTTGTCACCTCTTTCAAAGGGAAGGAGCTGAATCGGTATCATACTCTTCTAGATAATAAAGTTTCCACTTGGGATGATCTCAAAGATCCTTTTTACGAGCACTTCTGAAATAGCGGTGATAGATGTTCTCTATATCACCAATTGTCTCATATAAAGTGAGCTCCCCATGAAGCTTTGACCGATTTCAATGCTCATTTTCATTCGACTTGGCAGAGAGTTCTTGTTGCTAGTTGACCTCCTCTAGATATGGCATTCACATTCTACTTAAATTCAATAAATGATGATATCTCTATGATGCTACAAGATCTCAGTGGGAATACCTTACCTGATGCATACAACCTTGTCATCACTATGGAGAACAATCTTATTGTTTCCTAAAAATGGGCATCGAGACCCATCATGCCATTATTCCTAGAATCGACCATAGAAGAACTAGAGGTAGCTTCAACCAACATTGCGGCAACTCCCCAGTCTATGTATGTGTACTCAGGAATGACGCTAAGCATGGCTCCGGTGCCTAACCACATGACAGCTGAAATGAATGACATGAAGGAGCAGATGCAAATCATGAAAAATGAATTAACCAATATGAAGTGGCAACAATATAGCTACCAGAAGTTGGCTTACCAAAACTACCAAGGTGGGAAGGGTCCTTTCCAATCGAACCAGTGGCAGGATAGATTGCACAACAATATCCAAGCTCAATAGAATAATTAGGTCATCCTCATGACTATGTTGATGTAGACCATCTATCCTAGTTCAAGAAAGAAGCTAGTAGGTAGATAAAACAATCTTGTTGAGGAGACTAATTCATGGTGCTTCCCTTGCAATGATGCACACATGCCCCAAAAACTTTTGCAAGGGAATTTACAATAGAAGATAGTAGAGAAATGTAGCCAAAGGCAACATACCTAATTCTAGAGGCCATACATATGCCTCTCAGCAAATGGATAATGCAGTTCTCACTGCTCAAATGCAAGGAATGTCTATAGAAAAGGAGCTAGAAATGGCTCTGGACCAGGTGCTTTTTTCTTGGATGGAAGGAGAAGATTCAACATTCCTAAATGATATTCCAGTAACCCAAGTGTCATAGGTGTAGACAAATAACAATACACGTTCCAAGCGAAGGATCATCAAAGAATTCACATCTTTATAGACTAAAGAGTCACCCAATTCATGACCCAATCCGTCGACAAATATTTCATCAGTTCCACAACATCCTAAGGTGGTTGTTCTCAGTCCTAAGAATTAACCTCTTCTTAATGCAAGAGCTCCCACATCCACCCCGACAGTTTCCGAGCAGCTGGATGTACCAGCTGCAAAGAAGAAGGAGAAAAATACTATAACTCATCAGTCATGAACGTCATTCAACATGGTGGAACAATTAAATAAATTCTATGCTAATGTTTCTTTGTGGGATATCCTGGCCATCCTAGAACAAAAGCTGCTATTACAGAAGACATTATTGGGAGAAGAGGACATGAAGATGCATAAGCAACCCCCTAAAGATAAGATAACCCAACTAGACCTGGATAAAGTTCTAGCAAATCAACTAGAATAAAAGAAGGTTGGAAAAGAGAGTAAGCCTAAACCCAAGCCTTAATTTCTAACGCTTATCATTGGTAACAAACTATTGCATAATTATATGATTGAATTTGGTGCTAGCACCACTGTCATGCCTAAGAAAGTAGCTGAAGCTCTGGGACTCAAATACAAGCCTCTGAAGAAGGGAGTCATGCAACCCGATGGGAACATGGTTGAAACCGTTGGAGTAATCAAAGTATTTCCTATGAAATTGTTTTCTTGTTGCAGAATTACTATGAATCAAGATACTGTGCTCATCGACGTCCCTCCTCTATTCGAGATATGTCTATCCCGAGAATTCACTACAAATGTTTGAGGCTACCTAGCATTGGGCTGGTCACATCTAATCCTAAGAACCAAACATGGAGCTAATATGAATTTATTGTCAGAATCTTTGCATTCCAAACATGTGGATGATGAAGCCATAATCAATTTTGGGGCAACACATACCTCAATCACTTGGGAAGAGATGTTCAATGTTGAATTTCTCGAAGATGAAGAAGCAAGTAGCTCCTGGATGGAGAACGAAGAAGCTCTCTTGAATGATTTTATAGACACAGAACCTTTTGGAAACTATCATGCAATTGGGATAGGAAAATATGTCATACATGAAGAGGATCAGATTATGCCCAGAGTGACTAAAGAGTCTGAAGCTGAACGACCCTTAGAGTTATGGACATTGCACTTTGAGGAAGCAATATGTAGAGTAGGAGCTAGTGCATGAATATGTTTGATATCTCCATCCAAGGATAAAACATCGAGGTCTTACCGCTTCTAGTTTGGATGCTTGAACAAAAAGGAAGAATATGAAGGCCTTGTTCATGGCTTGAGCTTGCCATAACAAATGGGTTTAAAGAAAATAAGGGTTTTCAGAGATTCAGAATTGGTGGTCAACCAAATCTGAGGACTATCTTCTACAAAGAACATCCATATGCAATCATACCAACATAGGGTCTGGGACTTGATTGAAGGCTTTGAGGCATTCAACATCCAAGCTATACCTAGAGAGAAGAACACCGAAGAAAATCGAATGACAACTGTCGGATCTAAGTTTGAGCCAGCTTCCAAGTTAATTAATAACAAACATTCAGTGTGAGTGATCGTGTGGCCTGTAGTCCCAAATAATGATCAACATTGGAATTTTTTTGATAGTGATGCTCATATCGCGTCATTTCTTTAGTTGTCTAGAGAATTTACTGACCAATTACAATAGAAGATCACTGAGGCCTATGGGGATCAAGTAATCTAGCTTAAATATAACAAGCTCCCCATGGGCCTAGTTACTCTTGAGAGTATTTTTTATTCTGATGATGCAAGGAAAGACAAAAGAAAGCTTGTAGCTGATAAAGGTGACTATATCGATTTGCACATCGGAGAAGATAAAAAGCTTAAGGTTGGAAAAGGAGTCTCACAAAAGAATAAAGAAAGGTTGAAACATTTTTGTGAAGAGTATCCAAGTGTGGTAGCATGGTCATATGATGATCATAAGGGATATGATCTCGAGATTATCCAATACATGATTGAGCTACTAGAAGGAGGAAAACCCATGCATCAAAGGCAAAGGCAAGTAAATCCAAAGATCGAGTTGCTAATGTCACAAGAATTAAATAAGTTGATTGCATATCGGATAGTGTTCCCAATTAAACACAACACTTGGGTGTCTAACCTAGTGCTGGTCCGGAAGAAGAATGACGATATACTGTTGTGTGTTGACTTTTGAGACTTAAATAGAGAATCCCTGAAAGACCATTACCCCCTGCCTTCCATGGAGGTAATTTTACAAACTGTTGCTGGTTTCGAGATGTTTTCGATGTTGGATTGTTTCTCTGGCTATAATCAGATTCAGGTGAAAGAGGAGGACCAACACAAAACAATGTTTACTACCAAGTGGGGAACATATTCTTATGCTAAAATTCCCTTTGGACTTTTAAATTTTGGAGCCACATTCCAACGAGATATGGACATTGCTTTCAAGGATTTGATACATAAGATCATTCTTATTTATCTTGATGACCTGACAGTGTTTTCAAAATCTATCGAGGATCATTTTATTCATCTTGAGCTTATCTTCCAGAAATGCCAAGATTTTGGGATTTATTTGAACCCGAAGAAATGTGTGTTTGGGGTCCCACAAGGGAATATTTTTGGTTATTTCATCTCAAAGGAAGGTATTTCCATTGATCCAAAGTGGGTTAAAGTGATCAAGGAACTCCCTCTACTTGTCAACAAAAAAGGAGTTCAATCTTTTTTGGGCAAGGTTAACTTCATCAGCCAGTTCATAGAAGACTTCATAGGGATTGTTCGACCCATCACCTTGATGTTGAAAAAAGACTAGAATTTTAAATGGACAACAAAAGCTATAAAATATTTTGAATAGATAAAAGAGGTCATCTCTTTTGCTCCCATGTTGGTGAATCCATGTTTTTCAAAATATTTCCTCATGTATGTCTTTGGTGGTAGCAACAATATCGCTACTATCTTGATGCAGAAGGATGATGAAAATAAAAGAGAATTACCTATTGCCTTCTATTCACACACTTTGAAAGATTATGAGGTAAAGTACAACTTTGTGGAGAAGCAAGATTTTTCTATTGTAAAGGGGAAAAAGAAGTTCTGACACCTCATATCATGCAACAAGGTGATTGTTTATGTGTTGCACCCTAGTGTGTGAGAATATATTATGGAAGGTGAAATCATTGAGAAACGGGCTAACTGGATAACCAAGATTATTGAGTATGACATCGAGATCAATTAGTTAAGACTGTGAAATGGGAAAGGATTGTGAAATGGAAAGGACTATGCGAGTATTTGGCTGAAAAAATGGATCAATTGCTAAGTTTGAAGTCGTGGAACCCGTGCTGCTAAATAAAGAGAGTTCTAGAGATGATTAGTTGGATACCACAATTAATTTTATGCAAATGGGAAGGTATCCACTCAAACTCCCCTCATTTAAAAGATGTTTTTATTGATTGCATAATAATGTTTATGTTCTCTTGGAGAGAGTTATTTTCAAGAGAAACTTCAATGGCGTCTTATTAAGATGTGTAACAAAAGAAAAATAAAAAAGGATATTGGAGAAATACCACAGTGGCCTAGCCAGAGGGAATTTTTCAGAAAAAACTACTGCAATCAAAATTATATGTGCGGGTTATTTCTAGTTGAAATTATTCAATGAATCATTTTCATTGGTGAAGTCTTGCAGCGAGTGTTAGTTTTTTTTGGGAAAAGGACAAATGATGCCATGCCACTGAAACCAATCATAGTGGAAGAGACATTTTCTCAATGGGGTCTTGACTTCATTAGCATGATCAATCCATTTTCATCAAGCAGAAATAGGTGGATCCTAATGGCAACTAACTATTTCACCAGATGGACTAAAGTTGTACCTTTGAAAAATGCAACAGAGGTAGAAATTGTGAATTTCCTGGAGGAACTGGTATCCAGGTTTGGCCCACCAAAGACAATTATATCAGATAATGCTAAAGCTTTTCTCGGCTCCAAAATCATCCAATTTTCACTAAAGTATGGAGTATTCCTAGAGACATCTTCTAACTACTACCCACAAGGGAATAGCCTTGTTGAATCTACAAACAAGAACCTCATCAAGTTGATCAAGAGAATAGGTTCAGAACATCAAAGGGAATGGAACAAACACCTCTAGACAACACTATGGGCAGACCATATAATGCCTAAACAAATATTGAAAACATCTACTTATGAGATAGTATACAGGAAGGAAGCACTATTTCCAATCTCTATGGAAATCCCTACAATCCAACTACTCAAGTCTCTTGAGATTGAAAAAAAGAATTACTTGAAGTTTAGGAGAAATGAGAGCACGCTCTCAAGGCAATGACCAACTACCAATAGGTGGTAAAGAAATGGTTCGATAAGAAAATATCTAACCAGGGTCTGCATAGTGGAGAATTGATGCTCAAGTTTAATGAGCGCAGAGAAAAGCCCACTCAACATGGCAAGTTTGATAGTCTCTAGGAAGGACAATTCAAGATCAAACAGTGCAAGCAATACAACTCGTTTGAGTTAGAAACAATGGAGGTTGAACCCTTGGGTATTCCAATTAATGGAATACACCTTAAAATATTCAATTAATTCGAATTTTGTAGTAAGTATGTAAATATGTATATATTTTCCCTATTTTGTTAGTTTTGGGTTATTCTCAGTGCTTTCTTAGATCAACAACCACATTGATACAAGTTTTTAAAATAAAATGAGGAAAGGATCCATAATGTAGGAAAATACACATATTGTATTAATTATGGGGACATTTACATTTGTATACATGTTGATCAGCAGGGCCCTTGGTCATGTTTCAAAATATATATATATATCTTCACTGACAAGTGTGGTAGAGAATGTTTCAAATACAAAATAAAAATGGAGAGATCTTCTTCATGTTTCTTTAGGCATTGGAGGATCCAACGATGGCAATAGGTGGTGCATGATGAGGAAACACCATTCTCTCAAACTTCTCATACCATTTTACCTCACGGAAAGGTTCAACATTATGCATCCTCATCAGAAAGTGGTAGGTGGCATGGACTTTGTGACGATGTTTCTCATGAGTTTCAAGCTCAAAGCCACACAGAAAGGGCCTAGTTGGCACAGGTCCTCCTTCCTCGAGAAGTTGGTGCAGGTTGCAAACAGATGGAATTCCATGGTCAAAATCAATAGCTCTCACTACGTTCTCCAACCCTTTGAGGTAGCGTTGGGGAGAAACCCACTTTGTTAGCTTTAGAATCTTTTTCTTTGAAACATCGATGTCCAGTAGGGAAGCTACAAAGTTAGAGTTGATGCTAGTATTCACTCGGTACTGGTCCTCGTATTCCATGTAATCTTTACCTAGAACCCATTTGATGGCTTTCACATATAGAAGGTTTTTCATGCCAGTCACACATTTCAGATGCCTGCACCTTATTTTTCCTACAAATGTGGCTTGGATCTTCTTGCAGATGAGCCTAATTGGTGTATCCATACCTACCGCTACTCTAGCCAAATAATAAATTACCAATGATGTACTAAAGCCTAATTGCTAAGAAAGCGAAGTGAAAATGTGGATTAGAAAAGTTGCCAAGGGTCCTATTTATAGATGGTTAGAGGCCTCCCTAATTAAGCAAGGCATGACTACTTCATAAGAAAATAGTAGGAAGAGCCTTGACAAGTAGTATTATAGCATGTGAAATAATGGAGATAGACAGATACAGTTGCAACTTGCTCAGTTTGAGTTTTTGAAAAAGGGACAAGAGGGAGCCAGTTGTTGACATAAATAATGTTGTTGTCCTAATTAAATGAAAGTAAATATTTTAAGATGAGGCCATTGGTTGATGCGCCTGATTACGATCAAGTAATCATTAAATGCAAAGGCTCATGAAAGATATGGCGATGTTGATTTAATTATTTTTCCAAGAAAAATCAAGAGCCACTATATGTGAATTCATATCTCTTAAATGTGTTGAGTTTTTTGGAAGGTTGGTGATATCTTCACATGCACAAAAAGGGTTAGAAGTGCACAACATAACTAATGTGAAAGGATGGAACATACCCTTGCTAAGTCACTTTTCTCAAAAATAAAAAATATAGATAGCAGCGTGCGGAGGGAATTTTTTGTGCAACCTTGAAAAAGTGTGTAACTATATGAATCATTTGCAAAAAGAGAAGAATTTTCAAAAGATAAGTTGCAGAGTTTGCAGAGTTCTTCGAAGACAAGTAAAATGGCTGAAATTATAGAGAGTTCAACACAAGCCATAGGCACTAAAAGTATTGAAGAATGAAGAATATTGGCACCTTGTGTAAATATATACTCCCAAGATTCTTATGCAACCCTAGGTATTCCAGCAAAGCCTTCATGGCCATACACTAAGAAAGAAGACCAAAAAGTGTTAAGCATGGTTTCTCCTAGAAACAAGGCTTTGATATCAAAAGATTGGGATAACGTTCGAGATCTTGAGTTATCTCAGAACCCTAAAAGCTTAAGGGAGGCTTCATGTGAGAAAATGAAGAATATTATTGATCCTTTTCACGATCGATTGTGGAACTATGGGCTCCCCTAGTACATGGTTCCTTTGGTGCACTAATGTCTAGAGATTATGGTGGCCTGTGCTAAATTTTTTGATTTCTAAATAGGAATCATAAGCGGCCAAAATTTTAGGGTGGTAATCTGTCACCAGGCCCTCTAGGATATGTTATGCATTCCTTTTAACTCTCTTGGGAATGTTGAGGATTTTGATGTTTCTAGACTACAACATTACTAGAGGCAACTTTGGTTAGCACAAAAATTATAACACCAAGACGGGTTAGACATCAGATAACTTCATCCCTCCTAGCTTCCCACTTGGTCTGGCTGCTTTTAAAGAAGGTTCAACCTCCATCTTCTCCATGGTGACACTGATGTGTGGATTGGATATGGATAAGGAATTTTCAAACTTCCAAATGAGTCTTAGCTTTATTCTGAAAAACAATACTTAGCCTCCGCTAATGGATTTTGCAAAGGTCATTGTTGAAGGGATGTGCCGATAGCTGAGGGATTTTGAACCTGGTTCCAATTTTAGGTATTCCTCTTTCTTGACCTATATGATTTTGCATCAGAATCCTGACTAATTCCTGCAATATCTTCCCCTGGAAATATTTGATGAACATGGTGCTAGAAAGATTGTTTCGACTTGGACTCATGTCCTCTCAATTTTTTTTGATTATTACACATTTTTAGACGCATTCCTAGCTCCAACTTTGTGAGCTTTGGATCACAATGGAGGCACTATGTCTGGTCACTTGACACAAAGCCAAATATTGTGGATGAAAGGGCTTGTACCACCTTGCGATTGGTTTTTCGATAAAAATTTCACAATGCTTTGTATGCAAGGTTTTGTTTGGGAGCCTTCCAGCTCCCACATTTTTTTTCAGATAGGGTACTGGCCCTAGAATTTTTCAAGAAACTATGAAATATTGAAAATGATTATTGGGGAGGGAAACATTTGACTTCCCATTTGGCATTGCCAGTCATGTTCAGCTCTGTATCATTGGTGAAGAAGAAGAGCTTAAGGGTAAATATATTTGAGGCTTTATACTCTAAGTTGGGTTACCTTGGGCTAATGGTCATCTGTGACACATGGTGATACAATCTAGAAGGAAATCTGTCAGTGATTAGCATTAAGATTCCCCACCAGCATCGACCATTTTGGGACCCTCAAATAAATGCATATGAGGGGAATGTGAGATTATACATCGGCCTAGAGTATATCCATTCCAGCTCAGGTTGACTTCCTTGGCAGAACTTTTATCACATAATGGCGAAGCCCAAACCCAACCAAAAAATAAATCAATTTATTTGCAGCCAGTTGAATAGGCTCTGATGGAAGCCTGACATAATTAAAGATTTCTAGATTTATAGGTAGGAGATAAAACTTACTAATGGGATCTTCCAAGAGGTGGATTTAGACAACCAGTTTGATGATATTTGGTGTCACAAACATTTAGACAGTGAGGAATCTCCTAACCCTTTGAGTCTTGAGAGGTTCTGTGAAGCGAAAAGTGCAGCTCTGGAGCATGGAGAAGAGGTAGCCCAAAAGGCTCCCATAGTTGAACAAGATCCCACACGAGGAGGGGTAGTCAGTGGAAAAAAATCATAGCGAGAAGACTCCTCAAATACACAGATGTCGAAGCCTACTAGCTCCTCTAGATCAAGCGTGAAGAGACCCAGATCTTTCGAACGCCACCGAAAAGTTATTTTAGATCTAGACAGTACCCCGAAGCAGAAAAGGCCATGAATGAAGGAATCTAGAAGAGGAGAAGAGTCGCAGCATGAAGAGGTGGTGGTATCTACTGCAGGTCTTTGGGAAACCCAGGTATGTTTTCCCCCTTCTTCTCTCTCTTCTATGTCTTTGGTATCCTCTGTGTCTGCCCCTTCTACGTCATTCACGCCAGTTGTTCCTATCACTAGTTACCCAGGGCAAGCCAACATTAATTCCCCTAGGGGTCCCCTTTCGTCTCCTACTTTTCCTATTACCCATGAAGCACAAGCAATGGTAGCATATCCTGACCCTTTGAGCCAACAATTTATATCTCTGAGGCCTCAACATCAAGAAAATCCTTCCTCACTCCTTTTTCCCACCATATTTTCACCATCTCTGGGAAGTTAGTTTATCCCACCTTTCTCCCCGACAACTGTTACTAGACCTAGAAATTTTTCTAGTACATTGAACACACTTTCATTTCCATTAGCAATTCCTCGGGAGTTCCCTTTTGCTAGTGGACTAGGTATTTCATCCCAGGAATATTTCTCACAGCTGGATGCAAAAAAAAGTTCCTGGGCAAGCCAAATACAAAAAAGGAAGGAAAGGGATGCAAGAAGACAAGTGGAGCCTCTTTTGCAAACAGTGTTCAATGAAAGCCAAAATTCATTGATGTTTGCAAATGTCACACCCAATGTCGTCAAGCCAGTTGGGGAAATGTAGCCAAGCAATTATTCAATCAATGTTGTAGGGACTAACTTGCAGCAAGCTCATCCGTAGGATAAAGTTGAGTTAATGGAGGAAACCTAGAGGGTGGTGACTACCGACTTCCTCAAGCTCAGTTGACAGATGAAGAAAAAAGATGAACAAATGAAGGAGCTAAAGGGAAAGGTTGATATCTAGTCGAACAAGCATAAGGCCCAAGAAGTCGAAATCAATCTCCTATAGAGTGAAAAGAATGCCTTTGAGAAAAAAACCATTGAGCTTCATGCTTTGGCTGTGGAAGTTATTTCGGTCCTATGAAGAGAAATTGAGAAATTCCAAGCGACGAAAGTGTCCCTCCATGATGAATTGAAGTAGGAAAATGATGGCCTGAAACAACTCTAGCAGAGTACTAATGAAGAAGTAAATGAAATAAATTATGCATTGGAGCAGGAAACTAAAAAGAAAAGGCAAGCCGAATTGGCCTCGGGAGAGAAGGAGAGAGAGGTTTCTACTCTAAAGAATCAATTATCGGCCTTGGAGGGAAGCATTGCAGAATTGAAGATGGATCTGAGCAGTAAGGCTAGAAAATCAGACCTTTTGAGATCCCAGCCTCTTGCACCTCAAATGAAATCACTGGAGATTGCCAAGGAGCTACATACGTCATACTGGGATAAGATTAAAACATTATGCCTTAAATTGCAGCCCACTCTCAAATTTATTGTGCAGGAAACTAGTCTATGTGGGGTGGTTAGTGAAATGATGTAGTGGGTGTAGGAAATGACTTCTGATAAGGTTTTAGAGGCTAGGTGGTTATTGGGAAAATTGTATACAACTTCTGATGAAGCGTTGAGTAGTGTGGGGATCAAGGATTGAGTTGCAACAACCATGGGCATAAATATTCTCATCTCTATGCATGAGGTCATCAAAAATGTTGGAGAGTGCAGAGCTAGACTAACCCAAATTACCTATGATATCTAGGAAAAATTCTCCTGCTTAACTCAATGAGGGCTTTCATCATCCTTCGTGGCAGATCAAACAGTGGCAGGCATTGAGCACATCATTGAAAATATTGAGGAGAAGAAGTAGGATTTATCATTTTTCTAATCCTTTGATCAATATCTAACTACCAAAAATATTGAAAATATAGTACATCAGCTCGCATAGCTCTTTTTCCAGCTTGAATTGGAGGCAAAGGTATCTTGTGGATTACCTTTTAAGGCAATAATTGATCTAAACATGGTGTGCAAAAATTTGTGCACTCTTCATGCCATCAAATGAATTCTAGATGTTCCTTCAAACTACCCTCTCTTAGTTGTGAGTGATTGTGATGGAGTTGGACTAGTTTGCAAGACTAGAGTTTTTGGGGTTCTTCATTCCATAGGTGAAATGTCCCTATGATTCGCCAAACTATGAATATTTATTCACACATCGCTTTTCCTTCGCAGTTTTCTCTTCATTTCGTGGCTTCGCCTTTTTCTGTATCTCTCATAGATTCTCAGCAGTCGCCAAGTGGTTTCCTATTGGAGCTTTCTTTTGGGCCATATCACTTTTCTTTTTTTGAGCTCCATTTTCTTTTCGCGTGGCCTTCGCTTGTTTCTTCCCGAGTCGAGCCCACACTATAGTTTCTTTTGTTGGGAGGTTTTCCATGTGGCTTCTTATCAAATTTTTCTCTTGAGCCATCCCACCTTTCCTTTGTTGGGCTTTGTGTGTTTGATGTGTGGTGCTCATTCATGTATCTATTATCTTGGGTTTGACACCTGTGCATCAGTCTCCATTTTGATGCAACTTGTTCTCTTTTGCTGCTGTATGGCCCAAGTTTCTAAAAGGACATGCCTGCTAGCATGCTGGTGGATGATCTTTATGTTAGTGTCAACTTGAGGGAATCTAGATTGTTGATGGCTTTGTTGAAGCATCTTTCTCATGGGGGTCTTCAGGTGGTGGGTTGGCTTATTTATGCAGCCTTTTCCTCATTGTATTGGTGGTTGTTAGATGGATTAAAATTTTCTTGAGCACTAGGAATTAGCCTTTGTAGTGTTTTCTATTGAATTTGAACTAGCAAACTATGCCATTCATTTTCGGCCTTTCTATTTTCAGTTGTTTAATAGGACATTAAACTGTGCTTGTATTTTCTAGAATATATGGACATTTGTTTTCAAGATTTTGTAATCTTTATGCAGCTTAATAAAATGAAAATCATGTTGCTACTCTTCTATGTTGGCTTATGTTGTATGAGTTATATTATGCAAATGGTATGATATTCTTATGTTTGTAGAGTTGGGAAGCATCTATTTGATAAACAATAGTTACTATTCAAGCCTTTGTTTCAACATTGTGCTTAGTTATTTCTCTACTGATTTGGTGCATCACCTTAGCTTAGGTTTGTTTATTTTATGTTCATTTTCTTACCCTTTTCCTCCCCCCATAAAAAATGAAGATCTGACTTTGATAAAACCCCGAAGGTCACTTAGCTATGTGCACAAGTCCCCCAATAGCTAATTTTTCGATAAGGTTACTGCCTGCAAACTTTTGTGTCAACACCTACATTTGAAGAAGTTAAATATTGTGAGAGAAGATATGTGAACCAAAGGGAATAGAGGTTCCAAGGTGCCTACCATGAAATCTATTTTTTATGGCATGTGAAGGTGAAGAAATTCTAGAAGATGAAGCATGCATCACTCTAGATTGTGTAGAGCTACTGACCATATATGTATTGAACAAATAGAGAGTATAAATTCTATTGATATGGACATTTATTTACAAGTCATATTATACTAGGATTCATTACTTCCTCTGAGGCAAGAAATTAAGGTTAGGACATCATTATGAATGATATAAAAAATCCCTTAAATAAAATCAAAATCTTTGGAATGATTATTAAGAGTTGGTAGCATAATGACACTAAATATGTTTTCAACTTGTCAAAAAATTTAATAATTACCAAGGTGCTAATTGATATCACATATTTGGGAGTGAGAGACGTAGTGAGACCTCATTTTCAAATTTAGAGTTTGTATCATGGAAAATAGTATTAGGATCTAAGCTTGATTTTAACATGAATTAGGGAAAGATAAGGTATAGTAATTGTCATTTTATCAAAATGAAAACAAATAAAATCAGGGAAAAAACTAATTGGGGTTGTTGCAAAATGAGAGTAATAATTTTTTTATATTTTGGTATCTTGCACAAATAATGATGTTATAATGTGAATTTTGGGTCATGAAGCTCATAATAATATTTCAAAACACTTAATCTAAAGAGATATGGAGAGAGAATTCAATAGAGATAGAGAGAGGGAGAGAGATAAAAATAGAGGGAGAGAGATAAAGAGAGAGAGTTGATAAGGATATAGGAGAGGGAATGTGAGATAGAGGGGGGGATGGAGAGAAAGATTTTATGAGAGAGAGAGAGAGAGGTAGAGAAACATAAATTTTTTGTGAGAGATACAAAAGGGTATATGGAGAGGGAGATGAAGAAAAAATAGAGGGAGTGATAAAGAGATAGAGAGGGAGAAGGAGAGAGATAAATAGGGAGAGGGATAGAGATAAAGGAGAGGGAGAGAAACATAAATAAATGGAAAGATAGAGTTAGAAAGAGATAGAAGGAGAGGAAAATGGAGAGGAGGAGAGAGAGATAAAAAATAATGAAGGGAGAGAGAGGTAGGGAGAGAAATGGGAGATCAAGAAAGATAAAGAGGGGGAGGATAAAGAGACTAAGGAAGAAAGGGAGAGAGACATAAATACATAGTGAAAGAGATATAATAAGTTAGAGGGAGAAATAGATAGAGATAGGTATAGATTAGATAAATGTGAGTGTGTTTCATGTTTCATAGAACACACTCCCATTTTTTGGAGCATAAAACACGAACAATTTTTATGTTCCAAATAAAATTCTCATGTTTTATGGAGCACAAAAA
This sequence comes from Sequoiadendron giganteum, assembly GCA_007115665.2. NCBI lineage: Eukaryota > Viridiplantae > Streptophyta > Pinopsida > Cupressales > Cupressaceae > Sequoiadendron > Sequoiadendron giganteum. The sequence continues at coordinate 322,337,938 of CM021103.1, forward strand.
GAGTGTTTTCTATGTTCCACATAACATGCTCATTTTAAGTTAAAAAAAATCCCACCATTTTATTTGGAATAGGTTTGGATGGTTTATGTACCTCCATTTTATGTTTTATTTACCTTCATTCTCATTTCTCAACTTCCACTTCATCAATTCTACACTTCATATAATTTTTTCAATAAAACTACCACCAAAGTTTCACACACCTTCTAATCTTTCTAACCATATAATTCTTTTATATTTGAAATACATTAACATATTTATTTTTATTTTCTTTTACTGAAGTTTATATATTCATCAAATGCATATGTGTTCATTTTTTTGTATAAATTTTGATCTTCTTGTCAAAATTTGATTTTTTTATATAGGGTTATTCTACACTTCATTCTTTACACATTTAAAAAATACATGTTTGATTATTTTAGTGCGAGTTATGTGAAGGGAGAAAGAGGTAGGAAGAGAAATGGGGGATGGAGAGATATAAAGAGAGGGAGGATAAAAATACCGAGGAAGAGAGGGAAATATACATAAAGACATAGTGACAAAGATAAAAATATGGAGGGAGAGATAAAAAGAGAGAGGGAGAGAGTAGACAAATGCAAGGGAATTTCATATTTCATAGAACATGATCGCATTTTGTGGAGCATAAAATGCAAGCACATTTTATGTTCCACATAATATGCTCATGTTTTGTGGAGAAAAATATGTGAGCGTATTTTGTGTTTCATAGAACACGAGAATGTTCTTAATTAAAAAAAAATTCCTTCCCTTTTTTCTTTGGAATAGGTTTGGACTATTTATTTACCTCAATTTCACATGTTTTTGACCTACATTCTTGTTTCTCAACTTGCACGTCATTAGGTTTACACATTGTATAACGATTTTTAAAAAAATTACCACCAAAATTTCACACATCTTCTAAGATTTCTAACGAAATATATTTTTATTTGAAATACATTAACATATTTATTTTTAATTTATTTCACTAATATTTTTTATATTTCTCAAATACATATGTTTTAATTTTTCTCTATAAATTTTGATCTACTTGTCAAAATTTGAAAAAAAAAATATACAAGATTGTACTACACTTCATTCTTTACACATTGAAAAAAATTACATTTTATTATTATTTTGGTGTAATTTATAAGACATGCACGTTCAATGATGTGATATTTAGGATGCATCTACTTTGAAAAATCATAAATAAAATATATTCAATAAAAATTACAAAAAATATACAACTTCTAGTAATCGCTCTTAACTATATAGCTACAAATGGTTTTTTTCAAAATAATAAATGCAACCAAAAAAATAGTGCAATACAATGTTATATTTTACTAAAAAACAAGAAAACTTTTGTGTGTGTAGAACATTTCATCCTCTTAATTTTAACTATTTTTTAAAATATTTAGTATTTTAGAAACTAGATTCAGATTACTATAATTTTTGTTCTTTTTATATCTTCAAATTTTGAGTGCATTAATCTCAAATTACTCATCCAAGTTTAGGTTTAGTTGATTTAAAAAAAAGTGGCCACTTTTGACCCACTTTTTGTATACCATTTTCATGCACTTATCCCACTATATGATTGGACCCCTAAGATAAGGATGCAATATAATTGAGTGAACTAAAATCATTTTGTAGAATATTTTTTGGCTCAATTATATCAAGAAATTAAAAATACTCCAATGCCTAGATTGCTTGAGTCTTGTAGAGATTGCATTCAGTTGGAATAAAAAATGCAATTGGTTGATCGATACTTCATGGAAAAATATATTGTGCTAATATTTTAAGGATTAGGATTAGAGCCCTGCAAACTTCCAATACATGTGATAGAGAGGGTGTTTTTATTAGAATATGTACAACAAATGAAGATTATACATAAGCTATACTTTTTAGTTAGCAAAATAAGAACATATTTCCTTCTTTACATTTTTCATTTGGAGGGTTCACAATTGAGAGAAAATCATTCATTGTGGCACATAAAATTTTAAAAAACAAAACTGATGTTGACTCTCACATAGTATGACCCATGTGACATGATTAAAGAAAGGCTTGTGGCCAATAAGAATTTTGCAAGTAAAACTCAACATAAAAGTAAACCCTTGCTATAAATATTGAAAAAAAAGAATTATTGGGATGTGGTTAGAAAATTAAGGGAGGAAACTATTGTTGAGAAAGGTATTTATTTTGAATAATTTTTAGCAAAAACAATGGAATTTCACCCACAAAGATAAGAAAATAATACAATCAAGAGGTAGAACATTTTTTATAAAAAAGGTGGTCGACCATCTACTTAAAAAGTACCATCTTCTTTGAGAAGAGATCACAAATGAAAAGTGGACACCATTAAAAATAATTGTCTTTTAGTCTATGAGGAAGGATCTAGGTGAAACAAAAAATACTATAGTGTTTCAAGAGATCCCAAAAGATGATGATTTTAGTGGTTTATGGAATAAAGAGCATCCCTTTAAAGTTCAAGAAACTAATGATCAATTTAATGATGATATGGAAGAACAAAGAGTACAATTTGCTAGAAAATTCAAACATGGTTTCAGTGATACCACACAATAAATATATACTTCAAGAGTAGCCATAGCTAAAAAAAATGGGTTATGAAGGTGGTGGCTTGGGGTCTAAAGGAAAAGGAATTTTGGTTCCAATAGAGGTAGGATCTAAGAAATATATTTATTTGATAGGTGTTGGAGTTGATAAAAAATATAAGGGTATATAAGGACAAGTGAAACAATTAATTTTGTTACAACTTCAAATCCTTATAGTCAAATATAATCACAGCCAAGACTGTTGGGAGGTTTTTAATTGAGAAGATTGGTGGATGTATGGAAAATGATGCTATTGTGGTATTTTAATTGATGTCAACATTGAGGTCAAAATTATTGTAGTATCAACATTGGTGTATTGTTGGTGTTTGATGAAAATGATTGAATGTAGTGATGGCAACCCATTATAGTTTCAGTTATGTTGGTCCAAAGTAGACCAAATGTTTTGCATAATTTCTTAAGTCCCAGAGTATAGTTTTCAGTGTACAATGAACCTATTTTGTGGTTCAAATTGCTCGTCTATGATGAATCGTGTAATGTCCCGCCACGGGACCCTAAAGGAAGTTGCAACTCAACATAGAAGCGTACAATTTTTTTTAATTAAAAGTGCATTATTAACAAAGAAGATGCAAAACACTACGCAACAACCTCTAAGGTGACGTGACAAGATTACATCGATTACCAAACATACACACTACTTGAACACAAAGCATTTATTAAAATATTAACCATTCATTTAATTGCACATACTTACAAAGCATTAAAGATTCTAACACTAGGATAGAATAAGAAGCATCAGATAACATTAACTTAAAAGTAGATTACAATACTCAATCCTAGAATGAGGTAGATCAAACCTAACTATTACTATTTCAAAATTCCTCCTCAAATACAAATGAGGGGAATAATAATAACAAGAGATATACTGAAGTAAAGAGAAAGCCTAATCTAAAGAATGAAACCACTGCAAGCTCTCCTTTGGAAAACCTCACAACACATCTGCAAATCAAAAGGGGACCCAATGGCGTAGGGTGCACGTTCCTCCCAACCAAGTGGTACCCGAAGGCCCACCCCCCATGCTAAGATACAGTAACACGGATACAAGGGAAATCCCTACAACCTCTAGTCATAGGCTAACTCAACACTAAACAAAACCACCACAAGAGCAATACCAACTCAAAGATACATTTCTATCTGATTTTAACAATATGACACTCCAGTAACCTATACATACAACTAACCTAGGAGAAATGTCACTCAAGGCACATGAGTTACCCATCAAATCTTTTCAGATCTCGGCCCCCATTGAGCTTCACCCTCCTATGGTTATTATGTGAATCATCACCACTCAAAACTAAGGAGGTACAAATAATCCAACAATTTCATTCAAAGACGAAATAACCATTCCCCATTCGTAGAAACTGGGTGACTCACTGAAAACAAAAAACTTACTACCATAGAGAGCTTCACAAGACACAACCATGAAATTATAACCCTCAAATTAACATACCCAAATAAGAAGACTTACACGAACTTATCTAATACCACTTTTCAATTACCCTTAAATTCCATAGAAGATATCTCAAACACATCATAAGGACATAATAATTTAATGTTTACAATATTCTAATTTATCAAAACCTTGCATGCAGTCAACGAAATGACTTATAACAATTTACACCACTCAATTATCCCAATTTATCTAATTAATAAAAAAAGGCTCTTCCAAACAAAGATAAACATCACACTAACCATTTCCCCTATTTCCTCAATTCAAAATAATCAAAATCTTTGTTTCTACTAACATATTGTATATATTTTAAAATGCCTATTCCCACAAACACACTCAATTAAATATTCATTTCCTCTAATAGCAACTAGAAGAGTCACATAAAAAATTAACATGATAATTAAATCTAAGATTTGGATTTACTAAATCCTTACACATTCAGTGATAAGAAGGAATAATAAAACAAGTTACACACTTTTCTCCAATTTAATAAAAACCTTTATAAAGACGAAGGAGAAAATTCAACTAATTAACTAACCGACACTTCAAATATCTCAATTAAACTTAGACAACTATAAGAACATCATTCCATTTATTAATCCACTTTCCTCAATTTTATACTTAATAAAATTTCTATTTTCTCAAATGAATTACATCATTTAATTAAATTATAATCTTTCTCTTTTCCAAAATCATACTATTCTAATTTCCCTTAATACATGAAATTACATGCATCTAATCCAATGATTATTTTAGGAAAGCAATATCTTCAATACAAGAATTCTTAATTTTGGAATTAACTTCAACTGGAACTCAAGCATGCATCTATTCAATAGATGTAACCAATCCAATTATCTAATCTTTAGTTCCAGAAAAATATTTATAACTAATGCTTAAGTATCTTCTCTATTCGAATTAATATGCATGCTACCTTTTAAATTACATTTGGAAAATAAATATACATATAATTAATAAATTTCCATAACATTATTTGTCTCATCATTTAAAATTATACAATAATATAAATTAACAAATATATATTTATATATACTCAATATACATATGTTCAATATATATATATATATATATACAATATATATCCAATATATTTACACACATTATTTTCTTTTAACCATATATTTTACATTTAATTTCAAAACAAATCCGAGATAAAAATAAGATAAACGAATATAATAAAAATGAGTTAATAAAATGTATTAATGAAAAAACGTATTATTAAAGCGAATTTTATAAAAACCCATTTAAAAATTAAGGGCGGATGAAATATAACTTTCATTGTTTTTGATATTACACAGCACACAAAAAAAATAAAAAATAGAGGAAACCCTATGTTTGGGGCCACTGTGCTAAGCACAGCTAAACCCAAACATATGGGCACGGCTTGAGAGAGGAGAGGGGAGGGGCTATGGACACCCTTCCTCCATAGTCGTCCCCTCATGGGGGCGGTTGTGGAGGCAGCACCTCCCATGCCTCCCCCAATCCTTTGTTTGGAGCCCATACAAAAAGGAAAACCGACGGACTCCATTAAACAATAATTTTGGTTTTTCAAACCTTGAACAATGATGTCGTACGGACGACGATATTCATCTTTAAAATTAAAATCCACAATAAACAAAATATACATATATATTATATGTAGATACGTATGTATATATACAACAATATATATATATATATATATATATATATATATATATATATATATATATATATGTATGTATATATAATATATTTAATGAATTCAATAATAAGTTACATTGAGAAAGAAATACAGGGGAAAGTTTAATTGGGTAATCAATTTTCTCAGAGAAATTTTCACAATAAAAACAATATTTTTCCCAAATTTATAAAAAGGATTTCAATTTCAATCAAGTAATACAGACTTCCTCACAATAATATATATCAAAACTACTACAGGAAGATTTAAACACAAATCTAACAAGATTACAAAAATTCCTTTCCTTTAAATTTACACAGAGGCTTTCAAATTTTGAAAACAATTAAAGCTTCTACAACCAAAACACAAAACTTCTTGCAAATGCAATCTTTCAATCTCAGTTAAACCATCTTGAGCAAAGCTTCTACAGAATTAATTTTTTGTATAGACAATCTTTCTCAAACAATTAAATAAATAAAATAAAACTTAAAGGAACCTATTTTCCTGAAGCTTGAAGAAACAAACGTTGAAGCAGAGCCTCCCCTTCAGAGATCTGTTTCCAAAGCTTTTCCAAAATCACCATTTCCAAGAAGATGTAAAAATACAGAAACCCCCAAAAATTCCTGAGAACCCCTTTGAGTTTTCTCAATTTTCAACCAAAAACCTCTTTCAAAAATAATATCTTTTTTCTCCAAAAATCTCCTATGAAGAGAACTTCTCTCCTTTTTTTTTCAATTAAATTCCTCCTAAAAATAATATCTCAACCAAGAGTAAATAATCAATTCTACTCACACACATGTCACATTCAAAATTTCTTCTCAACAATCAGATATTTTCACAAAGCCATTTGTATGTTGAAGTAATTTCTAATTACAATTTAATTCCAAATTGAAATTAATTAACACTAATTGAAATTTACAATTTAAAATTAAATTAATTTCCCTTTTTCCTTTTAATTTTCTCAACAACATATTTAATTAATTAATTTTAATTATTTAATAAATAAATTCAACCCATAGGATTAAATTTAATTAATTAAATAAATCAAATTTAATTAATCAACTTAAATAAAAACTTCTATCACAATGTATAATTTTAATTTAAATAAATATCAACACTATTTAAAGCAATAACTCTAAGCACTTATTTCCATAAACAAGAGCCCTTCTGAATTAAATAATATTAAAACAAGCACCAAAGACACAACAGACACAACTGATGACACACTATGGCTAGGGTGTAGACCTGACACAGGTAACCTAGCTACTGTCTCCCAATCATCATACTGTTGGGTCGACACGCTCAAACCTATGAAGCCAGGTGGAGTCGATGTCATGTACCTACAAACCTGTATCCAAGGCATCAATAGCACATGCATATAAAATCACTATAAAATACACCATGAAGAGGAAATCAGAGAATCACAAGGCGCTCGCAAGCGAGTGATGGAATCATGTCCCCTTCACCAATACAATATCACCAAACTGACACTTCCATCATTAATAACACTCATAAGCAATAATCATGTCATAATAAACCATTATTTTAACCAAAGCATGTTAAGTATAATATCAAGGAAATAACATCTCTTAACACACATCGTTCGTATTGCTCAATAAGAAATGATAAAATAGCAAAGCATCTCAATCTAACATAAGAGCAAAACAGAGGGGTGGTACAAATCTAGTTATGTAGTCTTGAGGAAATTTTTGTGAGTGTTGGAGGAATTTGAATCCAAGGTTTCACATCTTGAAGCTAAAAGGAACCTAGGTGAGCAGAAACAACTTCCTACTCTAATCTAAGTAGGGGAGAGTTAGAAATTTTTTCTAACACCTTATATAGTTACAATAAAATAAACACATGGAGAGAAAGAAAGTAAAAACCCAAGAACACATAAAACAGTGACACTAGATATATGTGGGGAAAACCCCTTCGGGTTAAAAATCCCATCCTCCAAAAGCACAATACTATTGTATTATATGAAATAAGGATTACAATGTAGCCCCTAATACAAAGCTTCTTCATTAAGTGTTTTGAAACAAACACCTTTCATGGAGTGAATCTGGTAGCATTTCATTACCTATAAACAAACTATGAATTCTATAGTGCAAGGTATACAATATATAGAGGGATAAAAGCTAGAAGAAGCATCTAGAAGAGGATGGGCATCCAAATCCATATGGCACAATATCCCATGTCATAGACATGCATTTGGACACTTGTACAATATTCCCTTACACCTCTTACAACCATCATAACATACAATATTCTCTCCTCAATCTTGTGTTCCCAAAATATTCTAATGATTTCCTATGGGATATTCCTTACAACTATCATAAAATCTTTCATAAATCTTCCATTAAATCTACCATAATATCCATCATAAAAATTTTCATAAAATCCATCATAACTAACCAAAATATCTTATTCTCTTACAACCTATCATACCCAACTTGGGCATCAACTTTCTCCATGCACAAAGATTCCTTATGACACATCATAGAATCTTTCATAATTCAAATATTCCGAAGTGGGACACATACCTCCACTTGGGATGATTGTGTGTCATCTAGTCACCTCCAACAGGGATGCCACCCATTCGGTGGGTCCCAATTGATGACATGAAAATAAAGGCAATTAAATAGTACAAATAAATAAAATAATACATCAAACTAATAATGTTAGGACTCTAAGGTTGAGACACCTTAATCCCAACATTCTCCCACTTATTGAAGACTTGTCAAGAGTCATACATAATCATTTTCCCAGGGCCCCAAGGCCATTGGAATCAAATGACCATATGAAATTCTTTGTGCTCACTAGTTTTTTTAGCATGTCTACAAAATTTCCTAAAGTTTCAACCTTTTCCAAGTTCGCTTTTCATCTTCTACCATATCACGAACAAAATGATATTGAACATCAATGTGCTTTGTTCTAGCATTGAAGGTAGGATTCTTCAATAAGAAAATGGCACTCTTACTGTCACAACAAATTTAATATGTCATGCATCTAAACCAATATCATAACATAATATATTAAGTCAAATTTCTTCCTTACAAGCATGATTGGATACCATGTACTTTGCTTCTATCATGGACAAAGTGACTATAGCCGATCACTTACTCATCCAACTAATAGCACCACTAAACTTTATAAACATGTAACCACTGGTGGATCTTCTGCTATCAATGCCACTTGCCAAATATAAATCCACATATCCATGAATACTCACCTAATGTTGAGGTCCATTAGGATGGCCATGAAAACACAAGGAATACTCGGAAGTACCCTATAAATATCTAAACACTCTCTTAACTGCATCCCAATATATCCATCCAAGATTAACCATAAAATAACTAAGGACTCCCACTAATTGGGAAATTTCTAGTCTCGTACACATAATTTCATACATAAAACTACCAATAGAACTCGTGTATGGTACTCTAGTCATTTCCTCCATCTTAGTAGGAGATTTTGGATAATCATTCACAAAAATATTCATCCTCTGCATCACAAGAATAACTAATTATCTATAATTTTCCATGTTGAATCTTTCCAACACTGACTTCACATACTTGATCTAGCTTAACCAAAGCTTTCTATTAGCTTTGTCTCTCATGATCTCCATTCCTAGAATGTACCAAGATACAACTAGGTCTTTCTTCTCAAACTATGTTGACAACTAAAACTTCAAATCTGAAATCATACAATAAACAAAATATCATATACATATAAAACAATAATGAGAATGTGACCATTATCAGATTTATAATACACACAATGGTTAGATTTAGATCTTTGAAATCCTAATGACAAGACATAGCTATCAAAATTTGGGTACCACATTCTAGGAGACTATTTCAAACCATAAAGAGACTTCTTCAATTTGTATACCAAATTTTATTTACCTTTTTCAACAAAATGCTCTAGCTATGACATGTAAATCTCTTCCTCTAAGTCATCATGAAGGAATGATGTCTTCACATCCATATGTTCCACTTATAAATCATACATTGTTGCAAGTGATAACATGAACTAGATAGATGTCAACTTTGCAAAACAAAGAATATCTCACCATAATCAATTCCCTCCACCTATGGAAACCCCTTAGCGACCAGTTGTGCCTTATGCTTCTCAACACTGGCATTAGGACAACACTTTTTCTTGAACACCCATTACAACCAATATTTTTGCATCCAATAGTAAAAGGTACTAGATACCAAGTCTTTTTTTCCTTTAATGCATCCATCTCCACATCCATGGCTTTCATCCAAGAATTTGCATCACTCATACCCATAGCCTCTCTAACAGTCCTAGGTTCATCAAGGTTAGCAATCAAAGAAAAAATACAACTAAAATCCAATAACAAATAGCCAAACCTTTCTTGTTGCCTCCTAGCTCATGTAAACCTCCTCAAAGATCGAGTTTGAGGTTCTTCTTCTTCTTTAGAAAATTTAGAGCTACTTGAGCTCTCCTCATCATCAAGTCCAAGGATTGCATAGTTCATCTTTCTTTGGAGCAGGTAGAATCTGAACTACCTCCTTCTTTTGTTTCTCCTCTTTCTTTTTCTGCAACTCAAGAGTGGAAGGTTTCATCTCTCTGAAAACACACTTTTTTTTATAGAGAACCTTCTAAGATTCTAGATCCCAAAGATTGTACCCTTTCACACTGACACCATAGATAATAAAGATACACTTAATTTCCTTGTTCTCCAAATTTGACCTTTTCTCAATCGAAACATGAGCGTAAGCTTCATAACCAAATACTCTAAGATGTCTCATTGAAGGATTTTAACTAGACCATGCCTCCATGGGTGTCTTTTTAACAAGCACTGATGTAGGACATCTATTGATTAAATAACACACAGTGGCTATTGCTTCAACCCAAAACTTCTACTCAAGGTTGGCACCACTCAACATACTCCTAGCCCTCTCCATCATAATTTTTTCATCCTCTCTGCAAATCCATTTTTCTTTTAGGTGTATGTAGCTGTCTTATGTCTCTCAATCTTGTACTCTTTACAGAACTTGTAAAAATCTATGAAAAAAACTCACTGCCATTGTTAATCCTCAAAAACTTAATCTTTCTGCTAGTCTAATTTTCTACCAAGGCCTTAAACTCCTTAAAATTACTAAAGGCTTCAAATTTACTTCTGATAAAATAAATGAATTTCCTTCTACTATAATCATCTATGAAAGAAAAAAAATATACAAATTTTGATAATGAAGGAACATTCAGAGGACAAAAAACATCTTCTTGGGTTGTTGCAGCTATTTTGGTTTTAGATATAGTAGCCCACATATATTTTTCTATGAGCATAGCCTCCATTTTCATCTTCCAAAGTTCAAAAATTATGCCATTAAACATCTCCATATCAATCCTTTCAAATGTTCTTGCCATCTTTTTCCTACAACGTCACAAAATGCACTTATGCAAAACTCCCACTCAAACAAAGATCAACTCAAAAAAACATTCTAACCCACAAAAGGAATCGAGGTTGGCTAGGATTTGGTACCAACTAAAAGAAACTAGGTGAGAAAAAATAACTTCCTACACTAATCTAAGAAGGGGATAATTACAAAAAAATCCTAACACCTTATACAATTATAGTAAAAGAAACCCATAGAGAGAAAGAATGTAGAACAACAAAAACACATAAAACAATGACACCATATATACATGTGGAAAACCCTTTCGAGTGAAAATTCCCACCCTCCAAAAGTATAGTTCTACTATATTAAATGAAATAAGGATTACAATGCACCCCCTATATAAATCTTCTCCAAGTGTTTCAAAATAAACACCTATCCTAGAGTGAATCCGACAGAACTTCATTACCTACAAACAAACTATGCATTCTACAATCCAAGGCATATAATATATAGAGATATAAAAGCTAGAAGAAGCATCTAGAAGAGGATGGGAATCCAAATCCACATGGAATAATATCCAATTCTATAGACATGCATTTGGGCACTTGTACAATATTCCCAAGTACACCTCTTACAACCATCATAACATGCAATATTGTCTCCTCAATCTTGGGTGCCAAAAATATGCTAATAATGGCCTATGACATATGCCTTAGAACTCTCATAAAATCTACGATAAGATCCATCATAAAATCCATCATAAGTGACCAACATATCTTATTCTCTTACAACCTCTCATAACCTAGCTTGGGCACCAACTTTCTCCATGCACAAATATGCCTTATGACACATCATAGAATCTATCATAAGTCAAAGATTCCAATTCAGGATGCCTATCTCCACTTGGGATGATATTATGTCATCCAGTCACCTCCAATGGGGATACCACCCAACCAATGGGTCCCAATTGATGACATGACAATATAGGTAATTAAATAATATAAATAAATACAATAATACATCAAATTAATAATGTTGGGAGTCTAGGGGTGGTGGTCCTAGCTAGATTGGATAAAGTATAATATTGTAGGAAAGAGGTCACAAGGTCTAGTCTCACCACCATCCTCGTGGTACCAGAGGGCATGTCATGCCAACGTCAATGGTCATATGAATTTTTTTTACCAAACACATTATAATTTATAGAGGGTGGCTACCCGATTTTGATTCATGCAAGCTACAAAAATAATAAAAATAATGTTAGGACTCTAAGTTTGAGACACCTGAATCCCAATAGAATCCCTCTGTAGTTGAAGTTGAAATTGACAGAGTATTATAGAGTTACAATGATAGAGTACATGTTTAGAATGCTCTGTATTCCACCACAGATGCATGTCTTTTTATGTAGTTTTGAGGAAGTGTTTACAAATTTCAGAAGTGTCTTTGTTCCAAGTCACAATTATTTTGGAGGTCAATGTGTCGAGTGGTGAATGAACAATTGGTTCATTCTATCTTTGCTTCACCAGTGGTGCCAACCTAAAGGGTTTGAGGTCATACAAAGTTAAACTTTGGATCAAACTTATGGGAATAATTATAGGTCCCTTCTAACCTATTTTAATGTGTCACACATTTTGGATTATTCTATGAAAAGTGTGTGCTTAAGTTTTGAGTTGATAGATTGAGGTATTACATGGTATATCTAATTAGGCCAACCTAATTGATGTTATAGGTGTTTGCTGATGTAGTGCATATAAATGAAATTTCATTTTGGTATTGAATATATATTTGATTGATGTGAATTTGATAGAGTGTGATGCAAATGTGAGAGAATGTGATATGAATTTAAGAGAGTGTGATGTGAATGCAATAGAGCTGGGCATGATAGCAGTGAATCATGAAGTGTGTTATATAGTTTACATAGCCTAATCAGAACTATCTCCAACATATTGTAGATGCATTGTATTAGTTCAAACCTTTGGTAGTTGGCCACCCTATTTTCTATCTTGACAATGATTCATTTGTTCTATTCATTGGATAGTGAGTCCTTCGAGCAGTGATTCCACCTAGCAGTGAGCCATTTTGCAATATCTTATGTCTAATTATAAGATACTATGAGCTAATATTCATCGTGGTTTTTCCCTTTTGGGTTTTTCATGTAAATCTGGTGTTCTTATGTTCTTTGATGTGATGCATGCTTTTTGTGGGAGTTAATGGTGATTCCCCAGCAACCCCAATAATAGTTTCTAGACCAAAATATCTTCCACAAGATAGAGAATGGAAAGAAATCTTGCATCAACAATGAAATATTGAATAATGGTTGAATATACAAATGTACATGAGAGGGCTTGCTTATAAAGGCAAGGTGATAGATAGGATTAGACAAGATCATGAAAAGTGTATTAATCCTATAAAATATGACAACTAACTCATAACAACCTAGGATAAGATAAATTATAGACATGACAACTAAGACTTCTAGAAAGAATATTATATCCTAAGTAAACTTAACATGTGAATATGTCTCCTAATTACCTAGTGAGTGAATTATCTAGGTATAAAAAATTTATTGACGCCAATACCCCCCCTTAAGTGCAACCTAGGGAGTGAATTATTATGCAAACTATGTACAAATGAAGATGAAGATGAAGAAGAAGATGGGTCCTGACTACCAGGCCATGTTAGGTACCCATTTACAATGCAAATGAAAATACAATTAATGTAATCAATCTCTCACAACCAGAGAAAAAGGAGAAAACCCAATGGGAAAAAACTCCTCTCCAAAAGAGAGAAAAGAAATAAACCAACATGATGTATGGAGGAATCAATGATACCCCCAAGGAATACATACATCATTTATATACAATCAATGACCCCCCCATAAGAGGGAAGAAGAGAGACAAGATATCCCCCCCAAAATGTGTGATCTACTACAAATATGGTTAATGTATGAAGAAAACATAATCCAATGCCTAAAAAAATGTTTCTCCCATTAGGAAGATGATACACCAAGAAAAAAATGTAGGAATGCTTCTCATTTTGGATAAGAATTTGTAGGAAGAGGAATCCATATGTATGAAGATTGTGTCTCTAAATTTTTTTTTTATGTGTTTCCAAGTTCTTGGATGAAGAAGATGATGCCACAATCCAATCATGTGCATGCCCAATCACAACAAACTATGACAACCCAAGAACAAGTGGAAACTAATAGTGAACTAACTCCAAAGATGAACATGAAGTGACAATGGTTGATCCATGACTATCATCAAATAGGAGAGATAAACCCTCCAATTGGTCTTTCAAATCTGAAATGTCAGACTCCACAAACAAGGAAGTAATGTCTGCTAAATAGGAATCCCAATCAAGAAGACTATCAGATACCTATTGCAATGAATCAATGGACATCTTCAATGAATAATCAATAGAATATGAATGTGTGATACCGACTAGAGAAGTAGGATCTATAGAAGAAGGCTATGGATAATCAAGATGCTCGAGTTCTACATCAAACTCAAATTCCTCTAAGGTTTCATCATCAAGTGGAATGAGGCAATCTAAAGAAGGATCATCTTGGAATGGAGGCTTATGTGGATCTCCAAATATCTCCCAAACTTTGGTCCAAACTGTGTGTGGGCACAAAACATCTAAAAATATCTTATCATAGATCTCTTTGAAGATGCTTGCACTAAAACTAGAACCAATCAATCCTATTATATGATCATTCTTATTACCCCAAACTGATTTCCTATATGTTGTTTCTGGTTCAGGAATGAGTCCATAAAGATGTGGAAAAATGTTTAGCCACTTACAATGTGTTTGATGCCTTTTTTCCATGACTCATAATTATCCCTAGTCAAAATTATTACAGAAGTATGAGTTGAATAACCCATGATTACAATGACAATACACTTCTCAAATGAAAATATTTGAGATCAACATATACAATACAACTAAAATGAAGTATAATGATTAAAAAAACACTTTTCAAACTTCCAAAATATCCAAGTATCCTTTAGTAGACCCATGATGCAGAGACAGGGAACTCAACCAACTCAAGCCATTCACCTACTTATAAGAGGCATCTAACAAGATTAAGATGGCCAATTTAACCAATCTAACTCACTCACAAAATCTTGACCCAAATAGATGTGCAACTTCCCTTAAAACACCTCTAAAGGCTTCTAGCCCTCAAAACCATCAAAATGGAGATATCCTTTTGAAGAGGCCATACAAAGGTCAACCAAACATCAAATGAGACTTGCATCAAACCCCAACACTATGTCCTAAGATATCTCAATAGGTTTCTTTACACCAACATGGAGAAACAACAAACTGACCTTGCAAAAGGTTACTAGAACTAGCCTATTTTCCAAAGGATTTAACCTCTAAACTTGTTTCCAACTCCCAAAACCTCAAAAAAATCTTTTAACTACCCTAAATACACAAGAATCACCAACCTACAGGTCCTCACTCGCTCACCAAGACCCATTTTCTCTAAACCCTCATTTTTCACCATTCCCATTGGGGTTTATTGAAAATCCTATACCTAGACTTGATACAAACCCAAACCCACTTCAAACCTTCATTATTATTCTTGTAAATGCTTAATCCATCATTCTATTATGCTGTCCCTTTCACCTACAAATGTTTCCTTTGTAAATCCACTTATTTTAACACTTTTTCACTCTCTTCCAACTATGGTTTCAACCTTTCTCGCCCCATGGGCCCTCTCTAACTAATCATACCTTTAAGACATGTAAAATTACATCTAATCCTATAGATTTCAAAAAATTCCAACGAGTTCTCAACCCCTCTCTTCAAATCACCATCTCTAGCCTGGTTCCAATGGCTTGATTTCTATACTTTCCACAGAGCAGCATGGAGTTATTCATCATAATACCTCTTCTCTGACCCAATTATCTACTACTACTCCTACCACTAATCTATCAGGCCATTTCCACCAAGAAACAGTAGCACAGAAAGGTGGAAAGGCCTTTACAACATTTTAGGCCACAAACCCTCTATTCCCTGTTTTAGACCAGTCCCAGAAATCAGAATTTAAAAATGTCTTATACTCAATGAGAACCTATAAGAATAGATTCAAAAATATTCCAATACTATATTACACCAAACTCAAAACATTTGAAGACCTAGACCTATTTTGCAGACCCATACACAAATTGAAATTGCACAAAAACTTAGAAAGATAACTAAAAATAGAGCTTTTTATTATTTTTTCTCCTTCCAAAGTGTAACAACCAGCCTTCCTCAAGCCTTCAAGATGCCATTTAAAAAATATTCAATCCAAACTACTTATGAAACTCCTACAACTGACCACTAAAGTATCTTAACTCCCTCAAATTCTATATTTTGCACTTTGTTTTGACAACTATTACATCATAATGTAACTTTTTAAATCAAACTAATATTGACATCCCCAAATACATTGAAAGTGGTCTTATTAGACCTTTATTACCAAAAAATATTCCACTTACCCCTAACTCCTAGACCTTCATCTTAACCAACCTTGAGAAAATGACTCTTTACAAACACATGTTTTAGGTGCTCTTGCACCAACCCACCAAGAAAAAATTGAAATCACAATATACCTTAGATATAAAAAGGAAAAAGTGCATGGATGGGTGCATATATCTCCTCAATACCTTTCCAAAATTTCAAGAATCATGAAAATCATATATTGTGACAAGAAGTTATGAGCTCGGGAGCGAAAAATGAAGATTTGACTTCAATAAGCAAAATCTAGCACCAACACTTTATATGTTTCGTTCCATTTCTGAAAATTTAATGTGATGAATTGAATGAATGTTTAAAGTTGATAAGGGTAATTAATTTCAATGAGTATTGTTCCACTCCCCCTCTCAGTATTCTGGGTGTTCAACAATTGATATCAAATCCTAGTTCCTTCAATTAGCTTGATTTTTGAGATAGATCTTGGAGGTTGAGCACATGGCTACAATAAAGTATCATGTTCCTCTAGAAGAGATTATCCCTGAAGTATTTACTGAAGACTATTGTGAAGTTGACATGGAATGTGAACTCAAGTCAGCACTTGAATATTTGGATAAAGAAAAAGTTGAGAACAAAGATTTGAAAAAGGATCTTAGTGATATAGATGGATGTATTAAGAAATTGAGATAGAAACACAAGAAATCTATAGAAAGAGTCAAAGAAATAAATGAGAAGCTCAAGCAATCAAATAAGACTATCACCAATCTGAAAGTGAAAGTTGAAGAAGTAAAAAGAGTTAAAGATTATTTGAATGCTAAATTGAAAGATAAATTTGAAGAATGTTCAAAACTTGAACAATAGATTTTAACCTTGAGATCAGATCTAGAGAAAGCAAAGATTCAATATGATAAATTCAAGAAGAGCTCTACAATACTCGATGAGATGATTTCAAATCAAAAGGATTATAAGGATAAAAAAGGATTAGGGTTTGAGAAAGGAGAAAGTTCAAAGTCAAATCAGACCCCAAACAATGTTGAGAAGAAGAATGACAAGAAGAACAATGTCAAACAAGTCAGGAACCAGAAGAAATATTTCAAAAGGACTCCTATTAGACAACCTAATGCACAAAGGTGTTTATACTTCAATGGTTATTTTTATTCCTACAATAAATTTGGATATAAGGCTATAGAATATATAAGCATAATGAATCATAATGTTCAATAATTTCCTAGTTGGTGCTATACATGCAATAAATTTAGTCACAAAGCTAGTGAATACATAAATCAAATGGTGAATGGCTACAATAATGGCATGGAGTTTCAATATTCCAGTGGATACTATTATACTTGCAATGGAGTTTGGCATAAGGCTAATGATTGAAAATCTAGAATGGCTAGAAGTTAGCCTGTTCAAAAAGGAGTCACATGTCACAAATACAACAAACTAGGACACATAGAAAGGTTCTTCAGAAGCAAGAATGTGAAACCCTATGTTTCACTAAAGAAGAATAATCTAGAAAAGAATGTGGATCTAGTGGAGATGAAGAAGGAAATGAAAAAGATATGGAAGAATAAATAAGAGAGTGAAGTAAAGAATGAGTTTGTGCTAGCTCCTGGTGTAGATGTTTCCTCCAAAAACTAGATGAAGAGCTTTGGCTCAGGGGGAGTTTTAACAGAAGATATTTAAGCCCCTACCAAAGATATGATGTTGATTACTTTAACATCTTGATATAAGATGTAGGTTGACATTCTTGACCTATTGGTGAAATCGTCAATGAAAAATATTTTGTTGTAGATATCTGCATAGTATTTGAAGGTGCTTGTGATG
This sequence comes from Sequoiadendron giganteum, assembly GCA_007115665.2. Taxonomy (NCBI): domain Eukaryota; kingdom Viridiplantae; phylum Streptophyta; class Pinopsida; order Cupressales; family Cupressaceae; genus Sequoiadendron; species Sequoiadendron giganteum. The sequence goes on from CM021103.1 coordinate 322,356,346, forward strand.
ATATAGTTAGAGTTTTTCAGCTTTTAACCTAACTTATTTAGAATCAATTCATTTAATGCATTTTAGGTGATTCAAAATGTGTTTATAAGTAGTTTTACATATGAAAATTTTATTTATGACACTAACTCATTTGAGTACAAAATCCGATGGAAATTTCTGATGAAAGATGTAAAATTAGATGTATTTTTGGGTATTTGTGATATTTAATGTGTAATTTTCAATTTTTTTAAATTTTATCCCCAACGTTCATCAAAATTTCAACGAACTTGAGTTTTTCATCGAAATTTTGATGAAAATAAATAAAAGTGAGTTCGACGAAAATAAATAAAAGTGAGTTCAATGAAAATAAATAAAGTGAGTTCGACTATTTATTATGACAATGTTTTTCTATTATCATGAGGTTGAGGGTAGTCATTGTCTTTTTTCTAGAATTCATAGTCAGATTTGTACTTCTAGGTTTGAAAATCATATTTTAAAGCAACATCTCATCAGATTTCATTTTTATACTTGTGCATTTTCAGAATTTCATTTCTAGATTTTGTTGTGCAAGTTCAATATTATGATTTTAGCAGTCTAACGGTTGGAAATCATAGTAAAATCAAAATTTAATAAGTTCTAGAATTAGCATTTTAAAGTGTTTTGTTGGGTCACTAACTTCAAACTATCTTCTCTTTTGTAGGGGTGGTTGCATGCCTTTTTTTGGGTGTAAAATATCAAAATTATTAGATTTTGTTACCTGTCTATGATTAAAACTTATTGGAGTGTGAGTTTGATATTTTTTGAAGATCTAAATATTCAAGCTTGGTAATGAAAAATCATGTCAGATAATATTAGTCCAGAACAAAATGAAGAGACAATTGGTAGATTGTGGGATAGATTGAAAAGAAAGGGTGATGGGAAATGTTATTGTCCTTGGAATAATTGCAAGGGCTTAAAGACAAGAAGAATTTTAATCACAACAACTAAGAAATATTGTAGGAAACATGGTCACATTGAAGGGGGGCATGATTATCATCCATTGGTAAGTTGTTCATTATATGTGTTTATATTGATTAAATTTGTAAATATTTATATATATATATATAGTCACTTGATCATGATCATGGTTTATTTGTGTCTATCATTATTATAAAGGTGGGGTGCCCTAGGGCACATGATATGGATTATCACGGCTCAGAGAATGTGGTTTTGGAAGTGGAGGAACATAGAGTTGTGAATATCAAAGATGAAGTTAATGATCCTATGGAAGAAGATGATCATGCACTATAAAACATAGTTGAAGATGATGGTACAAATACATTGATCCATGACTCATTTAGTGGAACAGCTGATCATGATGATCGAGATGAACTTGATGATGTTCATGATTTACCTGTACTTGAGAAGGCATATGAGGCCCTTTATAAAGGCTCCCAAACAACTCTTCTCTCTATTTTATTTTTGCTGGTGAACTTGAAGGTTATGAATGGTTTATCCAACATAGAAATCTCATAGATGTTAAGGTATGCCATATATGTCATCTTTTTTCATCTATTTTAATTGTTGTTAGTTCATCACTAGTAAATAAAGGATAAAATATGTACCATTAATATTCTGTATATTAACAAATTAATTTTTGTTGTAGATTGATTAGTGAATTTTTGTTACCACCATCAAATATTTTACCTCGCTCATATCCAAATTTATCTTGCATTATGAAAGATATTGGAATGGAGTATCAAGCAATAGATGCATGTCCCAATGATCATATTGTATATCATAAATAATATGAATTTGCAACATGTTGTGCAGTTTTTTGCACACACGCCCCACTAAAAGTGGGGGCCCTCTTTTTTCTCTTTTTGGTGTCTTGGCCCTTCTTTTCTGGGGGTTTCTTGCTTGCTTTTGGCCCATGCTTTAATATCTGTCTAGCCAGTTGAAGTGGTGCACTTATGAATATTATTGAACATCTTGAGTTCTGAATTCATTCTGGAGTTTTCACTGCTTTCGAGAGAATCTGCCTGGGCTGGATTCTCCCAGTTTTCTTTCGATGTCCAAAGGTCACTGCCTTTCGACCCTATTTTTGGGAAAATCCGTATGGTCCGGATTTCCCTAAAGTCCGTCACCTTGTCAAATTCCTGGGTTTTCGTGGTCATGGTTGTCTTGTCAACCACATTAATGGCATTTGTGCGAGTGTTTTGGGGCTTTGATATATTGAATTTTGGGAAGTAATTGATCATTTGAGTTTGTTCATTTTGCATATCATTTGAGCTTGAGTCTTGGAGCTTTTGGTGTCTTGTTGTATTATGATTTTTGAGGCCATTTTGTCTGTGCATTTGGGTTTTATGTGCGTGGATTGTATCCTCCTTACCTTTGATGGTTATCTGTTGGCATCACCAATTCTGGTCTTTTCGCGATCATGGTATGTAGAGATGCCCTTTTTACTCTGTTGATTTCAAATTGCTTCGCTTCATTTGCCTTCTGGTCCTTCATGGTTCCCGACTCCCTTGGGTGTGTGTGTCATCACTGGATTTCCTGGGAGTTTTCATTGCTATACCAGTCTACTTGTTTGGTCATTGATGTTTATTCTTGGTCTAGTATTGATCCTTTTGGGCGTTTGCTTGCATTGATCTAAAACTCTCCATTTTTTTTGTGTGTGAGCAAGTCATGCCTTGTTATTTGTGCTTTCATGGTAGACATTTTTAGGGTTCCTAACCTAGGGTCTGGCCATCCTCCTCAAATTATTGTGAGGAGTGTTCTAAGTTCATGTTTCATTCATTGGAAGTCTAGGTTAGGTCGTTGTCGAGGTACAGGCCTTAGATCTGGAGTTGTTTGAATCGTTTTGGTGAGAGTAAAGAAGATGTGGATGGGTTCAAGTTTTTGAAGTGCTCACAGAATTTTGCTTCCTCTGGATTTCCCCGAATTATCCCTTTCTTTCATTTTTACCACCCTTTTCCAGATTTCATTTGTTTCACCAAAATCCGCCTGGTTTGGATTTTCCTAGTGTCCGCGATCGGTTAGTTTTTTTGATTTTGTGCTTGGGTAGTGTTTTACCTAGTTCTCACCAAAATCTACTTCCTCTGGATTTTCTTGGATGTTCCGTGTCTCCTCCATTTTCCCAGGTTAGTTATAATTGTTGTTGTTTTCGCCAAAATCCGTCATTGGCGGATTCTTCCAGGTTTTCTGGGAAAATGTTGAATTTGATGATTACGAGGGACTTGTTTATTGATGATGAAAGTGATAGATTAAATGAACTTATGGTAAGTGTTTCTAATGTTATTCCTTGGTTAATTGATGGATTAAAATGGTGTTATGGGATTTTGCATGCTTGGTTCACTGGAATCTGCCTGGTCTGGATTTTATCGAAAGTTCTCACCAGTGTGGAATCTACGAGGGGGGCTAAATCCTGAACTTTAGGATTTTGATTCCCTATTCTTCTTGTTTCTTGTGGATTTGATTGTGGTCATCTTTATGTGTTTGTAGGCAGGATCAGGGTAGGATGTTGTTGTCCGAGGAAAAGGGAAGGCATCGGATATAGGTGAAGAGACTTATGCTTTATCAGATGCAGAGAAAGTGAAATTGGACATAAAGAGCCGAATTCCTGAGAGCAAGGTGACCTCAATTTGGTCAGGAATCACAAATACAATTGTAGGTATGTGGTACTATGATGAATTTAAGGCTGAGTTGTCAGCACCGATCCCTCCTTTGTTGGCTAGAAGAATGGTGGACTCTGGATTGGCTCATGTAGCAGGTTTCCCTTCCATGATGCAATGTTATGAATTGGTGCTTGAATGTGATAGGAATTATGATAGGGGGACACAAAGGATAATTGGTCCCTAGGGAAGGGTTCTAGCAGGCTTCATCCATGTGTCTATTGTTGCAACCTTTGATATACCTGATAAGTCACATGTGGTGACTTTTGATATGGATGGTGCCAGAAAGTACTATGAAGAGAATGTAGTTAAGTCTCAGTAGGTGATCAACTCTTGGTTGGAAAAGCCTAAGTCCCATTTCTCCAACTTTCCTAAGAAACTATTTAGGCTCAAGTTCAAGAGAAGTACTACAATTTCACCACTCTTCTTAGCAGGTTAGTGGAATTGAAAAGTGCAGGTGTGTTCGAGCAATCAAACACACCTGTGAAGGAGCAATCAAACAAGTCTCCACAAAAGGAGGAAATACCAGCTAGGGCCCCTTCACTGGTAGAGATTGTTGTGGAAGAATAGTTGTAGGAGAAGGAGAATCTAGTCATGGCTTCCCCTAAAGTATCAAGTGTTAGAAAAGATGCAGTTGAGGATTAGCAAGAACTGGAGCGAGATGGGAAAAATATAGTGTCTGTCAGGTCTAATATTCCAAATTGGCCTGATAAGGAGTTGAAGAGAAAAATGGTGATAGTGGAGGATGCTCCTCCTAATTGGGATGTCCTTATGTCTAAACTTGAAAAGGGAAAAACCAAGAAGAAAGCTAGGGTTGTATCTCGGATTGAAAGAGATGAGTCGGGCAACAGGGTGGCCCATTTTGCTACCCCTACTCCAAATAAGGATAGCGACAATGTGATTGCCTAGGATTACCATGTGAAAACTGTCGACTTGGGGCATGCTACTGTGCAGTAGGATATTGAAGAATATGAAGGCTCTATTGCTTTGATTGTGGGCAAGCTGAAGAAGGTTGTGCAAATGAGGCATGAGCTAGAGAGGGAGAATGAGAAATTGAAGAAATACTTGCAAGAGTTGATGAAATCCTTGCAAGCTATTAGCTCTTCCTCCACTACTGCAGGATTCTTGCCTCAAGAAACAATCTTCGAGCTTGAAAAAATTAAGGGCACCACACATGGTGCAGTTGTTTGGTTGCAAGGTGTCCAAACCAATACAGATGATGATATTACGGAAATTTTGTCAATTGGAAGTGATGCTATGAGGTTGATTGATTGGTTGAAGGTTGTATTGGCTTAAGATAAGGAGGATACTGATCTCCTACTTCAGAAAACCACAACAATCATGGGTTTCATAAAAGATAAACTGGTAAAGTGTGGGATTCTTCCTTTTCCAAGGGTTTCCTAACCTTGGGAATGGTTTGAAATCCTACAAATGAGGCAAAAGGCCTTAATAAATATTCATAAACAAGCTAGGCAGATTGAGGACATTTTGACTGGTATTCATGATAAGTGTAACTCATTCTTTGAGGTCATGACTAGAAGGAAGAAGTTTGTCCCAAACATCTCAATTTGGAGTAGCTTAAGAAAGGGTGGAGAGATGTTTATTCTCTAGTCAATGAAGGACTAGTTACTAGACATCAGTTGGATGATGCTACAACTTATATTGCAGTCATGGATAGATACCTGACTAATAAGGCTGATTGGGATGGTACAGTTAGGCAAGTAAGAGATGACATCAAGTATCTTGAGAGAAAGATTAGGGTTTTTCCTGTGCCACCTGTTGTTGAGTTGGATAGGGTCCTGTTGGTTGTACATGGTGAGGAAGATTGAGCTAAAGACAAGGATGGGGAGTAGATATATAGGGTTACATCGAGATTTGTGCTTCCCATTATTCACATGTATTGGACTGACCTTTTGGGTATAATGGCCATTTTGGATGAAATTGGTGCCAATGGCACATTTCATATTATGTTCGGATATCTTTGGGCCGACCTCTTGTAGGTTATGTTTTATTGTAAATTATCTTTTAGGCTAACCTATCTTAGGGATTCTCTATAAAAACAGGAATGTCACCTCATTTGAGAGATAGATAGATAGATAGATAGATAGATAGGAGAATAGATGGGTATTTAGATATAGAGAGAAAATAGATAAGTGGTATTAGAGCAACTTAGGGTTTATTCTCAAGCAAGTGCTGTAACAGAAAATTGGATTTGTTGCTATTTTTGATGATCTAATATAAGAGAGATGTTGTGATTTGGTATCTATCTTGTGGAATTTCATTTGGCATAGTTCTTGTTGTTCTATCATTTAAATTCCTTATAAGTTTTCAGTTAAATGGTTTGGTAATTCTTAGGGTTTCATGTTTGAAATTTTTGCAGCGATCTCTAGTCCATACTTTTTGTAGTTAGCTGATTGATAGCTACTTTGCAAAGTTAGCCTGGACTTAAAATTGTGCTTAGTTCATTTATAAGGGTTTGTTCATCTCAATTGCAATAGAATTGAATGAATGAATGTTTTTGATTTAAATTTTTTTAAATATCTTAGAAGATTGTACTATTTCTATGAAATTGTAGATTCATCTGGGTTGAACAGAGGGTAGTTTATGGGAGATCGGTCCATTTTGATCATTTTATCTTTTGGCATTTTCAATCTTAGGGTTAGAAGTAGTCTTAGAATTATCTCTGAAAACTTTATATTTTGTGGTTTCTTTATTATCAAGATTTAAATCAAGTTTCAAAGTATCAATTTATTGTTTAGATTTGGTAAATTCAAATTCTAGTGTTTGCTCGTAGTAAGGTCCCTTTGTGATTACCAACATTTTCATATTTATCACTGAGTTGTTTTGTTGCACTGTCAAGACCTGACATTAGAGACCTTAGGGTCATCTCTTTTCCCATAGAGATTTACCTTTCAAGAGAGATAGGATATCATATTCTTTCTAAGTTGTTGCTATGCAGTAAACACCATCAACAGATTGGCACTAGAAGGAGGGCCATTGAACAAGCAAACTGGAGCATTTCTTGAATGCCATCTCTCTTGAGAGGCTTATAAGAAGAACTAGATCTACCCCAGGAGGAGAAGAATTTCAAGAGTTACAAGCCCCTACTAGGTCAAGAAGGACCAAAGGAGGGAAAGAATCATCATTAGCTCACCCACTTCCATCATCTCCATCATCCCCATCTTCATTTGAATTTGAGGGAATTCATGTTCCACAACCACAACCAGTCATAAATCAGCCATTACCACCCCGCCTCCACCAATGGCTTTTCTTGCTAATAATCCTTCCCCATTGATCTTTAATAATTAGAATGTCATGCCCACGAACCCTGAGCACTTTTGCTCTAAGTTTCATACCCATGAGCCCAATAGGATAGCAGAGGAGCATATCAGGATTTTCCAGACTTGCCTGAGGGATAGAGGAATTAACCATGAGGATGTTGCATGCAAAATTTTCCCTTATTCTCTAGGAGAAGAGGCATCTTATTGGTAAAATCACTTACCTGTTGCTTCCATTCATAATTGGACTGAATTGGAAGCTGCATTTCTATAGAATTTCAAGATTCCCATTAGTGTTAATGAGTTGTATTTGCAATTTACTAGAGTAAAAAGAGAAATTAATGAACCCATAGGATCATTCAATGATAGGTTCCATCGAGCATATACCAGACTTCAAGCACCTTATGTTGGAAATGAAAATACTACTTTAGAGGTTTACCTTGAAGCCTTGGATAGCCTTGCGACCACCTTCCTTAAACAAAGGACCAATCCTCCGAATACTTTGCTCATTGCATATGCAGAAGCAGTAAAGGTTAGTACAGACTTGAGACAACATTTATTGGGACCTTTGCCTTCTTTGGGACCTGCAACTCACCTTGGACAAACTGGAGCTCTCAACCAAGCTTTGACCAGTCATGCTCCACTCATGAATCCAGTACCTTCATTACCTTTGGTTCCTCATTCAGGACCGCCTTTGAATCAAACTCAACCTATGACTTCATATCCACAGCAAAGAGCTAATCATCCCCTTCACCAGCAGCAATCTAGTTTTCCTACATACTTGTAGAATTCAGAAGTCTTGAATTAGGTTGTTGGTTCTGGAAACATACCTGGATATCCTTCTTATGGAAATTCAGCACCACCTAATAATCTGGATAAGGAGAGGTTGGATGAATTATCTGAACAAGTGAAGAGGTTGAATATAGAGGTAACTTATTTGAGAAATTAGAATAGCCAGCTTCAGGCTACTCAAAAGAATATACAATCTAATTATGGTAGGGAAAACAAGAACTTTGAAGAGGTCAATACTTTGACAAAAATCAAAATTATGATAGAGGGCAAGGTTCTAGTCATAATTTCGATAGGAGAGAAGGTCCTGGTCAAATTTTTGATAGAAATCAACAAGGTGGACAGGGATTTGATAGAGGGAAACAACTTAAGTAGAATAGGTCTTGGAATACTAGACCAAATAATGGAGGGATTCCTACTCCCTTTGATCAACCTACTACTCAGGAGAAGCCTCTTAATGGTGTATACCTAGCAGAAGCAACTTTGTTTGGTTGGTGCAAGCTCCATAAAACAAGTCAACACTTTGAACTAGATTGTGCTGAATTTTAGACTGCAGCTTCTATCTTTCAGTATGAAGTGGAGAATAATTCTACTGGACAGGAAATTGTACTTTCAAATCCATACGACTCTCTAGTACTGATACTTAATCATGCCCCATTCCCTAGAGGTGAGGAAAATGAATCAAAAGAAGTATCTATTACAGAGGATGAGACGAAGCAGGTGTTAAATGAAAATGATATTTCCTAGTTGTTTAATGAGAAAAATGAGAATGATAATGGCCCTTTGGATGAGGAAGAAGTTAGTGTTGAAGAAATTCAGATGTTTCAACAAATAGCAAAGAAATATGATTTAAGGAATAGGCCTAACATAGGTCTATAGGCTAGAGGTCCTTTCACTACTTTGATCCCTCCTAACAATTTTAACACTCCGCCAGATCCACAAGTGAGTAATAATCCACCCTATCCTCATGTACCCACACAGTACCTGTCTAAGGGAAACAATGTTGAAGTATCTAAGGATAACCAGGCCAGTGGCTGCAAGGAAGTCCATACGGATCTGAATGTAGAGCAATCGGGCGAATATGAGACTGAAGAGTTAAATAAAGTAAAGGTAAGTCTTTCTACTTTTGAGTTGTTAAGAATTCCTGCTATTAGGAATGCAGTTTTTGGGTCATTTAGTTCAAATATAACACCACAAGGGATAGCCACCAATGATGTTGCTACTAGGTCTTCTAATTCTCAAATACCTAGATGTCAGGTCCCACCTGCAGATAGGAGGGGAGATAAAGATAAAGGTCAAGTTGCACAAGCTGATACTCATCTAAATTTGTTTCAAGGCAAGATGAAAACTCCTCCTTTCATGATTTATGTTCGTATCTTTGGAAAGAATCTGCATAATTGTCTTCTAGACTTAGGAGCTTCCACAAACGTTATGTCTTTCGCTATTTGCAAAGCATTAGGTATTACCCCTATAGCCTCTCAAAAGAAGGTTACTCAATTGGATAAAATAGAAGTGAGTGTGGTTGGATAATTGAACATCATCCCTAGGGTGCAACAGGTGATCAATATCCAAGTTGCTGATATTCCTGATACTTATGGTTTGATCTTAGGCAGAGATTTCACTAAGGCACTAAATACATATACATCTATAGACCATTCCCATATGTGGTTACCATGGAAAGGAGTCCCAAACCAGATCCGAATTGAAAGAGAACCCTGAATGAAGTATGTAATCATGAAATATCAGAATGTTTCAAATGAAGTATTGGTGTTTGAAGTTGGCATGGGAAATTATGTATTGGTTGCATCAGTTATAGAAGATGAAGAGGTTTTCATGTTACAGGATTCTCCAGATGAACACATTCCAGAGAGTAGTAGTTATGGGGAATTAATTGAACAAGAAGATGAAACAAGTAATCAAGAAGACAAGCAAATTGGTTTGTTGGATAATTTTAAGGAGTTTATCCGAAAGTGTATGGAAGATCAGATACAACTCAAAGGAAGCATGGCATTTGAAGAATTATTGCTTCCAAATTGGTGCAGAGTTCATGATGCTCCTCATTCTGAGTTGGGATGTGCCTTGTGTTAGAATGTTGTCCGACAGATATAGAAGTGCATTAATCCAGTTCCACCTATTGGACCTAATGTGCAGGAAGAATTAAACAAAGATAAAAGAAGGAGTCCACTGCTTCCTGAAAGGCCTCCTATCCTCAACAAAGAACAAGGTAAATTGAAACCAAAGGAACCTGATGGTTGTTGGACATTGAGATTTGATGGATCTAAATCTAAGCAAGGTGCTAGTGCAGGATTTGAATTAATCAGTCCTAAGGGTAAGAATTATTTTGCTGCTCACAGACTCTAGTTCCAGTGTACTAATAATGTCGATGAATATGAAGCTCTGATCCATGGCTTATTATTGCCATCAAGGAAGAAATTTAAGATATTACAAGTGTTCAGAGATTCAGAGTTAGTAATCAAACAAGTAAGAAAATAATATTCATGCCATGACAAAAGAATGACCAATTACAGGCATAGAGTGTGGGATCTCATTGAGGAATTCGATGCTTTTAACATCTAGTTGATCCCTTGAAACAAAAATCAAGTTGTTGATTCTCTAGCACAAGCTGCTAGCACCTTGCAATCTCTGTCACTTTTAGGATTGAAGAAATTTATAGTTGAGCTCACTCGGGTGCCTTCAGTGCCTGACAACGTTACTAATTTCTAGGTGTTCAAAGATGATAAGCATATTCTAGACTTCATTATGAGTTGTGATGTGTTTTCTTCCCAAGTCATTGATGACGTAGAACCTCAAGAAATAGAAATTGACTTTGGAGGAATCATCAATCTGAAGACTAATACCATTCCAAGGGGCATGGTGCAGCTTGAATAAATTTTTAATTTAGATAAGATAAGAGATCAAGGGCAATAGACTAAAAGGGAGTCTCTCAGCAGCCAGTGTGAAACATATAATATGGGGACACCAAATGACTTAAATAATGTTTTCATTGGCAAGGTATGCACTCCAAAAGAAAGAAAGGGAATTACTGATACCTTACATACATATCATGATGTGATAGCTTGGAGTTATGAAGATTTTAAAACATATAATACTTCAATTATTACACACACCATCCCGTTGAATTCAGATGTCAAACCATTCAAACAGAGACAAAGGCCAATCAATGCTTTGTTAGAGCCCATTATTCAGAAGGAGGTGTAGAAACAGATTTTAGCACGCATTATATTTTCAGTAAGACACTCTACTTGGGTGGAAAATTTGGTTCCAGTGAGGAAAAATAATGGAGAAATTAGATTATGTGTAGACTTTAGGAATCTAAATAGAGCATTAGAAAAGGATAATTATCTAGTTCCTTCACTAGATGAGGTACTCCAGATTGTTAATGGATCTCAAATGATGTCCTTTTTGGATGGGTATTCTAGATACAACCAAGTTATGGTGCAGTATGAAGATAGGCACAAGACTACTTTCACTACTAAATGGGGAACCTTTTCTTACAAAAGGATGTCATTCGGGTTGATCAATGTTGGAGCTACATTCCAAAGAGCTATGGACATTGATTTTAAGGATATAATTGGTAAATGAATCATTATTCATATGGATGATTTGACTGTTTTCTCCAAAAAATGAGGTGATCACATAGCGGATTTATGCAAAGTGTTTCAAAGATTTCGAGAGTTTGGCATTTCACTTAATCCAAGGAAGTGCATTTTTGAAGTCACAGAAGAAAAGTTGTCAAGACATATTATCTCAAAATAGGGTATTGCTATTGATCTTGAGAGAATATAGGCTATCTTGAAAATTCAGCCTCCTGCAAGTAAGAAAGAGATGAAGTCATTCTTTGGTAAGATTAACTTTGTTAGGAAATTTATTACTGGATTTGAAGAAATAGTCAAGCCATTGAATGTTATGTTGAAACAAGAAGCAAAAATAGAATGGAATGCAGAAGCTAAGGAAGCATTTGTAGAAGTCAAGAAAGTTATTGCTGAGGCCCCTGTACTGGTGAGTCCTAACTATACTAAGCCTTTTTACATATATCCATTCGCTTATGATCACTCGTGTGCTGCAACATTAACTCAAAAGTTTGATCAAAGTGATGAACACCCTATAGCCTTCATGAGTACTCCCTTGAAAGATGTGGAATTAAGATATCATAATGTAGAAAAATAGGCTTATGCTTTGGTCAGAGCAGTGAAGAAGTTTCAACACTATATCTTAAGAAATAATTTTTTTGCCATAGTGCCTAATCCTACAGTAAAGTTGTTGTTGATGTAGAATGAGTTAGGTGAACGAAGAGCCAAATGGGTGACCATGTTATAGGAATATGATATAGAAATCCAGCCCATGAAATTAGTAAAGGGACAAGGACTTACAAAGACAATGGCTGAGACTCATCCTGATCTCATAGCTCAAAATTATTACCTTCAAGAGGTATCTCCGGGTGATTGGTATGATGAAATAATTTTCTATTTGTTGAATCAGTAGTGTCCTGATCACCTTAATACGGTTCAGAGGCGGGCCTTACACCTAAAGAGTGGAATTTTTATGATGAAATGAGATATTTTGTATAAAATAAATCATGAGGGTGTATACTTAAGATGTCTAGAAAAAGAAGAGGCTGCTAGAGTGATGATTGAATTTCATGAAAAAAATGGAATAGGCCATGGTTCTGCATCCTCCACTGCACACCAGATCTTGAGGGTGGGTTGTTACTGGCCTACTTTGTTTAAAGATGCACACCAACATGTGAGGACTTGTCACATATGTTAGACTACAACAAGTAAGGAAAAACATGCTGCTCTTCCACTCCAACTTGTCATAGAAGTAAAACCATTTGCCCAGTGGGGTATGGACTTCATAGGTCCAATTAATCCTCCATATTCTGTGAGCCACAGGTATATTCTTACCATAACTTATTATTTTACTAGATGGACAAAGGCTCTTTCTTGTAAGCAATGTACTTCAGATGTGGTAATCATTTTTCTTGAATCAGGAATTATCAATCATTTTGGTTGTCCACTATCTTTGGTTTGTGATAATGGTCCTGCATTTGCATCACTAAGTTTTTCTAATTGGGTGTTTGATCATGGGATTGTTATTAAATTTTCATCCAATTATTACCCTTAGGGTAATGGTTTAGCCGAGTCTTCCAATAAGAACCTACTAACAGTTATTTGTAAGTTGTTAGAACAAAATCCTAAGGACTGGCACACCCAACTCTGATTTGCTCTGTGGGCTAATCATACTAGATAGAAGGCATCCATAGGGACTTCTCCTTATCACCTAGTGTATGTTTTGGAACCTGTGTTTCCTATCCAGTTGAAAATCCCTACCCTGCAGTTTATTAATGAGTAATATAATGAAGAAGATAAATGTGAAGCCCGTTTGGCTGAATTGTTGCACTTATAAGAAAAAAGGGATGAAACCCTAGAGAATTTTTCCAAACATCAGGGTGTAGTAAAGAGATGGTTTGATAGGAGAGCTAAGGTAAAATCCTTTAGAATTTCTGACTTAGTTATCTACTGGGATAAAGCCCATGATTGTAAGGGAGATCATGGTAAATTTGATAAACTTTGGCTTGGTCCTTACCAGATTTCAGAAATTCTGAAAGATAATGCTTTTCATTTGAAAACCCTCACTAGTGAGGATATCCCACTACCTATTAATGGGTAGTATCTGAAGCACCATTTTCAACCTTGAATTTTTTGCAGTTCATCATGTACATAGTTAGAATAGGTTTATTTTCTACTTTTCCTTTGTTGCTGGTTTTTCTTTGGTAGCTTAGGTTTGCTTTGGTTTGTTTGCTTTTCGTTTTCATTTTTTGCTTTGGGTTCCTTGTTTCCTTGGGGTTGTTCCATCTATACAATGGGCTATCTTGCTTGGGATTGTTCTGGAGATTTATTTTATAAAATCTAATCAGTTTTTTAGAGTCAGGTGGTGGATTTGTTTTGTCTGACATCTCTTGTACTTGGAATCAAAATCATCTATTTTGAATACACTTTGGAATATATTTGGGTCCCACATTTTCACACTAGAATCAAAGATTCTAAAGTTGCATAGGGTTCTGGGGTGATTTGGCCTGGTGAAAAATCTTATATTCTGCTTCAGTGCCACTGTGTTCCTCATCCCTGAGTGCGAGTTTCATTACTTACAAAGGTGAAGAAGAAAGTTCTATAAAATAGAAAAGAGAAATGGAAGCTTTTGAAAATTTAAAGTAAACTTCACCTTATCAGGAGTATCCTAGTATCTCTACCAGGGCTATAGATGCTCGACTAGCAGTAGAGCTATGCTTGGGAGGGTCACAACGATAACCTCGTTAGGGCTATGGAGGCTTGACTAGTAGCGAGGATCTATCCAGGTTTCTTTTGAAGTGTGAACTTTCATGTACCTTGGCTAGATTTGCTTTGATTCCCATTGTACTTATAGAATATAAATGATTGCAAAACACACACACTTGGACCCTGGTATAGGAAAAGGTCTTCTTTCCTATGGTTTCTGAAACTTTGTTCATAGGAGTCCTAATGAGAGGCAAAACCAGAGATTATGGGTTCTTGATCATAGTTTATTCTTGAAATGCTCTGGAGCATTTCCCCAGCAGAGTCGCCATTTGTTGTGCAGTTTTTTGCACACACGCCACACTGAAAGTAGGGGCCCTCTTTTTTCACTTTTTTGTGTCTTGGCCCTTCTTTTTTGGGGGTTTCTTGCTTGCTTTTGGCCCATGCTTTAATATCCATCTTTCCAGTTGAAGTGGCACACTTATGAATATTATTGAACATCTTGAGTTTTGAATTCATTCCAGAGTTTTCACTGCTTTTGGGAAAATCCGCCTAGGCCTGATTCTCCCAGATTTCTTCCAATGTTCGAAGGTCACTGCCTTTTGACCCTATTTTCAAAAAAATTTGTATGGTTCGTATTTCCTCGAAGCCTACCGCCTTGTCGAATTCTCGGGTTTTCATGGTCGTGGTTGTCTTGTCGACCGCATTAATGGCGTTTGAGCGGGTGTTTTGGGGCTTTGATATATTGGATTTTGGGAAGTAATTGATCATTTGAGTTTGTTCATTTTTCTTATCATTTGAGCTTGAGTCTTGTAGTTTTTTCATGTCTTACTGGATTGTGATTTTCGAGGCTGTTTTGTCTATGCATTTGGGTTTCATGTATGTGGATTGTATCCTACTTATGCTCGATGGTTATCTATTGGCATCACCAGTTCCGATCTTTTTGCGATCATGGTATGTAGAGATGCCCTTTATACTTTGTTGAATTCAAATTGCTTCGCTTCATTTTCCTTCTAGACCTTCATGGTTCCTGACTCCCTTGGGTGTGCGTCGTCACTAGATTTCCTGGGATTTTTCGTTGCTATACTAGTCTGCCTGGTTGGTCATTGATGTTTATTCTTGGTCTGGTATTGTTCCTTTTGGGTATTTTCTTGCATTGGTCTTAAACTCTCCATTTTTTTTTGTGTGTGAGAAATTCGTGCCTTGTTCTCTATGCTTTTATGGTGGACATTTTTAGGGTTCCTAACCTAGTGCCTAGCCATCCTCCTCAAATTTCTATGAGGAGTGTTCTAAGTTCATGTTTCATTCATTGGAAGTCTAGGTTAGGTCATTGTCAAGGTACATGCCTTAGATCTGGAGTTGTTTGAAACATTTTGGTGAAAGTAAAGAAGATGTGGATGGGTTCGGGTTTTCGAAGTGCTCACAAAATTCTGCTTCCTCTAGATTTTGCTAGCTTATCCCTTGCTTTCCTTTTTACCACCCTTTTCTAGATTTCGTTTGTTTCACCAAAATTTGCTTGGTCTAGATTTTCCTGTTGTTCGCAGTCGATTCATTTTGCCGATTTTGTGCTTGGGTAGTGTTTTATCTAGTTCTCACCAAAATCTGCTTCCTCTGGATTTTCTTGGATGTTTCGTGTCTCCTCCATTTTCTTGGGATAGTTATAATTGTTGTTATTTTCGCCAAAATCCATCTCTGGCGGATTCTTTCGAGTTTTCTGGGAAAATGTTGAATTTGATGATTACGAGGGACTTGTTTATTAATGATGAAAGTGATAGATTAAATTAACTTATGCTAAGTGTTTCTAATGTTATTCCTTGGTTAATTAATGGATTAAAATGGTGTTATGGGATTTTGCATGCTAGGTTCGCTAGAATCTGCCTGGTCCGGATTTTCCCAAAAGTTCTCACCTATGTGGAATCTGCGAGGGGGGCTAAATCCTGAAATTTAGGATTTTGATTCCCTATTCTTCTTTTTTCTTGTGGATTTGATTGTGGTCATCTTTATGTGTTTGCAGGTAGGATCAAGGTAGGATGTTGTTGGCCGAGGCAAAGGGAAGGCATCGGATACAGGTGCAGAGACTTTTGCTATCTCAGATGCAAAGAAAGTGAAATTGGACATAAAGAGCTGGATTCCTAAGAGGAAGGTGACCTCAATTTGGTCAGGAATCACAGATTCAAATGTAGGTATGTGGGACTATGAGGAATTTAAGGTTGAGATGTTAGCATCGAGCCCTCCTTTGTTGGCTGGGAGAATGTTGGACTCTGGATTGGCTCATGTAGCAGGTTTCCATTCCACGGTGCAATGTTATGAATTGGTGCTTGAGTGTGCCGGGAATTATGATAGGGGGACACAAAGGATAATTGGTCCCCAGGGAAGGGTTCTAGTAGGCTTCAACCCTGTGTCTATTGCTGCAACCTTTGATATTCCTGGCAACTCACATGTGGTGGCTTTTGATATGGATGGTGCCAGAAAGTACTATGAAGAGAATGTAGTTAAGTCTCAGCAGGTGATCAAATCTTGGTTGGAAAAGCCTAAGTCCCATTTCTCTAAGTTTCCTAAGCAACTATTTAGGCTCAAGTTCAGAAGAAAGTACTACAATGTAATCACTCTTCTCAGCAGGTTAGTGGGGTTGAAAAGTGCAGGTGTGTTCAAGACTTGGATGTTCAATGTAATTGCTAGAATGGAGCAAGGAATTGACTATCATTGGGCAGGTGTCATTAGTGCAGTGATCCATGAGTAGTTGTGAAATTTCTTGCAAACCAAGACTTTTACTATGACTTCCTACCTAGTGTATTCATTGTTAAGACTTTACCCATACAAGGGGTTGAGCACTAGGGGTACCTCTGGGCAGGATGCCATATATGAAATATATCCATAGTTACACCTAACTGGAGGGAGCTATAGGAGATCCAATGATGCGTTCATAATGTACATCACTAGATTGCTCCAAGGTGTAGAGCATATGAGAATCTCTAACAAGGCGAAGGAATTGATAAAGAGATATGGGGCATGGTTTATCCAGTTCCCCACTTTTTCTTACATTAGAATTAATGGTTTTCAAAGGGCTCCCTATAGACTCCCTAGATACCCTACTGATCATATCATATTGTTGGAAGTCACTAGGTAGATTTGTGACTTCGATAATGTTGTGAAGGGAAAAATGCACAAGACAGGTTTTGGGAATGACTTTCCCTTAAAAATAGGAATGGGTGAGGTATGTCCTTCTATTCAGTCTGCTCATGATTCTGAGGAGGAGATGAGTACTTTGGGTCTCTCTTTCCATTCTAGGAGAGCAAGGTTTGATATCACTGGTGAAGCACAGAAGAAGGCCAGCAAGGAATATAGCCATAAGGTTAGTATTGTAGATTACTGGATTAACCTAGCTGATGAGTTTGAGGTAAGAAAGAAGAAGTTCTCTAGACTGCCAGTGGATTTGATAAGGCTGTACAATGTTAGGGTCATCCTTGATCAGGTGGAAGAGGATGGAAACCTAATCCATCATCATGTTTATGAGGCTGTAAAAGATAAGTCGGTTGGAGAAGTTGATTGGTTAGAAGAAGAAAAAAAAGAGTTGGATCAAGTCATGACCTCGGTGATTAAGTACACCAAAATTTTGTTAAAACACAAGATCCTAGAATTGGAGAGTGAGGGTATTCCATGTACCTATGATATGATGGGAGACTTGGAGTCTCACTCTGCTTCTGAGGAGTTACTTGAATCAAATCCTAAGGGTAAGGAAAAGGTGGATTCTCCTTTCATAATCCAAGTTAGGGATGTTCAAGTTGAGAAGGCTGCAAAGGTGAGTAAATAGAGGAATCCTATTGCTAAGAAGAGGAGACATGCCTCAAGGAAAGAAGTTGAAAAGAATAAGGAAGAAGTGGAGGAGGCAGAAATTGTCCCTCCATTAACAAAGAGAAGGAGGATTACAAAGTTATTAGAGAATGTGGAGGAGGCTCCTAAAACATATAAGGATATTGAGACACCAATGGTAGAGGTGGAAAGCTTAGGGGAAAATACACAGGTGTACATGAGGAGGTCAAGGACTCCTTCCCCAAGGGACACTGCAACAAAGGAGGATGTTTCGGTAAGTGTTCTTGTTGTTGAATAGGTAGATATCTCCATTCATCATGATGTTGGTAGCACATAGTAGGAACCAAGGAAGGATGAAGATCCTAAGGATTTGGGTGAAGAATAATTTCAAGAGGGAGGCATCTATAATGCAGAGGTAGAAATTGACAAGGTAATACAGACCCCTTTGGTGGTATATGTAGATTCACCTGTGAAGGAGCAATCAAAAAAGTCTCAACAGAAGGAGGAAATACCAGCTAGGGCCCCTTCACTAGTACATATTGTTGTGGAAGAATTGCTACAGGAGAAGGAGAATCCAGTCATGGCTTCCCCTAAAGTATCAAGTGTTGGAAAAGATGCAGTTGAGGATCAGCAGGAATAGGAGCAAGATGGGAAAAATATAGTGCCTATCAGGTCTACTATTCCAGATTATCTTGATAAGGAGTTGAAGAGAAAAATGGTGATAGTGGAGGATGCTCCTCCTAATTGGAATGTTCCTATGGCTAATGTGGAAAAGGGAAAAACTAAGAAGAAAACTAGGTTTGTATCTCGGATTGAAATAGATGGTTTAGGCAACAGGGTGGCCCATATTGCTACCCCTTCTCCAAATAAGGATAGAGACAATGTGACTGCCCAGGATCACCATGTGCAAACTGTTGACTTGGGGCATGCTATTGTGGAGTAGGATATTGAATAATATGAAGGCTCTAGTGTTGTGATTGTGGGCAGGCTGAAGAAGGTTGTGCAAACGAGGCATGAGCTAGAGAGGGAGAATGAGAAATTGAAGAAATACTTGCAAGAGTTGATGAAACCCTTGCAAGTTATTAGCTCTTCCTCCACTATTGCAGGATTCATGCCTCAAGAAACAATCTCCGAGCTTGAAAAAATGAAGGGCACTACACATGTTATAGTTGCTTGGTTACAAGGTGTCCAAACCAAAGGAGATGATGCTCTTAAGGACATTTTTTCAACTGGAGGTGATGCTATGAGGTTGATTTATTGGTTTAAGGTTGTATTCACTCAAGATAAGGAGGATACTAATCTCCTACTTTAGAAAACCACAAAATCATGGGATTCACAGAAGATAAACTAGTAAAGTGTGGGATTCTTCCTTTTCCTAGGGTTTTCAAACCTTGGGAATGGTTTGAAATCCTACAAATGAGGCAGAAGGCCTTAAGAAAGATTCATAAATAGGCTAGGCAGATTGAGGACGTTTTGAATAGTATTCATGATAAGTGTATCTCATTCTTTGAGGTCATGATAGGAAGGAAGAAGTTTGCCCCAAAACATCTCAATCTGGAGCAACTTAAGAAATGGTGGAGAGATGTTTATTCTCCAGTCAATGAAGGACCGGTTACTAGACATCAGCTGGATGATGCTGCAACTTATATTGTAGTCATGGATAGATACCTAGCTAATAAGACTGATTGGGATGGTACAGTTAGGCAAGAGATGACATCAAGTCTCTTGAGAGAAAGATTAGGGTTTTGCCTATGCCACGTGTTGCTGAGTTGGATAGGGTCCTATTGGTTGTACATGGTGAGGAAGATCGAGCTAAAGACAAGGATGGGGAGTAGCTATATAGGGTTATATCGAGATTTGTGCTTCCCATTATTCACATGTATTGGGCCGACCTTTTGGGTATAATGACCGTTTTGGATGAAATTGGTGCCAATGGCACATTTCATATTATGTTCGGATATCTTTGGGTTGGCCTCTTATAGGTTATGTTTTATTGTAAATTATCTTTTAGGCTGACCTATCTTAGGGATTCTCTATTAAAATAGGCATGTCGCCTCATTTGAGAGATAGATAGATAGATAGATAGGAGAATAGATGGGTATTTAGATATAGAGAGAAAATAGATAAGTGGTATTAGAGAGACTTAGGGTTTATTCTGAAGTAAGTGTTGTAATAGAAAACTGGAGTTGTTGCTATTTTTGTTGATCTAATATAAGAGAGATGTTGTGATTTGGTATCTATCTTGTGGAATTTCATCTAGCATGGTTCTTGTTGTTCTACCTTTGAAATTTCTTATAAGTTTACAGTTAAATGGTTTGGTAATGCTTAGGGTTTCCTGTTTGAAATTTTTGCAATGATCTCTAGTCCATTTTTTTTGCAGTTAGTTGATTGTTAGCTGCTTTGCAAAGTTAGCCTGAACTTAAAATTGTGCTTAGTTCAGTTATAAGGGTTTGTTCATCTCAATTGCAATAGAATTGACTTAATGAATGTTTGTGATTTGAAATTTTTTAAATACCTTAGAAGATTGCACTATTTTTTTGAAATTGCAGATTCATCTGGGTTGAATAGAGGGTAGTTTATGGGAGATCGGTCTATTTTGAGCATTTTATCTTTTGGAATTTTCAATCTTAGGGTTAGAAGTAGTCTTAGAATTATCTCTGAAACCTTTATCTTTTGTTGTTTCTTTATTATCAGGGTTTAAATCAAGTTTCAAAGTATCAATTTATTATTCAGATCTGGTAAATTCAAAGTCCAGTGTTTGCTCTTAGTAAGGTCCCTTTTTGATTGCCAACATTTTCACATTTATCACTGAGTTGTTTTGTTGCATTTTCAAGACCTGACATTAGAGACCTTAGGGTTATCTCTTTTCCCATAGAGATTTACCTTTCAAGAGAGATAGGATATCATATTCTATCTAAGTTGTTGGTGTGTAGAAAACACCATCAACACAATAGAATGCCCAAAATGTCATATCAGTATTAATCGAATAGATGAAATAACAAAAAAGGTGCCTCTAAGTTTCTTGGATATATTCCCATTATTCCATGTATGCAATGATTATTTAGGTGTGAAATCTTAGCACAATTTATGTATTACCATGCATGGAATAGAAGTGGAGATGAAATTCTTCGAATGGCTGTGGATGGTTCTGCATTTAGGGACATGGAGGAAAAATGGTCACACTTTAAAGAAGAACCTCATAATCTCAGGATTTCATTGGTAGTAGACGGTGTCAATCCATTTGGAGAGCTAAGATGTATTTACTCGGTGTGTCCTTTTTTTGTTATCAACAATAGAATTCCTCCATGGATGTCAATAAAGAGGGAGCACATAATTTTGGCAATGATTGTTCTAGGTATTTGTTTACATCAATTTTATTTAACGTAGTAGCATCTCATTTGTCTTATTTGTTGCATAATGACTTATACTTTTTCCATTTAATAGTCATGTACATTAATTTATATATATTGCAATAAAATGGTTATAATAATTATGTAATGTTTATGTTCATTTAACTAGGTAAGTACCAAGTTAAAGATATGAGTGTATAAATCGAGCCTGTTATCGAAAAGTTACTAAAGTTATGGAATGGCATCACTATGTCTGATGTATCTAGACCAATAGGAGAAATAAAATTTCAATTCCATGATGCTTGTATGGACAATTCATGACGCCCTAGGGCTAACACATTTTTGTGGTATGTTATAACATTTGAATGCATTACTTTAACGATATTTAATTTTATGAAGTAGATATCATGCATGTTTTTTTAAATAATATATTCATTATTTATAATTATAAAAATTGACATATTTAATCCAATTATATATTATCTTGTAGGTCTTCAAACAAAGGGAAAATTTGCATGTCCAATTTGTGGTCCAAAGATGAAATCTCTTCATTCAAAAAGTTTAGGAAAGCGGGTGTTTGATGAGTATAGGCACTTCCTCCACATAAATCATAAGTATCAAACTAATGAAAAAAATATTTTCAATGGGAAAGAATAGACTACATCAAAACCACGAAGAATGACACCTCGCCTATGGAAGCTGGAATATAATAGAATTAATCGTCAAGGTTATACATTGGATCAAATTATTTATCTATCATATATGATATGTTTGAAATCTATATTTTTATATTGTGTTGTGTTTACTCATGTTGTAATTGAAAATGATTGTCATTGTTAATTTGTTTAACTTATATGCTTCATGAAGGTTGTCAAGGCATTAAAGGTCGGCTTCCACAAGGACTAAAAATTTATCCCAGACAATTTATTAGGTTGCCCTACTATGTGAAACTACAAATTGTGCATTTTTTTTATACAATGCATATCGAAAATAATATAACAAAAAAATTATGGAAAATATTGGATGGAAAACATGACATAATTTTTTTTCAAAATTTGTAGTGACATTTAGGAAGCCAATCATGCAATGAAAAATGTCATTCAATTAAATAGTGATGGAGACAAAATTAATATAAGCACCCTTCCTTGGTTATTAATGGAGTAGAAAAGCAATGCTATAAAAGAAGTCATAATTTATTTATTTATTTCCCATAGGATTTGTTGCAAACATAAAGAATATCATAACAAAGTGTAGACACCGAAAATTGGTCTAGGCCTGCAAACACCACTTTCGACATAATTTTCTATTATCCATGGTCATGATTAAATAATGTTTATTATTTAATTACCTTTCTAATACATATCTCCTCTATTAATTAAATACCCCTTTTAATTACCTCATTAATTCATAACGACCTTTATTCAACTTGATTAATTAAATAAATTATCTTTATTTATTTAATTAAGTCTTTCATTTTTTGAATGTTGAATTAAATTAAAATTTAATTCATTTATTAATTCTTCATGTCACATTCTTTTGTTATTCAGTTATCTAATCATTCACTCACCTTCTAACTCTAGATCTATTTTAAATCCACCAGTTATCTTCAAATTCGATATTTGATCATCTCAGTGAGAGGACTCTCTGTCACAACCAATCATTTAACTAGTTCTAACTCATATGCATGAATGCGTTTATTAATTAAATATCTTTAATTAATTAATTAATTCATGTGTGCATTTGAACTCTTTATTCTTCGAGTTCTAACTTTGTCTTTTTCATCCAAAGTCTATTTCTTCTATTTTGGAAGACTCTTAATTGAAGATTAAGATCAAGAACTCTTGTTCTTTCTATTTTTGAACAGTCTTGACACAAGATTAAGTTATCGTTCTAATTTAGTCTTTATCTTGTAGTCTTTTCTAACTCACATTCTATTTGACACAGAACTCACATCACATGCCATTCATCAATCTCATCTGTTGATCTCTCTTTCAATATGAACCAATCGTTCAAAAACCCAAAATCTATAAAATGGTCTGTCATTATCATTATTCCTCCTCCCGAAATAATACACTTTTGAGAAGAAACTTATCTTCAATATTTTTCTTAGACATTCAACAAGGTTATGCTTGCATCAACACTAGAAATCTGAGGGCAAGAATACTAAAACAACAAAATGGAGAAGGGCAATCGAAATAATTCGAAGGAGTAGACACATATTCGATGAGAGCTTTCCAATTAATTTTTTTAGTTTATTATGTTTACTTGCTTCGTTCTTTGTTGTTTTTTAGTTTAGAATTGATCATTGTAATCTGTGCAGCTATTAACATTAATCTCCAACAAAATCTAGGTCATACACAAAGAAAAGTGAATTTGGGTCAAGGATGAAAATGCATGATTTACATACCTTCATTAAGGTAATTATTCTAGTATATTATATATATATATATATATATATTTGTAGACTACGTGTACTTTTTAGTGTATTATGTTTACTACTTTTGGAAAAATAATGAAAAGATCATTTTATAATTGTTGCAATGTGTTCTACCTCTATCTCTCCTAGACAACTTTGACAACAATTTCAAGCAAGCTATATATGATCTTGGAAAATACATGAGCTAAGTAGCGATATTTGTTCAATTCTTTGTATAGATCTTATAATTTTCATTTGTTTTACTTGTTATGTAATATATTGTATATTTGTGTTAAATCTCATTAATATATTTGTGCCTTGAATCACCTATAGATAGTTGTCATCTAAAGAAATCCATAAAGAAGATATAATTATTGGAAGAGAAAAATTCCTCGTCTAATGTGTGAAATAAAAAAGTGTCTACCTTCGACATTTTTCAATGCACAAGAACACTACCTCATACACCAAACTGAGGAGATTGAATTGTGTGGACCGATACACACAAGGTCAATGTGGATGGTTGAGAGGAACTTGAAATTTTTGAAGGCTTTGGTTAGACAAAGAGCACATCTTGAGGGTTCTATGGTGGAGGGATATATGGTATACCAGACCAGTGTGTACATTAATGAATATCTTTCTAAGTTTGCAGCAAAGATCCATGTAGATCATATTTGGGATCCCAACTCCATTAAAAAATTTGAAGGGGAGTACCTGATGGGGAAAGGTAGATTGAGGAAAGTGAGAGGTAATTATAAGATGTTCATGGAGATTAATTAGAATACATTTTACATTTTTTTTATGTATATTGTACTTATTTAATTATTAATCTTCAATATACATCAATTATAAATTAAGGTCATATACCATGGTAATTAACTAATTATACATCGTTTGTGAATTTAAAACTTTTTTGATACAGTTGGTCAGGAGTGGGATGCACTACATTTCTACATCACAAACAATATTGATTGGATGATGATATGGATTGAACAAAGTCAGAAATATGGTCACGTATTAACATGGGAAGGTGTGGCTTCATTGGTTAAAGAAGATCATCATAATGGAGATTCCAATGTTACACCAAGGGAAATTGATTTAGTATATGGTTTAAGAGATAAAAAGGTACGTATAAATATATTAATAACCCATATTATTTAATTATTTTCAATTATATTGATGTATATATATGTTGAGATTTTTTTCTTTGCATACATTCAGCCAAGAATAAATATGTTTATCAACAAACGATATTGCAATATTTTTTACATGTTTGACATATTGTAGGTGAAACACCACAAGGCTATGTGGTGCAATTGTCATAAATTTTGAATTAAAAAATTGGATGACATGAAGAAAACTTGTGATTCTGGGATAACTACATTCTTTCAGGTGACTAATGTTTCATCTAGAAGTCGCATACATCTAGAAGTCTCGAAAAAATGATACTATGGGATTTTGGATGATATACTTGAGTGTGACTTTAAGTCCTTCAAATTATTTATTTTCGTCATCCTATGGTACAGGCTAGGATTGAATGAAAATGATCTCGAGAGAACTATTATAAAACATGATAATGGATTTACCATGGTTAATACAAGGCCGATCAGGCAAGCTAGAAATGAACCCTATGTTCTTCCAAGCCAATGCGAGCAGGTATTTTACTCAGAGGTTCCAGGTAAATTGGGTTGGTCATTTGTTGTTAGACATGATCCAAGAGTAAGGTCGGTAAAGTATAATGTGGTGGAAGAAGAAGATACTGAAGAACTAGAAGATGATGTAGATGATGATTAGGATCAACAGTTAGTTGATGATGTGTCTGATGAAGATGTCGAAGAGGAGGAACTAGATCATGATGATGTAGGATTTAATGTTCATGAAGATGATATCCTTGTGGATGATTAAATTATCGAAACTGATATCAATGACGATGATGATGATATGACCAATCCTTACAATGTTGAATCTAGATCAGATGATACTGACAAAGATTTGGATGAAGAAAAAGATCAATGACATTGAAATGTATGAGTTATATTATTGTATTATCTAGTTGATATTAATTTCTTGATAGAATTATATTTGACTTATGTGGTTACATAATTAATTCATGATGTAATTTTTAATGTTTAATTTTAATTCATGATGTTACAACTATTGTAACTCTCCTATAGATTTCCATATGATCATAATGAATAGTGTTTTGGGAAATTTCATGAAAGATGACACATTGATCGCAGTAGTGAAATAATTATAAATTCATTTAGATTTTTTAGACCAATCATCCTTCGCAATGTCATTTTTAGGATAATATCCAATTTGATTACTAGGACACATAAGGTAGGATTTGATTGGCTTATCTTGGAGGAACATTGTGGCTTTGTGTAATGTGAGCAAATTTTGAATGGGGTAGTGGTGCAGGAGCACCTACACCTCATCTTCTATGCTTAATCATGTGATGGTAATTACGGAGGTCAATAGGTTGGTTTAGGAATTTCAAGAATTTTTTATTGTAAATAAGGTCACTCAAGACCATTAGTCATGTTCTAGGTGAAGTTTTGAGTTATGAGTTTGAGTCTTGCACTAAAGAGTTTTGTAGCCTTTTTAAGGAAAATTAGAGAATTTACATTTAAAAGGGTGCAAGGTTAGTGTCATTTCAATAATAAGTCTATTATCAAGCCACTGGCATGGTCTTAGAGGTTTCCTAGGAGTTTCAATACATTTGAAAGGTTAAAAAAAAAAGCATTTCAATAGTGATGTTAACAACCTTGAAATTAGTGTGTTTTATGTTTCATGTGCTCATAAGAGATTAAAAATTCAGTTGTAGAGGTGGTTGTTCAGTGGTTGAGGTGTAAAATCCTTTAATATGCATAAACTAATCATTGTAAATGTTTTTGATGGTTGAGGATTTAAAATACAAGCTCTTGACATTCCAAAATATGTGTTTTTCTTCAAAATCTCTGCATTTTTCCTATTTTGCAGCATTGTACAGTCACATACAACCATATTTTTATGTGAAATCAATTCCATGTTATGAATATATGTGTTATATTTGATTTGAATCTGATTTTAGTGCTTAAGGCATTGATTTGAGTTAGAAATGTTTATTTCTTTGCATATAGCCTGGTTACCCTATTTTTGAGGGTTTTGTAGTCCAAACATGATATAAAGGGGCTCTTACAATTTGTGTGATTATTGTAGCTTGTGTAAGAGGCCCCATGGATATTATTTTAATTTTAGGATGCATGAATAGGGTGTAGGATGAGAAATAAATAAGGTATAGTTGTTGTCCTCAAGAGTTTTGTGAAGAAAAGCATGTGAAATGAGAAGTTGAAGCCTAGGTTTCAACAAAATATGTATGGGAGATCTGATTTTATGAATTTTTATCCATTTGGAGACCTAATGGGTTGTTTCTAGGTTTTTTTTGAGGTCTATGAGGTTGTGGAAGTATGAGATTCAATAAACCCTCATTATTTTGGCCTAAAACAAGGGTTTTTGGGTTTGGCAAGAATTTGGTCGTACAAGTGGAATATTTTTGTGGATTTGGAGGTTTGGAGGTTGTTAGATCTCAAAAACACAGGTAAGAATACCTAAAGAGTTTTCCAATCTCTTGATACATTTTAGGGTAGCAAACAAGGCCAAATGATTTGAACCTTCTTCTCTTCAGGCGTTGCCAAACCTAGGTGGGTCTACCTTTGTGAACTGAGCAAACTTAAGTGATGTGATTTTGTTTACAACAATATATTCACAATGAAAATCTTATAGTGAATAGATATAATCCTAATAAAGTGTACATGTAATATTAGAATATCTTTAGTTAACAGATGTAAAAAATAAAATGGATAAACTAAAAGATGAAATGCATGAGACTAGTGTCTTGTTTGGTGTATGGAGTCTAATGAAGATCTAGAAAAGTGTAATCTATGATGGAAATAATTCAAACTATCTGGCACATAGATGTAGTTTATAACTTGTATAAACATGTAAGTAAATGGCTGAAAAACTCTACTTGAGATAGAATGACAATCCTAGTTATGTGATTCTTCTTATTGATCTAATTAATACTCTTCAGTTACTGTGATTGACTAGACATGGTTTAATCTTTACTTGAAATAAAAATAATAATCACATCACACAAATACATCAAATGTGTATTGGTAAACTAAATATATGCTTGATATATCAATTTAAACAACAACAAAAAGCATCAAAATGGAGACAACCAGATAACTGTATAATTCCATAAACAATTGATACCAAGATTATGCCACTAGTTTAGACATCTTCTTTAAATTCATCAAAATTCATACAGGAATCTGAGTCTTTTAAAGGAAATTTTCATTGCAAACTATCTACTGTATCTTTCTCCTATCCACCTATATCTATTTTACATTATGAAATAGATATAAATATATCAAAATTGTGAAAGGACACATCATTTCATAAATTTATTTTGCTTAACAACAATAAAAACCTAGAAATTATGCTCTATTAAGCCATAAATGGATGTTTGACATATAATCTTGATAAGCTCGCCACTCATGTGTATCAACATCCTCCAGTACATTCCTTATGCCTATCTCCATTTTGAACATCTTCTCATTCTTTTCACATGCCTTGTCCATTGTTAAATCATTTCCTATGGTTGTCTCCAGAATTGTTTGCATCATCATATCACATTCCTTGATCCATCTATCTTTTCCCTTTAGTTCCCCTCCATCTTCTAATGACATTGGTACTCCCTTTTTTGTGACATTGATCATCCCTTGTTCATCACCTTGCAATTCTTAATGGAATTTTGTATGTCTTTTCATAAAATGGTTTGCAGTATCAATATCTATGTTATCAAGAGCATCCCTTTGGTTTATTTCTTGGAAATTCTCTCAGATCCTACCATCTATCCTCATATGTTCTTGTAGTGTAGTAAAATTGTGTGAATGTGTTCCCCAGAGCTTACTCAACCAACTCATTAAATTGGTCTGCCTCTTCCTTATTATTGTAGTGAGTGCATCACATTTACCTTGTGAGTACGCATTTGATTCTTCCCACTAATCTCTTTCCTGGGAGATTTCACCATGATTTAATTGCTTTGTGGATCCTAGTGTGATTCCCATCATGTTATTCAAGCGATCATTTTCTCTGAGTAATCTCTCATTATTCACCTTATACGTTTCTTTTTCCTTGATTATCTTTTGGATTTGGGATTTATTAAATTTGGCCACATAAATGCCAACTTCTATTGTAGCTATTGGATCAACCTCACCAAATTTTACAACATTACATGTCCAAAAGCCTTTTTAGTATCGATTAAAAAAAAATTCTTGTGTGGAGGATATAGGGCCCATATCATAAGTGATCTTTGATATGGGTTATACATAGATCTTGCATAAATCTGTGTTACCCCCTTAGGAGTGAGTTTATGTGTGGCATTAATATTCTTTAGAAAAATATAAAAACCAAAGCATAGTTCAAATCCAACCCAAGAAAGATCATGACACCTGCATCTTCTAATAATTTCCTTCCCTTCTTAGGGGACATGCTCTTCATTTCTTCTTCCACACTTGATTTTAAGTTATTTAGTAGTTGTTCCTCATTACTTGGTGTAATATTCTCCACTAATTCCCTTATTGATTTTCCTTTTAATTTTTACAAAAAAGGTTTTAAATTATGAGGTTTTAATGAATTCATCATTAGCCATAAATTATTTATATGCTATTTGCCTTGTGTCAGTATTTGAACTCTCATCAACATCTGGTTCCCTGGGAACATACTTGTATTCTTGAGTTCTCAATCTAGAAATTTTATCAATTGTACTGCTAGGCCTACCATCACCAAATGCCTCTTCATCATAAGATAATAGTTTTGTATCTTGCAATCCCCTATTATACTCATCAACAACTTTTCTTTCTTCCTCTTCTTCCAAATTCCTAATCAAGTCATCATATAGATAGGGTAAGTAATTGTATCCTCCCAAGTTCATTTTATTTTTGGAACAATCAATATACCCTTCTAGATCAAATCCTTTTCATAGTGGACCCTTCTTCAAGTTGTATTGCAGTAATTTTTTGAGAACCATATCATAGCCATCCCTTGCTAATATAGTGAAATCACCAAAGCATAATGTACTAGGCATAAATGTATGATTTCGGAAAGAACTTAGATTCATAACATCTAAAAATTCCAATTGCCTAACAATCTCCAAATATGCAATCCTATCAAGAACCGTCTTGGGCAGAATGAAGGGTGCATCTTCAAATCCATATACTCTTATCATGGTCACATCTTCTAAACAATACCAGTCTCCCCAATTGTGGTTGATAGGTCCATTGAAATCCTTAGGCCTTAAAAACCTTTTTATTTCATCAGAAAATAATTATTCACAATGATGATTGTAAAATTTGTACAGTGGTTTCACAAAAAACTCTTCAAAATGTAGATAACAAGAATTAGAAAATCTGTAATCCCAGGTGGCAGTCCAGAGTTGTACTGGTAATAACCTTCCTTCCTTATCAAATTGTACAACCCTCAATTTTTCAAGCCACATCTGAAATTCTTTTCCATAATAAAGTATCATATGCATTAGGATTGAATAAGCATCCAAGTGCAAGATAGGAGCTCCACTTTTTATTACCATCAGTCCTGAATCAAGTACTTTAAAGATGTGTGAAGCATAATAAAAAAACCTTGAATTGTGACATTGGCTGTCCGTTGCAATTACCATGGGTACAATTGACATGTACTTAGGGGCCTCCATTCCTAGCACTTGACACACTGAAAATTATGTGTACCTCATGTAGGGTTCAAACAAATCAACATGGAACGGGAGACCATCATTGTCATTCAGTGGAACTGAAACACCATCTTTCTTAGACCTATGTAGTGGCAACCTCCAACCCTTATACAAAGTATCCGTCCTCTAGAATTCCTTTTCCAGCTGTTCAGGTTTAATTTTTTCACCACACACTCCCTCTAGGTTAAAAACCTCACAAATGGCAGCTTCAGATACATGTATAAATAGTTTTCCTAATGGATCACAAATAGCTTTACATTTTGGATTATAATAAGAAGCTAGGATCTTCACCAATTCTACATTTACAAATACATTGGGGCAGACTAGTTTCCCTAGGTTTAACTTCCAAGGATTGCACACTGGTTTGTATCGGTTCCTTCATTGGTAATGAAAAATACATAGCTCATATCCCCTAATTGGGGTCCATATGTCTCACATATGCTTGCATTTATCCTCTAACTTTTCCACTTTTTCCCTAAGTTCTATAGATTGTTTGGCCTTAGGTCCTGAGTCGGGAAATTGATCAATTAAGTCCTAGTTTAACTTCCTCTCAGCTACCCCCGGTTCCTTCTATGCTTCAATTATTTTTTTCCCTCTAGGGTTATTACTCTCACTCTGTTTC